>CAOKZL010001796.1:0-637984 GCA_948472985.1 Iguana delicatissima
ATACAAAAGCATGTGCTCTAACTCTAACTTGTATCCCCAGGCTCAGCAAAACTGCCAGCCTCCTCCCTCCGCTTTAAGCTAGAAGCACTATTCAGATAGGTAAACATTGCCTTGGATATCCAAGTTTTTTTTACAAAAAGTTTTTGCATCCCCTGGTGCTCTCTTAGAAATTCATGGTTATTCATGTCAAATATCCAACGTGAGTAGAGGGAACAAGAGCAAACAAAAATGCTAGCAGTTATAGAAGGAACTGAAGAGACGAAGAGAAAAACAGAATGAGAGAAAATGAATGGGTATGTGCCTACATGCATGATCCCTGTACTAACAATGTGGCAGAGGTCAGCAGCAGTACTGGAAAATTTATTTAGAAGAGGCAGTCTATGGGACTATGTAGTAATGAGGTGGGAGACAGAGAAAACAAAGAGCAGAACGCTACTAGTATCAGTAACGGGAATCTTAGTGTAGTCCCAGAGTGAAATGTTCGGAAAAATAGTTGTACATACATGGAAGAGTGCAAATATTCCAAAGGTTGCACTACGTGATTCTAGATAGTGGATGTTGTCAAATACACTGTCAGAAGAAAATTAGGACATAAAATACGGATGTTGAAGAAACCTTGCAAAATTACTTGTTCTTCCAGGGACAGCCAACAAAAGTTAACTAACTCCTGTGAGTTTTCTCACATTTCATGTAAGAACACAACCACAAACTCCTCTATCTTCCTACAGAGATTTCCACAGTTTGAGCAATATGTCTCTGTGTCAAAGCAGCTTGGAAGCAAAGCTCTCTCGCATACAGGAAACACCGAAAGACTGGTTGACTTAACAAAAAGAAGCAAACAACTCATCTAATGCTTCTGATTTTTAGAAGTCCATGCAAGAAGGCAGCAGTTGTTGTAGTTTAGTTATGCAATATGAGAAAGCATTATTCTTGCACATGGAAAAGGTCTATCAAGATCAACAGAAAGTATTTTGCAGGAAATTTCTGTGGTTCCTTGTTCGCACATGCAAGAAGAAGACAAGTAAGGATTTACATTCCTAGAATTAAGACATTAAGGTCAACATTATCACAGAGAATGTACTTTTGCAATCTGGGGAAAAGGTAGCATACAAATGTAATAAATAAGCAAAGTAGCTAAAATAAATTTGCAATGCAAACTCCTTTCCTCCCTAATAACTTCTGTCTGGACATTATCTGATTTCAACATGAATAAACTGTACCATGACAACCTATGAGTGTTTGAGTGAATGAGTGTTTTAATGATAACTTTATTCTTTCTGGACTTTAGGTGTCTGAAGCCCTATTTTTAGTGGAAAGATGGGATATGTAAAATCATCTTGGTCTGGTCTATTAAAATATCTTCCTGAGAACACTCCACTCCTCTCTCCTCTGTTTCCCAGACAGATCTAACTCCCCTAATGTGTGCAGACAGCTTTGAGAATTGATCCTATCTGTTTCAGCCCCATTCATTTTGACTAAAAACAACTGATGTCTGGTATCCCTTCCACTCTTCTCTTATTTTCTACACTCTTTCCCATTAACCAAAAATGAAATGACCAGCGCAGGTTTCACAGAACCATACACTTGGAAGAGATCACAGGGGCCATCTAGTACAACCCCTTGCCATGCAAGAACACACATCAAAGCATTCCCAACAGATGGCCATCCAGCCTCTTCTTAAAAACCTCTAAAGAAGGAGATGTCACTACACTCCAAGGCAGCATATTCCACTGCCGGACAGCTCTGACTGTCAGGAAGTTTCTCCTGAGGTCCAGGTGGAATCTCCTTTCCTGCATCTTGAATCCATTGCTCCTTGTTCTAGTCTCTGGAGCAGTGGAAAATAAGTCCACTCCCTCCTTGACATGACATCCCTTCAAATATTTAAACATGGCTATCATGTCCCCTCTTAACCTTCTCTTCCATAGACTAAACATCTTCAGCTTCCTAAGCCGTTCCTCATAGGGTACGGCTTCAGACCCTTAACCATTTTGGTTGCCCTCCTTTGGACATGTTCCAGCTTGTCGATATCCTCCTTGAACTGAGGTGTCCAGAACTGGACACAGTATTCCAGATGAGGCCTAACCAATGCAGAATAGAGTGGTACCACTACCTCCCTTGATCTGGACACCATACTCCTATTAATGCAACCAAGAATCGCATTGGCTTTCTTGGCTGCCACAAAGATACATTTCAGATAAATGCAAGACACAAAAAGGAACTGAGATAATATGTATGTGGGGTAGGCAATAACCATTCCAAATCTGCACTTTTTAAAAATCCAAATCCAATTTCAAGTTACTTGTAATCTTATATTCTGTTTCTAGGATTTCTGCTGTAGGTTATGCCAGTTCCACGTACAGGTTCTCAATCTACGAAGTCTCCTTTGTACTCTAGACATCTGAAGATCCACAAGTTAAGTATCCTTCAAGATCAGCACACATCTCCCAATCTCCCCGCTACACAAAATGGGGATCCCAATGCTGCCCAAAAGATTATTTCAAAAGGTATCAGGCTACTCAACTCTCTGATAAGGCAAAGATGAGCTTGCTCCAAAGTGACAACATGGGCTTGTGTCAGGCAAAAGGGAGAATGCTTGCTAACTTTCAGCCATCCCAATTCATAGGACTGGCTGACAGAAAGAAAATCACTAACATGCAACTCTCAAATTCTGTCTCCATTTTTTTTGGGGGGGGGGAGTTGAACAAGACAGTGGATTGCAATAGTAAGCCCCCCACCCTATGTTGTTCTGCAAAATGTATCCTAAACCATACATAGGAAGTATGTAATCAAGCCTGCTGACTGTGGCTAAATTTGCGGAAACCCAAGTCTCAGCCTTCAAAAAAGAAGCCTAGGGGACTGTTATGAGAGTCTCCATTATGTAAGCTAAAATTATTTTCCAACAAAGAAGCCAGCTTTACAAATAACTGGGAAAAGAAGTGCTTCCTGACATTGCTAGATGTTGGAATGAGATGCTTCTTTAAGCTAAGTGTGGGGAAAAGACACAGAACTGTTTAAAGAGTTTTGAATGTCAAGTAGGACATTTCCTCTCATATTTGGTAAGCAGAGAATTTATTCATCCAATGTGCCATTTCCCAGAAGAAACAATACAACAGAATACCGAATAGGAACATTTAAGTGTAAAATTTAGTTCCCACTTTTGGAAATGGCATCAGTGTTGCTGTGAGATACACCTTGTACTTTTCATCTCTCAAACAGATGTTAACTCTTTGAAAACTTCCAATCTATTTTTCAAGCATATGTGCATGCTGCTTTAATCCACAAATTAAACAAAAAGCACACACATTATGAATATAATGCTAAATTACCAGAGGTAGAGCTACCATACATACATATTCTGCTGATGCATATGGGTTCACAAGCTTTTAAATATATCTGTAAGTAGTGGCTTAGCGATAACTATGTTTAAGAGAAAAAAAGCGTTAACAGACAAGTAAGGCTAGCCACTGTCTGATCTGAAACTAAAGGACAAGACAAAGAATATTCTGCAGAAGGGAAGCGAGCAACATGCAAGCCTGCAGAGTGCTCCTAAACCATGTTTAAGGAGTGAAGAGTTACATCTGCCATGCTACTATAAGAAAAACAGGGGAAGTCAGATTGGACACACAGCAAACAAGGAATATTTTACTGATGCTGATATGCTTCTAATCTCAGATGTCCAATTGCAGCCCTTCCCCACTGTATTTCATCATACAAGCCTCTTCACAAACAGACTGTAGCCTGTTTGTGGCTTCTTGACAGAAGAGCTGTTTGGGGAAGAGACAGGCTGACTTCAGCACAACAAGTTCTAATGAAGGCTACAGGCTCACTGACTTGTGCTGTGCATGATGAAATGCATTGGGGAAAGCTGCAATCTTTTGTCTGAGAGCACTGTTTGTAATTAGCAATTTAAACAGCAAGAAGGCTAAATATATTAGGTTGTTTTCTCTCTCTCTAGCAGGAAATGTGAATAAATACACACAAAACCCAAACATATGTATGCATAAGGAACTTTAATCTCTTCCTTTATGCATGATATTCCAGTATTATATTTTATATTTTATCTCTCTTGAAATTCTGGCAATGGTGAACACTACTGAAGCATAATAACCTACTTGGTTACATTTATGTCAGGAAGAAAAAGTAATATCCCAAGCAGAAGCCAAAAGCACTGTTTAAAAAAAAAAAAACACTATCCAGCTACCTTCAATTCCAGAGGGGCCTGAGCAGTGAACAGCTAATCCTGTTGACCAGCCCGGGGGTCTGTTGGTGACATGGTGAGCAGAACAATTCTACAGTGGTCTACTAAGGGGAGAAAGTGAGTTGTAAAGTGGCAGACATTTGACAGTGGAGGAATGAGAGATACTATCATTCTGGAGGAAGATGGAACAATAATGTGCTATCAATTAGGTCCAAGACTACTTGAACAATTATTGTTCCAGACTCAGGCCTCAAATTTTCCCATACAGGCACTGAGCCTAACCCTTGCAAGATAGGTATGTTCCTGAGCTAGTGGTGCAGTGGAAATTTCTAGCTACCAAAATCAAAGATTGCTCTTCTCCTCCACCCTCTGTTTGGCCATAACCGTACATCATCTTTTTCTCATTTTTTTTAAAAAAACAAAAAACCCAAAAACCTTGTAGTTCAAGATATTATAACTATTCTACGTGCATTTCTGATTCAGGAGTATCCTGAGTGTCTTGGTATATAGGAGCAAGATATATCTTACTGATTTCAATAGTCATGATTTTCACAACCCTACAGTCATCTACAGGCTCTGTTTGTGGGTGTTGTAAGAGCCTTAAGTAGAAAATATAATGCATTTAAGTTCTCCACAGACTTCCCAAGTTCCTGCTAATCTTCAGAAACATGCTGTATGATGATGGGCTTCGGCTTTCTAAAGACCATTTAAAGAGCTTTTGCTTAAACTAAATTTTTGACTGGGAATTTTGCAGTTCAGAATGATATCCTGTTAGGAATAGTAAGCCAGTCAAACCACAAACTATGCTGACAGCATACAGGTCATGGCAGTTAGTGTAAAAGAAGACAGCACGGTCTGCTCAGCTAATGATCCAAGGTGGTAAATTTAGTAAGGCTATGGGAACCTGGGTACTTTTTTATCTTTTGCATATGTTCCTCATCTACAAAGTAAGGAATGCATAGGAATGCACGTATCCAATTATATTACTATTCAACACGCCATTCAGAGATCTCTTGCAGAAATTCAAAAATATCTCTGCATGGTTAACTGATTTTGGTGATCTTCCGGATACTGCACTATGCCAAGTGCTAGAACAATCACTTGTCAGAATTAATCCCAGAGTTCTGGGGTCTGAAACATATGGAAACAAATGGGTCTATGCATCCCTAACTCAGGCTGGATTGCGGCCCCTGAATGAACATAAAAAGACTGCTGCTGTGTTTTCTTCCATTTCATATCTAGAGAGAAGGCCTGTCTAATTACCCTCTTCCCACTGGGCCTCCACTTTTCTTTCTATGAGAACTACCAAAAGTATATATTGCTCTGTAATGGTTTGGAAGGAAGATTCCTCCTCTACAACATATTTGTTGTCAAACAAAACTTGGTCTTTTTCAGGCTTGTCTTAACTTTAGCAATCACTGAACTAATCCTCCAAGTTTTATTTCCCACTTTATTGGAGCTCAGTGAAAAACCCTGTAGTGCTATACACCATCTTTTCGAAAGATTCCCTTTTCCCATCTTTATTCCAACATGTCCATGCATTGGATTTTACATATGCACATAAGTGACAAAGTAAAGCAACCACAGAACCAAGTGGTTTAAAGACACTTTCATGCACGCAGAAGAGCATCGCAGTTAAGCAACTATGTACCTTGCCAAAGCAGGGGCTGACATTTCTTGTGTCTGTATTGAAGCCCAGTGCAAAAATCTGTGGTGCTGTACACCGTCTTCTGGAAAGATTCCCTTTTCCCATGTTTAGTCCAACATGTTCATTCACTAGATTTTACATATGCACGTGAGTGACGAAGTAAAGCAGCCACACACCCAAGTGATTTAAAAGAAGAATGACGTCAAGCTGCAAAACACTTTCATGTACGAAGAAAGGCACAGAAGTTAAGCAACTATGTACCTTGCCAAAGCAGGGGCTGGTACTCCTCGTGCCCGTAAGGGTGGTTTTCCACGAACTACTGGAACTTCTGCATTTTCAGACCCACCATTTAAGTAGGTTAATTCTTGCAACTGTGCCTGTCGGATTTCATCATTGTAGTCCTAGACAGGGAAAAAAAAGAAAGTATTTAGTCACCGCAAAGATATACATGTAAAATATTCACAACTTTTTCAAAAAAAAATTTAAAAAGAAATCTTACATCCTTATAACTAAGCCTACTGGAGTACTAGATTAAAAATGGTGCAATGGAAACATCTGAATACCACAACACATGAAGTTATTTAAAATTCTTTATATTGCAATGCTTAAATTGCTGTTAAGATGGACACTCTTGAAGCTTAGTCAGTGAAGTGGGACAAGTGTCAGGAGCATGAAACTGCTGCATCAGATCATAGCCACCCAGATGATACCTCTGGACATTCACAAATAGGGATTGAAAGGGATAGTTTTCTCATATTTGTCCCAGCATCTACATACAGACATCTCATTTATTTGTCACAGGCAGTAATCACTGAGAGAACAACTCTTCCTTTACTTGTCTAATCCTAGAAATGCATACAGCAAGCATGAGTGTGCAAGAACAATTGACATATATTTGTCTTTACCATCTCCATCTTAAGAAACTGAGCAGGATAATAAGACTAAGACAATCCAGTTCAGATTAAACTGAGATATCTAGCTCAGCCATTTGCTTTGCAAAGCGACACACAGAAGGCAAAGCCTGCATACCCTGAATGCACCAGTTCCTCTCTGATATTCAAAGTTAAGCAGAGCACTTAAAATGGATACCTCCATACAAGGTACTGCAGGCTGTATTTCAATGTCAACACAACTATGACCACTCCTTACCTAAGAAAACTCTATGATGCCATATATTTTGGAAAACACCACACACATTTAAGGTAGGTTTTGAATGTTGGGTGGAGATATGGCCAAGTCTTATACCAAGTCTTCCCTGAAACCCTATACTCACACACAAACTTAGTACAAAAGAACTCTCAACTGAATTCTCCATGAATTGCAGATTCTTTTCCTCAAGTCCTTTGTATTTCATGGAGAATTTGGGAAAAGGCTTCCTTTCCCTCCCACAGAACAGAAAATGGTGGCAGAAGCAAAGAGTGCTGGTACAACTTGCAAAAGAACAGGATGCACACATTATCCATAAATTGTGGGTGTGCGGATGCTAAAAACAGGAAGTCAAAGGTAGTCACACTAAGATTTGCTGACTTTTGGTTGGGCAGAAGAGAAGCTGTGGAAACTTCTACTACCTAGACACAGCCTCTGCTAACACAATCGCAGAGAACCAGCTTGGTGTAGTGGTTTGAGCAGTGAACTATGACACTGGAGACTAGAATCCAAACCCCCACTAGCCCATGGAAACCCATAGGGTGACCTTGGGCAAGTCACATTCTCTCAGCCTCAGAGGAAGGAAAAGACAAACCTCCTCTGAATAAACCATGAGAAAAAGTCCCATAATCAATTCACCTTAGGAACACCATAAGCCAAAAACTACTTGAAGGCATACAACAACATACTGTAGAGTGAATACTGTTGAGTTTACTTCTCAAGTATATTGCATCCTCATTACTTTCTTTAACTAATACGTTCATTAGTGACACACTAATAAATAAATGGCTTATTTTTTGACTATTGTACATTTAATATTTCACTAAATATTCATGTCCTGCACAATATATTGATAAATGTTATCAGTTAACATATGTTGCCATCTTTAAAATTGTTGAGTTTTTAAATATATGTGACTGACCTTAGGCCAGCTATATCCCCACATTCCCCCAGCCCTCGGGGGGAAGGTGCTGTTGTAAATTATATACTGTTTAACTTCTGTACATTTTAACAGAATATCTAAATCACTACCATCCCCACCACCTCCTCCTCCTCCTCCCAAAATGAACAAGGATGCTTAATGTAAGTGGTATCTCCAACAACCTTCATTCAGTTTCTGAACCGATGTCTTAAATTGGTTTAAGTAAAGCCTAGTAAAAGAAATTCCAGACAGAAGCTCCAAGTTGTAAGATAGAGACAGTAAACTTTCATACTCTCCACAGAGTTTCTTATATGAGTATTACAAAATTCAAAACAAATTTATTTCAGTTTGCAGAGAGTCTCTCAACAGTACAGAGGGACTTCAAAGAGCCAAATGCTCTTCCATGTTCAAGGGGACATGCTGTTCCTCATGCAGGACATAAAAATAGATAAGTGAGCTAATGTTAGCACTTCAGAGTTCAATTTCTATTCCAGGGGATTCTGTAATTGAGTTAGATAGTATTCTGTAAAAGAGTTAGCAGGGATGATACAGCCCAATCTAGCTCCTTTCATCTTACTGCAAACCTTCGTCTGTGTTGATTTCTTTTCTCACTGAAGAAACTTTATTCAAAATGCTGGCAAACATGACAGGTCTTCTGATTTGGAACTGTTCATTAACCAAGACTGCTAGAAGAACAGCCTGGATTTTTCTAAAGAAATTTTTGTTTCAAATGCAGACTGTTAAAGAGTTTCAGAGTGGGATGGGGAGTGCAAAAATAAAGACTGCTCCAACTGCTGTCATATGGGATTACACTTGGACATATGAATTCATCAAAAAGACATGAGCACTCCACCAAGCAATGCATGTCATCTTGGAGAACAGCTGCTACTATCAAAGTCAATGGCCAGCATATATTTCTAGTCATTCACCCCAGCCTCATGTGGACTGCCCTGACACTACCCTCAGTCCTGAGGGCAGAAAAGTAAGGGGTGTGGATGTTTCTATGGAAGCTTAAGAGAGCAGAATCCAACCAATGGATTCCCAACCAATGGAAAATCCACATTTCTTATCCAAGGACAGGGATACCATCTCTGTGACCATATGTCGTCATTGTTTCAATATTTGTATAAGTTACTCAAAAATTACAATTTATTTGCATTTTCCTTATGACTGAAATTTACCTTGTATTCACTGGAATAAAAAAGTATAAGATTGGCAACATGGAGAGAAGTACCTAGAACCAAATCTTTTCACCTGATTTCAGAGGGCTTTTATTTACCTTTGCCCTTTAGGAGCCCAGGTGGCGCAGTGGTTAAGTGCCGGTACTGCAGCCACAACATTGTGAGTTCGATCCTGCAGGACTTCAGGTTGGTTCAGCCTTCTATCCTTCTGTAGGTTGGTAGAATAAGCACCCAGCTTCTTGGAGGCAATTAGCTTACAACACTGTAAACCGCTTAGGGAGGGCTTTGCGCTGATAAGCAGTATAGAAATGTAACTGCTATTGCTATTGCTTTAGAAGTTTTTATTTAAGCAATGTTAATATTGTTGAGTTGTTAGGCTACTTTATCCCTTTTTGCTTTTGCTATTGTTCTGATTTTTTTCTTTCAAAAAAAGACTTAAAATCTTCTGATTTTATAAAAAGAAATTTTATCATAACGAAGTAGGGAGGAGAGATATAAATTATACAAATAATTCAATACTTTCTAGTGCATTGCATTAATACACCCATTAACTGCACTGGACCTGTGCACACAATCATAATATGTGCAACTGTGTAAATATTAGGGGGAACTGCTTACAGTGAGCAGCTCTAGCAAGATTGTCTGGCCAGGGTATGGCTGGAAACACATCTTTCTACTGGCAGTCTAAGACCTTTTTATTAGGCAATCCTTCAGCAACTAATGAAGGTGCTGGGCTTTAAAAACATTTAGATAAACATTTTATAGCGCTTTAATGGACAGTTGAAATTAATGCATAATTTAATATCACTTGTGGTGATACTTTTAATGTATAAGCAGCCTTGAGATGACTAAACTGAAGTTATAGCTCTTTGGACCTATTAGGAGATGATGTGGCTCACTCAGAAAGACAATAATGCTTGGTAATATGCAAGGAAAGAAGAAAGACCGCGCTACAGGTGGACTGACTGAATTGAGGAAGCCACCACACTGAGTCTGCAAGACCTGGGCAGGGCAGCTGATGACCAAAAATCTTGGAGGTCTCATATTCATAGAGTCATCATAAGCTACAGTTGACCTGGCAGCAAACAAACACAACATTGCCTTGAGTCCAACCGTGGGAGAAAGATGGCAGGAATTTTTTAAAAATCTCTTCTGCACAGAAAGTTTGGAAAGTAACTCATCTAGACACTGTCTCATACAGGTGTGGTGATGCCAAGCTCATTCTTCTGCTGACAAGGCTTGTTCTTCTAGTGAATGGGTCTTTCCACTAAGCATGCAAAAAGTTATAACACCAATCTGATCTAAAGTATCACACACTGCTCTGCCCCTTCATTGCTTACTTCAGCTTACACATTATGAATCCTGCAGCTCATTAAGTACAATTTTGTAATCAGCCAGACTCTTGTGAAGTCCACAAATGAGCACTAAGATTATGATGTCCCCTTATTATTCCCTAGTTCAGCTTCTTTGTAGGTGTAGGGTGTGTGTGTGTGTGTGTGTGTGTGTGTGTGTGTGTGTGTGTGTTTAAGTCTTCAAGCTAGAAAATCATGATGATGGCTATCTGTCAGACTTTCTTCCATGAACTAGCCAAGACTTTTAAGATGAATAATCATCTTGTGATGATCACTATGCGCCTTGATGTGCCCTGTTTCACAACCTTCTTCTGTATTTGAGATAGTAGATAACACATGACTAAAATAAGCTCCAGCTGATCATGACTATTTAGCACGCATTCAGACACAGAAATAATCTCTGCTGTATGGCTTCCATGATTTATCTGTTTACCAAATCTGCTTCCCACCTTTCTCCAAATGGGATCCAAGGAAGCTGATGGTACAACAGCTCTGAATATGACTGTATTTTTAACCATCAAGTAGATGAAGCTATACGAAATAACAAACCCCCATGCTAGAATTCTTTCCAGTGGCAATTAAGGGATTTGTAGACTGAAAGAAGAATATCATGATGCTTCCTGTTAAGAGACAAAACCACAGCTAATAACTATTTTATAAGGAACAGAATCCTTATGTGAATTCAATGTTCCAACAGGTGAGTTCAAAGATAATTTGTATTTCAAATTGAAAGTTAATTTTGTTTAATAATGATCTTGCTTCCTATTTTAACTTGTGCAATAACAACTGACATTTTTAAAAGGCCACAGTATGCACTTACAGGAATAAGGAACTTTTTAATTTCTTCCAGTGCGTGTCCCATCCTGGCATATGCTTCTGCTGGCGGGGCAAACACTTCGATTAACACATGCAAGTCATCATTCAGGTGGAAGTACTTTGCTTCTCCACTTTTCCTCAACTCTTCTTCCTGGGTAAGCAGAAAAGTTATATACAGAATTATCATATTGGAGGGGAAGCATTAACAGGAAAGTTGTGAGGAAACGCATTAACAAGAAAGTTTCTATTAACTGTTGTCATTATACAGACTTTATCTACTATAAATACTGAAAAATGAAGCAGGAAACAAATTTACATGAGGCTTCACATCTGCTGGTTTAACCATGGAATTCCAATATACTGTTAAAATACATTGCTTACACACAAGATTTATGGCCCTTCTTAGTTACGGCTAGAAGACTCCTGTCTGAAACACCACAGAGCTGCTCTTAGTACTGATAATGAACCTGATGCTTTTGTTCTTCACATGCCCAAAGACACGGTAGACGTCAAAGTCATTTTGCACGCAGCAGTCCTTTATCAGAGGTTGCCAGAGTGCAGTCCCCGGTGTAGCCACTCACTCCACAAATATACACAGAACCCTGTCTTTCATTTTTGACTGGCGGATGCACAGCTAATCAAACACCGCTGAATGGGTGCACTGAGGGCTATGCTGCCCATTCTGTGATTGTGGGATCAGGTTTAACTACGCTGACATTATATTAACACTTCGCTAAAAAGGTATAGGGTCTTAATCACTCTTTGATGCTGCCACCAGCTTTTTCACTAGAAGAGGCATGTCTGTGGTAGAGACTATGAGTCATTTCAACAGTGTGTTCTCGATCTTGAGAAAAACGTGCATCACATATAAAATGACTTGATTACGTTCTAACCTCTCATTCTAACCTCTCTTATCAACTGTTTAAACCACCGTCCATTACTATAGGCACAGGAGGTCATGCTGACATCCACTTCACATATTACAAACTGCACTGAACTCACAGAAGTACATGCAAACCTGCATTAATATCTGAAAAAACTAATAAAAGCATCTTAGATGAAATATGGCACCTAAAATATGATCTTTTAACCATCAACTGTGTACAACTGCTTGGCCATGCTAAGCTATACTTTCACGGAATCATTCAGGACAAGTAAGCTATTTTGCAACTGCAATGGCACAGCAGTTCATGTGGCTAAGAAAGATTACAGAAGTTCCACTGGTGTAGAATCAGTTTTTCAAACTCACCTATCCAGGGGGGAAAAAAAGTAACTTCCACAAAAGGCTTCCTATTGAAGCAAATGTGGTTCCCAGCGCTCTCTCTTTAGATTGAGGATTCTTTGTCATCTGCCAGCTGATCTGTATCTGTTTGGTGGTGCCTTTCATTACTTTCTGGTTACCTGGGGTTTCAACTTGTGAATGGCACAATTCGAGTAGCAAAATTTAGCATCAACACTCCACTTAAGCAACTCATTAAGTCCTGGAATTTCAGGATATTTTAACATGGAAAATAAGCAGACAGCTTTGTAGTCTGCCAGGTTCTTTTAATTATATAAACAAAATAGTAAACGTAAACAGACTCACTTCCCTTTGGAAGGACCACAGACTTTTCTTTGGCTATGTACATAACTTAATTATTGATCTTTTATATCAGACATCAAACATCTCACATCATATTGGAACAGCATATTCAACTTAGGAAAGATCATTAAGAGACAGTCATACAGATTTACATTTATAAGAACTGAAATATCTTACACAGCACTGTGATACAACCATCAGTTGAGAAATTCTATGTAGCTTCTTTTATACCTCTTAACATCCATCAGTAGAGAAAATAATGTGTTCCAATGCACTGCACTTTCCACATTAAGTGCATGTTTAATACAACCTATTTAATATTTAGGAAACAGGTTCTCTTTCCCTCTTTCCTACTAACATGTGAATGGTTATTTACCAGCCACTAACAGCATCAGCACAAAAAGAGTGTCAGAGACAGCAAGGCTTCTTCAACAACAAGCCTCATTAGAAGCTGTCACTAACAGCCTAACATTTGTGCCTTGGGAGGTAGCTTTCATGTGTTATTTCCAGAATTCATCTCTCCAATCAGATGAATCTAACTAGTCCCTTCCAAGAGCTTCCCATCCAGGTGGAAAGGAGATTTATAGAAGGTCACTAAGTTTCCCATCACCTACAAATATTACTAGCTGCCTGTCAACAGATGAATGCAACACGAATGTTTCCTGATTCAGCAGTATCATATCAAGGCAATGCGTCTTCAGTTTTCCCATTGTGCAACTGTTTCCTCTCACATCTAGACACCCCCCTACTTTTATTTTTTATTTACACTCTTATATTTTGGTTTAAGTGGGTGAATGCCCAGAACCAGAAAGTAAGTCATATGTATTTTTCTTACCTTGCCATCTGGCACAAAGACATTTACTGTTCACCCTATGAAGATACCTGTCATGCTTCCTTTTCTTTTTTCAATAAACAGGCTTCAGCAACTTTTGCAAAATATATACAGAACACAGTATTCAGCCTACAACATTCTACTCCTTGTTGTTTTATACAGGATCAAACCAGAGATGTAAGAAGGAGATATTTTCATTAAACTTAAGAATAAGAAACTTTAATAATCTTGACCTTCATAATGATACCCAATCCCCATGCATGATGGAAACTAGTTCTTAAGAGACGGGATTCTCAGATATGAACAAGATCTGTTTTCCACTTCCAGTCAAGCCACACTAAACCTGCCACAATCCTCTAGATTCCATCACTTGACCTGCCAGTTTCTGCCCATGGTCCAATTACAAGACCATTATTTTTAGAATCAGAAGGTGGCACTCATGCCACCCATTTTACAGCTCTCTGGAGCCCTCAATTTTTTTTTCCCCTTGAGTACTGATTTTTTCCACAACTGGGATCTTCCAAGTTTTCCTCCACCTTTTCACTTTCAACATAGCATTTTTTAATTGGTAAATGCCTGGGTTACACTATGGTTCCTATTTTCTGCACTTCTTTCTCCCCTCTGTTGGCACTGGCAACAATGAAACTCAACAAATGCTACTGACCCTCAGAAAACGCAGACAGGTAGGCAGACGAGCAATTGAGATGGCAGCAATATAATCCTCATTTAATTCATTCACCACATGAGACCAAAAGATTTCAGGAATCTTCTCCCCCTGGGTCACATTATGAGAGCTTTGTGCATTTTTTTTCCAATTTTTTTCCAATTTGTTCAATTTTTCAAATGTTGTTGTTGGCCTTCAAGTAGTTTCTAACTTATAATGACCGTAAGACAAAAGTATCACAGTTTTTTGGGGGGAGCTGAGAGCGTGAGACATGCCCACGATCACCCAGTGGGTTTCCACGGCCGAGTGGGGAACTGAGCCCTGGTTGTCAAGGTGGCAATCCACCACTTAAAACACTCAAATCATCACAACACATCTTCAAATCTCATTACTTATTTTCAAATATTTTGTAATGGTTGTGAGCAAACACGTTGCAGGATCACTGCAACCAGCTGGGCCAGTTTGTTTTGAACAAATATCTTACCAGTTTTTTCATTGCACTTACTGACTAGAACAGGAAGGGAGGAATTAGTTTTCTTCTTACTAGATATCAGAATACAGTCTGAATAGTCTCCCTGCCAAGGTAAAACAGATGGATACGTAGACAGACAAGAAAGTAGAAAGGAAGTGAGTGGGAGAACTAGAATGCTTTAAAGATGGAAACTCTGTTTCCCAGCTATGGCCCTGTGAGCAAGATGCTTCCAGTTTTACAAAGCAGTCGATTTTAACCTGTGGATTGGCTCTTCAACATCTTTTAATTTAAGAAAGCACATCGTTTGTTCTGAACTCCTCTTATGTCATGTTAAGATATTTTAACAATGTTTCTAGTTCTAATTAGCAAGTGTTAAAAATACTCTCATGCTAGCACCTCTTTTTCCAAACAGGTCCACAAATAGAAGTCTGACTGCCTGACTTTTAAAAAGCTCTCGCGCTTGCTCTTGGTAGGCTGTAATTATGCATTACTTAGAAATGACAATCAGTACCAGCTTATTGCCACTAATCTTTTTGTTGTAAAATTTAGCGCATTCAGGCTGCCTAAATTGGATGGAAAAGCAAAGCAATCTGATTAGTTGATTAGCAAATTCAGAGCAGGGAGAATTAACACACCATAATTAGCTGTCTGAAACTTGTCAAAGCTGGTAATAAAAACAGCAAAATATATCTAAATCAAAGCCTCCCTCAATATTACCCTTTTAGCTGTTGTTTTCTTTTTCTTCTTCTATTTGTAGAACTCAAAAACACTTGGGCTTAAGATTTGTATTCAAGAGTTTCAGCAGCACACTGTTTTACTTGCATGTATTGAAGCAGCCTTTTGAAGGATGCAGATAATTTGTTACTTATGAGTAATTTGGGGAGGTCCAGAGGCAGTATGGATAGGAATAGCAAGGAATAAATTTAAATGGAGAAATCTAAGCCAGCTAACACAAAATCCTTCTTAACGGTGAGATCTGTTAGGCTCTAATAATCTCCCTTGGGGAGCAGAAGTACCAGCCCCGATCTACTGAATAATTTAAGACTAAACAAAGCTTTGGAAGAGAGAAAAAAGATATCCAAGCTTATCTAAAAGCATCATGCAGGGTTCAAAGACAAAATGCCACAGTAAAAATATAATGAAGTCATGCTAATGTGTGATAGCTGTATATAGATCACCAAGTAGCTTTTGAGTTACTACATCAAACAACCTAAAGTAGGATTTATCGAGTTCCCAGTCTTCACTTGTGGCAGGATGGTGCTTAGCACCAAAGAAATGCACAAACACTGTTTCAATTAACTCAGTGAGAAATTGTTCTATTATATGCATATAGAATATGGGTTTAAGATGATCAAGGATAGCCTGAACTATGGCAGAGGCAACTGCCTCTGAACAAATCTAGCCAAGAAAACCCTTTGATTGGTAAATTTTCTTCAGGGCCACCCTAAGTCAGAAATGACTTGAAAGCACATACAAGAACAACAACACTCACCTTCCTAATGACAACTTGCTATTGTTCTTAATACAGCTTACACATCTAATTGTGCATGCTGAAGCCTTCTATGATGAGACTGTATATATTCAGCAAATGAACTAAACTGCAGAATTTAGCATTTTGAGAATCTCGCCATGCTTCCCAATTGTCAAAAAGAATCAAAACTCCTGCCTATAATTAGAAACCAAATTATGCAAAAAATGTACACATCTGAAGACAGCATCAAGCCACATAATAACATTTGATGTGTAACTCCAAATTCTGTTTATTTTATTTTTTTAAACCCATGGAGCATTCAAACTCTTAAAGTTAGCTCCATGCCCAGTGGCATTGGTTCTCAATCTCCATAGCAGATGTCTTCACCATCATTAGAGCCAGCCTTTGAGGCTAGAATTTCCAGGGACACAGCCTGGAAAGGTTGAGTTGCTATTTCTCTATAGTAATGCCAAACTGGTTACTCCCTATGCTCTCAAAGGAATTAGCATGAAGCACTACGCTATGGCCATTTTTCCAGCATTTATATCTTGCAGCAAATTTACGGTATAGTCAGTGTAAGGTAACTCCATGCTCTCCTTGTGCTAGCCTATATACTGACTCCAGCCATTCTACTGAAAATTCAGTAACCTCTCTAATTTAGATATATTTCATTCCTCATTAAATGTAAATTTAATATTGCTTATCGTAAATAAATCCTTTATCCAAACCATGTTCGATTTTGAACCTTTACAGATATCAAGGAAATATTGCCAATGTGGGGTTGGTCTTAGATCCTGGACATCAAAATTTGACTTCCCATTCAGTGATAAATTTTTATTTAGTGTATTTATACCCTGCTCCTCAACCAAAAGGCTCCCACAACCATTTACAAATCACTAATATGACAATTCTGTGCCCTTAGGCTTACAATCCAAATAAGAAACGACACATAAACAAGAGTATTGCTGCATGGGAGAAGATCAAGTCCAGCAGACTTCAGAGGTCAGAGCAATGACAGGTGAACATGGAGGGAGGACCTCTCACCTGCAACTTGACCAAGACATGATAGAACTGGGCTCCATTACTAGTAAGGTGAAGCTACTTAGCTTTAGCAATTAGAACAGGGATGAACACCTGTTGCACTCTCCAGATATTTGAATTGCAGCTCACACAATCCATCAACGCTGGCTATTCTAATGAACAATGGGAGCTGTAGGTCAAAAACTTGACAGATAACAATTGCCAAGCACTTTGTTAAACTGCTAGGCTTTATTACTGATCTTTTCAATGTTAGCTAATGAGTCAGTTATAAAGTATCATGTGATTAGAGAACTTGTAATTCAAGAATTATAGAAACCAATCTGATTATTTATATTAATGATACTAGTATTAGAAAACCTTTAGGCATAATGATGAGGTTCTGTTATATGATAGATTAACAAAAACACAGAACAGGAAACTGCATAAAACAGTATTATACAAATGCACTTCTCTTCTGCAGCCTCAATCCTCTAATGAACACTCTGAGTGCATATGGGAAGATTAAAGTAGACCTCCCTCTTCCATACTCCACTGATGGGAGCTAATCCATCTGATGGAACAGCTTCCATCAGCAGGAAGGGATTAACTGGATACCACTCTTTAACCTAACCACAGCTATAACCTAATTCTACATTAATTCAACTATCTTAAGTACCAACCCAGTTGAATTAGGAGAAAAAAATTACATGAACTACCCCGGAGAACCATGATTTGAATTTCAGCCACTAAGACCCTGAAATTGGGAGAAACGGGTAATAAATTATCCCTATACTTAAACTGTGGCTCAAAAAAAAAAAAAATGGGACAAAGTGACTGATTATTTCCTAGCCCCCTCTCAAACACAGAGTTCCTGAGGGGTAAGAGATCATTCTAACATTGTCTGCTTTGTGCTTCTGAGGTGGTCTGCAAGTGAAGCACGACAAAGCTAGGCTGCCCAACTGTACCTCTAGCTGAGAGGGTGGGGATAGTACTTGGTCATATTGCTATGTAGTGCTTTCATGGATCCAGTGTAAAACTTTGAAGCACAGAACAACTGTTGGGAAGATCCCACAATTCCATCCCAGATGAAGGGGTACTGAGTTGGACAGATAGCTCTTGTCGATTGGGATTTTCATAATACTTATGTTATTTGCAGGCCTGTGTACCGAAGTCCTAAGTATGTCTCATGTTTAGCTGTATTTAAAATTTTATACTTCAAAATACAGTGATATGATACAGAGTTAAAAAAAAATATGCTATTAAAGGAAATGCTTAAGATCTCAAAATGTTTCAAATAGAGTGAAATTTAATATCTAGAGTTCACAGAGGCCCACAAGCATAAAGGACAGTAGTTTCCTCTCTCTCTCTCTCTCAGTCTCTCTCCAGAAACCTCTCAGCCTTCGGAGGAAAAGAACATATATACTCAAGAAGCAAGCTAATGAATAAAAAAAGAGAAATACTATAGGCAAAGCATTCTGAATCCTGCGAACATCCAGGGAATCAGAGAATTTTCATTTCTTTTCTTAAAACTTTATCCTGATTTAATGAAACAGATCTTGAAAGATTTACCAACTCCAACCACGGAAATGTAGTACCTATCAGTTTAAAGATCTGTTACCATTATTTGCTTCAACAAAAGTTACGCTGTTTTGTTGACAGGCCTTAGACTCATATAAGCTGACTGAAGATCAAAGATGCATGATTTTAAGAGGAATAAAGGACTTTGAGTTTGCAACAGGTTTTTTTGGTAGGCCACCCCAGAAAACAGAGGATATGTATGTGTAGACTGAAAAGATAACACTTCAAATTCTACTTATACAAAGGCCTGTCTCCTTCATCTGCAAATCTAATCACTCCAAAGAGAAGTCAACAAAGTGCTTTTTAACCTTGCTACCTGGTCTATCTACTTGTCCTTTCCCATTCAAACTCTTGCATAAGTATTTAGTTTCTTCAACCCTTAGCTCCTGTTAAAATGGCCGTCAGGGAAGCTTCTATAGAAGAAAACAAGCCAGGGGCACACCAGCAAATGCTCATTGTCCTTCTTCACCATGAAAATTTGTATTTTTGGTAAGCAGCTCTTTCTTTTCAGTGTTTTTTTAAAAAAATCTTTTGTCTGTGTACATGCACATTAGAGATGCATGACTAATACATTCAGGATAATGAACAGCTGTAGGACAACCGTATTTTGCAGTTATCTTTTAACTGTCTGTTTATATTATTTACATACTGCTTACCAGAATAAAATCTCTAAGTGCAATCCTTTTGGAGTGGGGGTTGAAATCGTATGAACCTCTTGCTATATTCCGTGGTCACCTACATGCAAAAATACTAGTGCACTGCTTCCTCTGGTTACCTTCACACACAGCTACTTATCAAAATGGAAAGATGAGACAGATCCATTACAAAATCAAACACTAAGGATTCTCTTACCAACACATGTGCTTTAGAAGACAGAGATAAACACTGCTGCTGAGTAAAGGAACACTGTGTACAGCAACTGGGACAACAGACAGCAAACCTCAATGACAGACTTGAGAGTGTCATCTTCAATCAAGGGAACCCTAATCTAAATAAGGACAATTTATAAGTGTAGATTTACATGGCTATTCAACAGCCATTTAAGAGGGCTATGATGAATCACCCTGTCAGGTAGCTTCCACAGGCTCCAAATCTGGGTTTCTGTCACCCAATTTGCCCCTAAACACTTTAAACCTGTGCTATTTAAAGTGGTGGTCCACAAATTATTGGCTTCCCAGGAAAAAAAGTTACAGTCAACAGGCACAAACATGATGCTGGACCCTGGCACACTGGGAAAGCAACCTGGTTGGTCCCGCAACTTAAAAAAGCACTGCCCTACACCACTCCTTGGCTGTATTATTTGGGGTAGGGTCCAAGATGGACACAATACTAGACCAGCAAATGCTTTCTACTTTGGGATTTGGCGTTTGTATATGTGTGGCCAATTTCCTTTAACAATCCTAAATTGAATGATACTAGGAGATATAAAACAACAAAGTTTATTGAATCACCATAAGCACCATAAGATGGCCACATACTCATTTCAATGTAGCAAACTGTTCCTACTCTACGCTCACCTACTGGACACTTCACCACCAACTTCTCCTACCTAGCTTCCAGCATACTCACTTTCCCTGTCTTATTTTACCATGCCCCTGTTCCCTGTCTAACAGTTACACTGCCATGCTCACCTTTATATTTTTCTCCCTAAATCCCCCTTCAGAGCATCGGAAGGGTATGACTGGCTGGCTATGCAAATGCTATGTAAGTTTTTACCCAACTCCCCATCACTGTAAGTAGTAGCATTCCCCATATCTGCAGAATGGACATCTTCTTGAGATGTTCTAGCTTTTGCATCAAATGTGGGGTTGGATCACATGGCCAAAAGGCTGCCTCTGATTCTGGTTTGTTATATTCCACTTAAACTCTGAACTTGAATGATCTAAACTGAACCCAACGAGACACAAGGCTACCACTAAAGGAAAAAAAAGCAGTCTCACATCTCCTTCTCTTCTCTCCCCAGTAATGCTCACCGATAAATTGCATGTTGTGACACAAACATGAACACGATTTTCTCTAGTCCCCCTGCACTTGAGCAGCAGCTACTGGAAAGGTAACAGGGATGGAAAACCCCACAATACATTAACATCATTGCCCCAAGGAGACCAATGAATGGCTGAAATGTACCATGTTGAATCAGCATTCAACAAATGATTCCATGGATCTTACTCTATTTGGTAGTACTAGCAGGATCCAACCTGGCATAACACCTTCAGAATCAGAGGCTCTATGCCTCTACATATCAGATGGTAGGAGGGAGCACTTGTGCTCATGCTGCGCTTTCCAGAGAGGAACTGGTAGGAGACAGGCAGTTGGCCTGACCCAGCAGGACCTTCCACAAGCTCTTCTACTTCACATTCCCAGAGGTTGTTACAGGGGGCTGGGGAGAAAGGCTAGTTGCTCTTTTCGAAAGCCATCATGTACTAGTCAGTGACACATTTTCCCATCATGTTACAGTCAGTGCCTATAACGAAAACTGTAATCACTGGGGATTCCCTCTGAAGACAGGAATACATTACAGGATGAGGTCCAGCTGGCACGCAGAACATAAAATTAGGCAGGGTAATATATACAACATGATTTGTGTTTACTTTGATTCTCTCCAGATTACAGTAGGATCAGTGAAGAACAATAAACACAGCAGTACAGTGCACACTAATGATCTTCAGCTCACAGTTTTACCTTTGCTTTGTCCCTCATGGATCCTTTTCCCAATATTGACATTTTTGTCAATGTCTCTTCTTGCAAACGCTTCAGAGAATTGCCACGTGGGCCCAAAAGTTTTCCCACAAAGTTGAACTGAAAGACAAAATAAGCAAGAAAAAAAGCAATAAAAAACTACCCATTGTGCTGAGGAGCAGTAAGAGTGACTTAACATTCTTGCCAGGTATGAAAAATGTTGCTGAAAACAGCATTTGGCTGTTTCTGCAAAATAAAGAAGTGTATTGGGTTGTAAATTTTACAGCCACTGAAAAGGAAAAGGAGGAAAACAAGACATGGAAAATAAGTTACCACAATTTCTTTGGTTATTTCACACCAAGAAATATATGCGTTTAAAAAAAGTTTGGAGACAGTAGAGAGCTGCTTAAAAGCAGAGTACATAGAAATAAAAACACATGAACATGAAAAGAAGAAGAATATCCAAGTGGGACCACAGTCCTCTTTTAGACAAAATTGGTTAATTTGCATCCATTTCATTCATGCAGCTAAATGGGAAGATCGACAAAGGTTTGCATCTCAACTACTGCAAGTGGAAGGAAGCTCATGGAAGGGACTTCACCTTTCACTCCCAAATTTCCTATACCCTTCTTTTTCCCTAGATTATTAGGGGGCCTTGCCTGAGGAGTATGTAGAAGATTGTTGCTTAAAGATAAACCTGAGCTCCCATACAATGCCTCCATTCAATTTGGAGACATTCCTCCCAGCTATAAGCATTTTTCTGCCCAAAGTTTTTAGGATCCAAACCATTATATTTTTCTCATGCATCTTCTTCTAATATTGCCCTTGCCTGACACAATCATGAAACAGTGAATTAAAAACTGCACTAAGTCTTCCCCTCCACCCATGCTTTGTGGGATACCAGACCATTTTTTTTTATTCTTTTGAACTAAGCAGCATGAATCTGCTTTTTTTAAATAGAAACACTGCTTTTAGAACTAAAACCAAAAGGAAAAGAAAAAGCAGTGGTGCAAAATTTTGAAAGAGATTTGTAAAGCTACTTTGGGAATTCTTGGGTGTGGGCGGGGTGCTATAGCATCAATGCCAACTAATGGCCTTCACTAGAGGATCTCTTCTCTTATTTTTGACACAGTCTTGCAGACCACATTTTTAGGGTCAAAGAAGTGTTGAATAAACACATGAGACAAGGCATTTTCAGCTATAGTACCTAGGTTCATCACTCACCCCACAATGTAACCTGCATGGTCACACTGATGTTTGCACCTTTTGCCAAAACTTGTTTCCTTCCATGAGAGTTTGGGTTGGGTAACAATTCTTTTACTACGAGCACTTCCTTGAGCATCTCCTTGGTATGGTCTAGTATTCAAGGGTGAGATCCTCCATCGCTGGATATAGCTACAATGATAGAGCTCTCTCACCACAGCTACTTCTGCCAATACTAACCTTCACCTACCTCTTACACCAGGCAGCACCCAAACTGGAGGGTTTCTGAGGCAATGCAGATCTCCAAGTGCTGGGAAACGATGACTGCTGAGCTCTACTGTTTGCATGGAGGGTTAAAATAGGCAGCTGGATGCCACAGCTGCTGGTCTCAAGGGACCCTGTGACTGAGAAAATGCTGCACTGGTCCTTTCCTAGTGCCCTTATCTGAACCACCGTTAAAATCCTTCTGTGGGGTGCTGCCAGGTCTAAGAAGTGGGGTTTGGGAGTTATGTTCCATCATTAATGACCGTAAACATGAATCTCAAAAGTTATGAGATTATTAAATCCAGTTTACAATCTTGTAAATATTGAAAAAGATGCCATCCTTAGGGTTTTTAAAATTCTTTTAGCTACTTAGACGATCTTGAACTGAGGACAGAGATTAAAATGTTTTTATTTTTAAATACATAGGACATCCTGATCATGGATTTTCTATGTGTCATTCAGTTCTATCTTTAATCTAAAGAGTATCACAAAAGCAGCCTAAAAAGGGAGACTACACCACTAAAAGAAGTGGTGGCATTTATATGTTGTTGCCATCAGAAAGTTTAAGGTATTCCTGCATAAGATCATACCAGACAACACTGTCTCCTTTGTAAGAAAATACTTCGGTATCCACTATGCACAATATACTTACTGTCAAAGTTTATACTCAAAGAAATATATAGAATGCCCTTAAATACAGTCCTCACTAGCAATAATTTAAGAAAACTACACATTTAATGCTTATAGGTTGAGCTTGATACCAGCTTGAATTAAAACATGGGAACAGGGAATATACGGCACAGGACCAGGAGGACAGAAAGTAGACTCCTAGATTTTTGGATTTCAACTTCCCCATTAGCTTGCCCTAGCAAAGTTAGGGATTGTGGGAGGTGAAGTCCAAAAGTTATGGAGATGTGCATGCCACCCATTCCTGACATAAGCTAAAGCAGCAGCTAAGGGAACTATCGTCCGAGCAGTCAAAACAGAAGTGTGGTAGGACTTCCTTGTTATTCTTCGGAGGCAGGAGTAGATGAATATGAGAGAAGAGTAACATGTTCTTAGAGGCATCAAAGTGCTCAAAGCCTCCACTTCCACCAGCAGGAAAATGGGGAAAGTTACAACCGTGTTTCAACAATGTCTGGTGTAACTGCACTATGGATTAGTAATGTTCATAGCTGCAAAAAGCATCTTTCAGATTCTGGTTACTACCATTTTATCATTTCTATGTCTATTTCAATTAGAGAACAGATACACAGCACCCTACGTTAATATGACAAAAAGGGGAAATCAAACTAGGCCACACATTTAGCAGGAAGATAAAGCAACTCATTTTGTCCTCATACACCTGAGTTTGTCCAGCTTGTGCTGTGCTTCCATAGCTTGTGCTTCCATAGTACTGCCTGTTTCTCAGATATGTTTTAAATAAGGTGAATTCTACTTGTTTCTGGTGTCAAAATACCTAGGCATGCAGCCTGTTCTTCTCTACCGTGTTTCCCCGAAAATAAGACACTGTCTTATATTTATTTTTCCTCAAGAAGACACAGTATGGCTTATTTTCAGGGGATGTCTTATTTTTATTAGGTATGGTACAACAATCTACATTTATTCAAATATAGTTAAGTCAGAGGTTTTTAACAACCAGGGAGCACGCAACCCCGTGCTGCTCCATCGCCCAGCTCAGAAGCAGATTTGCAGGTGCGCGCAAGTGCGTGCCTGCAGATCTGCCAGGAGTGGGCTTTCGGCTGGTGAGCTTCTCCGGTTGGTGGAGAGCCTCCACCAACCAGAAGCTGCCATTTGGGACGCGGGAGGAATGTGGAGCAGCGAGCTTGCGCTCCTCTCCATGGTGACGGACTCACCCGGCTGCTGGTAAGCTCCGTTTTCGGGCGTTTTCGTCCATTCCCCCCCCCCACGTGGAAAGGGCCTATGTCTCCCTCTATGCCTCAACTTTCAGCACGCACAGAACAACCAGGACCTGACAGGGGGAGCCGACCTTGTTGATGGGGCTACCCGCACCTCTCCAGTCACCTCCGAGATAGCAGCTGTCACGATGGGGCAGATGAGAAGGGCTGCCCGTCTTCTTTACTGCTCCACGCCGGTACGCTGCATAGCCACGCCTATCACTATGTCTTATTTTCAGGGTATAGCTTATATTGTGCAAATGCTTAGAAATCCTGCTATGGCTTATTTTGTGGGTATGTCTTATTTTCGGGGAAACAGGGTATCTGCTCTAAGCAGGCACTTAACCGAGGTGGCTTCCTGAACATCAGTCCAATATAGGCTGCCTGGCAGGATGCTTCTTTCTTTCCTAAAGGTATCTTAAACTCTTCATTGACAGAATGAAGAACCAGAGGAGGAGAGGTCTTCTCCAAACATGAAATTATTACACTCATTCCCCCCAAAATTCTTGTTCAAATACAAACAGAACCAGAAACAACTATTTGTGGAACATAAATTAGTGATGGCCTCATCAAAACAGGCTAATATAAATCAATATCAACTTATCTAAAACCTATCCCAGCTCCTTCAACCCTTTCAAGTCCAAGCATCCCTTCCCTTCCCCAAACTTAGCTGGTAACAATAGCCTACAGCAATGAGAATCTTTGTTAAGTGTCCACTCCTGACATGACTTGGAGCATGGAAGGCATTTCCACAGTTCCCAACATCCTCAAAGTCAGCAGCCATGAAAACTACCACGGTTCATAGACCCCCCAAAGCTGATGTTGCCACAAATGTTCAATATAACATCAGGCCCTAAATTCAGGCCTTATTGCAAGTCCTTGTTACCAAAGTGTAAAATGATGTCAGGGAAAGAGAAGAGGTGACAGTAAGAAGTCCTCCATAAAGGAAATACTACTCTCACTCTGTTCCTATTTTCCTTGAGTGTGTAAAAGAAAAGTTGCAAAAGTTCCAGTATTTTTCTGCATAATGGCTCAGCAACTGAAGGGTTTGGGATAACTTTGGTGCTTGTTTCCTTGCCAGTCCCAGAAGAACAAGACAAGTCCTGAAACCTCTCAGCAACCATTACAGGATTAGCAGTAGCCTCTTCAAATTGTAACTCATACACCAATAGCTAGAGGGAGAAGTTTATAAGGTTTAAAAGATTAGGAAATACCATGTACTGAAGCTATTATGCTGTTTTCTACACAAGATCTTTAAGAGTGACTGATGTGGTGTAGATATTAAGGGGAGTAGGGAAGCACTGGATTCTAGAAGGTAGCAGAGAAGAAATCTCTGCAGATAACATAGATGCAATCCTTAAAACCATTCTAAAGGAAGTTACCTTTGGAAAGACGATCAAATCTCTGCTTCATTAACAAATCAGACCAATGTAGACATGGACAATTAAGAGAAAGCATTCTTTAGCACCAAAAACAACGGCTGATATTAAAGTTGGCAAATAGCTAGATAGCTGTAGGATGGACTTCTTCTGAATTGACAGAATACCATTCTGCCTGACTGTCAAATTCATTCCTTGTCAACTTCAAGAGCGGCCTTCTGTACAATGTATTCCAGGAATCTAATCTGGTCACCAGCACATTAAATACTGTTGCCACATAATCTCAGTCCAGGAACATGCCCATCAAGTCCAGGCTTATTCAAGGAGAAATCTAGCACTATGCACTTCATGTTTTAGGGAGGGTATATCTAAAACAAAGAAGCAGCATCAAACCATGTGGCCTCCAATCTGTTGTGATTTAGCTTCAGTCTCAAAATCCTCATCCATGTCATTATGAACTGCAGATGCTGGCTCAACATGTAAACATTATCACCCGACTAAAACAAACATGGAGAAATGAGAGCCAGGCATCATGAGCACTTGAATCACAGCACTTCACTTCAAATCACCTGATACTCTCACTCAGAAGTCTCCTATAAATTTAAGATGGCTCCCTGTGAAACCCACAGCTCAGATGACATGGAATCAAGCAAAGTAACTTCTACGTCTTTTTCCAACACTAACTCCACAGAGGGGAACAGAACTACTGTTTTATTGTGTGTCCAATAGGCAGCAAAGATTCAGTCCAGTAGCATATCATGGTCAATGGTACTTGCAAAAGCTAAGAGGTCTCAGAGTATCAACAACATCGTACCCCTCTGTCCATCCAGAGTACTGGGAAATTCTATAGTATCCACCAGCTTACAAGGGTAAATCCTTTCAGAAAGGTCTCCCAGCCCCTACAGGAGGATTACATGGCCAAACAAATTTAAGTGCAATGAGATAATGATCTGCTCACGACAACTAAGATATTTCAGCACCTCTACCAACACAGATAATATTCATTCTATCCAGCAAATAAAAGTATGCACTGTGATGTGTATAGGATAAAGTGTCAGTCACTACGAACCCATAGTTACAATGGAAAAATGTGAAAACTTGACCTATTACAGATGAAGGAGCCACTCCCAAGACCTCTATGGCCTGCTCGAAAGAGACTATGTTGCACACCAACATGTAGTGAATTCCAAACTCTTTCTTTACAAGCACCACAAATGCATGCATCCCCGACTATCAATCTACTGGACCAGGAGACTGAAGAAACTATCTTATAAGGAAAGGCTGCAATGTTTCCTTTTCAGTTTAGGAAAAGAAAAAAAAGATGTGGTTAGGGTAGAGAGAACATGATGAGAATAAATACAACTGGGCACGTGAAAACACGTGCGTAAGGAAAAATTCTTTTTCTCAGCTCAGAACAACAAAAGCCAAGGTCATCCAATGTAACTGAACAAGTGGATCAGTGGGAGATTTGGGACACAGAATAGGAAGTATTTCCAATAGTGCAATTTGCTAACACAAGATGCAGTGATACCACCCAATTTAGAGGATTTTTAAAAGGACATGGTAGAAATTCATGAAGGAAAGGCTATCAATGGTACAAGTCATTATGGCCCATTTAAGCTATCTCCAAAATGAGAAGCAGCATGCCACTGAAAACCAGCTGCTGTGAAGTAGCAGGCGAGAGCTCCTGCATTCATGTTTTGCTTGTGGGCTTCCTACAGGCATCTGGCTGGTCACTCTGGGAAAAAAGAGGCTAACGGAACAGTCCTTTGATCTGATCCAGCAGGGCTCTTTTTTGGCATGGCGATGTTTGGGCACAGGATTTTAAGGAAATAATTTTTTGGAAAAACTCTGTAAAAATAATTCACTGCAGTGGCAAAGAGAAAAGAAATTTTAAGCATGAATTACTTCCCTCACTGTGGGGAACAACTGAACTATTAGTTAACAAAAGAGGAAGCATATCTCTTCCAAACATTTTGGAAGAAATCCTTGAGGTTCCTTTACTGGATAGTGCAGTTTCCTTGGTGTAGCTACACAATATGTGGGTGGGGTAAAGAACAGTTCACAGTCCAGCTTTTTTACAGAATGAGAATGACATCAGTTTGGGTGGGATTAAAATGTGTTGGCAAGAGAAGAAGGACTAGGAGGTGACTCTAGGAGCCAGGGCAACCAAGGGACAGGGAACTCAAAGAGAAGGATGGTGAACAGCAGGCAATGGACTTGAAGGAGGCAACCTGAATGAAGAGTAGCTGGAGAATTAGTCTTAGGGAAAAGGAAAGAGAAACCAGGCAAATGAGTCAGGAGGGTATTCACTGTGAGGGAGAGGTTGAAGAAGAGCTACAGAAGACCCAGGAAGGTTCTTTCTGGTAAGTGGAGGGACAGGAGAATACAATGACGGATAAAGGAAATGGGACAGAATAGGAAATGGTCTGATGGGCAGGAACTAGAGGGAACAATCGATGCTGGAGACAAGAAGATAAACTCAAAAAGATCTCAACAGAGAAGAAATATGGAAAGAAAACAGCGCACAATAATGTAAACAGCAGAAACATCATATTACTGGCAGGAAGAGGCATGAATCCCATGGCTCCTCTCATTACTGTAATTGTGATTTGGAAACCAAAACAGAGCAACAGAAGTCAAAGCTGGGAATGGGAACAGGATGACCTACTGCATGGTTGTTACTAACAAGGAGTCTACAACCTTACAGTAGCACCCGATCAGCCCATCTAATAGCTGTTTATCTCAGTGCTTATTTCCACATGAGCAACAGCAGCTAGACTACTCAATGATTCAGTGCAAAATCCACAGACAACCAACACCAGCAAAAAGTTGTCTTTGGTTCCTTTTGTGAAAGCCTTAGTTCAAATGCCTACATCTATACAACTATGAGCTGCTGTCTAGCAGAAGGAGGCTTGGTAAAAAGTAAATCAAATGAAGTATGTTTAGAGCAAATGATGACACCGGCATCTCCCATGTCAGAAAAGGCTTCTCATGATCTATACCCAGCACATGTGTATATGTGTGCATGTTGCCTGCTGATTTACAAAAGCCCCATGAATTTCATAGTGTTTTCCCAGGCAAGGAATACTCAGAAGTGGTTTTGCCAGTTTCTTCCTCTGAAATACTAACAGACAAGCAATCTACAAGCTTTAATCCCAGACTCGTAACAATTAACCTAGCTAGTTCTTTGGGGTTTTCTTTTTTTGGGGAGGAGGGGGAGGGGAAGAACAGCCTCAGACAATTAGTGAAGTACATTTACAAAAATTCCAGACACCAGTAATGCCTTGTCAACAATTCTCTCATTTTATTAGAAACAATCATTGCTTAAAATGGTACTCTATAGTTAACATATATAAAAATCTACTTTTCAGTTTAATGGAAGGGTGATCAATACATTTCAAACCCTGCCATGATTTAATGATTACAATGCTTCTATTGCAGTAATAGAGCAATCTGAAACACACAGCCAGGTATGCTATTAAGGGAAAGTAATATAAATAAATCTTCAGTGCATTCCTAAATGAGAAATTATTCATTTACAGTAAGCCATGCAAGAAATCTATTTCATGATGTCAAGTACCTACTTTGAGATATAAATCTGAAGTCAGAACATTCATACAGACCCAAAATATCAATTAGGAAGTATTAAACTTCTGTTGCTTGATGTAAGCAATTTGACAAGCTAAGCTTTTTTCCCTGGCTTTTAAAAGATACACACAGCAATAATGATGCTGCCTTTTGCAATCTTCCCACATAATCACGGCACTGTGAATAGTGTTTACCATCTAAAATATGGATTTCAATGCATAATTAATTGTGGTTGTTGAACTCTTTCCTTTGATATCAATAAAGATATTTCTGTTCACTTGATTCTTATTATTCAGAATCAGACAGTAGAGACTGTGGCTATTCCTTGCAAAGACAAAGAGAAAAGCCACAGTACATTCATCCTAGAAGAAAGGGCAACATTCACCCTGTGTGCTCCACCCTTCAGGCATCAACAAGACTCTACAGAACTAACTGGAATGAAGAATGCCCAGAAGAAGTTTCCAGTGCTGCTTGATCGGATGTCTTATAATCTGTAAGTTAGTTACTGAATGACACCAGCATTAACTTTTAGGGCATAGGAGCATCAAAGTAGACAACTCTGGCATATCTGGGGGTCAAATTTCACACTCCTCCTGGACGTCCTGTGGTCCACATCCTTGTCAAAACTATGTCTTCCCCCTGGATGATTTATTTAAAAAAAGAAATTCAACATCCAATGCACATTCAGTTTATGGCCAAACTGGTCTTTGGCAAGGTTTCCAAAGATAAAATACTCATAGGGTGGGATGGAGCATGAGCACTGGGGGCCTCCGGCCCACCCCAATCTGTATCGCAGACTTACAAATAACAAAATGCAAGTTTGAGCAATTGTGATTCTATTATGCTAGTTAACAAATCTCCACCAGGTAATTTCACCCACCTGCACTTATTCTTTAAGGAAAACCCTTAAAGTTAACCCAGAAAGGAACAGACCTATATCTGTAGGAGAGATGTTGTAAGTTAAAGAGATGTCTTGCTGTTCAACTGTAACTTTTTTTTTAAATTCTAAATCAGTTTCCTATGTTTTGGACTACAATTCTCACAATCTGATTAGTCATGCTGGCTGGTGCTCCTGGAAGCTAGAAGTCTAAACTCTTCTCTCATTTGTGCACACATTAATGTCCTTGCAACATCCCACTGTTTTGCTTTTTCTCATTATGAAACCAGAACATTTATTTCAAGGCTCCCCAGAGATAACAGCTGCTCTTCATTAAAAGAAATATAGTCTATGCCAAGAATGCAAGACATGAAAAGTAAGGAGAATCCTTTGAGAAAATTCAGGGAACTGACTACGAGAAATTATTCCCGAACAATTCTGGTCTTTCCTTGGCTTTTTATCATAGGAGACCTCCTGCAATGTGATTCTTTACTCTACTCAACGGAGTACTCTAGAACAGGCCTTGGACTTGTACACTCTCACTGTATACCCCACCTAGCCTTTCCCTCAAGAAAACAACAAAAATAAGTGACATTCCTGCTGAAAGAGCCAGTATAGTGCAGTGATTTGAGTGCTGGACCACAACTTTGAGAGAGCAGGGTTCAAATACCCATTCAGTCATGGAAACCCTCTGGGTTGAGCAAGTAACATTCTCTCAGCCTCAGATCAAAGCAAAGATAAACATGTCCTGAACAAATCCTGCCAAGAACGCCATAACGAGTTCTCCTTAGGGCTACTGTAAGTTGGAAACATCTTGAGACAGAGTACTCAAAGGATGTTTCACTTGATTGCTCACAAAACCTGAGGCCTGATTCCAACTGCTCTGATCTGTTGAGATACAGACCACAAGAAGTAGCAACTGAAACTGAAACCAAATATTGGTGTGTGAAGTTAAGAGTGCTAGCTAGCTTTAAAACTAAGATTTCCATGCTTTGGTCTTATTCATATAATTCCACTGCAACCATATAATAACCTACTCAGAAAATAGTTGCCATATATAGTCACCCGCTCAGAAAGGAGCCACAACTTTCATACAAATTACATCCTGTAAAAATACTGATATAGACTACTGTTCCATGAATAGACTTCCCCCGGTCCTTCTTCCAGACAATTACAGGCTAATAAGCACCTAAATACCAACAGCACATTGTATATAAAAAGTCACTTGAGGTATTCTCTACAATAGACTTGTTCACAAATCAAAATAAATTGTATATATAAGCATCATCAGAATTAAGCCCTTAGTCAATACAAGCACCACCTTAATCAGATGATATTATAGAATATTAACAGTTTAATGTACTACTTCAGCTAAAATTATAGGTTCATCTAGAAAGAGTATGGGTTACAGTTGCCACAAAATCACCCCATTTCCAATATAAGAGATGCCAAAGAATGATGAAATTTCACTCCTTTTGTGCAGTTTGTAGAATGATCCAATGTTGTGCAATTAAATAAATAAAATGCATATTTGGATGAACAAATTTACTTTTACAAATAAACAGTGTTACAGAGCCTATCCTTAATCTGGTAAGCTGTGACAACATTTACCAAATTCTTAGAATCATAGAGTTCAATGCAGGAAATCGATCTAGGGCACTCCCAGTAGGTAGCTTTCTACCCTCTTTTTGAAGACTTCCACAGAAACAGATCCCACCACCTGTCTTGGTAATTGGTTCCACTGTCAAATCACTTTCGTTATCAAGCAGTTCCTTCTCATGTTCAAACATCTACTTGTCTCTAACTTAAAGCCATTAGGCCTGGTCCTACCCACTAAGGTACCAGAGAACAAGCCTGCACCATCCTCTCTGTGACATCTCTTGGGATATTTAAAGAGTGCAATCATGTCAACCCTTAGTCTTTTCTTTTACGAGGCAGAATACGCCCAGCTCCCTTAACCTTTTCACCCAGGTTTTATCCTCTATACCTCTTATCATCCTCATTGTCCTTTCCCGAACCTGCTCCAACATGTTTATATCCTGCTTAAAATGAGGCACTCAGAACTGAATGTAGTACTCCAAATGAGGTCTGGCTAGTAGAGAATACAGTGTGGCTATTACTTCCCTAATCTTGTAAACTATGGTTCTATTAATACAGGCTAAGACAGCACCTTCCTTTTCAGCTGCAGCATCAAACTACATCATGTCCAACTTACCTTCAAGAATAATTCCAAGGTCCAATTCACACGTACTGCTGCTAAGCCACACATCCCTATCTTATAAGCGTGCATTTGGTTTTTGTGGCCTAATGAATTTCATTCTATGAGTTTCAGCCCAATTTTCTAGTTTACCAAGGTTCTTTTGAATTCTGTTCCTGTCTTCCCATCTGTTTGCTACCTATTCGTTTTGTGTCATCTTCAAACTTGGTAAGGAATCCCCTAACTCATCATCCGAGTCCTTGATAAAAATATTGAAGACTATTAATCCTAGAATTCTGCACCACTCCCCTTGGGATTCCACTCCCTTTTAAAGTGCAGTCACTGACTGACTCTCTAAATACTATTTTCCAACCAGTTATGGATAGTACAGTGTCCTCATCTATTCCATGTTTAATCATTTTGCTAATCAAAATATCATGGAGGATTTCATCAAATGCGCTGCTGAAATCCAAACAAACAACATCTACAGCATTCCCACCATCTACTAAACTACTGACCCAATCAAGGCAAAGATGTAAGACTGGTGTGGTAGAATTTGTTCTTGACAAACCTGTGCTGGCTTCTATTAGTTACTGCACTGACATCTAGATACTTGCAAACAGAATTTATAATCCGCTGAAATATTTTTCTTTGTATTGAGGTCAGGCTGACTGGTCTGTAGTTCCCCAGATCTTCTTTTCTGTCCTTTCTGAAGAGAGACAATGTTTGCTCTTTCCCAGCCACTTGGCACCACACCTGTTCGCCAAGATTTCTCAAAAATGATGGCAAGTGGCTCTGAGAACACATCAACAAGTTCCTTCTGTATTCTGGGATAAAATTCTTGCTTATGCTTCATAGAACGGAACACTCACAGTATCTTGTAGGTTTGACTTAGGCTGCTAGCTGCTATACAAGCTAATTAAAAATGTCCTATTTTCTGATGTTTACTGAAAGGATTTCAGGATTTCTTCCAGAGAGAATACTGAGCAATCTAAACGCAAAATACAGTTTAACATTGTGACTTCCACAATGAATAGAAACAAAGTCAAGTTATGATTCAGATACAATAAGTCAACTAAAATGAGAACTGAATGAATACTCTTTATTTTCAGAATTTGTGACACTGAACTTACCTTGGGAAACTGTTTTACTGGAATTAATACTTTTTGTCCCAGCTTCATGTTTTTGTTAATCACTACATCAATGTACTTTTCTTCTTCTTTGCCTTCCCCTTTCTGGCATTTATCGATTTCTGTAACATAGAGCACAATATATCTGGGCATTAATTTTCTCAGGTCATTCTGAACATACAATTTACATTTTACATTATTCTGCCAATTTGTCTATTTTACCCAAGCAGTCTACAGTAGGTATTGGGAGCTCAGGAGATTCTCATGTAGGAGGCGTTCTGATTAACCCGATCCTTCCAACCAGAGATGATGAAGACTTCCACATGCAAAACATGTCCTCTCCACCGAGCAATGATCAATCCCAATACTTCCGCTGCCCCATCTAAGGTACAGAGGAAGTATGTTCTATGAATACCAACTTCCACTGAGACCCAAGGCTGTTACTCTTCATGGTGTAATTGGGAAAAAACAAAACAGTCAAGTACATAATGGTATACTGTCACACATATACTTACGTCTTCTAACAATAATAAAATTCAAATAGGAATAGATTGAACACAACAAAACAAACAAACAAAAAGAAGTCTCCAACACTACTCAATGGTAGTCTTATACAGAACGTGTTATAAATAAATAAATTAAACACACCTCACCGTAACCAGCTGAACATCTCTAGAAATGGAGAAACTTGGTATGTTAGCAGCAGCTGCGCAAATGCACTTCTGGCCACCATGCAACCCTAGACCTCCAGGCTGGGGGTTGAATCCTAATGTCTGTCAACTGCAAAGCCCTACTGTGACTGAGGCTTGTAAACGGAAGTACAGCTTCACTCAGTGCAGATGGATTCTTCCTCCTCTCAAATCTGCCTTCCAATTGTAAGGAGAACTTCTGATTAATATGTATTAATCTTCATTTGTTTGGAGTAATCTTCACTTGTTTGCCCTCATCTAAGCCATTACTGACATACAGTTTTAAAACTGATTTTAATTTTGCAGGTAAGGAACAAGTGCAAATAAGGTCATGCCTCTACTGTGGAGCTTCGTACAGGATCAGACTAACGTTCATCTAGTATGGGGATGGGGAGCGATTTCATTCAGCTCTCCAGGTGTTAGATTGCAACTCCTGGAACAAATCCTGATGAAGTACATCTCTAAAAAGCAGATAAGGCAATGATCCTTCATATCTGGTATTCATGGATATACCACCTTTATTCAGAGATATTTTATTTAACTACCAGAGCTGATCCAGCTAATAATGGGATAATATCATAAACTGGCTGGCTGTCCTTTTTGAAGTACCTGAGCTAGAAAGCAACAAGTGCAATCTGAGCAGAATGTTTGCATTTTTCAATGGATTTGTGTGGGTGAGGGCCGCCCCCTTAGGATTTTTAAAATCCTTTTGCAAGCATACTTCTCCCCCAAACACATAGATAATTCCATCTTGTTTCTCAACAACCCTACTGCATATCCAAAGTTTTCTTCCACTAGAATGCAGTCTCATAAAAACAAAACTACATTCAAAATTACATGCCAGGTAAGCTCTTCTGCTATTTCTGCTTCTTATCTTCATTTTCTGTTCTTACATTTCAGAACTATAAATAACTGTCGCCTAGATATATATATGACTTCATACGGAGCAATGAAAGCTTTTGCGTGTTCTAAACTTCACTTTTCCAAATTACAACAGGATAGATTAATTCTTTCCTCTCTCACATCCTACACAACTCTTCAATTATTCTCAAATAGATTTTTCTCAATTTAACAAGGACTAAACTTCAACACAGTATTCCTAAGCACCTCATTAATGACACTGACACAATGAATATTCATTACCACAGGAAGTACATTTAGCCATGATTTGTTCTGCTTTCTTCCAACTCTTCATTACATTCAAAAATGTCTCCATTAAAGCTCAGATATCTTACCTAGTACATAAAACATCCTACATGGAAGGAGCAGCCTTGAAATAAACCTATTTGTACCATTATAGTAATGCTCACAATTCATATGCTACACCGTCATATTGAAAGAGCTACATGAGCTTCTCGCTGTTTTATTGTAGTGCTTCTCATGCTATCTGATGTGGGACACTGACACTATTCTTGTGCCCATCGGCTACAGTTGCTTTTTTTTTCCTTTGAAACTCACCAGGGACCAGCAGCCAACAACTCGGGGACTGCCACTAACCGAGAGATATCACCGGGAGCTTATATGACAAATGGATATTGCCTTCTCACTGCATATTTGTGAGATCCAACCTAAGGCCACTATACATCACAAGAACTGACAGCTTTTCACAACGAACACGTTTGCAAACAGAGTGGACAAAATAAATGCCCATCAATATTTAACTGGCTACTCTTTGAGTTAGGAATTGAACTAGCAGTCAGACCATTCTCCCCAAATGGAGCCAGCTCTTATAACTGCCAGTATGACTATATTAGCCAGACTTATATTTGGAAAGAAGAGATTTCAACATACCTACAAATTCCAACTGAATATATTGTCAAGGTTCCCCTCCAATAGCTGTTCTTTAAATTTGATAAAATTCCTTTAAAAACTAAATGACCTCAATTGCCATGAACCTGATTTTACCTGTTAGGTAAATGATTTACCCTGGCTGAAATTCCATCTCAGTGTTCCTGAGCAAGGATTGTTCCCATCATTTTTATAGCAGTAACCCAAGTACTTCATGGTCTTCTTGAATGACTCCATGTATTTGCAGTGTATGGCCTGCCTTCCTACAGAAACTCTGTGAACCCACGGAAAAAGTCCATCTAAATCAGTGGTTCTCAACCTGTGGGTCCCCAGATGTTTGTAGACTTCAGCTCCCAGAAGCCCCAGCCACTGTGGTCAATGCTCAGGGCTTCTGGGAGCTGAAGTCCAAAAACATCTGGGGACCCACAGGTTGAGAACCACTGATCTAAATGTTCTTAATGTAGCACTTAGAAATGAACTGATGTTCTGCATCACCAGTAGATATATGTGCACATGATAAAAATCTCCTTCAGAGAGGAGGTGACAAAATGCCAGCTGCCTTCTAGAGACTTCAAAAATTGGATTTAAGTAGATCCATCTGAGCCCACAAACTAGCTTGAGAGAGAAACAAGTTGAGCCATTTCTGATAAAATAAAACTGCACAAGCCAAAACTGGTGGAATAAAAAAAAGTGCCATATCCTACTTTTGATTAAGAACAGTCACACATGTTGTACTATAATACAAACACTGCCAGATGAGTTGGACAGTGATACCAGGCACAAGGAATATGAGTCAATACTGTAATATTATTACTGCTGTTTTGACAAAGGAAGCCAACAACAGCCAATCTAAGATTGTCAACCTCCTGCTCTGTAAAAGCAATAGTAAATCCTTTAAAGTGCACTATTTCTATTCCACAGGGTACAGGTCTTTTGTACAGGAGACCAACCGAAATCATCAAAGAGCTTAATAACCAAGCATATAGAATCACAGAAACTTAGAGCTGAAAAGATACCACAAGGAGCATCCAGTCCAAATCCCCATATTGCTGGAATAGTCAACATCACTCCTGAAAAATGCTTATCCATTCTCTGTTTAAGAAGTGCCAAATTTGGAAAGTCCAGCACGCTCCAAGGAAAGCTATTCCACTGTCAAACAGCTCTCACAGTAAATGCGTTGCAAGACTAGGAGTAGACTGCCACAGGTTACTGGCAGCTACCAGAAGCAAAGCAACACTTCAATACAGAGCTCTACTGATATTAAGAAGGCACTGCAGTGTCAAACTTCAAGCAAAGAAGGTAACGGGGGGGGGGCTGAAACACTGAAATGTGCTATCAAACCTGTTGTTGAATAGTGATCTATTTAACAATAGGTTTAAGTTTCACCTGGAATAGGCTAGGCAACTCATGTGTAAGATGACCTCTCAGAAGTCACTTCTACCTGTTTCTAGAAGAGCTTACAGAAATGGATGATCACCAATAATAACTTCATTTTAAGTAAGTTTGTATTTGCTACAATACCATGAAGCAAGCTGGTATCTTCCCAATGTTTGAAATGACAACTTTCACTGTTCCCAATTTTTTATTCCATGAAAACATTCATGGTTAAGTTCCTCCTTTCATTGTTAACCATCGCAGCCTAACTACATCAACTTCCTCCATACAGCCGGGGGGGTAGGGATAGAAGGAGCAGCTTTTTGTATTATTTAAGTCAGGGCTTTCCAAATATACATTAGCATATTGGCTTCCAAGGCCAAGAGACCCCTCCCTCCCCAAGCCTGGTCCACTGCCGCCACTCTCACTGGGGCCCTTCTTTGTCAAGAATGACCACAGTGGGCAAGGACCAGGTGGGTGAGGCTGCCTTTCCTCACCCCAGATACACCTCTGGGTGCCTCCGGTCTGCCAGTGAAACTGAATTACTATGTTGCGAAATGATGCATGTCGAAAAAAATGTGTCACTAACATGAAAAGTTTGGAAAGTTCTGATTTAAGGCAAATCATGGCATAATCCGCCCCCCCCCAAAAAGGACTGGAATAAAGAACCTCATTTGTGACAAGCTACAGATTGCCAACTACCCCACTATTCCTTTGAGATTCCAGAGACACAATTTGGCTGCTCAGTAGAACAAAATAAATGCTTACCATGAGAGTTTTCTCATTTTCCCTATCTTTCCCACCTCTTTTGGGAAACAGTGGACCTCAGAAGCAACTGGAATAACCCAAACTCAGTGGAAGGGTGTTTCTAATATACCGCATGCAAAATTAATTGGGGAGAGTCAATCTAGACCAAAGAGGAAATCCAATCAGGTTTTCAAGGTCAAATGAGTGGGAGGAAATCCGCCTTCCCTTAATCCCTAGATTACATTCTGTAGTACAAGTAGGCTTTGTGTGCAGAGGTACTCTCCTAGCTCAGAAATAATAGATGAACATGTGATTAAAGTTTCTGATAATGCTAAGGATTAGAAATCCCATATTCCCAGCCCATGGGCCCAATGTTTATAGAAGTCCAGATATTCATGGCAGTGGAGGAATTAATGCATTTTATTCAGAGCACAGTAGGCTAAGTAAGGATTGTCTCCCAGTGAATCCACACAACAAACCACAATTTCACTAAGTGCATTAGATAATGTGACTTATTTCACTTTAATCTCAAAGAATTAATCTTCCTGTGAGAGAATCATCGTTGTTACTTCTATTAATATTGCATATACAGCAGAACTTTAAAATGTATTAAAGGGATATTCTACTGTTGTTTTCTGTTATAGCTATGGTTCTCAATGCCAAACAGCAAACAGAAAAACCTGCAGAATTAAACAGACACTGCTGGCAAACAAAACATAGGCTCACCTGCAATTAATTTTATCAAATACAGTTTGTACAGAACTGAGATTTGCATTAAAATATTCTGACTACACAGAACTAGAAGAACTACAAGGATTTTTCTAGGACACTACTAGTACCCCCCAACACACGTTTTCAATGTACGAAATGCAAACTTAAGAATACACACTGAGCCTTCATCTGGAGAGAAACTGGCTGTACGGTATAACTAAGAATTTTAATTGCTCAGTTATTATGTTTTGTATCAGAAAGAGAGTCAGTGTAATGGTTAAAGTGTTGGAGTAGGACTAGGGTTTCAATCTCTGTTGGGTCACAGAAACCCACTGGGTGACCCTGGGCAAGTCACATTCTCTCAGCCTCAGAGGAAGGCAATGGTAAATCATTTCTGAATAAATTTTGCCAAGAAAACCGAAGGGTCATCATTAGTTGGAGCTGACTCGAAAGCACGTAACAAAGCATTAGACTGGAACCACAACCTGCTTAATGTTCTTCGTGAGTTCAAGGGTGGCTGCTGTGAAAATCCCTCCCAAGGGGATAACCCTTACACTTTCTTTGCTCTCTTTGTGTCCAGAATCAAAGCTCTTTTTAGACAGGTATTTGGTTAATTGCTTGTAGCAGAAGGGTCTTCTAATGGGGTATACCATACTTTTACCTTCTTTACTATGTTTGAAATGTGTGTTAAACTGCTTTAAATTAGCATTTTAATATGACTGCTTTGCCAGTGTTTTTTAAAACTTTTTATTACTAGGGTTTTAGCTGTACTTAGTTTCATCCTACATTGTAAGCCACCTTAGATCACATACCAGGAGAAGGAGTGATAAAAGCTGCTAGATACACTAGGCTCTACATACAAGCTACTTCCACAGAGATCTACACATCCTAACCCCACCCCCACAAAAACGGTTGTATAAATCTGCTATTTGAAAAATGACAGGTCTCATGCCCTCTGCTGTATTGCAAATGGCTTTTCAAATTCCAAACAATTTCAGGAGCATATAATTTTAAATGCAAGCCTACTGTTCAGTTAGGGGGTAGAAGAAAGCTACACACATGGGTTCAGAGAAGTGCTGTTGGGGTTCTGTGGAAACTACCCAATATATTCACAAGGGAAGAATCACTCCCCAAGCCTGTGTTGTTGCTCCTGGTGTTGTGTGCCTTCAAGTCACTGCTGATTTACAGTAACCCTAAGATAAACCTATCATGGGCTTTGTTGGCTAGATTTGTTCAATGGAGGTTTGCTTTTGCCTTCCTCCAATAGTGAGAGAATGTGACTTGCCCAAGGTCACCCAGTGGGTTTCCATGGCAAAGCAGGGATTCGAACCTTGGTCTTCAGAATCATGGCCTAATGTTCAAACCATTATACCATGCCATGGTTGCGTACATCATTGTACATTGATGGAATTAATAATCCAGATGACAGATGTGTATCTTGCAGTCTAAAACAAGAGCACTCGTAAAGTTCTTCAATATGCTAACAAGATGTTTTTGCAATATCAAATTCTATCATTTAGCTGTAGAAGTTGGTATAGAAGCCAAATTTGTTTACACGCAAATGTTAACTGCCTCTGATTGATCTGGCAAATACGACTTACATCATTGAAAACATGCATCTTAATCATAATGATACAATCCTCCTTGATATTATGAGGTAACCTACTGGCTGGCCTAAGACAAACAAAATGAGAAAAGAACATGAATAACTGCAGTCTTTGGACTGCTATGCCTGAAGAACTCTCAGGTATGTGAATAATGATTCATGCACATTGTATGGCCTACTAAGTTAAATACTCTCTTTTTTTTGCTCAAATAGCAAATTAACTACTGGCAGTAGGGCTCACATTAGAGGCTTCCTTGCTGCTTCATAATGCCTGCTCTTTTGATATTTCATGTAAGTTTGAAGACCTCTCTCATGAAGAGTATGCCAGGCCTGGGCCTGTAAAAACTCCCTCCAGCATTCTAAAAGAGTTTCCAACACTCCCCATTTCATTGCTTTTTCTATGTCCCAATGACAGTACCTTCATTTCTTCCACAATTCAAACGCATGTTCTTTCCAATGTAAGGGGTTTTTTTAAACTGTTATTCCACATGTAGCTCACTGTGTCTCAGCAGCTTTACCTTAACTACTCAAGCACTCCCCCACAGGTATCCCTTTTTTAAGTTTGTCTTTAAATCTCACTGCACCTTCAGAAAACTCAGAGCAGCTTAGTTGACATGTCACTGACCAAGCACGTTCCTCTGTAAAACCAGGTACACATTTCTTGGTCCTACTGGACCATTAAATTATTTTCTTGCTCTATTCCTTTACTGTGTCTTCTTCACTATGCTGCAGAGCACTGCTCATTTACAAGTTTGACTTAAGGGCTTTCAACTTAACGAATAAACAACAGGGCAGCAACTTTAAAGCAACGTTGTTCCACTGTACTCCATCAATACAATGTACTTGCTCATGCCATTAATTCTTTATTCCTTCAAATAGGACCAGGCAACAGTTTTACATCTCTCTTGGGAAGCCAATATATAAGCCATATTCCCCTCTGAAGGCTTACCTCTTCAAACTGTAGTACAATATTTTTTATTTCTTATTCTGATGAGGAAGCATTAATTAGGTCTTATTGTAAGACTCCTCAAAGAGAGTATAGCTGTATTGTTAAAGATTCTTTGATTTAAAAGTCTCAGACAGTTTCAGTGTAAATGCTTCTGTGTTGTTCTAGCTGAATCATGGGCTCCTCGTCTCATACCATTATGAATTATAAATATGGCTCCAAATAAGCTGTTGGTGGTAAGACAAATAACTCTATACCCAATGGCACCTTTACTTTGACCAGTACTCCAAGACAATATGATCTACCATTTGACTACAATTAATGAATTAAGGCAAATTCATCAGCTTTAATAACTTCTACAACCACTAGAGCAAGGGGCAGAACTCTCTTCTACGCACAGACAGAGATTGTAGTGTCCCGTAGTTAGGATACTTCAAAATTCAAACCAACAGGACTAATTACCTGGGAATGACGCAACCTGTATTTTAACCTGCACCCTGAAATATTGCTGAAGAAGCTGAAAAGCCAATGAGAGGTTTTAGATTTTTATACATACACAGTAAGAACACTGGACTCATCTGTGAGATGTTTGTTTTCAGCAGTGGAAGAGGAAAGATCCTCCTGCAGTGGGTTGTTCCTCCCATTATTGGAAGCTTCTTTTCCACTGTTAGAAAATGTTCCAATTTCTGATGGAGCATACAAGTTCTCATCAGATACACTTCTTCTAAATCATCTGTTTTGAAGAGCAAACCCAAGCAAATTTAAGACAGTGTCTCAGGGCCTTCTATATGGCTCCTGCAGAAGCAAGAATAAGAAGTATCCCCTTGACATCAGCTCCTCTAAGAAACCAGCTCTGCTGAGCTCCTCCTTCCTGAACTGTTTGGATTCTCCTCTTTTTATTGATTGTTATGTAAACCGCTCTGGGTGGCTTTTCAGCTAAACAGAAGGGTAAATATTAGTTGCTGTTATTTAAGAGATTGCCTGCATCAATCTCCATCTATATTTATATTCCAAGCATAAACATGCCGGAAAACAGAAACAGAAATATGAGTGTTTAGAACTCAACTCACTAACAGGAGTACTGAAGTGGGTCACATAAACTACACAACTTTCTAGCACGGAAAAAACTAAAGCACAGATTGGAAGCTCAGCTGTGGAGTTCCACTTCAGTCTTGGACTAGAGGACTTCCAGTGTCCATGCTTGCAGAACACACATGCTCTTACTGGCATAATCTGTAATGGAAAGCTCACCGACTGTACTTCTATCTGACAAGTTTAAAGACCAGTACCCACAAAGAAACCACCACCTCCAGCACTGTTAGGATTATTATTCAGAGATGCATTACTATATTAAACTTACGTCTTCATGAGAGCCTAAAATACTAAGCAAGCGCTTGATTTTATCAAGCTTACAATAAACGTTGTGAGAGTTAGCTGTTAAAATCCTGAGTATCTCTCATTTTTGAGATCACACAGGAATACACTTTACAATACGTGTACTCCACAAAGACTTAGTATTATCTCAACTTTGCAGAGATAGACTAAATCTCCAGGCATGTGGGATATCTTCAAGAAACTCATGCATAAGAAGTTTAGTTAACTGAACTAAGAACACTGAAGAAATATTGTTTTCCTTTGTCACCTTTTGATTTTCTACCCTTGGATGAGGATTATTACTGACAATTTTGGAATGTCTGATATACGTAACACACAACTCTGGGACAAAACTCAGTATGTGTCATTAACAGGTTCAAAGCAAAGAAGATATATTAGAAGTAAAAAGCAATCAAACATAACCAAGTCCACAAAATAGGGCATTATAATATCTATAGAAAACTAAGGTTTTTCCTTGTTATACCTACAAAAGGCTCCTTCTGTGCTTGAAAAACTTTGTGAAAGATCTAGAGTGAGCTAGTTTCTATTTTCTGCATACTGTGTGTTGCCAGAATGCCCAAAGTCAAATGCATTTTAAATTTAGAAAGAGAAGCACACACTCTGGATCTCTTCAGTTAAGGGACAACTAACTTGTGATCTTGAATAGAGCACTGCCAGGCAACATCAAAACTTAAAAGAGCTCAGTATTTCCCCTCCTCCCCCCGCCAAAGTCATCACTATTGGCTCATGGTCAAGTTTCTACTCTGCTATGTACTGCAAAGCCAAAGTTTTTAAAATGGCTTGCTCCAAAGCTAGTAAACAACATATACCGGTTTGGGCAAAACCGGCAACCATGGCTGAATACAGACCTGATTTAATTGTGGCTTACACAAGAGGAGGAATGGAGAAGGAACATCTATATCTGCAGACAAGGGGCTAATTCACAACTATCTTAATAAAAAGAGAGTGTGTGTTCTGTGGACAACCCCTTCCATATTTTCTACACAGTCTGAATATTTGTATCAAACATCCCAATAAAGTAAAATATAAGGTCCAATTATCCCAAACAGCAATTAACAGAGCAATTTCCTGAGGTAGGAGAGAGCTAGATAACTTTGGGATGCAGTCCAGTGCTAAACAGAACCCAACTGTAGCCAGCAGATGCAGCCCAACACTGACCCAGCTGTTCCAACGTCTTGGTGACTTACACATCAGGAAGAGTAGGGGAGAATTGGACAACATAACATCTTTTTGTCTTCAAGAAGGGCCTGGAGAACGGTAAACTCATGTCTGAACTGCCTAGGTGAGCTGCAAAGAGCTAAGGGTCAATACTGTGACCACTAAATCTCTTCTGTAATTTTTATGCTCTTGGGAGTGAAGAGAAACTGGACTCCATAGTGGGAACTCATATGGAGCAAAAGCAGCAGGACAGCAGGCATGGGGGAATATTAGGTAAAAGTTAGGCAAATTAACATCTTTTGCACCTTGTCCATAATGCAGGTTTATCACAAAGGTAATCATCCAGAAACCGTAGTTTGTTCTCATTAGTATGATGAGAGTTGAGCATGGGAGAGTTGGGAAGTGCACCTTGAGCTTGATTGTTTTACAGGAAATGAGTGGATAGTAGTGTTATGGTTCCTCTGAATTATCACTCTGCCAAAGGGCAGAAGGAAGAAGATAGCCCAGTGGCAGCTTACCTGTTCCACTGAATCCCTAATGGCTATTTGCCTGAAACTCATTGACTTGCTGTTATCTGGCACATTACTTTACTTTCATGTGCTATTTGAGGAAGCAGGCTTTTTTCACTTCAAACTTATATTGTTTATATTTTGCTGCTACTGTGGTGGCTGCTCCTGCTGCTAACATTGGGATAGAAGTTTGTATACTGGGAATAAATCTGCCATCAGGATATGCCCGAGAGAGGTTGTTGGGGAAGGGAGGTCCAGGGTGCTTCCACTGGGATATTGATTGGTATGAAGAAGTACAGAAAAGGAGTATCATTAACAGGTCAGAGTACAGGTAATTAGTGACTCTGCTTCTTTTTGAGGCATCTCAACCCTTCCTCCAGACTTTAATGGCTGTATCAGCCAACTCTCCTGAACACCAGATTGGTCAATATTAAAACACGACTCTGCCATGTCTCAATTCTAGATTTGGGGCTAACCCCAACTTTTGCTTAGACCAATGGTTCCCAACCTAGGTTACACATACATGAGGGTATACATGAGGACATTCACAGGTATGCAAAGAAAAAAAATGAACAATAGCAGAAAAAGTATTAGCCATTCTCAGAGGATGTCACAACTTGATGCCTTTACTTCTGTGAGTGCGGGGATGTCTCCTTCGAGCTCAAAGAAACTTTCTGATGTTCCTGCACTCAAAGAAAGGACATGATAGCGGGGGGTGGTGGTGGTGCAATTTATGGAAATGGAATGCCAAGAGATGTGCAAGTGAAAAAAAGTTTGAGAAGCACTGGCTTAGATGACTAAAAGCCAGAAGGACCCAATAAATAAGAAACACAAGTATGTCATGAACAGGACACAGAAATTACCCAAACTGGTTCTATCTTTGATCCCCAACAGTAGTTCTCTCCCTTCTGTCTACTGCCTTGCAAGCAGAAATTTAACAGAAATGATTTTCCCAATTCCCATGAAAAATGGGCCACCTTTCGTTTGAGAAAGATGCACCTGCTATGCAATTATTTACATGGCATGGAGTCAAGATGAAAAGACTGCAATCTAAATCCAAGCTTACAAAAATGGATGCTTCATGCAAAAACGACTGTAAGTTTTGTACTCACATGCAACAACTCCCTTGCATGTGTGGTCTGTTGGAACATCACTTTTTTATAACAGCATATTCCCTTAACCATTATTGAGCTGAAAAAGTCTTATTCATTTCTTAACATTGGGGAGGAACATTGTTGGCTTGTTACAGTTGCTGTTCTATAATTAAGCTCTTGAGTGCTGTGGGTTCATTCTTCAAACACCAGAGATTAAGAAAGAATGACATAAAAATGCTGAAGATGCCTAAAATGACTTTTAAAATGATTATGAAATGACAAGACTAAAAACAGGAAATGTTGTTTCCACTTTTTATGTTACTTAAAAGCACTGACTTGGAAGGGAATGGATGGGCCATCTAGCACAACTGCCTGCCCTACAGGAATAAACCGCTAAAGCACTCCTGAGAGATGACCACACAATTCCTGATTAAAAACTTCCAAAAAAAGAAGAGTACATCACTCTTTAAGGCAGTTCGACTGTCAGACAACTCTTGCTGTCAGAAGTTCTTTCTCCTGCTTAGAATGACTCTTTCTTGTAAACTGAATCCACTGATTCACTTCCTAGTCTCCAGAGCAGCAGAAAGCAAGTTCGCTCCATCTTTTACATGATTTCCATTGAGATAAAGATGACTACCCTGTCATCTCTGTCTTGTCTTCTCAAAGTTAAACAATAAAACTTTCAAAACAGAAGTCCATTCCACCCTTGTGATCAAAGAGGGGAATAACCTGTTATTGAGGACTGTGTTCCTTTTACATTATTGCCACCAACCTCTGAATGCAATAAAATAAGCACATGGTGTGAACAGCTTATTCTTTCACTTCTGGGGTGGGAATCCAATACCCTTCCAAATTTTGATGGACTGCACATCCCAGCAACCCTAGCCAGTATATTTAATGGTGAATTCTGGCAGTCATTGATCAAGAACATCTGGTAGATCACATTATCTCCACCTCTGGGCTTCCCATCTGGCTCTGACTGCAGTTGAAAACAAAACACTAGACTAGAAATGCCTTTAATCTATTCCCAGAAGGTTTTTCTTATGTTTCTAGAGGGCAAGTGTATAAAAGTGAGACAAGCACATGAACGTATCTAGTTGTAGCCTGAATTTTTACTCCACAGACCAGGTGTATAGCACATTTCCAAAACAGAACATAACGATTTTAGTAGCAGTACTCAAATAACAGGAAAGAACATGACTTTAGAGACAACCTGCATTCAGATATTAAGCTGCCCTCTGCTCTTTCTTCTTTTCACCTGCCTTCGAGTGTTTCTCCTCCTGTTTCCTTATGCCCTGTACGCGCTCCCAGTATCAGCCTAGCTGCCTACAGCTTACCTTTATAGCCTCTCCTTCACTCCATTCTGAATACTTCACCTCCTCCCATTTGCTTTGTTGCTTGGCTTTTTCTTTCTCATCCTTTCTGCAAACTGTTTTTCGGCCCTGCCAACTCAATATAGATCCTCACAGAGAAACATTCCAACCTAGAGGAATACAAAGTATGCCTTCTGTAACTGGTTGACTATCCGTTTTTATTTGTTTGGAGCATTTATATCTGGCCTATCAACTCAAGTTTTTGAGATGGCCTACAAAATAAACATGGTGTCTACATGTTCTTCCCTAAACCTCAGACATTCCACATTCCCCTCTGGTTTTGAATCTCTGAGCTATGGCAGATTCCGGAATAAATGGCTGCTGATGCTAGCCTTTGAGACAGAGAGGTTCCAAGCTGCTATTATGATATCACCTACAGTTTTGACTCCCAATAGCTGAGATAAGAGAAACCATAAGAGTACCAGTGTTTAAATGTCTCCCCATCCACCACACAGGTCTCAGGGAAGTTCCAACTTCAACTTTTTCTTAATCTTTGATTTAAGAAAGTCTGAAGACAATGATCACAGCTGGAAATGTTTCTTCACAAAACTCAAATGTTTATTCCTTATCTGGTACAACTTCTTCACCTAGAGTTCTGCAACTGCAGCTACTGGAAATTTTGGCTCCTGATGCAGAGGCAGGAGTCAAAGAGGAGCAACAATGTTGATTTTCCAACAGCCTTCAGGTGCTGCAACCCAAAATGGACATTAAAATCAGGATAAACAGTCTACACAGGGAATTTATGGCTCTCCCAAACCAAGTAAAACGTTTTGATATGCAAACCTTTCATGGAAAACAAAGAAGAGGCTAACTGTAAGACCAACTTATTACTGACAATCGCAGCACTTGCAAAAGGCCTTTGTTCAATGATCATAAATACAAGGAATTTGTGAGGGGAACAGCTCCCATCCATTCACCCCTGTGGCTTTAGCACAATCCTGTAGACTTTATCAGTTCACTGACAGTGCACACAATTAACTCCTAGAAGATTATGAAGTCAGCATCCCAACTCTGTTGATCTCTCTGAGGTAGCTCACCTCACATGCCATCAGATATCTTTTTTTTTGTGGCCAGTCTTCACTCATGCAGAGCAGTCAGTGAGGACCAGTGTTTTGGCTGGAGAGGGCTATGTCAACTGCAATTACAACATGCATGTTCACAACAGATTGAAATAAGCAGCATGCAATTGTAGCAGCCATGCTAATAATCACAGAGGTGGAGCTGCAAATCTGCACTGCTACAAAATTAGATTTAAATCTACATGTCTTAGGGTACCATCTTAGGACATGCACTTGTCAGATTTGTATTGTAGCTTTATTCTGCATATAGTTCTTAGGAGTTAGAGTCTTAATGAGACTTTCTCAGCAGACATGTGTAGCGTATAATATTCCACAATAAATCCCCTTACCACACACACACTTGCTACCAAGCCTTCATTGTGTAATATATACAACAAGCTACCTTGCTCAGTCTTTAAGACATGTAATTACTTCTTTCCATAATTCTATCAGAAGATGGGCCATTACTAAAGAGACAAAGAAGAATGAGCTTTCTACTTAGTTGTCTTTTACTACCACAGCAGGTGCCACAGTTTGGAGTGTACTTGACAAAGTAAAGCTTATTAGAAATAAAGGATATTGCAACTTCTTCAAAAATCTGAGTACTTAATACCTTACCCCCCCCAAAAAAAACCTCATTTCAGTATTGTCTGCAAGCTCAACGCTTAGCCATGTTAGTTGGCTAAGATGAGTTGTTGTCCAAAATAGGGCACCAGGTTTACTCCTGCTGTAAAGTAAGAGAAAACATCAAACAGGCTATGACATAAAAGTTTACAGAAGCAAGAAACTTGTTCTTACTCCCTCCATATTCTGATGTTCAGGCAGCACATGAAAATCCATGCTGTGGATCCATGCTGTGGATGCATTATGTAAGGTAGAAGACAGGCCTCTGAATCACTCCCTAGAGTTTCATTTTCAAGTCCCATTATGCTATAGACTTAGCACTTGAAAAGAACAGGTTGCTTACCTGTAACTGTGGTTCTTCGAGTGGTCATCTGTGCCCTCACACACTAGGAGCTTTCGCGCATGTGTGGTACCATTCCGAAAATTCTAGAGCTTAGTAGCTTGGCGGGAACCCGTCCCCCATGCCTCTACTGAGCATGCTCAGCCTGCCAAACAATGGTCTCCCTTCAGTTCTAAAGTCTGCCGATAAGGGACCTGAGAAAGAGGGGACAGCTGGGCGGGTGTGTGTGAGGGTACAGATGACCACTCACCACAGTTACAGGTAAGCAACCTGTTCTTCTTCGTGGTCTCTGTACCTCACACACTAGGAGATTTTGTAGCTTACCAGAAGGACGGTGGGTCAGGTCCTAGAGTACGGAGGCCAACACCACTCGTCCAAACTGGGCATCTCTCCGGGATGGACAGTCCAGTCGGTAGTGGCACACGAAGGTCGATGGTCTGGACCAGGTCGCCACCCAACAGAGTTCTTGCAGGTCCACACCTCGCAGGAGGGCTGCTGAGGATGCCACAGCTCTGGTGGAGTGCGGCCGAAGCAAGGCCGGCAGAGGCTGCTTGGCCAGCTCATAAGCCAGGAGGACAGTCTGGGCCAGCCATTTGGAGAACCTCTGGGTGGACACCTTGTGCCCTCTGCGACACTGACCATAGCACACAAACAGGTGCGGGGTCTGTCAGAAAGTCGCAGTCTAGTGGGTGTAGAAAGCCAGGGCCCGACGAACGTCTACCTTGTCCCTATGGAAAACCAGGAAAGGCTCGTTGGCCCTCAGAGCCATCAACTCACTGGCCCGTCTGGCTGATGTGACAGCTACCAAGAAGGCCATCTTGATGATCAGGAGCCTGTCATCCACAGTGGCCATAGGCTCGAAGGGTGGTCACATGAGCTGCGACAGTACCAGGGACAGCAACCAGGGCGGTAACAGCGGCGATACCAGCGGGTACAGGTGTTGCAGGCCTTTCATGAATTGCTTCATGGTAGCGTCCCGGAAGAGAGCTGCTGCTGAGGAGCCTCGAGGTTGGTAAGCCACGATGGCAGCAACGTAGACCTTCAAGGAGGGAAACGCGAGTCCCTGCTATCGAAGGTGGAACAAGAAGCTGAGCACGGTACCGAGGGCAACAGGCAATACCGGCTCACCTCGCACCTCAGCAAAGGCTACGAACTTCCGCCACTTGTAGGCATAATTGCGGCAGGTCGATTCCTTCCTGGCCGCGGTTAAGATGTCCTGGATGGTCGGATCATCTAGGGTGTTATCCGCCAGGCATGGAGCGCCAGGAGCAGCAGGTCGGGGTGGAGAACGCGACCTTCTGAGTGGGACAGCAGATCGGGCGCTGTTGGGAGCCTGAGAAGTCGACCCCAAGTGGCCTCGAATAGGGGCCCAAACCAGTGTTGCCTCGGCCAGTACGGGACTACAAGAATGATGTCAGCCCGGTCCGAAAGGATCTTAGCCACCACGCGGCCCAGAAGAGGGAATGGAGGGAAGGCGTAGAGGAGCCCGTTGGTCCACTCAAACTGGAAAGCGTCGCCGAGAGAGCTGGGTCCCCAGCCGGCTCTCAAGCAGTACCGGCGACACTTCACATTCGATACAGTGGCGAAGAGGTTGATCATGAGGTCGCCCCAGCAGTCCGATATCATTCGGAATGCCTCGTCCGACAGGGACCACTTGTGGTGGGAGGTGGTGTTCCTGCTGAGGGCATCCGCTGTGGTGTTCTCCTGACCAGCCAGGTGGACGGCAGTCAGGTGGACCTGAAGCGACACACACCATTCCCAGAGTAGGAGGGCGATGGTGAGAAGTGTGGTGGAATGGGTCCCTCCCTGTATGTTGATGTAACAGACGGTCGTCATGTTGTCCGTTAGGATGAGGACCGTGCGCCCAGCGACCAAGTTGCAGAATGCCCTCAGAGCCTACTGAGTAGAGGCATGGGGGAGGGGTTTCCACCAAGCTACTAAGATCTAGAATTTTGCGAACAGTACCGTGCATGCGAAAACTCCTAGTGTGTGAGGAACAGAGACCACGAAGAAGAACAAACACATACAAGCTGCAATCCAGCATGGTTAAGTGTAGTAGTTCAGCATGTGGAACTATGCTACAGCGAGCCATTTACCACCCCCAGACCTACCACAGAACCACAGAATTTGCTCCCATGGCTATCCTCTGCCTAACAGAAAGTGGGGGGGAGTCTCTGTCTGTGTCCCTGTAGCTAAACAGGAAATAATTACATCCTCTACAGGGGACTTCTAGAGGTTCCAGCAGTTAAAACATAGAATCATACAGTTGGAAGAGACCACAGGGGCCATCCAGTCCAACTCCCTGCTATGCAGGAACACACACCAAAGCATTCCCAACAGATAGCCACCCAGCCACTGCTTAAAAACCTGCAAAAGAAGGAGAGCCCATCATACTTCAAGGCAGCATATTCTACTGCCGGACAGCTCTGACCGTCAGGAAGTTCTTCCTGAGGTTCAGGTGGAATCTCCTTTCCTGCAGCTTGAATCCATTGCTCCTTGTCCTAGCCTCTAGAGCAGCAGAAAACAAGTCCACTTCCTCCTTAACATGACATTCCTTCAAATATTTAAACACGGCTATCAGGTCCCCTCTTAACCTTCTCTTCTGCAGACTAAACATCCCCAGCTCCCTAAGCCATTCCTCATAGGGCATGGCTTCCAGACCCTTTACCATTTTGTTGGCTCTCCTCTGGACACACTCCAGCTTGTCGATGTCCTTCTTGAATTGAGGTGCCCAGAACTGGACACAGTATTCAAAATGAGGCCTAACCAATGCAGAATAGAGTGGTGCCATTACCTCCCTCAATCTAGACACCATACTCCTATTGATGCAACCAAGAATCTCATTGGCTTTCTTGGCTGCCATATCACACTGCTGACTCATGTTCAGCTTGTGATCTACCAAGACTCCTAGATCCATTTACATGTACTGCTAACTAGCCATGCATCCCTCATCCTATATTTGTGCATTCCATTTTTTCTGCCTAAGTGTAAGACCTTACATTTCTCTCTGTTGAAATTCATTTTGTTAGCTTTGGCCCAGCTCTCCAATCTGACAAGGTCATTTTTGAAATTTTATCCTGCCCTCTGGAGTACTAGCAACCCCTTTCAATTTGGTGTCATTTGCAAATTTAACCAGTATACCCTCTACTCCTTTATCCAGGTCATTGATGTTGAATAGTACTGGGTCCAGGACAGAACCCTGTGGCACCCCACTAGTCACTTTTCTCCAGGATGAAAAGCAGCCATTGGTGAGCACCCTCTGAGTTCGGTTGGTCAACCAATTCCAAATCCACCTAACAGTAGCCCTGCCCATCCTGCATTTTACTAGCTTCTTTGAGAGAGTGTCACAGGAAACTTTGTCAAAGGCCTTACTGAAATCAAGATATGCTACGCCTACAGCATTCCCTTCATCTATCAAGCTTGTAACTCTATCATAGCAGACATGTACAGTTCACTTCTGGCTATGAGAACATAGTCAGATACTTTTGCAATCCTCTGACCTGTTCTCCTCTAGGCAAGGAATAGCCAGGTGATGACTATTGCCACTGCAGAAGAAGGAAAGGAACACTAATTTCCATAGTGACCACAGACATATACAGGCAAAAGTTTAACTTAAGCCCATGTATGTCTACCACAGGACATCACACAGAAAATGGTTCAAATCAGTAATTCATTATATACACACACTTCCTATTTACTTCATCAGACACATAAAACGATCCTATTCTCCACCCATAAGAATTAATGTAACATTCCTCTAAGTGTCAAGAATTTTCTCCCAAAAAGGAATACTGTTGCAAAATGGGTACAAGCAAGGAGCAGACTTTCTTCAGCTGTTAAAAAGATAGAAGAATCTCTTCTTCCAGGATCAGGGATTTCCAAATGGCATGCCGCAACACATTAGTGTGTTGCCTGAAGTGTGTAGATGTGTCACCTACAATCTCCAAAACGTATATTATTTATAAATCATATATTTTTAAAAATATATGAAAGGTTTTCATGAGGTATGTTGTGTCTCCATACATTTTGGTATTACAATTTATGTATGCGTCTGTATCTCTTATAAGAGGTTAGTTTAACCTCCGGTTTGCTAGTAAAACTGAATTACTGTGTTGCGAAATGATGCATGTCTAAAAAAGTGTGTCACCAACATGAAAAGTTTGGAAAGCTCTGTTCTAGATTGTTATGTTTCCCAGGAGAGGCTGACTACAGTCAATGAAATTCCTTGAAGGCAACTGCCCACTGTAACTAACAAGCAGATCTGCTTATCAGAGAAATGCTGGAATTCCTTCTCTAGCTACACAGAAATCAATCAATTATTCAGAATTCTATACTGCTTAGGTTTCACGTTCTTAAATACCACTACACACATTACACAGATTTGATATTGGGCTACATTAGCACAGAGATGCTCACAGTTCCAGTTTCTGCACTGATGTACTAATACGATATACATCCGTGCAAAATATTTCGCATCATTTCCCATGCTGTGAGAAAGACAGGATTATATATTAAAAGAATTTTAAAAAAAAGATTTTAAGGGGCATACCTAAAATTCTCATATAATGTGTAAACTGGACTTCAAACTACCACAGATGACTAACCCTATCAGGTTAGCTAGAGCACAGAGCATCTAAGGCAATACCTTGCTAACTTGTGGAATAACACTGTGGTAATACTGCCCTACAATAATGCCCTATGAACTTCTGGGTGCAATAATTCTTACCTCCCTCAGTTCTTAAGTCAAACATCACTGCATTGAGACTCTCAACATCTTGTGTGACCAGTTATTAAAAAAATATACACATCTAGATTAAGCAAAAAAAAACTTACATAGAAAACCCTTTGTCATAGAGGACTGATAAGTCTCTTAACTTTCTGTACACATACAAGTCTTCCTCTTCCTGGCCAAATCTTTTTAAATCTTTTGTTAAAGACAGACTCACACAGAGAAGTTCCAAACTACACCTCCTTTCATCTTGGACAACTGCTCAGGTTGGCTAGGGAACTGCCATTGAAACCATCTGGCGACTTTGTTGAGGACGACACACTGGCCACAGACCACTGTGATCACAAACTCATCAAGATCTCATGATCAATGTGATTTCAGGAGAACAGTCATATGGCATACCTTCAGACTGACCAACACTAGAACTTTCTTCAAGTATTCATGCATGAATTCTCTCATCCACCGATACTTTTCTCATTAAGTTTTGTCATGACTGGAGAATGTCATGCTGCCTTTTCCTGAATTCACTCTAGCGTTGAAGAACCCCATACCCCTACATTTTATACATTTCCAATAAAATCATAAAGAAGGATAGATATACCATTCATAATCCCTTATTTTCCCAGCCTCCATCTCTTCATTCAAGCCTTTTCTCTCAGAACACTGAACAATCACTAGACATCTTTATTAACTGTCACCTCCCTTCTGTCTCCCTGGCCACATCTCTATACATTTTAAGAGGGTACTGTACTACCTACATATGGACAGACAACTGCAGGAGATAGGAACCAGTTTCTGCCCTTGCAAACCTTGCTACCAGCCATTTTTGCTGCTGTTCTGCCCTCCTCCCTTTGCAGATTTGAGGAGAGTGTCTAGGGACAGAGAACAGTCACATATGCAAGCAGCTTGGGGACATCTAGGGCAGTTTTGGGGGGACTCAAAAGCAGTACAGATTTTTAAAGAACTGAGAGATAGGGCCTTTGGTGGCTCTATCAGTGGGGTTACAGTCAGCTTCTGCGTTGCACTTTCTAGCATTATCATCTAATAAATCTGCTAAGTTTCTGGTAGAGCTTTACTAGGCTGAGAGGCTGTTCTGACCATCCCGTAGCAGTGAAGCCCCAGCGCAAGAGATGGAAAAAATTCTGCAACACTGCAACAACTCCACCCATTAATTTGTATTCCACTAAGGTTTATTCTCTGAGGACAGCAAGTAGGTTTCAAACACAGGTAAGTGGCATGTTCTCAATGAAAAGTTCTCCTGTTCCTGGGCTTTCTCCAGCCTACAACCCAATTATTTCGAAACCCTGAAAAGCAGTCAGTCCTCCACATTTTCAGATTCAGGAGTTTTACAGAATGAAGCTCTTACTGAAGTGAACAGCTCAGCTCTTTCAACTGCAATGATCTGAGTGCCAAGGACAGTATACAGATGATTAATGCTGAACAGTGTACCCTGAACAAACTCTTCCAAGCAAGATCGGGTTAAGGGTTAAGCTACATTTCTCACTTTTAATTGCCCAGGCTATTTAGGTATACTGTTTGAGACCAGCTATCTTCTACAATTATCAGACTCCGGAGGTCACCAATTAGAACCCTGCAAGGATTTGAATTAAAAAGAAGGCTTTGCGATTAGGTGAAGTAATGATCCAAAAAAGAGATTAGTTCTGTTCAGCCTGCATTCATTATAAAAACCATTTCCTTTGTGTGAAGATTCTACATCTCGTTTATCCTCCTGGCATTATCACACCACAGGACAGAACAACGACTGTACAGATGTAGCCTAGAGGCTGAACAGGAGCACATTTAGATATTGCTTGATGTGAGAGACAATCCTTTGCCTTTTACTATGTCCCTCTAACAGGTAAATAGCTTGCTGATAGCAAAGAGAACTATGGAATTTACCAGTGATGTACTCATCTGCTTCTTCTCTTAACAAATGAGAGACTCATTTGACTCTTTATTGAGGTAGCAATCTAGAAAGATCCCAAAAAGCCATGGGTTAGACTGATAATTCAGCCTGGCCAACCTTCACCCTTTCTGAATTGTATCCTACAATTCCACTGACAGAAGTCTGCCAGAGAAACAAGGGAAGATATTTTCAGTGACTACTTCCGTTTCATGTGCCCCTAAAACCTTCTCCTAATAGTGGAGTGCCCTCCAGAACTCATTTGGGAGGAAAAGAGCTTCAAGCAGAGTTTCCAGCACTCGATGCAATCTAAGGAACTGTAAGCCAGAAGAGGAAAGCAAAACTGGAGAAACTCAGCTTGACAGAATTATTGTTTTAACTTCTATATATTCGAATCAGGTTTCTTTATTACAAGCAAAACCTAGTTGAGTGCACTGGTAGGAAGGAAATGTAGGAGTGCAGTCAGTTAATAAGTAAGTTCTGGTCAAAGCAGACAAGATTTGCATTTAAGAATCTTTTATTAAAAGGTTATTAATGCTAAAACATAACTAGCAATTAACATCCTGAAACTATTATTTTTAAACCCAGATTTCAAGCTTCAGTGTCAACGAAATGTAAGAAATTTACCTTAATATATGAGTAGAGCTAAGTACCAAGAAACACTTACCTTTTCTTTTACTGTGATCATTATACCTGTATTACAAATGTCCCTTCCTATATATTCTCTATTTCTAAAGATGACCAGACCAAAGATCTACATGAAGTAAAAGAAACAGAGATAAAAGCTGTTTTAAAGCAACATTTACTTCAGGTAGATACCTGCAACTGAATGCATGCTTACTTTAGGTCACTAGTTTCTGAACTAGAAGAGAATACTTTTGAAAAAGAACCTGGAGCAAGAGGATTCTTGCTTTTGCACCCTGTTTCATTCTAAGATATGAGGCATCAAGAAAGCTCCCCTCCACATCTCTTTCATCCATAAAACAGTAACTGTAATCACTTCACAAGCTTGCTGGGAGATCAAGCGCAACAAAGACAGCAGAAGAACATCACATGAGACAGGCAGCTTCCCTCAGTATCTCAGCAGTCACAAGACTTCTGATAGCTTCTTCCCCATGTCTCACCTCCCTTCTTCCTTCCCATCTTTTTTGCCAACTATTTGTCTCTATCACCTTTCTCCTGCTTTTCCTTTGCCTCTTCCACTGCCTGCCCATAAACCTAGCCTTCTAAACTTCCTCATCTTGCCTCTCCTGTGATTTGCACAGAACAATACATGTTCATCTGCAGCCCTTAAAATCCAACCCTGCTCTGTACTGCCCATCCTACATTTGGAAGTTCAATTCCAAAGGATACTTGCATAGCTTCAAGATAAGTTCTTGTCTCAAACTCAGTGGACGGGGGAGTAAAGTCATTCCTGACTCAAGAGAAAAAGATTGCAGAAGGAACAGGAGCTGTGACTTGTCTGCTGGGTGACTGGTAGCACAATCATCTGTGGGCTTCCTCCACTGTAAGGACCATTGTGTTCAATAAAGCTTATTTTCAGGTACGGAATTGGATTGCCATCTAAGTGTCATTTTCCTCTGGGCCTCAGCTGAACAAATGGTTCAGCCTCTTCTCTGAAAAACTAGGGAGAAAATAGGGAAGAGACTTCCATCCACATGCTGCGAACTACAATCCCTGTTGACCCCTTCACTCTGTAATAAGAGCAGGAGAATGTTGGTATTGACCTTGTCCTAAGTACCAGAATTAACCAAAGAGTAACTCCTGATAAGCAAACTACTACATTTTCCATCCAGCTAAAAGTACTGCATGAAAATGCTACTTCATAAACTAACCCCCCAGATTAAGAAAAAAAAATGCATTCATTAGCCTAGCTTAATGATGCTTGCTCAGAAGTCCTTCACCAATTTCATAAGATTTCCCTTCCAGAAAAGTGAGGGAACAGTGAAATGAATTTGTAACTGACAGTAAGATACAGTCCCAAAAAACACAGCAGATTCAAACTACTGGCAGTACCCGAGTAGGTCTCATCTTGAAATTTCCCTAGGATGTCTTCTGCACTTCAAGGCTACTATAGTCTTCTAATCCCTACTAGAAAGCTTTGGATGCAAATGCTTCTCCTAACTATAGCTATGAATTACACTTACATCTGTCTTTCCTCCAATTAGTCCAAGCTGGTATCCACGGCCCTTCTCTCCCTGTTTATCCCCATAATCACCCTGTGAGGTACTTCAGGCTAAGCAGTCTCAACTCACCCCAAAACTCTGAGTACGTCAGATCATTCTGTGGAGTCTCATGCACGATAGTCAGAAATGACTTTGTTCAGTACATTCGCTGCAGCTACACCAGAGAATATATTCACACTCCATTTGACCATGCAGAAAAAATTCCGTTGCCTTTTTCATGGGCTTTGGTAATTTGACAGTTTTTCATGGCACAATAGCTTCAGCAACCATAGAACTCCTCAGTTCCTCAGTGTATGGAAGTTTCATACAAACACACCAGGCAAGTGATATACATACTTATACCTTTGGCTACAGATCTGCCAGAAGGTTAGGATCTAAGCAAGCAAGATCAGATAGCCATAAGTACAAAACTAAAGTTTGATAAAGCTTGAGTAGTGTTGAATTAACACATTTTTTTTCTTCTGGAATAATCACTCTGAAAGCAACTATCTATTCAAAATATACCTGGTTCATCACCACATTTTTGGGCACTGTGCTCTGGAGCAGCAATTCTCTCTGAATAAAAGCATTCCCCAATGCCTAGCACATAACAGCTCAGACTTGACAGGCTGTTTTCAGCAAGTTGCTTCTGCTGCCTTCTGTATATTTTCTAAAAACTGAAGTCATTTGTTTTGCTGGAGGAAAGACTAGGATGCAAAAGCCTCTACTGTAGCCATGCTTAATTGATGTCGTAATCCTAAGGTACCCTCACTTCCAAATAAACATAAAGACTAGGCTAACAGTCATTTCATAAAACATTCTACCTTCAACATGCAGTGTCAATATATATGATGAACCACAGCCAAAGGAAGGAAACTGCAGTCCTCAAATTTCAGACAAAGAATTGCCCTAAAAATGCCCACAATGTTTTGCCTTGAAACTTCCTCCAAACCAAAAAGCCTGCTTATCTAAACAGAAACCCACCTAAATCACCCCGAGATACAAGTGGGAACCAGAAGTGTCTTCCAGTCACTACCTGTTAGCATTTTTGGCTAATTGTGACTCAAAAATGTTGAAGTAAAGCCCACAGGGCAGGGCCTGTAAACTTGCCCCTGCCCTTACAATTGCCAACCACTGAAATATACTCGAAACATAAAACTGTTCCTTTTACACATCACACATATACACCTTATGCACTTTTTCTTTTGACCCCATGTGTAAGAAAGCATAAACCAGAGCAATGTATAGCTACAAAGAAAACAGAAAAAGCATTTTATGAACACAGGAAACAAAACAGGTATGTACAGCTGTTAAGATACTACAGACTCAAAAAAAAAAACCACAGCTGCAAGGACTAGTAAGTTCCCCCCATTTTTATCAGAAGAAAATAACATTTTTATTCACTTCTTCATGAGAACACTCAACCATATGATTCTGGATGTGCTTAAGTTGTCTGTATGTTACTGCAAGATACAGCTTTTTAATGAATGGTTTGTATGATAGAGTAACAAGAGTATATTCCATCGCAAAAGATACTTTTGAAGTATACAGTGAATTCACCAGTCTTTCCAGCAGTCTTTCTGCATTTCATAATCAAACACAAATTCTCTATTACTGATCACAATGGTCAAACAACTTGATAGGCAATCCTACTATTACTTTCACAACATGTTTGAATGGAATGCAAGTCCAGTATAGACTTGCCTTCTTAATATTTCGAGACTAGCAAAGACTTTAAGTACTTTATTTGAATTTACATCCAGCTAGTTGTAGATGCATAGATTCCTGAAGGGTCATAAGAAATGCAACAAAATAAGATAGAGCTTTAGGTTTCTGAGGTAGAAACTAATTTCCACCTTCTTTTTCCTATTACTATAGACAGGAGACATTGTGTAAGAATATCATCCATGATACTATAAAATTGCATAAATGTGGCATGTTGTCACCTGGAATTTCACTAATATCAGGCTGCCTGTTCCAACTCCAACTCAAGTAGATCTCTACTGTACAATATAAAATTGCAACCACATAACCTTCAAAGTTACTCTATGCTTCCAAGTGCAAGAGAGGTTAATTTCATCTGCACATTAGGAACAACTTTCTTGCAATTCATTTTAATTAAGTTTGACCTCTTGCTCATGGACATTCTTAGTGGGCTGATCCAGTAAGGCCAGCGCATTCTACAGCCATTCTGCTTAATGTCTGCAATGCCCACTGGGGTTGGGGATGGTAGACAGGTGACCTCTTTATTAAAAACACAGAACTACAGCAGAAAGGCATACAAGCTGTGCAAGTTAATGAGAGCAACTGATAAGTAAACACTGTAGCACAGACTAAGCTAATAAAACTATGCTTATCTCTGGAAGACCTGAATATCATCTTGCACCTTTAACTTAGGAATGCAACACCTCAAATGAAAGGTAGCATGCATCTTAAGACTAATTCTCCAAGAACTCTAACAACACTTTCTGCATAGCAACAGAAATCTGGTTTGTACAATGGGTTAACTACAGGAGAGCGTATACTAAGAAATGCCTTCTCAGTGAGAAACTTAAGGAACTGTAAGGTATGGTCCTATCTCCACTCCTTTCAAATCCTGCTTTTCCCAAAGGCTCACAGGGCAGACTCTTCCAAGTCAGATCTGAGAGCTTGATTCTGTATTTCAGTTGTGTAGCAGAATATGACCTTTGCCATCTAGAAAATTCACACCAAATACCCTCCAGAAGCAAATGAGGGCCTTTCAAACCTATAGAAATGTTTTGCTGTGTGTGCACGCACACGAGTGCATATTCACATACATATATGCCATGGTAGAAAGCAAACGGCTGACAAAATGAGATGCAGCCTCTCCCGAAGCAGTATCACTGTTATTGTGGTTACTCTGTCTTTTCTCTCCCAAAATCAAGACTTAAGATTTTTTTTTTAATTTGTAGAAATATACTGCAAACATGATGCAAACAGCTAACATGGAAATGAAATTAAGCTAACACTAAAAACAATTTAAACATATAGTTAAAAATAATGTAAAACAGTACAATTAACTACTCTACAGCATCTTATTGAAAACTCTTTAAAAATATTCAGTTCTCAAAAGCCAGTCAGACTTTTTTTTTAAAAAAAAAGGCTTCACCTGTAACCCCTCTAGAAAGGGAGCCCCAGAACCACCAAGAAGACTCTGCCTCAAATTTGTGCCAAACTCATGTGTGAAAATGGTGGAACCAAGAGAAGGAGCTTTCTCAAAGATCTCAGAACCTGAGTAGGGTCTCCCAGGAGAATACAACCCATCATATAAAGCGCTCCTAATCCTTACAGACCCAAATAAGTCAAAGGTAACATTCTGAAAGTAACACACTGCTTTCCAGAGTGTCCATGCATGCAGGCATGTGGGTGAAGAATAAATTTCTTTCCCTCTGCTCTGCTCTCACAATTAGTGCTACCTCAAAAGCCATGTTAGGCTGGGATGTTTCATAGCCCCACTCATACACAGCATTCTTCATCATTTAGCATAGCAAGGCAGATATGGTCTCCACAGATGTTTATGCCTTTTCTCTATGCTTGTTCTTAAATAGAGAAATACATTTCACTGCAGAGCAACCTTACCCCAAATCCTTTATAAGGTTACAGACTGATGAGAAGTAGTTTTGGCCAGCAGCCATAATCTTTAAAAAAAATTTCACTCCACAATTACAGCAAATAAAGACTCCCTGAAGACGCTAATGTTGAATGTTTGCTACACAAGCTATTAACATAAGTGGTATCTGTTAAAAAAAAAGATTTTTCATTATAATAGATTTACAGCTGTATCCTCAGGTCCCTCATATTCTGATTGGCTGCTACTTGCCATATGAAATGTCTTTTATCCTAGCCTGTCTCCTTGGAAAAGCATTTTAGAGATAGCTATTTCTTTTGTTTTCATACATGTTTATATCTTAAAGACAACACCTGGAAATCAAAGCTCAAAAGTACAGGAAAGAGCTGAAATATGTAATTTATTTTTTTCTACTCCCTTATTATTTTCCTGATTCATGAACAAAATATAGCCCTAGCTGACAGTGAGAAGCATCTATTCACTAATTTGTTTTCTGAGGGGAACATCTACTCTTTTCTCTGAATACTATGTCCTCATCCTGGCAGATTTCAATTGTACTTAAAAAAATCTATGACAGGATAGCTGACTCGGCTGATGTAAGGTAAAATTTTATTACTAAAACCTGATGCATTAAATTTTTCCAGAGCCCAAAGAGCTAATTAGTTTTCAATAAAACTAAAACAAAGCTGTCCAGTTACACTTTATTATGCTCTATAGTGCAAGATCCATTACAACCCAATGTGGTCAACTTTCTTTCAAAAAAATATCCAGCATCAGCAAAAGTAAAGAAATTCCAAGCATACTGAAGACTCCAACCAGACCCATTTGGATAGCATAGAGGAAATACTATGTTAGGTCAAAAGATGTGTGAACTTCGTATGAGAAAGGTGAACATCAAGTAAAACACTGACCAACACATATGAATAAAATATGAGTGAACAAGATCCAGACAGTATTGTGAAAGAGGCTCCATCACTGGAATTCAACATGCTTCTTCATTTCCTTTATCAGTGTGCTTAAATTTAGATTAATTTGCCACAAGTCAGAGTAGGGATTTCTTCCAACTAGCTGAGACAGACGTGATTAGGAGTCATTAGAAAACAGCTCCAAAACTAGCCTAAGAAAGAGCAGAACAGGAGCATTCAAATGTAACTCTAAACCAAGAATGGGCAATTTTATGCTGCTGAGAAGCATAAAAGCCCACAGAAAGTTAAAAATTCCAAAAAAGGTGGATGTAGCCATAACTCTAGTACTAGTTACAGAAGATGGGTTTTGATGTTCAACAGTAGGGGCGGGAGTTACCTTTTTAAAAGATAAAGTCCTCTCTTATTACTGCAGCTTTTTTAGACCAATGGGTACCTCCTTTGAGTCCAGGCAAATCACTTACACCCAGAACTGGTTGTCACCACCACCAATGCACAAGCCACTCGAATAACTGGTTGCTGCTACCAAGCCTATAGGATTCAATGCTCAATCAAGGAAGTATGCAGACCTATCAACTTGAGACTCTGCTGACATCAAAGGTCATCAGGCACTGGTCTCAGCCAAAAGGTGCAAAGTAAGAGTCTGGTGCGTTTCAGCTAAACTTTTTAGCACAATTATGAACTTCTGTTATGTTAGCACTGGGCTCTTTAAGCCTCAGCATTTATAGGCCTCAGGCACTCAGCTTGTAAATAAAGGGTCACTGAAATCAACATTAGGGTGCCGCATTCTTCTCAGTCTCCAACCTGAGGATTATCAATCTTCCAAGATGCCAATGCCAACTCTAGAATAAAGACCGCGGTATTGCTATTCCTGCATTACTGTTACAGAATTACTACACTGCCATTCTTTCAGCCATAAGAAAAGAGAGCTAGACATAGTTCTTCCATAAGCTCATGAAGCTTGTATACTGTTGCACCAAGCCAACCAAATCATGATCTTTATAGATCCAGCTTGCCTCTATTATGCCTCTCTCTCATCTTATAAGTCATGCAGTCAATTAGTAATGCTTAGAGAGCTCAGTCTGTATAAGGAACCCTGTTTCTAATCTTCGGTCTTTTATCAGCAATTAGTTTTGTATAGTTAAAGAATGAGCATCCAAAACAAACACTGACCCTACCTTCTTCTTTGATACAATTGGGGGCTGTCCATGTTTGAAGACCCAGATGGTATTGGGTTCTCTTGTTTAACCATGACTGCACACCCAAACACTTTGCACAGAAATGATGCAGGAGACCTACTGGGGTACTCAGGCAGACAACTCCATGTAGGAATAGATAACAGGAAGTTTGAAAACCAGTGCAAAAAAAGTTAAGATGTACATATTTTCCAGAGTAATATTGCCCATGAATAGTATCTTTTATCAGAGCTATGAGGTTTCATTTGGTTGCCCCCTGACCTCTGCCCATGAAAAGTATGTTTTGCACCCTACAAAGGTACTTCTGTATATACTTCCACAGAGATCTAAGAGACTGCATAGCTGAAAGCTAACTATCCACATTACTGTTTCTATTAGGTTTTAGCCTGTAACATCTGCTAACTAATCTACCTTTACATAAAGCTCTTAATGGGACACTCAGTCTTTTGCCAACAATATTCCATTTCAAGGCAGTTCCATTTATTCTGCAATAAGTATGGACAGGTATTCACAGATTCCTATGCAGGGCAGCTTAGATGACTCACAAGCTTAAGATTAGAGACTTATTTTCTGCTGAGAACAAGTCTTAAAAGTACACAGCCGCAGGGTTTTTAGGTACGTACAGCTAAGCTTACCAAATGAATCTGAAGGGTCTTATCTGCGCAGGCTAGTTACCTTTCTGGAAAATTTCTACATGGCTTCAGGGACTCACTTCATGGGATTCGAGAGTGCTGTTAAGTGCGTGTGTACCTTCGAGTCACCTGTCGACTTACTGCAATCTCATGAATTTCATACGGTTGTCTTAAGCAAGGAACACTCAGATGATTTGCAGTTCCTTCCTCTGAAGTACAGCCTACAGCGCCTAGTATTCACTGGCAGTCTCCCACCTACCTCTTAACCAAGACTGACCCTGCCTAGCTTCCAAGATCAAACAGGAGCTAAATACCTAGAAGGAATTTGGAGGACGGTGGTGCATTTACAAGTTCAACACTCTAACCAAACATGCTGTGGCTACAATGAAATGTACTGAACTGCCATTCCCAGGTATGAATATTTTAGAGTTCTATCATAGCAAGGGAAGGAGCTGTTTACTTGTTATTTGAACTGAACAGCACACCTTCCACAGGCATAATTTCTATGGTCTCCATCAAGGTATTACGAACTTGAAGAGGTTCCTTTCACTCTAACTTCTCCCAAAGCACAGTTCGCTTTAATTGTTGCAACTCACATCTTTAACATGCTGTAGTTTATGGAAGATAACATTCGTTGTCAGACTATTTGACATTTTAAGAACATTCTGAGTCATGGAAATATGCGGGCCACAAAGTCCTGACTAGACATAAAGTACTATCTTTTGAGGATAGGTAAGTCCTGATTCTTGAAAGTAAATTTGGTGAGTTGAGCGTTAGGGCAAGACATGAAGGATACTGAAACAATTCTATACAACCAAGCAGCAACAGTCCTATTTCAACCAGCTGTTCTACTATCCCACTCACAAATTTTCCACTGATATTATTTCTTATATTTTGAAAACAAATTTGCAATTGATATACCCAACAAGTACAGACACATGGAAATCAATGGGAACTTGGTCTAAGTCAACAGTTAGGGCTCCACTGAATTAGTCCTTAAACTAAGAACAACAACTAGATTTAGAAAAACTGCTCTTTAAGTGAAGTTTTTTGAATGGTCAACAAACAAATTAAATGCTCATAGCAGACAAAACAAGGACAATAATAAAGCACAATATGAAAATCAAAGTAAAACTGATTACAACGTGTAAAGCCAAAAGTAGAACTAGCAGTAGCAACAAAATCTGAAGGTATGATCCAAAGACCTAGAAGAACTAAAAAAGATCTAAAAGTATAAGAGCAATTCCTGGTATGCCTGGAAAGGCAACAGCAGGCCTTCCCCCCGGCAAGAAAAAAACAGGCAGCAGTTAAGCTTCTCTGGATGGGAAACCACAACTCTTTCTTTTCACTCAACTCCATAGCTACTGTCTCATTTTTTCCTCACCCTCTCTAGTCTGACTTTTTAAAGTCTACCCTGGTCTTTCTTAAATTTCATAGATGCCATAGCCCTCTCAGTCCCCAAAGTGCTAATTTCACCCTCCTGTTTCACCTTGATCACATTCTGATCTACTCCTATCAGTACTCATCACTTATCATCAAGGTTCTATCCGAGAGAACTGTGAGATCTGTAGCCTGTTAAGGGGACACTGAATTCTGTGAACAGTCCACTCCCCCGAACTACAATTCCTGAAGTGCCCTTGAAATGAGAGCAACTGAGGGTTAAAGTTATGCAGATATAGAGTGTAAGGAGCCAAAGGTTCTAAAGCCTTTTTGAATTTAAGCTACCTTTGCAAGACACCTGCATTTAGGAACTACAGAAGCTTTTAATGAAAAGCTTCAGCCCAATGTTTTATCACAGGACCCCTAGCAGGAAGGACAGGCAGCCCTCACGTCTGCAGCTTTTCTAGCACGTAAAAAAATGCCAGGTTTTAACTTCTTCAGAAATGGACAAATGAAAATAAAGTAGTTCTTTTTTTTTTTTTTTAAAGGGTAAGTGGTGATCCATGAAGGATATTCCTGCTATGAACAAGTTAAGCAACATCAGACTGCTCATTTCCTTATACACTAGCATGAACAGATTATTCACAAAGGCATAGCGATCTGCTCTTATGTTATACTCAAGGGGTCACAGTGTTTGTTGCCTGACACAAGGAGTTGTAGCATGCTGGAAAAGACAGCCCTAGAGCAGAATGGGAAACACGTGATTCCAAAAACGGTGGATTGCAGCTACGTATGTTGCTCACCTCTGGCTATTGCCGCTAGAACTTGCAGTTCAACCACACCTCAAGGGCTGCATGGTTCCCACCTACCTTGCTATTTTTCACTGCTGTTAGAACAATTTGCACATGTGAAACACTTTCCAGCAAGCAGTAAACCAAGCTGTCTTTGAGAGATGTTCCATTTAACAAGAAAACATATACACATCTCAAATGAACAGCCCCAATGCTCCTCCTAAAACTTCCTGAAAATATTAAGTATCTAGCACTACTAATTCAGCAATCCACTGATGGCCTCCCTCCTCCCTCCTGAAATGCACCAGGATTCCAGATTAAAGGGGGATTTGAGGGAGTTAGTGAAACAACTCTGCTGCTCTGGCAACCTTATCCATATCACCAGCTGTTCTAGAACAGAACTAGCATAGCCCAACTTGTCCAGGTAGGGAGCTCATGTCTATCTCAGCTGATGAACTGCCAGGTTACTATGGTATAAAGTCAAAGAATCCACAGCTGTGCAATGACATTAAGCTATACATGACAAAGAACGTGCATATCAAGCCAGTTTTAAAAAAAAGCAATTAAGATACCACTTTTAAACCAGTTGCAGGATTTAAAATGGAACTTGAATCCAAGCATGTTTGCTCTAGACACACACACCTTAAAGTGGGCACATTTTTGTTGTTTGCTCACACTTGCTGCAGTTAGTTAAGGTAAATATTCACACAATTTATCATTATAAAGACTCATCACCACAATGGGAAGTGTTTGCCTATAAACGGACTAAGACCTTTTTCATTCTAATTTGCTTAATTTCCAATGACCATGCAGAAGTCCCTACTCCCAATGGTTACTGCTGTGTTTTAATCTGTGCTGATGCTTAATAGTGCCAGCTTGGTCAATTTATTTTATACCTTAATCTCTACTTAGAGTTACCATCTGAATTTCTACTAGTTTGGTTAAGCAGTACATCATATCAGGAAACTTTTATTCTTCCAAATGCAACTCCCATCATCCCATGTTGGTTAGAGCTTCTGAGTGCTTAAATCCTACAGACCTGCAGGACCAACAGCTCCCCCATTAGACAAAAAAGTGGGGGGATTGTACTGGCTTCCTTAAAATGCTGTGCCAAAGTATTTAAAATTAAACCAACCCACAGCAACCCTAGCCAACAGAGTCAACAATTAAGCACCCTGGAAGCTGAGCTGCAACCATTGCTGGACAGCCGCACCATTCCAACACCTACTAATTACCATAAACTCATTGACTAACTGTTGAATTGTGAATCAGCACGTAAATCCCTCTGATTTACTGGACCTGCTCTACTTGGAATTATCAAAAGGATTCAGCCCACAAAGTTCAAATACTTCTTATTTCTTTGCACCAAGAGAATGCCATGATCAAAACATAAAAGTACCAAGGAATGTCTGCCCCCAGACATCCAGTTTTTTCATGCAGTCAGGTGAAATTCTAACCTCTTGTGTCTCTTCACTTCGTAGTGCAGAGATGCTTATTCCTTCTGACCTGTGTTTTTGTTGTTTTTAGTTTCTTCCTCAGCAGAGACTCTAGTCTTTCACAACCTTTTATTTTGTTTGATCTCCTGAACTCCCAACAGAGACCATTTGTCATATCAAGGGCTTCCCCCACCAGCAGGCACCGGTTATTGTCGCATTTTACAGATTTCCTATGGCCAATGTGGACTAGAAACAAACTGCAGAAACATAAGCTCACATACTGACATGAAAGCATACAGTGAGCCAGCCTCACTGTGTTGGTCTACAACTTCTACATAAGGATTAGAAGTAGAAGGTTTTGAATTACTCTCTCCCAGCTCTCTCTACTAGATTCTGCTTTCTGTTATGAAAGAACTACTGAATGATTTACAGAGAAAGTCTATGTGGATACCATCAGGCACTGAAAAGACACCGTCCTGGGCTGAAACAAAAAAAAGTTAACTTTATTTCCTCCTTCCCCTTTTCTCTTCTCAGAAATCACATTGGCTCTGATGTTTGCTTAGCTAATACTACCTACAAAGCTCTCAAGGACTAGAGAATGCAATTACAAAGTTAGCTTTGATGTCCAACCCATGAGACAAGCAAAGACTGGTTTCACTAGGATGTTTTGAAAATATTGGTCATGCAACATAGTTTTATTTTCCAGAGTGACACGTAAAAAAATTCAGTAATGAGACAACCCTTTTTTTCTTTTTTGTTTACAACAAGCCTCACTACCTGTATCTACTATAGAAAAGCAGTTAGAAATTAGCATGCTAATTCCACAAAATCTCATTAATGTTTCTTCCATGTTTCCTATGCTGTATTTACCTAAATAAAAATCACATTGTTTTTTCTGTGGAAGGGCCTCAAGAGGACGTAAGATGAAATGGTCATCTAAAGATTGGATTTCCATTTATGCAATGTATAAGCTGCTTTATAAGTTTTCTTGATAGCCCATGGGGCTTAAACAAAGCAAAGCTAAAGGACACTAAGCAAAATTAAACCAACCGATTAACACACTATTCTCATCTTCTGAGGAAGCCATATTCATCTACAAAACCAAGTATTCTACAAAATCTAAGTATCAAGCATTTCAAGCATTCATTAATATTTAAGAAACAATGAAGTCCAGGCATTAGTTTTGCATTCAATCCGATTTCTGAACAAGACATTATTTCATATGTCCTCGGAGTGGCACACAACAGCACTGAACTTAAGCAAATTTAAAATCCTATGGCATCAAATGGAGTGGATTAAGCAAATGCTTCTTGACATCCATAGGACACACCTGCCTAGCTCTGTCTGGTACAGACTCATAGACTACCACATACCCAATCAGGAAAAAATTTAGGGCCTCTAACAATCAAAACCTTATTAAGCTCTTCTCCCACGAACCAGGCATACCAAGTTCTTGAGGCCATGAATCGAACTTAACCAGGCAGTTCAGTGATTTTTTTTTTCTGGTTCTACCAGTAACACGGCAGGTTAGAAGTTAATGAGCTGTCACAAATCACCTCCCAAATACAGCATAAATATTTATTATTTGAATTTGACACTTCTGGAATGTTAGAAGATATTTTTTCAATTTGTAGATCATTTTTAAGGACTCAAGATAGATCATGCAGACTTGTGCATAACAATTGTACAGAACAGGCACGCTGCCCTTTATCAAGCCATATTAATTGTCCAGATACCTGGATTGTGTTTACTACATCAGAGCGGCTCAGGCTAGAGATTTCTTGCTTCACCTGCTGCTCAGACGTACCTTTTACAGAGATGCTATAGTAACTTGCTACAGGTGGGCTATAAATTCTTGAGGGGCTCAGTTCAAATTTCAATCCAAACAGACTTCACTGCACCTCCAAGATCAATTTATAGACCAAAACTAAAACCAATTTTTGCATTTTCCAGATATTTTGACTGTTCTCCACTCAAACAAGACAGGTTTTGAAAGAAAATAGGTTAAATATACATAAACCTGAATGCACACTTTATAAAAAGAAGTACTACAGACTAATAGGTGAATGCAAGATTAACACGGCTTAATTTGCCCACCCCTAATGACACCCACATACTCCAGTAGAGTACTCAAGAAGAGCAAGAGCGAAGACAGATCACAATCAGCCAGTAGAAAGTGGATTCTCTGCAGCTTATGAGTATTTGTTACCAATTGTCTTAATATGAACAGAGAGACATCATCTCAGTCCTTCATCTTAAAATCAGACTTTGTTACGTGTCTTCAAATCAACTCCAGCTTACAGAAACAGAATCATGGGGGTGTCTTGACATGATTTATTCAGAAGTTTACCACTACTTTCCTCTGAGGCTGAAAGAGTGTGACCTGCCCAAGGTCAACCAGTGGGAATTCATACCCTAGTCTCCCTAAGACCTAGTCCAATACTTAAAGTAGACTCTGAACTTCTAACAAGTAATAACTCAAGTAACAGAACATAGTTTATACCTCACAGGTATCAAGGCAGTCCCCAGCCCCATACCCACTACTCTGCATCTAACTTAGTACACTAGTGTGTTGAGGAAGCTCTTGAGGAAAAAATGATCTAACATCTGACGCCACAGCAAGCTGATGTAGACTGCAGCAATGAGGCTACAAAAATCACTAAACCCAAGCCCCATGAACTGACCAACGTAGAGTTCATGAAATGCAGTTTAACTGGGATCATCACTTGAGGAAAACATGAACTGTACTAGATTCAAATGAACCCAAGCTGTAAGGTTGATACTTTTGAGGGAGTATATACAACCCCCATCTGGAAGAAGAAAATCCCCAAATCCCAGTATCTCAATACGTATAAACTGAGCAAAGCCAAAGCATACAAACCAAATAAGCATTTGGCACTGCTGTAGAATTTAACAAGATCTCATCCTCTTACTTGCAAAAACCCACACACCCGGCTGGCTTGTCATTTCTGTTCACCCAGCAGCCGCTTCACACTCTTAAATCTGAAAGATTCACTAAGGGTCAGCTCACAGGCACACAGTTTTAAAGGTTACATAAGCCTGCCTTTTAATTGAGGCAGTACATTTGCGGCTATCCTGCTTTGTCTCAGTACATCTAGGTGAAATTCTTAGTGATTCATCATTGCAAAATTGCTCTTACAGATGCCTAGACAGATGCATTAAGCACAATATTACAAAGCTCTCCACATTCTCCATGTCCCACTGATGACATTAAGAGCTTCATTCTGAGATTATTAACAGAGATGCATGTACATGTGACCTTTCCCAGCAGCTTCCACATTGGCATTCATGCTTATGTCAAGAAACCATTTGGATTTTTGTTTGAAGAGACTAAATCTGATTTGGAAATATAGCTATGTTCACATGACAACCATTTGATTGCTAAGATGTATAAGTTTTTGTTGATATTTGACATGGAAGATGAACAAGTACAGGAATATGTGACTAACTGGGCAAAGAATTTTGGATACACTATACACATGAAGCAGCAGGAACAATTACAGACAAAAGATGCAAAAATATACTACGTTATGATCTCATAGAAAATTATAAGATAGTGTCCCATTGGCACCTTACAGCAGAGAGACTAGCAAAGATCTATAAAGAGATGAATGCTAAGTTTTGGAAATGTCAGGATTACACTGGCACCTTGTATCATATGTGGTGGTCATCTGATAAAGCTCAATAGTTCTGGATGAACATATAGTCAGCCCTCCAGATTTGCAGGTTTAACCTTTGCAGATTTGATTATTCACAGATTATTTGCTGTCACCGCCTCTGCCTCCCTATGCCATTTTTAATAGGGCCTGTAAGCCTCCTGAGACTGAGAAACTGCAAATGAGGCCTGGAAGTCCCTATTAAAAATCTTGTGGAGCAGCAGTGGATGCAGCAGTAAGCCCCTCCAGCCACCCATTTCTGCCTTGTGAAGGAACCCTGATGCCTCAAAGGAATCCATGGTGGGTTGAATATGGTGATCATACTTCTTTGTGTGTTAATTATGGTTTGGGAGGATGTAGAATTATTCACAGTTTTTCCACTTTCATGGGGGCCCTGTGCACCTAACCCTAGCGAATCTGGAGGAATGACTGTATAAAAATGGATGAAAAAGATTTTAAAATCTGTTACTTAAAAAGCCTGTATTGTATCTGCTAGGAATCTGGGAAGATATAACAGTGAGTGAGAAGCAACATACACTAGTACAATGTGTTAGCAACAAGACTAAAGTACTGGAAAGAATCAGAGTCACCAACAGTGGATGAATGGCTAAGCAAACTAATGGGAAATGTCAAACTGGATAAGCTTATACACAGAAAGATCAGACCACAAAATTAATTTGTCTGAATGAAAGGGTTGATTTCTTTAAAAAGAATGAAGGTGATGTGATGACAATAGGTTTTGATAATTAGAATCAATATTATTGAGAAGTATAAACGTAGACTTAGAAGATTATCTTCTTTGTTGTTTCAAAGTGTTGTTTTTATACAGACTATTATTTTTAGATGAGTTCTCATTGGTACAAAGTAGCCCAGAATACGTTAATAAGTATGAACTCGAGATAAAGTAAAATAAATAAGCAATAATTAATAACCCCATGCCCCAAGATAACTTAAGTAGGTTTTGTAATTCAAATCAAACATTCATACTGAGTTACATCCCACCTTTCCCCCAAACAAAAAAACCAGCTTACAAAATAGAAAATATAGTTTAATTTTTTTAGAAAATAGCAAGAACATATAAGTTGACCAACAGCTCGTAAAATTCAAACATTTTAAAGCAGAGCCTTAAAAGCAGATTAAAATCAGCTAAACGCATTTCCTAGTATGTCCAATATCTACGTTGACTTCTCTAATATGTTAAGATAGAGCTAGCACGGCCTACACCAGAGAATGTCTTCAACTGGTGTTGAGGTATGAAGATATTAAACTGTCATATGTATGACTAACCAGGCCTTTGACAACACCTTAACGTGGTTTTTCATATTTTCTTCTTTCCTCCACTACAGATAACAAATGTAGAGACTTATCCTTGACCTCAGTATAAAACCACCTACTCCAGCACTCCCTTTCTAGGAGGGAACTGGGAGATGCCACCGTGGAAGACACACAGGGCCTTTTCCTGTGTGTCTCAAATATCAGGTATCCAGACTCCACACATGTAGGTGTTCATTTGACTGTTTTTTAACGTCATCTATCCTTACTGACTACTTTCTCTGCTGGCAGTATTAAATCAAATTAAACTGTGTTATGTAAAATATCCTGAACCAACAAGCTGTAGTTGGTTGCTGCCATGTGCAAGCGAACTCCAACTGATAGCTATCCTATCCCAAGTTTTTCTTGGCAAGATTTCTTCAGAGGTTTGCCACTGCCACCCTCTAGGGCTAAACAGAATGTGACTTGCTCAGGATCATCCAACGGGTTTCCATGGCACGGCAGAAATTCAAACTGTGGCCTCTCAGAGCCCTCGACCAACCCTCAAACCATTATGCCCACTAAATGTTACTAAAACCTTATTTAAAGAGAGGACAGACTTCCATAGAACTAATAAAACCACAGTCTTCACTTTTAGCTGAGACCCACTGAATTCTGTGGGTTTTAAGTAGAAATTTTTACATGACAGGTTTATAAACCAGACTATGTGTTGAGTCAGGGCTGCAGGTTACTGACTGTCACAGGACCATCCAGAAAATATCTGTCAACATTCCAAAACAGTTTCTAATTCTTTTACATACAAAGTTTCTTTCGTTGTAATCTTGTATTCAAACATTACAGAAGTATTATGGACTAATATACTGTCCCATGACTGGGCTAACGAGTGTTAACTCTAATAGAGGAGCTTAGCAGATCATTAGATTTATAAGTCCAGCTCAGCACTTCAAAGCCAGATGTTTCTATGAAGGAGACAAACCAGGCAAGATGACAATAGTACCTTCCCCACAGTTATTCCACAGCACCTAACATTTAACAGCAAGTCTCTAAACATGAAGCATTAGTCAGTCTACTTTTCCAAACTATATCCAAGCATTAGACAAAGATTACGGGTCTTAAAATAACCAGGCGTCTATCACAAGTGTCTCCTAGACAGATCGATCTCTTGCGTGCATGCACACACTTGCCACTGGAAAGGCAGTGCTCTTCTGGGAACATTTGACAGTTCCTACTCAGAGGTGTCAGAAAAAAATGCAAATGTTCAGTTTCGTGAGATATCAGAATAAATTACTACTGCCCACTGGTACTCAAATGCTTTTAGAAACTGAATGCCTGAACCAGAGATTCTAAAATCCTCATCCTATTAACAAGTAATTCCCTTTGCACTTTGTGGGTCTTACTTGCATGCAAATTCTCTGGAGTATGGCCACAAGATCTCTTGTGCTCCACTATTTTCAGCTACTGAAGACTTTTTAGATTACAGTTGTAGTTCTGAATCATCCTTGGAGCTTGATGTTATGGACCTTGGGGGGAATGCTATTGCACTCATTAGATAAATTGTGGTGATGGATACAATATATAACCAATAAAATAAGATAAAGATCTGTCCGGCAGTGGTGAGAGTATGGAATGGCAGGAGTCACTGGTAATTGGCAGAATGTTTGAGATTTTCAAAAGGCTGGTAGGTGACAGTTGGTCAGGGATGAGTGTTACCCTGCTTGCTTGGGGCTCCCTTAAGGGGATTCCCAAAATCTGTCAAAATTGTGGGGAAAATCAGCTCAGAGCACTGCTTTAGCTTTACAAGGGGCAGGGTAACTTTTGCAGGACCTTGTAACTCAAAGTTTACAGAGTCAGACCACGCCAAGAACTAGGCAAGTTGTTCAGTTTAAAGAGTTTATTAAATTCTCAGTAATTAAGGTAAACAACAACACATACACTCACACATTCATTCAAGAACTAATGAAGAAGAAAGGAAGGAAAATTAATAGGGATTTTGTTCTGGGGTGTTCTGGGGTATTACTCTACCTGATCTGATGCCCAGAAAGCCAAAGTTGAAGACTGAGGATTGAGGGCGATGAAACTCAGAACGGGGGAAGGGGGGCTGAGGCAAGACAGAGTGACAGGGATTCAGGAGGAATATGTCAAGAAACCCATGAACAGATAAACACATGCGATTTTTATAGAAAAAATATACCTGGAGGGCTAGTTCTCTCCCTGGGAAAACAATGGGAGGCTAGATCAAAAGGCTTCAACAACAGACATCTTTGGCTGAATGTTTCTTGGTGCCTTGTGAATGGCTCTGCCCACGTGAGACAAAAGGCACAGGTAGAGTGGAAACTGCCCTCACTTGGCAGGCTGACTGTGATTCTATTGAGCTGCCATGCCTGTGCAAAAGGCCCTTTGTCTGTTTGATGGTCAGAATGTCTTCCAGGGATCCCTGGCTTACGTGACAGATTGAGTCACTTTGGCTTGACCAAAGTTTTCCCGCCTTTCAGCTTTCCTGCCTGAGTGCCCTTACGGTGACCCTGTCAGACACATGGAATGATTTTTAATATTAGCCACATGGAGATACCAATTTGATGTAGTAAATTAATAAATTGTAGACCCTGGGAGAGAGCTGTTAGCCATAGTTACATGACAGTATAGTCTATCAGGAATAGGAATCAGAGAAGGGGGTCAGGAGGCTGCGTGATTAGGAGAGTTAGTCAAGGCCAGAGACAGAAAAAAGTTAAGAGTCAGGGTTAGTTAGGCTATGAACATGAAAGTGAAAGTTGTGTGCTAGAGTTAGCATCAGTCAGTCAGGATTTCTACACATTAAATAATCTGTGATGTTTTGCTCAATTTCTCTTCAATAAAATATTTTTGTATTGTGTTTGATCCTCTGAGAACACAACCTACTAGAAAGCTTGAGTTCAGACACATTCTATGTGACAGCAGCAGTTCATACTGATATAGGTATAAACTACTCTTTTTCTTGCTCTGTGGTCTCTGTGTTCTCTGGGCTCCTGCAACAATACAGTGGGATCTGTGGGGATGTCAGAGAACTAATGCCCCTCAAAGGAACCACAAAGGCATCTAGGAGATCCCACAGCTGATGGCCACAGCAGTGGGACAAGACAAAGTCCTTACATTTCATGGCAGACAGGGGATTAGTGAAGCCCTCACCGTTGGTGGCAGCAAATGGATTATTTGTGGAAAATCTGTCTTTCCTTCAAGCCGAAACTGCAAATGTTGTACTAAATGTTAACATTTTGCTGAAACGGCTTGAATATGAACAATCCAGCAACCAACAAGCATCACTTCAAATTCCAGCAGGCACTGGGATGTCTATTATTTACTATCAGATCCATCTGCCATTCTGCTTCCTAGCTAACCACAGCAACTCTGTCTCTACAACTCAGCAGGTGATCAGGCATCCATCATACTTCTGTCAGCACATGCTACCAGCAACATGAAGCTTCAAGGTCAGTCTCACTCACACACACTTGCAAGCTACCTCTCCCCCCGCCCAATAAAAGTGAACTGGGAATTCGGTTTGTGTAGAGAAGTTGAAACCTTCAGGTTTATTTTTTTAAAAAAAAAAATGTGACAGTACTTTTGACCTCCTTCAAACATAAAAATAATTTCAAAGTTGACCCTCACCCCCACCCTTACACAAAAACACAGCTTCAGCACAACTGATGGAAATAAATTGTATTAAACAGTAAGCAGTTCAGCACTACACACTTTTTAAATGCCTCCCCCACCGTAAGCAGAGTGTTTCTCCACAGTTGCTGGCCTGAAGATTCTTATAGATGTAAGATATAAAAGGAAAGAGAAATTATAGGAAGGAAAGTTAGGTTGGGCTCCATTTAATAGGATAGCAACAAACTAAGAGAGGGAATGACTGAAGGATCAGTTTCAGGGCTGTAGTTTTCTGCAAAATCTTCTCTCCTGAGTGACTATGGAATGACTGCTTCCATACCAGAAAATGTACTTTAGACAGCTTGGGAGCAGCAGGTGTGCCTTCCCAATATGGGCCCACTGGAAATGAAACACTAGAGCACCCCACCCACTTTCTCACCATGTGACTAGCCAGAACCAGAAAAATAACAAGAGCATCTGACTGGCCAGAACCAGACAAACAACAAGAGCATCTGTCACTTGATCCCCACCATGAGGAGTTGTAGGCAGGCAAAGCAGAAGCACCTGCTGAAGCTACCAAAGCGAACAAGTACGTGGGCCCCTAGTCTCATCGCTTTCCCCAGCCTGTAACACACACCTGATTTCCAGGTGACATCACCCGCTGCATCTTATTTCATGACTGTTTGCATGCAAGATCACTTTCCTCCTCTCTAACTCCACCCGACTCCCAAACCAAGTTTACCCACCCACCTAGGTGCTCTGCTTGCTAACTGCCAACCTCTGCATCTCAAGACAAGTCAGAGGGTGCCAGGACACTCTCCTTCATGGAATATCAGAAAAAGCCTTCCCAGAGGACAAGCAAGAAGCATCTCCCTATCCCATCTACTGTGCTGGATATTCACTTTACTCCCCACAGAGATCAACACTTCAACTTGTTTTCCCTACTGTGGGTAAGGGAAGGAGACTGCCTTCTTCTCAGCCATAACCTCACTTCCCAGTTCTCTACAGACTTCCAGGACAAACTTGATCCTGCAGGAAGAGAATCTAAAACACAAATCCAGGCAGTTGTTTGTACTGCATCCTCTGACCTCACTTTACCAAATGCATTCACTTTCCTCTTTCCTGCCCCATATATGCAAGTGCCCATCCCCTCCTTCCCTGTTTATCAAGGGTTTCCCCCTACCCAAGATCCCTCCTTCTAGAATACCTTCCATGTTCTATTGTCCCCCTTGTTCTTTCTGCCCACCGGCAAGGAAGGAACTTTGCCTGAAGCACACCCACACCCAGCTCACAACCAAGATAAATCAGTAATCAGGGACACGCTGTGTAAATAAAAAGGTTTCCTCTGAAATCCTAGAGAGCTCTTGCCAGTCGGTGTCAACACTACTGGGACAGATGACCCAATACGTTGACTCTGAATGAGACGCCTTCCCCAACCTCCACTTCCTTGCACCTCTAGAAAGATACTTATAAATAGAGTGTGTGTTCCTCTATTACAGGTCCTCTTGGCCTCCGTCTCTAAAGACCCCCTTCTTTTATACTTAATGAAATCAATTCTCTCACAGGCTTCACCCTCAAGCCAACCTACTCTGTCTTCCCACTCCACAGAACAACCAGCCCACCCATTTATAGGTTAGAGGAGACGCTGAAGATTTACTCCCCAGTCGAACAATCTCCCAACACCCTTCAGCCAACATGATCCGCTCTATCTGGGTGGTTTAAGGGAGGTTTCCTGCTCTCAAAACACATGTTCCAGAATCCTTCAGATACATGCTCACAAAGCAACAGAATTGCACAAGCCGTTCTGCTTTTCTCCCAATATTCTGGTCTGTTTCCAGTTGGAACAACCAGCTCACACACCCTTGCTTTCGCCTCTGGAAAATGACAAAAGAAAGCCCATCTGAAGCCAGCATCCTGTCTACCTACTGCAGTGAGCCAGATGCCTCCTCAAAGCCAGACACAAGAACACTTTCTTCCCTCTTTTTGTCCTCAATAAACGGCATGCAGGCACACACTGTTCCTGAACATGGAGGATCAAACTCACTCTGTTAGCAAATCTATCCCACGCAGCTACACCTAACCCTGCAAGCACCAAGCTCTCAGTGCCAGGGGACACCAGGGATGCAAGGTGAGACCCCCAAATGAGTATGATCATGTCTGCCACGAACTCAAGAGACCTGCCAGGTGGAGGGACCCACTGACCTACCCTCACTGGCCCTGAGAGCACGAACCTACCTTACAGGGATGTTGTTAAGATCGGTACCAGGCACTAGTCCTGGACACCTACTTAAAACGTTTTTTTTTTTTAAATTAAAAAGAGGTAAACTGATATTCATAAAGGAAGAACATCAACCCAAGGGAGGATTACTCGGAAGCAAGTGCTGCAGGAGGAGTTGCTTCCGAGGCGGCGCGGCGCTGGTTTTCAAAGGAAGATTCCCCCTATCTTCATCATCCCAGCTTTGTTTTTTTAAAAAAGGAGACCACACAACAAACAAAGAAAAAATAAAATTAAAAGCACAGAAGTGCTTCTGCGTCGCAGCCCAACCAGCGTTTTACTTCCAATTGTTACCGCCTCCTTTTCTTTAGATCTACACACTCCAAAAAAAAAAAATGGAAATGGAAAAGAAAAATTAAAAGAAATCCAGAAAACAGAAATGAGTGTTTTCACACCCCAACGCCTTCCCTCGTTGGCCAAGCTGGACGGCCCCCGACCCCGAAATGGGCTCGATCCCCCCGCCCCGCCCCGATCCCGACGCGGGGGGCCGACCCACCTTGGTTGACCAGCCGCAAGGTGTGGGTGAAGGAGGGGTCCAGGGAGTCCTTCTCCGCCATCAGCTCCGGCAGGTACTTTTCCTCCATGGCCCACCCGCCTGCCCCGGGGGGGCCGGCCAGACGGCTCTTCTACGCGCAGGGAAAACGGGAGGCAAGAGATGCACCCGCGCAGCTTCTGCCGCGCAACAAGGGCGTCAATTAATCCTCGGTTGCAAACAAACAAAAAATTAAAAGTCTCAACGGACCAGCAGAGAGAAACTAAATTTCAAAGAAGGCGGAGAGAGGGACGAAACGGAGAAACAGCGGCCACTTGTTACGCCTGGCCAAGCGGGCACATCCCCGGAAAAGCCGCGCGCGGGCGCAAAGGAACGGAGCGCGCCCACCCTCCCCGAATCCCGCTTCTCCGAACTGAAGCCCCGGCTCGACTTCCCGCCAAGCGGCCTAGCCCGCTGCCACCCGAAATGCGACTGAGCGGTGGAACGCCGGAGCCGCCCGATTTAAATAGCCGGCCGCCCGGAGCCACGCCCCCGCCCGCCCGGACGCTCCGCCTCCTCCGGCGTTCGCCTCACGGAAAAGGCGGGGTCGCCCGGGCTTTGTTCGAGTTTGCACGCTTCGTTTCCCGGGGCCCGCCTACCTTTGTTACCTATTGGGCAGCGAGCGCGCTGTCACTCACGGAAGAGTTCTCTTCTACCGGATTGGCTGGGTTCTTTCTTTCTCTCGTTCTCCTAAGGGAGGAGGAGGAATAGGAGGAGGGAGGGAGTCTTCCCCTTAGAGGGTTTTGAGGCTCGGCGGCCCCCGAGCAGCGACAAAAGGCGGGAAGTGGGCGGCGGGCGCGGGGCGAGCGCTTGGCGGTAGGGGGCGTGACGCAAGCCAGTCGCGAGGCCGTTACAGCCAGCGTGCGCCCCTCCCCCCGTACCGGTGTGGCCGGGTTGCGGTTGAATCTCCTCAGGGAAGGCCGAGCGCCTCACGAGGGCGACTCTTTTGAGAAGTTGACGTTTCTTGTCCTGCCCCACCACAAGGAAGGCAGGGTTGCCAGGTTGAAAACGAAGGGCCTGCTTTAATGGATGTGTAGCGGGAAGTTCGGCAGGCGTTGCCTGTCATGCAACCGGCTGAACTTCACTTCACACAACCATGGAAAGTACAGCAGTCCCCTCCAGTACCTCCATGAAAGGAATCCTGAGGGACTGAACATTTTATTATACGACAGGATAAGACAGAATCCTTACTCTGACTGGCGTTTCCCTTCCCCAAGCTGCATGTTCCCTCAAAAACGAATGATTCAAAGGGAACTGGAAAACACAAAACCACTTTGGGGTCATTTTGGATGGAGGAAGGCCACTCTATTAATGTGGGTCAGGCTAGATGACCTCTGGGTGTTAGGGAAAAGCAGTTGAGAAAAGCAGTTAATTTTCCCTGCAATTGAAGTGACTCTGTGTTTGAAAGAAGAACAATAGGACACTGTGAGATAGAATGTTAGGGAGGATGAAGTGTGCCTCACTATGCTTTGCAACATTAGTAAGATTACGCAAGAGGAGGGTGAGCACTATTGTTTGTGTCAATTTCCTTGCTTGGACATGTGATGTATTTGCACTGGAGATGTATAAATTGCTTTGAATGTAAAGAGGCGGGGCCCAGACTTTTGAGAAAGGATCTCACTGGGACCTTGTGCACAATAAATCTTTTTTTTCCCTAAAACCGTGGGTCGCTATCTCAGTTCCTCTACACGATGAGGCCAGGTGCTGCAGGGCAGAGCTTTCCAAACTGGGTGTGGTGACAGTGTGGCGGCTGCGGTGGGTGTAGACGGGCTGCCTCTCCCAGCACCGCAGCAGGCCCGGCCCAGGTGAAGGGGCCACCTCTGCTGCTTTTGCCGCTGCCTTGGGCCAAGGGCGATCGCGGCAAGGGTGGCGGCAGCGGTGGGCCAGGGCCAGGTGGAAAGGCTGCCTCTGCCGCCGCCGCCTCTGCCTCAGGCCAAGAAAGACCCCAGCAGGTGCAGCAGCGGACCAGGCCCAGGTGGGGGGCTGCCTTTTCCGCTGCCACCACCATCCCGGGCTGAGGAAGACCACGGTGGCGACGGCAGCGGACCAGATCCGGCTGCTTCTCCCGCCGTCGCCCCGAGCTGAGGAAATCCCCAATGAGGGCAGCAGCAGGCCAGGCTCAGGGGGGAGGGCCCCCTCTGTGGTGGAGACAAGTTTCGGGTCAATCTAAATGACCTCTGGGCGTGAGGGGAAAGCAGTTAATTTCCTCTGCAATGGAAGTCCCTCTGTGTTTGAAGGAAAGACAAAGAAACTTTGTATGATGGAATGTTATCGGTTTGGCTTGACGCGCTGGCCCTTGGCTGCGCTACAGAAGATTTGCAACATTTGTAGACACTGGTGGGAACTTGTGTGTATAACACATCCGTTTCCTTTCTTGAACATGTGATGATTGTACTGGAAATGTATAAATTGCTGTGAATATGAAGAGGTGGGGCTCAGACTTTTGGGAATGATCCCACTGAGACAAACAAACAATTTTCCTTAATCCGTGGGTCTCTGTCTCTGTTCTGCAACACTTCCACTTACTGAAATACTGTGTCGCAAAATGATGCAGGTCTAAAAAGTGTGTCACCAACATTAAAAGTTTTGAAAGCTCTGCTGTAGGGTATATGAATGTGTGTGTATATATTATTTGTTGTCCAGTTATATTTCTTGTAAAGACACCACAAACCCAAAGCAGGAGTTTTCATTAAATGCCTTAAAATAACATGTTTCGTAAAAACCAGGAACATACAATAACAGCCTGTAGCAGTGGTTCTCAACCTGTGGGTCCCCAGATGTTTGTAGACTTCAGCTCCCAGAAGCCCCAGCCACTATGGTCAATGCTCAGGGCTTCTGGGAGCTGAAGTCCAAAAACATCTGGGGACCCACAGGTTGAGAACCACTGGCCTATAGAAACATAACACTTAAAAGAATGAATACAGGTGTGGTGGAGACAGTTTCGGGTCAGTCTAAATGACCTCTGGGTGTGAGGGGAAAGCAGTTAATTTCCTCTGCAATGGAAGTCCCTCTGTGTTTGAAGGAAAGACAAAGAAACTTTGTATGATGGAATGTTATCGGTTTGGCTTAGCGCGCTAGCCCTTGGCTGCGCTACAGAAGATTTGCAGCATTTGTAGACACTGGTGGGAACTTATGTACTAACTTATGTACAACAGATTTGTTTTCTTTCTTGAGTATGTGATGATTACACTGGAAATGTATAAATTGCTGTGAATATGAAGGGGCGGGGCTCAGTCTTTTGGGAATGATCCCACTGAGACAAAACAATTTCCCTTAATCTGTGGGTCTCTATCTCTGTTCTGCAACACAGGAATGCGGTACAAAAAATGAAGCACTCTCTCCCCAGAAACATCTACAGATCCTGTTAAACAGTTATTTCATTACGTTTCACTTAGTCTGTTGTCAACAGATTTAGAACAAACAATTTCTTACCTTTAATTTGGAATACTTTCAGACGGTGGTTTGTATTTGCTGAGACATTATGGCTAAAATACAGAGACAGAATGGCTGCTACACATAACCTGATTCATTTCAGTATGGCCTACCCAGATTCTGAGCCAACTGCCAAATGAAATGGAAAGTGTACATGAGTGCACTTTGTGATGCCTGCCTTATATATATAATAACATTAAGTACTTTCAGTTAAGACAGAAGAAATCCAGTTTGCATATATTTACTGGTGAATTAACAAAGGAGGACCAAAATTCCTGCTTCCTACATGCCTTTTCCCTTGATGATGAAATTCTATTGGAAATTACTGAGACAATTTTTTATTATTATTACTGTACAGAATCAGTTTGTTTCTAGCTGTCACAAGAATTGTTTGGGGAAACATGTGAATTGCATGGAACAGACTCCTTTGGGCTTACATCTTATAGGAATGTAAGGAATGAAAATTCATGTTTTTATGCCTTTTTTGAATAGTTACCTTATACATTTCCTGAAAGACTTCGAGCGCAGAACACCTGTAGTAGAAAAATTTATTCTAATTTTAAACAAAGCTATAGAAGGCTGTAGGGTATATTTCAAAGGAAAGAACTGGCAAAACCAACTTGTATTTGTTGCCTAGGAAAACCCTACAAATTTCATCATTGTTGTGTACCTTTAGTTCGTTTCAGACTTACAGCAGCCCAAAGGTGAACTTATCAAGGGGTTTTCTGGGAGCTGAAAGTATATGATGTGCCCAAGGTGAGTTTCCATGGTGGAGCAGGGAATTGACCCTTGGTCTCTAGGGTCATAGTCCAATGCTCAAACCACTCATTTCCACTAGGAAATTGATGGGGCCACCATAAGTCAACATATGACTTTAAGGCACATATACACACACCGTCTGGGAAAGAGTTAATTGCCCTTTTGTCCCCTATTAACTCATTAATGTCAACTGTCTTGCAATGAAATAAAGGGACTGTTACACACATGTAATGATTTTACAATTAGTATCTGCAAGGCATGAAGACTGTATTGGTAAATTCTAGAGCGGAAAGAAGAAGTGGCCTGGCTGGATTCCAAAGAGAATAGTTGAACCCTGGGAAATTTCTTCCTCTCTTAGTTATCTTAGAAAAAGGACTGTGGTGAGGGTTGGAATTTTGAAACCTAGTCATACTGCCAGTGAAGTGTGTCCAGGAACAGTTGGAAGCTGCAACTGTGTTAGTAAATTGGTTTGTCTAGTTACATGCAATGAGATCAGTCGTTTCCCCTCTATTTTTCCATTGGTTTCAGACTCCTTTGTAGGCAGATGGATATTGCATTGTGCTGGAACTTAAGATGATTCCCTGGGAAGCTATGTGTTACCCTGCTTGTTTGGGGCTCCCTTAAGGGGATTCCCAAAAGCTATCAAAATTGTGGGGAAAATCAGCTCAGAGCACTGCTTTAGCTTTACAACAAGGCAGGGTAACTTTTGCAGGACCTTGTGACCCAAAGTTCACAGAGTCAGACCACGCCAAGAACTAGGCAAGTTGTTCAGTTTAAAGAGTTTATTAAACTCTCAGTAATTAAAGTAAACAACAACACACACCCTCACTCATTCATTCAAGAACTAATGAAGAAGAAAGTAAGGAAAATTAATAGGGATTTTGTTCTGGGGTATTACTCTACCTGATCTGATGGCCGGAAAGCCAAAGTTGAAGATCGAGGAGGCTAGATCAAAAGGCTTCAACAACAGACTTCTCCGGCTGAATGTTTCTCGGTGCCTTGTGAATGACTCTGCCCACGTGAGGCAAAAGGCACGGGTAGAGTGGAAATTGCCCTCACTTGGCAGGCTGATTGTGATTCTGTTGAGCTGCCACACCTGTGCAAAAGGCCCTTTGTCTGTTTGATGGTCAGAATGTCTTCCAGGGATCCCTGGCAACGTGACAGATTGAGTCACTTTGGCTTGACCAAAGTTTTCCTAACTTCCGCCTTTCAGCCTTCCTGCCTGCGTGCACTTTCAGTGACCCTGTCAGACACATGGAATGATTTTTAATATTAGCCACATGGAGATATCAATTTGATGTGGTAAATTAATAAATTGTAGACCCTGGGAGAGAGCTGTTAGCCATACTTACATATGCTTGATTCATTTTTTACTTTACAGTTCTTTGTAAGACCCACCAAGGAAGGAATCTCATACCAGCACTGTTTTCTTTTAATAAAATGCCCCTTTAAAGGCTGATTTGAATTTTGTATTCTAAGGAATGAGGTCTATGTGTGTAGCTTAAGACTGCAAAATCAACTATCAAGGGAACTTAAGTCTGGAAGGAGAAAGGTTTTCAGGTGAGTTTAACAGTCAGAAAATCCAATCTTTCCTCCTGCCCGCAATCCACCTCACTTTGGGATGTGATAGATTTTGTTCATAGTTTCCCTTCCATACTTAAAGTGCAGAACAGAGAATATATATTTGCGCATCTAGAGGGAGCATTAACTCTTTTGATAGTCTTCAATTTTTTAAAAAAGCCAGGAGGATACTGCTGTGTGCCTCTGCCTGTCTTCTAAAATTTTGTCCTGAGTGGCAGTAGAACTCCGTACTACATAGGAGCATCAGAATGAAACTAAATGACATGTCATTACAGTTCTCCCTCCACGTTTGCGTGTTTGAGACTCGCAGATTTGATTATTTGCAGGTGGCTTGCCTCCTCCATTTCCCCCTCCCATTCCCTAATGCAGGGAGAAGATCTCCTTCCTTGACCTTCCCCTGCCAGCTATAGCACTGGTAGCTAGTGGGAGAGTGAAATGGGGGGCATCTCCTCTGCCCATCTCCCCTTCCAGGCAACTAAGGGCTCCATCGTGCCAGGGGCGAGTGGCAGAGGGAAGTGGGGAGAGCGACCTCGCACTCCCCTCTCTGCTCCCCTGCACCACCGGAGGGATCCCGCTGGGTAGGTGGCAGAGGAAGTGGGGAGGGCGATCTTGACGTCCCCACTCTCCTCCCGCACACCTCCTGTGCTATTGCCCCAGGTGCGGGTGGGAGAAGCATGGAGGGAGTGCGATCTCGCTCTCCCCACTCTTTTCTGCCCTGCAACCAGCACGATCCAGAGTCAGGTGGGAGAAGCATACAGGGAACGTGATATCACTCTCCCCGCTCTTTTTCAGTCGGCCATTGGCATGATCCTCCCTGCTCTGGAGGAGGCCCGCAGGGGCGTGCAGGACTGGTGATCGCCCATTCCCTACATGTCCCGGGGCCTCCACTCGCGGGCAGCAGCTGGCAGGGACATATATCGCCCATTCTCTGCACACCCTCAGCTGCCACTGGTGCGATCGAGCTTACCATCTGTGCCCCGGCAGCTCTGGCACGATTGGCCCTGCAGCGGCGGGGGGGGGAAATGGCGAGGGAGGTGGAAAAGATGTTTTCCTCCTGGTCACCATGTGCCCACCCCCAGTTCCAGGAAGGATCACCCCAGCAGGGGGTGGGAGGGCAAAAGAGGGGAAAGATTTTTCTCCCCCTCCAATCTCCTGCCCGTTGCCAGCGATGGTTGGTGTGGCCATGTGTGCAGGAAAGGAGGGGGTGCTTGGGGGGACTTATTTGTGGTTATTTCACTTTCACAGGAGTTCTGTGCACATATCCCCTGAGAACGTGAAGGGTCTACTGCACAGGATCTTAAATGGGAAGGGAATTGTAATGGAGAAACAAGATATTTCTATTACCAGGTATGTAATGATCTCATGCGAAGGATGCTGATGTGGCCACTCTTCCCCTCCACTACATTCAAACCCACCCTGGTAGAACTTGATGTATCAAAGTCCTATTTTTATTTTACGCTGTGGCTGTGAAAACTTAGATTTCTTCCTCCTTTGGCCTTCATGAATGCTATCAATGAATCACTTTTTGACATGCTCCAAAGAAAACAAGCAAATAAATTAATAAATAAAACTGATTTTGTCAAAGCACCAGTGCAAATTGCTAACTGTGTTTGTTGAAAGGTGGGTAAAACCAGATAACATGATAACAAATGTGGAAATCACTAATGACGAGAGTTTTCCCATATTGTGGTTAACATACTTATTTAAAAGTCACACAGATGAACAGTTACAAAGCCAAACCTGAACCAGTTTGTAACATATCTGCTCTCAGTAATCTTCAATAAGAGAACAAAGGAATGTTCCATTAATTTTGATATTTCTTTCTATCTTTCACACTGAATATTCTTTCAACAAAAACATGGCTTTAATGTGCAATACTGATCAGAAAGAAAAGAAAAGACTTATAAATAATCCATAAGCCAACCTGCAAGGATGTTTATAGTGGGAGTGGGGAGGGGCATTCTAAAACTTACTACACCAGTATTTCTTCCCGTGGGAACATCAGCCTCTTATACTTTGCTTGGCAAATAACAATAGCAATCAACAGACCACTGAAAACTGTTTTGCAACATTACCTTTAACACACTTTGTTTAAGAGCTATGCAAACACTGGGAAAGAGAGTTACATATGCATCTCTGTTCCTATGAACAGCAAAATTCTGTCAGTAAGTTGGATGAACTTAGTTTAAAATGGAAACAGATGTGGGTATTAATCTTTAAAGCCTGTGATTTGTTTCACATTTTTATTCAACAAAATTATTGAGAAAATGGTGCAAAGCTCTGCAGGTTGGGATCTCTCAGGTGGCTTACACTAGTGTAACTTCTGCTTATGCCAACAGTATTACTTTTAAGGCTGTACCTTCTTGTATGGTGTGTTTTCCCATGGGTAAACAAAGTGTTCCAGGTGCAATTCTACCTCCCCAATGATTTGTTACCACATCTTATACACACACACACACACCCTGCAGGACAACAAAATTGGTGAGAAATATCATTTTCTTATAAAACTGGACACATGGCTGGAAAACATGCAGTAGAAGAACATTGGCTGTAAGCATGTGCTAGGTCAGGATGACATCAGCATGGCCAGGTCAAGAGTTCAAGAGGATTAGATGGAAATCCCTGACGTTAAAGGGTTTGGGATAATCCTCTCAACAATCTGACCTCCAAATACAATAGAAGACAAAACTGCCCAGGTGAAGCAGTCAGGCACTCCAGCTTGAGAGACCTTCCCTATTCGCTTTACCTGACCAAGACATTAAGAGACTGTCATGATTCTCACCAATGCTTTGTCATCTAAAATTGCGACGATCAGCCCACTCTGGACCCCTTTGTTTTCTCTGCCAGAAAGCAATTTACACACCCCCTTTTGAGGTAGGGAATAGGGTGTAAAAACTCCAGCTCCAACCCAGGCAATTTGCTAGCACATTGGGCATCACACTGCACCCTAAAGTCCCATTCCACCATGTTGCCCTCAAACTCCTATTTGAGCCACTCTACTTTAATCTTCTGCTTCGTGACCTGTAAATATCACCCATTCCACCCAATTTCTCTCTATCTAGCCTTTCTCACCTTTTCCTTTAATAGCTTTGTATGGTTTGTGGATTGCTTGATTTATTAATTTCCAAATAAAATACTCTGTTTAATTTTTAACTGGAGTCAGCTTGACAGTTAGTACTGGTATAGACAGGTGAAAAGATCCTACCATTATCCTTCTCTCACAGGCATCCTTTGAGCTAATAATTCCCCAAATCTTAAGGAGATGCTGGCACTGCTGGTAGACCTCAATCTTTTAGGGTAACAGATGGGTTGTGGAGTTGCATCCAGAAACAATCCATGTGTCCTGTCACATCTGGACTGAAGGAACATCTAACATCTTTCAGTTCCTTCTGGGACTGAAGAAGCCGTTTCCACCTTGTCTGGAGACTGCTCTACTTTCTGCTGGCCTGTTTCTAGGCATAGTTCAAGGTGCTGGCTATGACCTATAAAGCCTGATATGGCTTGGATTCAGACTCTCTGAAGGACCTTGTTTTCCCGTATAAGCCTACCTGAACTCAAGGATCTTCAGGGAAGGAGCTTCTTTTAGTCCTACCAACTTCACAAGTATGTTTGTTGGGAATGTGTAGAGAGCCTTCTTGGTGGTTGTCCCAGGCCCTGGAACTTCCTTCCAAGGGAGGCTAGACTGGCTCCCTCCTTGTTGTCTTTCTACCAAGTGAAGATTTTTCTATTCAGCAGGTGTTTAGGAATTGATCGTTTTTATGTAATGGTTTCTGTTTTACTGCTGTACAGCTTTTCATCTGTTTTCAAGCCATGCTTCTAACTTGACGGTTTATATGGTTTTAATTCTATAGTTTAATATTATTTTAATCATGACTTTATTGGTAAGTGGAATTATTATTTTAAACTATTATGGAATTATTATAATATGGAATTATTTGTATCTATTTTCCTTCTGTAAGCCACCTTGTATGCCACTTTAGGGGAAAAGGCAGAATATAAATAAAACAATGATTGACTGATTGATTGATCGAAGGATGATAGCTGCTTCTCCTCCTTTCCTGGGTGCAAATGGACGTCTCTAAGGCACGTTCCCATGGCCAACCTGTGACTTGGAGAGTCCCTAGCTGCCCTTGTGCACCTCAGAGAGAAGAGGCAGATGATCCCCAACTAGCAGCGCAGGTACACACATTGAAAGTTACTCATTGCCAGTATAACTATTGGATTTTGGTCTTGGACTTGGAATCTTGAATACAATTGTGCTGTGATTTCTCCCCTTGTGCTCTCTATAAAATTTGTCAGTAGTTCCTTGTTTTTCTCGTTCCAGTTGGTTGTCCTACATTTAGTTTTTATCTAGGATCATAGGATCTAAGGATTACTCTAAGCTACACCAGCCTTAGACTCTGTTTTTTTAAAAAAGAAGAAGAATGAGAGAAATGATTATATCAGTACAATTAGATTATAGTCATTAGTAATATTAGTATTAGTGTTATTAAAAATAATTTATTGAAATGTATACTCCACCGTTCTCTCAAAATGGGACTCAAAGCAGCTTACAGTAATTTAAAACAAGATTAAGGTAAAATTTTGTTTTACAAAAGTTAAAAAAAGGTAAATAACAATACTTTTAAAAATGGTAAAAACAGCTAAAAACACATTTAAAGCATAGTTATGAATAAAAGATTTTTAAAGATACGAGGATATTGCCCCAGCATGAATTACTGTGGTCAGTCTGTCACTATTTAGGAACATCCATTGAATGAGAGAGAAAAAATGCATTCTGTATCATAGCATCCACTTCAGACTCCAAAGAACAGGTAGAATCCAGGTACATGTTCTGACTATACACCTGCTTCTTTCAAAAAACTATAGTCCAATTCAAAGGAAGCAACTTTTCCAGTTCCTGAACCAATCACCAATGCTCAGTATCTCCATCTTAGTTGGATCACTGCATTTTAATGTAATGTACTTTTAATTATTTTAAAATGTGTAGGTGGCTGATTTTTTTTAAAAAAAAAATGACTGATAGAGTGACCATTCTGTATAGGAAAAGAGAACATACAGTAGAGTCTCGATTATCCGTCCTTCGGTCATCCGACGTTCCGGATTATCCGACGTCGCGGCTGCTTGGGGGTGTGGCTGTAGGCATTTCCACGCCCCCAGACACGCCCCAGACACGCCCCCAAACATGGCGGCCGCTACGGTCCTCCGGATTATCCGACATTTTCGGCTATCCAACTATCAGCCTGCCTGTTTATGTCGGATAATCGAGACTCTACTGTATATACATTTGAAAATAAAACAAAGGATGCAGTGAAGGATCACTATAATAGTATTTTTTTTAAAAAAAATCCATGAATCACACCTTACAAAAGAAGAAAAATTAACACATACATTTAAGTGCTCCAAACATAGCTGTATTTTGAAATAGGAAGCAAACGAAATTCCACAAAGAGCAACATAAGTACCTAATAATCTTCAGCCAAAGACACAAGTATACACACCTCTCCTGTGATAACAGTGATGCCACCTGTAATGTCCTGGTAGAACAAACAGTTTTTTAGTCTCAAGTGCACACATTACATGCAAGTCAATGAATTTGCCCCAAGAAATGGATATCAAATTTCTGTGATTTGTCCGAAAATGGAAAAATTCTAGAAACATCAGAAGGAATGATCAGGAGCCAAAGATCATGTTCACCATAAAACAGATGGGTATTTTCATTCATTCATTCATTCATTCTTACTCTTTAAAGAAGCATATCCCCTTCACTCTAATTGCAAGGGGAGGTTATTCCAGTCTCTACTTTGCATTAAGTACCGAAGCGGGGAAAGAAGTTATTAGGGCTTGATTGGCCAATCACTCTACCTCGCTTGATGTACATGCCGGGGCAGGAAGATCTACGAAGCAGACTGTGCCTGGCATTTTCCACAGCTCTCGTGCTTCAGAGAGTCAGGGCAACAGAATTGAGAACTCTCTGACAGAAGCTGTACTCCCACAGTTCCAAATCTATTTGCAACTGCTGAGCAGCTTGGTGCCAAAATTACTGAATTTTAATGAGCCTTCCACCCCAACCTTCAAACAAGCTTCTTTTGAAGTAAATCCTTTGGATTTCATATTATCCCTGTAGAAAAAAGAAACATACAGACGGTTCATGTATTTGGCCTTTATTTGGAACTTTGGAAAGGTGTGGGCTGGGCAGGCTTAAAAGGACTTTGTAAAAAAAAAGGGGGGTTATTTGTCAAAGGATTTGTTAACTAAGATATATCCGTACAACAGGAATGGCAGCAGAAGAAAGCACGTGGACATGAAAAAGTATGGCATTGGAAAAATAGGTTGGTCAGTTTGAAATTTCTGTTTTCTTCTAGATGGAGTAAGCATATTGCAGGATTATTGGAAGTTGCAATATTTGTGGCTGTAGTTCTTCAGAGATTTTTAAAATACCCAAATCATGTTTCTGTTGTCCAGACTATTTTCTGGAAATTACCAGCACCAGCTGCAACATTTTATTACTTGGTTGGTTTCTTTTTTATTGCAAAACATAAAAGAATAAAAAGTCTCCTCTTTTCCTCCTATGTCTCTTTTAAAAATAGAATTATAATACCTCAGTAAAGCTGTGCTTTTGCACTGTAACACTATAAATCTAAGAAATAAAAATTAAAAAGATTTCAGAGAAGACTTTTTTCCCCTTCAGATGATAGGACTTCCTCAGCAAACCATGCCATTATTTTTTTAAAAAACCCAAACTCTGGAAGAGCCCTAATGCAGATCCAAGAAATCACTACAAATAGCCCTCAAAAAGAATGCAACAAATGGACATGGAGAAAACAGCTGGTAAACCCCATGGATGTATATTGTGAGAATTGTCGCTTCTTTAAATCAGTTTGGAACAGCCCTTGCCTGCCTTCCCTTACTACCACTGAATGACCTGTAGAAAAGGCAAAAGAATTATGCCTTTGCTCTGGGTGGCTTTTTACTGAATAGGGCCATCAGAGCCAGTTATGATTTATCTGCTCAAGGCATTCTAAATTTTTCCTTTTGGAATATGCCCAAACTTCCCTTGAGAACACAGTTGTATGGGGAATACAGCAGGTACCTTGAGGTCTTTCCACAGAAACAGACTCAATGGCCACAGTAGCATCACACAACAAACCAGAAAACTGGCTTGCTGTCTATAAGACGCTGATGCTCCACTGCTTAATTGTCATGTTGTCAGTACATGGGCACTTTCTCTGCTCTTGTTTGGTTTAAAAGCAAACTCCGGAATTTTCTCTAGTTCAAGAAAATCAAAAAAAGAAAGATTCTTAACTGTGGTGCTAGACTATTCTACATGTTTGTACAGGGTAGAGGTGGAGTTAATATTGCAAAAAGGTCCTCCTTGAGTTTTGGAGAGCCCTGCTGAGGAAAATACTGGATAAGAATCTTCATATTCAAGACAAGAACTTATTCTTCATGGAAAGCACATGTAGGTTTTGTTTTGCTTTGTTTTTGCACAGAAAACGGCATCTTTGTCACTGTCTGAAAATGGAATTGGCTGAAAAGTAGAACCCAGGTACTGTATTGTAGAGGGCGCAAAGGACGTACAGAAGCTCACCTGGGTCTGGTCATGCATGCAGTATTTGCAAAATCTCTCAGGTGGCTTAGGATGTTTTTCTGCCTCTTGGCTCATTTTGCAAAGCAGCTGGCACATGCAAGTGATTCCAAGTGAGCCTCTGCAGGCAAGAAGAACTGATGAAAGAGCAGAACCCGTGTCATACTCATGGAACATGTCCTTAATTTGGGGGCATCAAAAGAGTGGTTTGTCAGAAAACGGAGTGTCAAAAGGTGGGAGCTTCTTGTACATAACTTCCAACATTTTGTAGATGAAAACCAGGACGTATATGGCCAAGAACATAAGAGGGTGGTCAAGACGGCAAATGTTATTAATGAGGAAGAATGTACAAACTATGTGATGTGCAGCAGTTTCTTTTTATTTGAATCTACTGGGAAGAGCAAGACCTTGTCCTTCCAGTCCTCCCCTCCTCTCTTTAGATAATTGAATGTGAACTACTTTTGCACTTTGCAGCAACTGAAGTAAGCTGATGTCAAAGGGGGGAAAAAAAAACAGAAGCAGAGAAACTGGAACATTTTACAAACACCTTAAAAAGTGGCATGATAGAGAATTAATTGAGACTATCCTTACCAACGTTGGACAGTTGAAGGGTATGTATAGAGAGGATATAAATGTATGAACTGGCCCTGGGATGCCAGAAAGATGCAGATTAGATACAACTCCACGATTCCAGTGAACCCCTAGTTTGACTGTTGGACTTGGTCCCAAAACGTAGCTTATAAATACTGAAATAAATCTTTATTATATTAAGTCGCTGTACCTTAACTTCGGTCTTTTCTCTATGTCCAGACAGATTGCGTGTTTAATGTGTTTGCTACCTTTTTCCCCTTCTGAGTATTACAATGATGAACTTAAGTAGCGGAATGGAACTTCCTGGTGGATAATATCCAGTAGGCTGTGAATTGTATTTGTGGTACATGTTTTAGTTGTGGTAGTGGAGGAATGAACTGGGAGTTCACGAGTTGCTCTAACAGACAGCAGTACATTGGAACACTGGGCTCATTGCATCCCTAAAGTTCCCCAGTGACTACCAGATTCTTCCTAACCATTCGTTCCTCTGCAAGTCACAGATGATATTTCTATCCTGCACAGAGATGTCATCTTAGCTGTCACAGCGTTGTGTAATACCTGTCTAAAGCGTGTGAAACATAACAGTTTTCCTGACAGTATCCCCAGTTGTTTAAATAGGTCATACTAAAGGCCTAAACTGTAAAGTACTCTGGTGAGATTAAATGGTCTGCCGTGAAGGATAAGAACCAAAAGTAATCCATAAGCAGGATGGAAGCTTACGGAAAGTATGTGTTTTAACATTTGCCTGTGGGTTTATCAACGATGTATGCTCGCTGATCTGTTACGTGCAGCAATCTTTATGAAACAAAAGGGCGGGGAGAGGTTGGCAGCAACTTCCAATAATGCCTTCTATTAGAACGTATTTAATGCTTCAGCCCCCGCTGTTCTTCCTCAGTATCTTTTTGTGGTTTATGCAAATCCCCTCAGGGATAACATACAGTGAACGTGCAAAAGTCCGGCTATGCCACTACAAGAGTGGAAATGATCTAGAATTATCTAGATTTTATTGGACTGCATTTTCCACAGTCTCTGTCTATTAAACATGCTGGCTGGGCTAATGGATGTTGGAATCCGGCAATATCTGGAGGGCTACATCTCCCTGCAGAGCTCAAACATAACTGGTTACATAGAACAGTTATTTTTAGTGAGTTACATTTTGAAAGATGGATGTAATGAAGGTGTCTTCAAAAAGTACCAAATGAACAAGAAGGTAATACATAACTGCTTCTAATTACTTTTAAAGCTTACCTTCAAAAGTCATTATTGGAGGCATTTTTCAATTTCTATACCATTTCCAAAATCAGTCCTAAGGATTTTCTCTCTCAAAAAAGTAATAGAAGATAACAAAAAAGTAACAAACAGCACACCAAGAAATGTAACAATTACCTTTTGTTTATTTATAATTGATGTATGTTGATATCTTGAGATGAATATGTTATTATACTAAGCAAGTTTTTTTAAAAAACAAATTCAACACTGCAACAAGTAACAGTAAGAAGCTCCTTTTAAATCAATGCAGCCCCTAGTGAGAACATATTATTTTTATAAAGTAACTTTCAAAGTGTTGGCTGTCCTAGCCCTCCTATAGATGATCCCAGGTAGGTTTCAAGGACATACCCTACAGGTACCAGATTGGATCTGATCTTGGAAGCTAAGCAAGGTCAGCCCTGCTTAGTTACCTGGTTACTACTTGAATGAAAGACTACCACTGAATACCAGGTGCTGTAGGTTATACAGTCCTTCCTCCACATTTGTGGGTTCGACCTTTGCATGCCTCCCCCTGCCCCCATTCTTTTCCTCCCATTCCCTTGAGTTTTGCTGGGTGTGGAGAAGGAAGGCAAGTGTTCCCGGGCAAAAGGCAAGAGAATGGGGGAGGAAGGTATGGGCATACCTTCCTGCCTCCCTCTGGGGCTCCCCTCTCCTATTCCCATGCCTTGGGGCCTGGGGCAGAGAAGGGAGGCTCAGCCACCAGGGCCAAAGGCCAGGGAATGGGAGGGGTAACCCCCAAAGGGAATGGGAGATTGATCACAGGGGGAAGTGATACACAGGTTCTCAGTTTCGCAAGGGTTCTGCACCCCCAAACATCACAAAAGTGGAGAAGTCACTGTATTTCAGAGGCAGGAACTGGCAAAACCACCTCTGAGTATTCTTGCCTAAGAAAACCCCATGAAATTCATGGGGTTGGCATAAGCTGACAAGCGACTTGAAGGCATATGCTCACACACACACACACACACACACACACTATATGCTAAAGGTACCTTTTTCTCTTCCCAGTTCTGTCAGTCATCTTACTTGCTGGGGTGTATCTTAGAGAGGGCATTATTATCTCTGCTTTACCATCTGGCTTTTTGCTAAATTCAAAACCTGGTTTTAATTTATGACTATAAATGCTTAAGGAATCTGATATTTGCAAATTCCTATGTGAAATGTCTTGACGCACCTCTCTCAACTAGGAACTTAGCTACCCAATGCATTTCACACTTCTTCGAAAGGTACAACACAGCTGCATGGCTGTTTAAACTTCTCAAACTCTGGATTTAAATATGTATTTTTGTGAGAATATATACACTTAAGTGCGTATTTTGAGAGAAAATGCTATCTGAGTATGTTTTAAAAACATATTTAAATGTATATATTTGAGACAGTTTAAAAGAATAATGTGGAAACAGAACTATGGGTCTGAAAACATGCAGACAAACCCCAGAACAGATGTTTATCCATCCTTTCTTCTAAATCTCTTAGCAGTGGCAGAGCTTGGTGTGGGGATGTGGGCATGAGGGGGGCTACGGCACAGGGGTTGTGGCCACTGTACTTGGGGGCATGGCCAAGGTGCACAGCTGTGTTACTACAGGCTGGGACTCCCCAAAAACATTGCTACCTGGGGCAAACCACCCCCATCGCTCCCCCATCCCTACACGACTGTCTCTTAGGCTCTAAATATAAAAATAGTCATTACAAAAAACTTTTTTTTGTATCATTGCAACAGTTATGAGTTTGAACTAGTCTTAACTAGAATATTTAGAAATATTCTAAATATAATAAGATTACCTTCTATCTTTTAAGAATGATCATCTAAGGGCTCAGCACTGGGCTCAGATCATATTGTTACTCCTAACTGGCATAGAGCCACTGGATTGTTGTAAATAAAAAGGAAATTCAGAAGACAAAATAGGGAAAGAGAAATAGTCTTTTTTATATTCTAGTTAAAAGATGAACACAGCATATGAGTTCTTAATATACAAAAGGTTAAAAGAGAACACGAGCGAGTCTGGCAAGTTAAAATACAAATACAAAATATATCAAAATATAATACAATACCACAATGAAGCAGGATATGATACAAACTGCAGCAACAGCAAATCAGGAAGTGAATGTTCACTAAGAGAATGCTACTCCTATAGAGCCTTAACAACTGCTGCCAATAACAGTAGCAGGTGAAGGTCCTCTATAACACCAATAGACCAATTAACCCTATAATGACTAAAGTTGTAAGTCTTGTCAATTCCAACATGAATCATTGGGAATTACCTACATATTGATTCCCCATTCAACAGTTGAATCAGTGGGTTCTATCGAGCCTAGGCTCAAAAGCAGGTGAAGGGTCCTCCCCGCATCCCAACCGCCATTGTTCTGGCCTCAAAGAGAGGAAGAGGCAGGCACAGCTCCATCATGTCTTGGCCCAGAAGCAGATGAAAAGATCCCCTCCATTCCAACTGCCACTGTCCTGGCCTTGGAAGGAGAGAAGAAGAGGCAGACACCACTCTGTCATGCCAAGGCTCAGAAGCATATGAAAGGCCCACCCTCCTTCCCAACTGCAACTGCCCTGGCCTTGGAAGGAGAGAAGAAAAGTCTGGCACAGCTCCATCATGCCCAGAAGCAGATGAAAGGTCTACCCTCCATCTCAACTGCCATTATCCTGGCCTAGAAGGAGAGATGAAGAGGCAGCATCTGCTGGACTTAATCCCCTCCCACATTGTCACCTCCTTTTTCTTTTTTGTGTCATGTCTTAATTAGATTATAAGCCTAAGGGCAAAGAACTGTTATGTTGTTCTTTTACTTGTAAAGCACCATGTACAGTGATGACACTATATAAATAAATGATAATAACTGACCAATGGGATTCAGACCTATGAAATACTGTTTCAACTAAAATCATTGCTTATCAAGGGAATATAAGAAGTGGATTTCTTGATCAAAGATTTGTGTAAGCCAATGATTCTCAAGCTTTGGTCTTCCATATGTCCAGGACTTCAGCTGACAGAATTACCATTGGCCATGTTAGTGGAGACTTTTGAGACTAAGGCCATTTCCACACAACTCTGATGTCCTGCGATGAGAATGTATTGCTGGCAGTCTGAGACTTGTGCTTTTGCACAATGTCATTGTGCTCCTGCTGCGAACACATCCCTCCCCATCCATCATGATCATGGGTTATTCCATTAATGGAAAAAAATCCATTAACGGCCTGCAATCATGTGATGCTCCCATCATCGGCAGCCATGCAGAAAGGATGGAAGTGCGATGTAGGTGCTTCCTTCCTAGCACAGCATGGGAAAGAGGCCGGCTGCACCACAGAAGGAAAGCGCATGTCACTCATGCTCCCATCCACAGGCAGCTAGCTGAGTGTGGAAGGGAATGTTGGGGACAATCCTGGCAAAGGCCCTGCTGGGGTGATGCCAAGATGATCTCATAAAAGGGTAAGGTGAGGAAATCTGAAATCAGAAATCTGAAAAGCCAAACATGTAGAATTACTGCCTTAGCCTATCATCATATTTTTCAGTCCTTATTAACTGTTTGTATATGATATGCCTGGGAAATTCAGAAGCAAGGCTTAAAAATGATAATTGTTTTACTTTTATTCTATACTTTTCAGTCCGTATTTTATTATCGACTGAATAATTGTAAACATAACTTCTATGTTTTTAGCTACCTGTGGCTTTATTTGCATTCCTGTCCATTTTGTAAGCTGCCTTGAGTTTAACCTTTGGGGAAAAGGTGCAGGGCTGTAGCTCCATAAGAAGAAGGGGAGAGATGAGGCTTTATCCCCCGTCCCAAGAATTTTCCTCCTCCCTCCCCAAGAATTTTCCTTCAGTCCTGACATTCTTAGCATTGCAGTTGACTTAAAACTTCACGTGAGTATTTAGAAATATGGGGTATCACGGGGTTTCGTGGGGCTGAGAGTGTGCTCAAGATCACCCAGTGGGTTTCTGTAGTTTTACAGAGAATTGAACTCTAGTCTCCAGGACCCTAGTCCAATGCTCAAACTACTATACCATGCTGGGTCAGGTTCAATGGGCTTGATTTGCAACTTCCCAGTCCAGAGAAAGACTACCCAAAGAGCAGATGGCAAGAAAGGAATTCAATGTATAGGTAACAAAGGAGGATAAAAGGCCAGGCTTAGGAGGAGCAGCATAATCATCCCAACTTGAAAAGAGAGAGCAGAAAGGTGAAAATTGTACTAATTTTTGTTGGACGCTGAGTATGTGATAAGCCTGGTACTCATGGCCCTCGACACCTGATGCCTACTGTAGCTTACATAGAAGTGATGCAACTGTAGATTCTTGCTCATTAATATGTAGAAAAGAATAAACGATTGTGTGTTTTATTTATTTGGTGTGCATGCTTTGTGACACATTTATTCCCCAGGTACCTCTTTTGCAGTAGCAAATAAAGTAACTTCTGGATCTCCCCCTTGTGGATGGCTTATTGGCTGGTTATGGACCAGGACAGAACTTGCCTTATCGGTATCAGTTGAGTCAATGGAAACCAATGTGGTTTACCATTTAGCATTACCAATGTGACTCGCCATTTAGCAACTGATTCAATGGGTCTACTCTAGTTTGAGAGTTCCAGTAGGAATCAAGCCAGCATGTGCTGCTTCCATCACTGGTCATCCCTGTGCAAAGTGAGGAGATAGTTTGAGGGGCACAGAAATGAAATAAGTGTGTGTGTATGTGTGTGTGAGTGTATGTTTCAGTGTAGAAGTAGTTCTGAAATTCAAGAAATGAAGGTGAAGATGAAAAGCCAAAGAAGGGCAAAGCAAGGCAATGTGCACTTTAATGCTCAGGAGGGAGCCAGAAGAAAGAAAAGCCAGGTCTTCATGTGAAAAGTAAGCAGCAGAGATGAGATACTTTCTTTGTGTAGTCTGACCTGATTTAAGTTTTAAATTTAGAGTCATGGGATTCAGGGCTTGCAATATTCATTTCCCAGGTCTTCCTGGATAGTCGAAAAGAAAACCACTTCTTGTCTGCGAAAGCTCTCTGTGGGATCAGAATGAGTAAAAGCACTCTTAAATCATGGAATATAAGCAGCAGGAACCCAAGTGGCTGGAAAAAGTGAAGAGGCAAAGCGGAAGGACAGAGTTAGAGCTGTCAGCTGATAAGGAACAGAAGGCAAGTTTTCCTCTGCTCAGGCCTTTTTGGATGGAGGGGAAGGTGCCTGATTGCCATCCACTCTTTCAGGTGCCCATCACCACCACTACCACCACCACCACCACCACCACGACTACTACTACAGGAATATAGTGTCGAGATCAAGGGAAGTAATAATACCACTTTATTCTGCTTTGGTTAGACCTCACTTGGAATACTGTATCCACTTCTGGGCATCACAGTTCAAAAAGAATATTCAAAAGCTGGAACGTGTCTAGAGGAGGGTGACCAAAATGGTGAAGGGTCTGGAAACCCTGAAGCCTCGTGAGGAGAGTCTTAAGGAGCTAAGTATGTTTAGCCTGACAAAAAGAAGTTTAAGAGGAAACATGATAGCCATGTTTAAATATTTGAAAGGATGTCATGTTGAAGATGGAGCAAGCTTGTTTTCTGCTGCTCCAGAAACTAGGACATGGAGCAATGGATTCAAACTACAGAAAAAGAGATTTCACCTAAACATCAGGAAGAATTTCCTGATGGTTAGAGCCGTTTGACAGTGGAATATGCTGTCCCAGAGTGTGGCGGAGTCACCTTTTTGGGGGGTGTTAAGCAGATTCTGGATGGCCATTTGTTGGGTGTGCTTTGAGTTTTTGTTCCTGCATGGCAGGGGATTGGACTCCATGGCCATTGTGGTCTCTTCCAACTGTATGTTTCTATGATTCTACTGCTGTCTTACCTTTTCCCCAAAACTGGAAGTTTAGGTGGCTTCCAAGTTAGAGCAAAAAAGATTATAGCAAACTTATACAAGGTCAACTTTAAAATAGAATTTAAATACCAGTAACATTAAAAACAACTTGAAATATATAATTAAAATAATGAAAAGTTGGTTTTTTAAAAAAGTATAATTAAGAACAATACAGTATCCTTTAAAAGCTTTTTCTTTAAAACATTAAGTTTTCAAAAGCGTGTTGGAATGAAAAAGGTCTTTACCTGCTGATGGAAGGACAGCAAGGAGGGGCCTATTCTAGTCTCCCATGGAATGCAATCACCAGATGGGTGGCCACATGCAACCATACAAGGCTAACTGAAAAGATAGGGAGGAAAGCAGATAGCTGAGATTCTAGTGATCAGGTGATATTTACCATCCAGAGAGAAGTGGAGAAGAGTGAAATGGCTTAGACTTGCACCCAAGGACAGTACTAGTTAGAAATCTGGGTGACAAAGTGGGCTTCTGCACATGCAGTACTGTGCCAATCAGCCCAGAACTGGGGCTATTTATACCCAGAATTTACCTTCTGGGACTGAGTGTTAATGTTTCTCTGGCCATTCAGACAAAGGAGCTTCATAAACAGCCAATGAAGTCCAGAATGGGCTGATGGGCTTATTGGTAGGTGGCAGTGGTGCTAATGGCTGTGTGATAGTCCATTCATTGTGGATGGGATTGGGGAGAATGGAAAGAAGGTGTAGGTGAGAGGGTTAGGTGCTTAGTGCAACTATTTTTTTTGGTGGGAAGCTTCCTGTTTCATGATTCACTGCTTGACACACTGTCAGCGATCTTTTGTTTCTTGTGTTTTGCTGCTTAACTTCCTGCTTAAGACCTCACCTTATCTCACTGGGGGGTTCCTCTGGCATACATGCCTGCCAGGTTGTCCTCGGGATCAGCCAAGTTATCTGGTCAATGCAGGGTCACTTTGATTTCAAGTCCTAATCATATGTGTTCTCAGTTAAACTATATTTCACCAATTAAATTATATCAGACTCAGAGGTGTATGCCGTGGCATAACAGGTCCTTTCTCAAGTTCCTACCAACTATGGTTATGATGGTGGTGGTACTGAGAGCAGGGCCTCTCCTAATGATCTCAGAGCCCGGGCTGGCTCACACAGGATGAAATAGTCTACAAAATAGCCTGGCTGCCTGCTGAGGATTTCCAGGGAAGAACAGGATTCAAGTTTAGATCTAAATATAGATTGGGTTGTTTGAGGCACAGCCCTGCAGACATTGCTGAATTGTGCCTCCCAGCATTCCTCAGCATTGCCTGTATGAGCTAAGGCTGGTGGGATCTGCAGTTCAGAACCACTGGAAAGGCTTCAATTTTCTCACCCTAATCTAGCTTATCTATCTAAATTTTGATCAGTCAGCGAGAGCTAGAAGTCATATAGTTAACTATGGACATCTCACCCTTCTTCCAGAACTCCCATCACATGTTTATTTCTTCTAGCATTTATAGGTGAAGGAGTTAAGACTTTAAATCCTCTGTCTTATTGATAAACCATTAGTCACCTTTTCTTATCGTTAGTAAGATAACCCTCCCAAAGAAATCACGGCAGGCTTCCTGGCAAAAGTGGTCACCTCGTTATTGACTTTCAGTTTACCTTTTATATAAGGCCAGTAGAAGTGCAGAGCTTGAAAAATAGGATATAAATGAGCCCTTTAAATTAGCTGAAGGAGCCGGGGATATCTTTACAGCATCAGTAGTTAGTCGTTGATGCATTCCTCCTAAATCTCAACTTTGCTGGTGCTGCAAGTCCCACAAATTAGCATAACAATCCCAAGAAAAGAAATGAGTCCCCAGACCGCAAGCTTTCTTGCATCTCCTTTTTGCATTCATTACCATGAGTCCTGTCTGGGGTGGGGGGTTTTACCATAAATGTTCTGCTCACATGATATAATGCAACACTTTACATTAGTTCTTCCTCTTACACTTTCCCCCTCAAACTTGCCTGTGTCTCACTACTGCACTCTTAGGCCCAGCAATCCCGTAAAGCCAGTAAGGACTCTATAAATGACACATCCCATTATGCGGTTTTAATATCAGTTCTCTGCTCTTGTTACTGGAGAAACTCCCTTTGAGATAGAGAGGGAATCGTAATTGTTTAGTCCTTCATTTCACTTTTCCAGTGTGCTGTGTTAGAAGAACATGGATTTCCTCAGCGGATTATGAAACAAATTCCCAGCAAATGCTATTTAAAAACAAAACCAAAAAACAAACAAGCAAACAAAAGCCAACCACATTGTGGAGCTATCTGTTTATCTCTTTTGTATTACCCAAATAGCACAAATATAACTTTAGAACCGCAACTCAAATCTGAACAGCATTCAGAAACATCAGATGCACTGGAACAAAGGACAGTTGCAAGGGGAAGGGGTGTTGTTTCAAATTTTAGGCCATTTCTACCCTACACTGTTATAATGCTCTCACTCCACTTCTAACATCCTGTGGAATTCTGAGGTTTGTAGTTTACTGAGGCCAGAGAGCTCTCTGGCTGAGAATTCTAAATGCCCCTCCCTGAACTGCAAACCATAGGATTCCATAGGATGTTGAAAGTGGAATAATAGCCTTATAACCGTGTAGTGTGGAAATGGCCTTAGTCGCATTTAGAATTTGTTACCCTGATTTCTGGGGTCCCATGGGGGACACCTCAATGTGCTCCAAATACTGGGGAATGGGAATTAGCCAGAGCACAAGCTGTAGCAATGCAAGAGGCAGGGCAACTTAGCGAGATCTTAAACCCAATGTTTATGGGGTCAGGCCGAGTCACAAACCAAGCAAAATGAAATTATAATTGTTTTCTTTATTTTAAAAGGCAGTCAATGTGCACGTATGCACTCACTCACACAGACCTAAGGAAGTAAAGGAAGGAAATTTGATAGGGGATTTTGAGAAGGATTTTTCAGGGGGAATACTACACCTGATCCTGTAGCCGGGTTAGCCAGAAGAAAGTCAGTTGGAACGGAGATTCTCAGCACGTGGAAGCTGAGGGGAAGGCTCTGCAAACGGAGTGGCAGCAAGGTGGGATGGAAGCCAGGTGCGATCCCAAAAAGCACTCAAAATCAGGGGTTCTTATGGGGGGAAATGTGCCTGTAGGGTAGTCCATTCCCGGGGAAAATAATGGGTTTCAGGTCGGAGACAAAGCCTCTGAAAGGTCAGTACTTAGAATGATTGGATTTTGATGGAGTTGTCAATAGCGCAGACAGTATGCCAATGGGGAGTGCTTAACAGTTGAGTAGTCAGAAGCGCTAATCTCATCAAGCTGCCTGTTCGGGGCAGAGAATCTTTTGTATGCTTGGTGCATACGTAATTTGGGTTTAAAGTGTACTTGCCTGGAGGTCTCCTGAAGCTGCATGCCAGAGTATTACCGGCCTGCCTGGATTTGTCTTGTTTTTCAACTTGTTCGGCCGTGTCCATGTGCGTGCTTGTCCGGAGGCCTCGCAAGCACGTGGAGGGGAGCAGTTTGGAATGGCCAATCTTTAGATATTAAATAATATTTAGTAGACCTCAGGCTCAGACTATACACCACAGTAACAAATTCTCAGGCCCTTTAACTCCTCAGGTTTTCTTGGCAAGATTTACTCAGAAGTGGTTTGCCATTGCCTTCCTGTGAAGCTGAGGGTTTGTGACTTGCTGGGTCACGCAGTGATTTCTGTGGCTAAGCAGAGATTCTTAAGTTCAGAGGAGAGTGACCAAGATGGCAAAAGGCCTGGAAACCAAGCCTTGTGGGGAATGAGTTTGGAAGCTGGGCATGTCTAGTTTGGAAAAGATGGAGAGGAGGCCTAATAGCCATTTGTAAACACCTGAAGGGATGCCATGTAGAAGATGGAGTGAGTTTTCTGCTGCTCCAGAGACTAGAATTTGAATCAATTGATTTAAATTATGAAGAAGGAGAATCTACTTAAACATCAAGAACTTCATGATGGTAAGAGCTGTTAGCAATGGAAAAGGCTGCCAAAAGGGATGGTGGACTTTCTTTCTTTAGAAATCTGAATACCACTGGTACTTCTTGCTAAAGTAAACCCATTGAATCTATAGGGTTTAATAATTTATTAAACATATATACCGGTATTCTAGTAGGAACTAATTAATAGAATCTAGGCCTATGTGTCCAGAGGTTTGAGTAGCTACTGCCCTCAAGGCTACAAAAGTCTTATCTTTGCTGTTTTCTGCTAGTAATGCGGTATATCCTGAGTTGTTGATGCTTTCTCCTCCTATTTTTGTCCCTCTTTCCTCTGAGTCTAACCCTGCTTTCTCCATGATGTGTTGTGCACTTAAATTAAACAGATGGGATGATTGAATTCAGCCTTGTCCACTCCCCTTGCTAACTGGAAAAGAATCTGTTTCTCCACTTTTTGTCCTGACACTGGCCTCTTGTCTAGAGTATTGGATACATATCAGAACAATAAAAAGCCTATTTCTTTTAGATTGAGTCATTGTTTTTCATGATCTATACAGTCAAAGGTTTTGCTGTAATCTATAAAGAATAGTTGGATTTTCTTCTGAAATTCATTGATATGCTCTGTTAGCCAACATGTGTTTGCATTATGATCCCTAGTGCCTCCTTTTTGAACCACTCTTTGGACAAATGGAATTTCTTAACTCTGTATGTTCTAAAAGTCTTTGTTGTGGAATCTTGAGCATAACTTTGCTCACGTGGGAAGTTAGTAGTAGTAGTAGTACTGTGTCTTCAAATCATTTATGGTACATGTCGACTCTAATGCAAATATATCATGGGGTATTCTTGGCAAAATTCAAACCCTGCTCTCCAAAGCCATAGTCCAGTTCCCAAACCACTAAACTACTCTGGCTCTTTACAGAATTAGTGCCATGATCCAATGGTTGCTACAATCCCTTGTGTTTCCTGCTTGGGGACAAATGTGTAGTGAACATTTCCAAGCTGGGGGCAATGGTTTTATTTTCCATATTTGTTGTCTGATTTTTGTTAACATTTAGATAGACTCTGTCTCTTTGAAACAGCTCTTTTGGTAAATCTCATCTGTTTCTGATGATTCCAATGCGATTCCTGCCATTGTGCATAAATTAATCTTCTTCAACCTTCCATGTCCAGCATTAACATGTTCTCCTTCTCCTTTGCTTATGAGTACACCTCCTTCTCCTCAATGACTAATCCTGATTCCTCCTTCTGGCTGGAGACTGGCTGGAGACCTAGGTTTAGGGTGCAGGGCTGGTTCAGGTGGTTCCGTATATTACAATGCTGGCAAGAAACATGTTTCATACCACAAGCATGCAAGAGGTGGAGACTTCATGCATCTTTAAACTCCAAAGTAAGGCTTCTTAAGCTATCTGAAGTAGGGGACTGGCAGGGTTCTTTTCATAGCATGCCAGGGACTGGCATCGTATTTCTGGCTACAGCTTCAATTATTTCTTTCTTCCCTGGAAATTCTCCAGGGACTGGCTGCCAGTGGCTGTTACTGGACCAGGGACCATTACTTAGAGTAGCAGTGCTCTAGAGTACTGTGTTCAAGACCACTCCTATTCATATTCATGTTCACTTCACTGATATCCCACCTTTCCTCCCCAACCCAGGACTCAAAGCTTAACATTAGCATACAATGAAACCGTCAATAAGATTATCAACCATAAAAAACATACAGTTAAGAATAATTTTAAAAGCAGCTTGAAAACGCACAGTTTAAAACATCCTTTTTAAAAGCACTATCTAGAAATATGTTCAGTCCTTGAAAGCCTGTCCAAGGCATTCTGCTGCCTGAGGCAGAGTAGCTAATGGTATGCCCCCTCTGTAAAGTCCCATCCACAAATCAAGGTGCGTAGTCCTCAGTGCCAGCCAAGACAGTTTGATACTGGAGGGAGAAAATCCTGAATGAGACTCTCCCTGTCCATTGCAGAAAAATTACAGTCATAATAGATTGAATAACCAAGCATTTCCTGCATTTGTATTACCTCTGAAGTCTACTGCCTGCGGCCTCAATCTGCAAAACAATAATGATAATGTCTGGTAAACCAAAAGAGGTCAGCTTTGTTGGACATGAGCGCACACATTTGCATGTGAAACGGATGGGCTGAGTCCGTGTTGGAGATTCATTGTGGGCCGTTGTCCATAGGGTTGCCGGATGTGGACTGCCCTAGGCCCTGGGGTTTTCAGCATCAGAACCTGAGTGCTACCCAGAGGTGATCACTTGTGAAGACATTGGGGTAGGCCCTCGTAATGTTATAAGGGACAGCCCTTGGAAATGTCATTAAGCACAATACTTTACAGCAGAGCTTTCCAAACTTTCCATGTTGGTGACATGCTTTTTAGACACGCATCATTTTGCGACACAGTAATTCAGTTTTACTAGCAAACCGGAGGTTAAACTAACCCCTTATAAGAGATACGGACACATAGATAAATTGTAATAACAGAATTACAAGAAACAAAATGTGAAAAGGTGCAGCTGCTTGACACCTATCTGTAGACGCGTGCCATCCAGGATTGTTCTCTCACTCCCGCTGGGGTCTTTCTCAGCTCAGGGAGACAGTGGCAGCAGTAAGAGTGGCAGCTCCTCACCCCAACCCTGGCCTGCCGCCACTCTTGCCAGGGTTTTTTTTTTGGCCCTGGCAGCGGGGGCGGTGACACACCTACACACTGCAGCTGATGCACTAATGTGTCACAACACAGTTTGGAAAGCTCTGCTTTACAGAGTTGCCAAATCTTAGAGCCCAATTCTCCAGTCTTCATGAGCTGAGGGTGCAAATTTTCCAGTTGTGGGAGCTCATCTCTGGGTAAGGGCTGTCCACAAATCTGTAGCTCAGTTAGAAGAGTGGCAGCGTGCAAAAATGTGCAAGGTCTAATTACTGCAATAGACTGTCCAAGGGGTCTATATATTTACTTACTTAGCTTCTGCCTTTCTTTCCATTTGCTGTGGAGCCAGGGCTCACCCTCCACTCTCCTCTGCATTCATCTTCTGGCTAGAAGAAAGGAGGTTAAATTAAATATTCCTTATCTCATCTCCTTAAGAAAGTGAGAAGGAACATTTCCCATATTTCATCTCAAGATTTCCGTCTTAATTTCCATACATTGTGTGCATGTTTGTGTTTGAATAATAAGCTGTGACCAGTTGTGATTGGTTGTTGTTGTTGTTGTTGTTTGCCTTTAGGTTGTTTCTTACTCTAAAGTGACCTATCGGGGGGCTTTTCTGGGGGCTGAGAATTTGTGACATGCTCAAGGTCATCCAGCGGGTTTTCATTGCTAAGCAGGGAATCCAATCTAGTCTCATAGTCCAATGCTCAAACTACTATACCACTCTGGATCTCTATTGTGATTGGTACTTGACATTAAATGACAGCATCAGAGATCATCCCTAGGTGTCAGATTTTGATCTGGAAGCCTCAGATCCTGAGATGCTCCTGAACTGGCACCCCTAATGATAGCATGAAATAAAAATACAAACACTGTGATAGAAAATCTGTTAAATTTGTAGTTAAAGCAAGATGGGACATGCAGTGTTAAAAGCTATGCTAAGTCCAGCCTTGAGGTTATTTTAATCGTTGTAGTTAAAAGAAAAATGTACTATTGTACGTTTTAAGATCTGAGAAGTTGGCCATGAAGGTATTTGAAATGCACTCTTGCCAGCATTGATAACAACACCAAGAAAAATGGAAATCTGTATGTTGTGGACAGATGTGCAGGTGCTAGCTGTCTGGATATGGTCAGCTCTGCAACACTGCAGTTAAGAAAGGCAGCTGAAACCAGATGGGGGGGTGCAGCACCATGACTTCTAGTTACCTATAGCTTCATTAAGATTCATTATGATATTAACTTTTACACCCTCAGGATGGGGTCTGATATTATAATTTGGGACCACCTATATGTTAATGGAATGATGCATTCATGATATGTATAGATTTGGATTAGCTAATCACCTGGCATTTCTGCTTCTGGAATCATACTTAGCAGGGTATACAGCTGTCTGCGTGCAGCCGTTTCTTTGGAGTGACTTGTCTTGGTTACGTGGGCATAGCCATTCCTCATTTGCACAAATGAAATAAAGAACGCTTTTTCTTATGATCCAGAGGTCATTGATTAACCTTAATAAAGTCAAGTGCAGTCACACTAACACCTATATCATCAATCCCATTGACATTCAAATAATAAAACATCCAACATAACAAGGGAGGAAAATACATGTACACAGATTTTTTTTTCAAGACAATGCTGTCACCCTGAGCTTCCTCACCCTTGATTTGGGGATCATTGAAGAGATTCTGATCTGTGAACTTAGGATGAGGCCCTGAGATCTGGGAATCCTAACCCTGACAGGAGCCATGTTCGCTGCAGTGTTTCTCTAGAGCAATGGCAAGGCATGGTGTTACTCTTCCACACTGAGTCCCAAGGCCTCTTTTAAAAATAAGCAGAACACTCTGATCCACCAGGCCGAAGACAGTCACAAGCTATGCATTGTTTGCCTTGCCAGCTGCTTGACAACCCTTCAAGTTTTTTTTTTTTTAAGTCCCAGTCAAGCAGCAAAAACAGGATAGGAGGTTTATCGATTCCCCGGTGAGTTGCCATCAGCTCAGCGGGTCACAAGTTGTGCAGCCTGATATCATTTAAGCCCAAGTCTGACAATGTGATGGCTCTTTGGAGTTGAATGCATTCCAATATTTATACACAGCTAGAAAGCTTATCCAAATATTGGTACTCAGCTTCTTTCCTAATGGGACTGGCATTCTTCTTCTCCATTTGAATAGCATCCAATAACTAAATAGCTGATGATATATTTTCTTGTCCTGTAGAGATTTTATTTTTTAAAAAAAAAATACATAATTCCATTTAAGTGTCGAAGCACATTAATGAACTAGCCTTGGAGATGCTGATATTTTATTCTTATTTTTATTCTGCTTTTTTTGCAGTGGTATCACTGGGTTTGGTGTCGTCCAGTGTGCTAACCCACGGTCTCACCCCCATGGAACATTTTCTGTCCAGGAGCTGGAATTCCGGGGATTGTGCTCCAATGCCATGGGGATCCACCGTCTGGACATCCTGATCTACCTGTCTGGCTTTGTGTGCACTAAGGCACTGGGGATCTCATCCACCCGCCAGAAAAAGAAGGAGGCGGTCATCCGACATGAAGCTATATGGGATCTCATAGAGTGGGGAAACAGAAGGGGCAGACAGTCATTTTGGTATTACCCTGCTCTGATGGTGTACCCCTATGTGGTCCATGTTCCCCTAGTGATTCCACTGCTTTTTTTCTTCATTCTGTTGACACCAGCTCTTCCAAATAACTTTGAATGAGCCCTCCTTTTGAGAACTAAGAATCTGCCCTATCAAGGTTTTCCCATCAGTGCAAACAGAACTGCCAATGCACAAAAAGAATTCAAAGCACATTTGCCCTGGAAGAAAGCATACTGATTTAGCTTTCCCCACAACATACAATAGTGTCTGGATCAGAGCGTTCTCTAAATGACTTTTATACCTTGTAAAGTTAACAGATGAGTCATTATTGGATTAGAAGAGAAAGCTGCCAAAGCAGTAAATGTGTTGAACAGCATGCTTAGGGGGTGTTTTTTTGTCTTTTTTAAAAAGAGAAAGAAGCACAAAATGCTTAAGTACTTGCACAATGCTTTGCATGTCCAGAGCATTTCACAAACACCAGCTAATCCTTATCACTCGTGTGGGCAGGTGAGGGTTACTGAGGATCAGACCCAGATAAAAATAACCTCCATGCTCAAAAGAGAACTCAGGATAAAAATGTCAGAGGTGGATTATTGCATCACACAAATGGCATTTGCAGGATTAGGGCCAGAGCAGTAAGTATAGGAAGGATTGCGTCTAGAGAGGGCTGCGGTTCACACATCCTGGTACACACCTGAGAGTGATTCCCTGTGCTGCTTCTGCAGTATGTTATTTGGATATTAGAAAGATTTGTACTCAAAGCTGACCCAATCTTTAGGCAAGATTGGCTGCTTCCAGCAGGAAATTCTCTGGTTGTGGGTGTCATGAAAGGATAACAAGTTGACTGATAGATTGACATTTCCCCAAATCCATGACTCAATATTGTCTAATCACTGATTTATTAGTGACTGATACGTTCTGAGTGCAAGTAACAGTGAACATCATCTAGTTAAATTGGTTCCAGAATGCAAGAGATAGAGATGGAGGGCCAGTTTCTTACTTTGATTTGACCACTGCAATATTGTTGGTCAGTAACAGTCTTCTTTACTGTGGATAAATGTCAGGGCCAAGCCAAAATACTGTGGGAAGAAGTTAATGTAAGAATTACAGGCTTTCTGGAGGAAGCTGAATTAGTTGGACGGCCAAGCTAGACGTTGTTACACAATTACATTCTTTTTAATTAAAAGCCGATTGTGCGGGCATGAGTTGACTGACCTCAGTGCCCCGCATTAAGGGAGACCAAATTCAGAAATCCCATTTGTCCAGCTGGTCACCCAGATAAGAGACGGCAAAGAAATTTTCTTTCAAAGAAACTAAGGAGCAGGTGTCTTAACACAGACATGTATTTCAGAAACCAACAGAAGATTGACATGTTAACCAGCTTATCCAGTCTATATAAGTGACCCAGCTAGCTGTGGGGTGGTTTGAGGAGAAGAAGGCCCAAGCTAGCTTAGCTTTCCGATGTCGTTGGCATATGTTAAGGTATTGTTTGGCACTTTTGAACGCTGGGAAGGGCTAATTACACTTTGCAGGATCATTTTCTTCTTTCGTCAAGAGAGCTGCCTTGAGTTCCAGTGCAAAGGTGAAGATTGTGGTGGTGGTGGTGGTGATGATGATGATGATAGATCTGTTGAAAATGGTGCTGTTTCTTTTTGTGGAAAACTGAACTCTTCACACCTCCAGATCCAATCTTGGGGCGCCAACTGAAGGACTTACTCATGAGCTACTATTCCTCATACATACACTCACATTCCCATGGCCCTTTTTCACGTCCTCTCCCCACTCTCATTCTGAAGACAGTAGCCTCCTTAGTGGTGTCATTGACCTATATAAAATGCTCTTCCACAAAAAAATTAAATTAGAACCAATATGTTATTTTTTTCCCCTTTCCATCTTCTGCTTAAGAATTTTCTTGTTTTCCCAGGTCTTCATTCTTTTAATGTCTCTTACATACAGTATTGGTGGTCCTAACTCTTTGTTTTATTTCTCGCCTGGTTATAACTCCGGTATTTTGCTTGCATTTTATTGAGTTGCTTTAGTTTCATTCATACATGGCAAACTTTTTAAAAAAAGCAATAAGAAAACAAACAAAACGCAAATCATGAAAAGTAAATCAACAGGCCTCCTCCCAAGTTCGTCCTGGATCCCAGAAGGATACAGCTGAACACTTGTACCTCTCTGTCTCTCTTTCTTTATCAAAGTGATTAAGAAACAGGACTAAAAAGTATGAAATATGAACTTTTTGCTCATTTTATGTTTTTCAGTTCTGTTTAATAATTATGTACACATACCCCTGCAACCCTGACCAGGAAACCAGAGGAACCAGTGGCCGGCCATTTCAGCTTAAAACACCACAGTCTCTCTGATCTTTCCGCTTGGTATTGAGGTCCCTTCTCCTTCAGACATTTTGGTCAAAAGGGAGAATTTCTGGATCTATGGACTTAAGACCCTAATACCATATGGCCTCAACCTAGAGGATAATACCAACATCCCTTGAAGAATGCTGGAAAAGAGTATTTTTTTTAATTATCTTTATTCAACAAAGCAATGGAAAGGAAAGGGAAATTGGAAAGAAAAAAAAGATAGATAGAACGAGAAAGATTTTCGCATAGAATTGTGACAGTTGCAGCTGTAGCAACTGAAGGAGGCAGAAGCTGAAATGTTTTGCTTTTGTGGTGTTTTTCTGTCCTGTTCACTAATCGTTTCAATATATAAAAAATCAAATTGGCTTTTTCACCTGTATTGATCCGTTGTTGGTTTTGCTCTTAGGTTTCTGCATTGTATTATTTTTAATTGTACAACAACGGTGCAACAATTAAAAAGAATACCTGAAGGGCACATTTTATAGGTATCTAAGACATAGAAGTAATTAATAATAATGAATAAATATGATAGAATGGGTTCATGTGCTTTATTTAAAATTCCCGTGTTCTTTTGCAGACCAATTAGTTAGTTAATTAGTTAATGGAAATAATGAAATAATAAAATCAGTTTATTTCTCTAGGAGCTAAACAATTCATCTGACTAAATTACAGGCCCCTTTCACACTTACAGTCAGTAACAGACCATGTCTCCGTAGGACTTGTGCTAACTAAATGTGGGGGTGTATGTGTGAAGGTAGCAAGCATATTAGCATGGCAAATTGTAAACTTCTTTCCCACCTAATTATTATCCTTCGAGAAGGCAGGTGCTAATTGGATGGAAAAGATGGTTGCGTTCGCCATGTGAGTTGAGCCGAGCGGCTATTTTCACACATCCCTATGTGTATTGTTCCCATGCTGTAGGATGGAAATCTCACATGAGAAACAAAATTCTGGGGCAGATACCTGTGTAATGCCATACTCCAGTTGAAATCGAACCTGACCCTCTTCTACCTCCAGCGCTCCAGCCAGAGAAACCAAAGTCCTCATTTGCTGAACCGTTAGATTGTGACACAGTGGGAGGGATATTGTAAAAGGAAAGGAAGTGTTGCTTTTTTTGAGCCTGAAGAACAGTAAACAGGATTAAGACTTTTATTTGTCTTCAGAAAACCTTTTGTGTGGAATTAATGAGGATCTAGTGCAAAGTTAAGTTTTGGATAATGAATGTAAGTATTGTACCTCACTGTTCATCTGAAGGGCTTGGGGGGCATCCAAAGCAGGCAGATAAACAGGAAATTAAGCAAACATGACTGTTGTTTACACAGGATTACGCAGTCATGTAAGACAAACAATGAATCTGAACAGAGAGAAGTTGTGGATATAACAAATTCAGTTCAGCACTGGAGACTGGGCTAAAATTCAGGCTTATCATAGAATCATAGAATCATAGAGTTGGAAGAGACCCCAGGGGCCATCCAGTCCAACCCCCTGCTATGCAGGAACACCCTCAAAGCACTCCCGACAGATGGCCATCCAGCCTCTGCTTAAAAACCTCCAAAGAAGGGGACTCCACCACACTCTGAGGCAGCCTATTCCACTGCCAGACAGCTCTGACTGTCAGGAAGCTCTTCCTGAGGTTCAAGTGGAATCTCCTTTCCTGCAGCTTGAATCCATTGCTCCTTGTCCTAGTCTCTGGAGCGGTAGAGAACAAGCCTGCTCCTTCCTCAGGCTTGATCCAGATGAGCTTCTAATGAGGGAAGTACGGGTTACATGCTGAAAGGGACCACCAAAGCAATCCCAACTCTGTGCTAATCGAGCCTCTCTCACCTTCCAGTTCCTGGTCACATGTGGACATAACAGCTGGTGTCCTCATGGGGAACCACACCAGAGCAAATCATAGTTATACTGGCAGTTGTACTATTAGATAGCTTTGTAAAGAGGTAGCCAATGCCTCCTTACACAAGCTCTTTCTTGGTTCACCCACAGAACAACAGTAGGAATGTAATTTCTCTCTAATTTACTTCTCAAAGGAAGCAATGAGTACTTTTAGTAATTTTCCTCCTGCTGCAAGAAATATTATTTTATATGCAGAAAATGCCGTTTCCTGTGCAAAATGATTACAAGTGATTTTTGTGCAGGAGAAGTCCTGAACTGTGAAGGTTCAGGTCAGTACAAGAATCTTCTTGTTAGAGTTTCTCAATACTCAAAAAACAGGTTTCTTGATCATTTTTTTTTTTTTTGGAATATTTTTGAACATTCATTCTACCCTTCACAATAGTAGACAAGGAAATCTTCATTTCTCCCCCACACACAACCGGATAAGCCACCAGAACAATTCAGGAATGACTGGGAAGCTACCATGTACACCACTGCCTCCTCTCCCTGCACTCTTCCCTCCATCTTTATACTCCTGTGATGAACGAATGAGTTCCAGAGGGGAAAAGCACGGTCCTGAACCAGACTGAAATGACCGCGTGCAGTGCATTGTTGTAAGGAGGGGTTTGGATTGTGAAGCGAGGATTCCTTGAACTGTGAAATTGAGAACACACGGAATGCCGATTTGGCTTGAGAAGAAAGTTTGCAAAACAATAAGGACTTGGCACCAGCAGAATGTACTCTTGAGATGCACAGATCCAGAAGTGTGGCTTCCTTAATTGCCATGTGATGTTGCCTACAATGCATATCTTCTTTGATTGTCTTTATGTTTCACCCACCTTCACGAATTCACGATATTCAACAGTGATCAATACCTTTATTAAGAAAACAGTTAAGTTCTTATGTGTAAAGGCAGAAGAAACAAGGAGCCATGAAAAGCCTGGCACACCCTCAGAAGGGCCAGCGGTGATGTATTTCTGACCCTACCCTACCCTGCATGGCCGAGAACCACTGAGGCATTTGATACATTTCCTGACAACATGATATATGACCAATTCTTCTGCAAGCAACCTTTTATTAGTAAGGTACAAGATGATATGAACTATTCTTTTAATTGCTTGATTGCCTTTATACAATGAAAGTCCTGGAACCCTGGCAACCGGCAAAACATGTCCTTTTCTCAAGAAGTGAGAGACATGACTATAAAGAGGGGAAGATTTTCAACTCACTTTCATGACCCTTGGCTGCAGCAGAGGGCATCCATACCTTCGAGGACATCTGGCCAATGTTCGGCGAAGGACCGTCTTGTAAGTATGTAGAATGAATGTGAAATGTGAATGTGTGAGTGAAAGAAAGCTCTTGATACGGAAATGTGATTTTTGTATTTCATGTCTTAATAAATGTTACATGCATAGTGGTTAAACCCAGATCTGGTTTCCTATGTGTCTTCTGTTGGGATCCTATAGTCTAAGGTGGCTGAATTTCTCTCTGGGTCAAACGTACCAAAAATCTCGGTCCATGACACTCCCATCTGGGGTGGCAAACGTACACTGGGTTTTAGCCCATACTTTAAAGGAACTATCCAAAATGTTAGACCTATTTTGAGGATAGGGATCAACACCATGGATAGTTCAGAGTAAAACCCAGAGTGAATGTACCACTCCACTGACACAGCAGTTACCAGCCATATAAATAAATGAAATAAAGGGAATCTTGGCCGAAGTTTACATAGAGTCTACACACATAATATTCATGGTGAGGATATCCAGCAAAGCAGACTACAGGCTGTGAAAATTTAGGTTGTCCCTAAGGTTTTGAGTTAGGGATTTTAAGTTAGGGACTTTATCTAAGCTTCTGTGGAGATACCAGATGCTGACCTTGTGGCATTTTGTAGGACAACATTACCATGCCACTATAATGTTGTTATTAAGTCATTTCTATGCCACCCTTTCTCCCAAATTGGGACTAAAGGCAATTTACAGAAATTAAAATGAACACATACAAAATACATCTAAAGACATATGTAAAAACATGCAAAAGCCAGTTGTTAAAATGCAATTAATCTAATATATAAAAGCCAAAGTTTGTTTGTCTGTGTCAGGCAAACACCTCCTATGACTGGCTGCCTAAGAAGATTCTATGGAATCCTGGGGTTTGCAGTTTAGGGAGGGGCCTTTAAAATTATCTGCCAGAGAGCTCTTGGGCCTCAGTCAACTGTGTCTGTCTGGAATAGGCTGGTTGCTATGAGGCCTAGCAGCAAGGAGGAGGGCAGTATATTCCCTCAGGAACCCAATCTATGCATGTTAATAACTCTGAATACAGATTGGACTGGAGAATATGGGGAAAAGTTACAGGTACTGGACAAGACAGTTTGAGAGAAAAGATCTCAAATCCTTCTAACAAGTATTACCTATGCGAAAATTAAATTCCAGGCAATGCTGGGTATTTATGCTAGTCTATCTATAGATTTAAAACCATTTAAAATACACCTATTAAAAAGACAAAAATAAAAATCAGGAGACTAGCACACTATTAACACCCTGCCACTGGAAGCAGCAAAGAGGTAGCTACCCTGGCCACCAGAGGCAGGGACTTCAAAAAGCTGGGAACAGCTGCTGGGAAGGCCTTCTCCCATGTTTCCACCAGGCACATGGTTGTGAAGTACCTAAGTACAGTTGTACTAGACTGCATTGAAAGATGCAAGAAGTAACAGGCTGATTGAAATATCTTTTCAACTTATGATGCAATACCATTCTATAATCACAATAATCCTATCAGGTAAATTAGACTATTAGATGATAATCTACATAATATCACTAAATTATTCCCGTAGTTGTATTATGAGACTTTTGCTGGTTATACTCACGTTAAATTCTAATTACCGGTACCTAGACATTATATTGTTCTTGTGGGCTGTCAAGTTGTTTCTAACTTATGCGACCCTAAGGCAAACCTACCACAGTGTTTTCTGGGGCTGGGAGTGTGCGATGTGCCCATGGTTACTCAGTGGGTTTCCATGGCTGAGTGGGAAATCAAAGCCTGGTCTCCAAAACTCAAACTACTATACCATACTGGCTCTCAGACATTATATAGTTAACTCTTATTCCCTGGTCATCAAGGGATCTGGAACTTGTTGCAATATGGCTGGTGACCTCACACATGAGATCTAGAAAACGCTTTGCATTTCAGAGTGGAATTGATTATGTTAAGGAAAGCAACAATAGTTAGAATTTTACTTTATCTACAAGATTTTCCCTTGAAGGAGACATTTTTCAATCTCAGGTGCCATCACAGTCTTGCAGACTATAAGTTGTCTCCTTCAGTGATAAATTCTGGCTACCAAAGCATTTAATCTAGGTAGAAATCTTTTATTCCCCAAAACTTCAGACATCTGGGAACCAAAATATGTTGCTACAAGACACATGTTGTGATAAGGAAATGACAGATTGTGGATGCAAGCAGGCATCAACTGAGAAAGGAAAAGGCATTCTTCTGAATCTGAGGCCTTCAGATACTGTGTTGATATAAGAACTTGGCAACCTGGTTGGAATGAAAACTGGCCACAACAGTTTTTATATAAATCATGACATAGTATGAAGGTGAGGAGGACAGACCTGTGGCTACGGAGCTGGTCTAGTTACTCTTACAGATTCTTTGTATGCTGAACCAGCCTCAACCTGGATCAAGCCCAAGCCATTTGTGGTCAGACAGGAAAAGAGATTTCACCTAAACATCAGAAAGAACTTCCTGACAGTCAGAGCCATTTGATAGTGGAATGTGTTCCCTCAATATGTGGTGGGGTCACCTTCTTTGGAGATTTTTAAGCAGAGGCTGGATGGCCATTTGCTGCAGGCGCTTTGAATGTTTGTTCCTGCATGGCAGAAGGTTGGACTCCATGGCCATTGTGGTCTCCTCCAACTCTATGTTCCTATGATTCTATGATTCTAGACTATGGCAGAAACGAGGGAGTGAAGGAGAAACTGACACAGCTTTGCATGTGCTAGCCTCCCCCCTCCCTGCAAAATTCTTACATCTGTTTTATTTGTGTATCCTGATCGTAGGAAAATTTTTTCTAAAGAACAAGCTGACACTGTGAAGGTTACATGGCATATTTTATTCCATACAGTGCCAGGGACTAAGGAAGGGTTATGTAGCAAGGACTGGGGATAGGTTATTTGCCATACAGGAGGATGAGCAACTGATGCCAAGAAGTCAACATTTTTATTGAATTCATTAGCTATATCAAATTTTCACAGAACATGCACTTTGCATTAGTGACTTGGCAACCTTGACCCACTATATTAGAACATATTATTAGCTCAGGGCTCCCATTCTGTTCAGATTCTGGTCTGTCAGGGTAGGGGACAGAAATGTATTTCTTTCTCTAAATAAAGTTGGATCCTTAATTCACCAACATGGCCTGTGAATATTTTCTGGTGTGACTGGAAGAAGCAAATTCCCTTTGGGGGCTGGCCCCAGGATTCTGGTTTCCATTACCCACCCATATGTCAGTCCCCCAAGACCTCTCCCTCTTTCAACCATCCCCATATCCCTAAACCTTTTAGGGTTCAGGTCTCCCCTTACTCATCTTAATCCCCACCAGTAGTAACATAAGATACAAGAGCCCAAAATTTGCCCAACCATATTTAAACCCTATTTATACATATATGCTTTAATGTTCCTTCACACCTCCCATTCCCTAGGATTAATCCTCAGGGAAGGCAAAAAAAAAAAAAAAAAAGTCACAACATAACGAAAGCAATTCTTCCCAGCCCCTGAGGCTGCCCACAAGGGCCCAGGGTTAGCAGGAGAGAGGGTACACACTCAGAAACTGACAGCTGAAAGAGGGTGAGCCTTGTTGTTGTTATCATTTATTTATATAGTGCCATCAGTGTATGCGGTGCTTTACAAGCAAAAGAACAACAAAACAGTTCCCTGCCCTCAAGCTTACAGCTTACAACCTAATTAAGATGTAACACAACAGGAAAAGTGGATGGCAGTGTGGGAGGGGATGAAGCCCAGCAAGTACTGCCTCTTCTTCTCTCCCTCCGTGGCCAGGGCAGTAGCAATTGAGAGGGAGGGATGGCCTTCCATCTGCTTCTGAGCTAAGGCGTGATGGAGTTGCATCTGCCTCATCTTCTCTCCTTCCGAGGCCAGGGCAGTAGCAATTGGGGTAGAGGGAGAGCCTTTCATCTGCTTTTGGGTCTAGCCATGATGGAGCCTCTTCTCTGCCTCTGAGGCTGTAACAGTGGCAGTTGGGATACAGGCAGCGCCTTTCATCAGTTATACAGGATAATATATATAGCCTACACAAGTTTCACAGGAGGAGGCCTAGTCACACAAGACTAACTGGTCTCACAAGACTACACCTCCATGAGATCTCACAAAGGCCAGAAATTACAGCCACTGCAAGATGTTCTCCTCAAGCGTAGTCAGACTGTCTGCAAGCAGCTAGGCTGGGCAGCCAGTGGTGCATTGTTCACCACACAGGGCTCCTCCCACTCAGGGTGCTTTCTGAGGGAGGGATTTTATCCTCCTGGGAAGAAGAATAGCTGAAGTCTTTAATGAAGAATGGCACCTGGCTGGACATCTTCCTGCAAAAGCTATTACAAAAGATCCCTCCCGTCACTGTTTTCCTTGGCTATATAGTGTTTCTAATTCCTTTGATTGCTTTCAGCCTTTATATGATAGAAAACAAAGACCCACATGGCTGTGGGTCTGTTGCTTTTCATGCTGATTCCCATTGGGAAGGTATACTTACCTCAAGATGTTTTTGCAAGCTTCCCTGCCCCATGAGCACCTGGCATGTTATTTATATGATGTGTGTCAGTTAACAGCTGTCCGGTAGCGCAAGGAAGGTTGTTTTGTATCTAGTAAGGCCTGCTGGATAGTTGCGCTTTAGTTTATCAATTCAAGGATACAGAGTCAGGGTTGGAATAGACCAATGGAATAAATCTTCCTATTAGCAATTTGCCTATGCTTTTCTCATCTCTATCACAACAGAAGATGGGTCACGCCTGCATGGTTCAGTTTCCTTTGTTTAGTTTTTGCCTTGTACAGTTCTGGAGATCCGTCTTCCAGTTTGATCCCTGGGAGGAAAGATCCTGGCCAGAGAACCCATTATCCAGATACAAGGCATATCTAACATAAACAATGCTTGGGGCAAGTGTGGAAGTTGCACCCTTACCTCGAGGGCCGCTTCCTCCTTCTCCACTTCCGGCGCTACTTTTTTGTGCCCTCCCTGGTGTTGACGCCCGGGGCATGTACTCTACTTGCCCCACCTTAGATATAGCTCTGAGGGTCTGTAATATTGGGGGTGGTCTAGGTAGAACTGACTGTTTATGGCCCTGATTCTCCCACACAATGGGAGGGGATGCTGGAATCTAGAGGGTTGAGATGTCTACCTTTGCTGTAGACCACCTGCTTTATTGACTTACCATCAGTAAAGCTCATCCTATAACACAGGTGTGTGTCAATTTTTAGTATCCAAAAATTTTTCGGGGAGATCAGGAATTGCAGCCAATTCCAGCTCAGAACAAGCAGTTGTGGTGATGACCAACATCCACAAATTATTAGCAAAAGCTCAAAACACTTACTTTGGGTGACTATAATTTCTGGAACCCAATAGCCAGTGTGCCCACACCGAGATTCTAAGACATTTTCCAAGAAAGACAGAGTGAAAGTAAATTTTTTTCTAGTTCTGTGAATAACTCAATGATCATCAATAGAATTCAGAAAAAAGAATGGCTCTGGTATGAGGCTCCTGTATGCAAGGCAGCTGGGTTTTGTGATTCATTCATCACTGTAGGAAATCACTTCCATTACTGGGGGCCATGGAGGAAGTATTTTAAAATTTCAGCACAACTACGTTTTTGTTTATTTGCATGCTTGCTTTTGGTTGTTGCCTCATTGGAAAGGCCATCATTTCCTCCCTGCACGGTTGCCAAAAAAAAAAAAAAAAAACCTTTCCAAAAGCCATTAAGGAGTCATTTGTTTGTCATGACCTCCTGTTGCATTATATCAAAGTTACATCTAATTAGAATGAGATGAAGGGGAAATGCTGCACTGCACTAAAAGGAGGGGGGGACAAGGGAAAGTCTGCCTTAGATTCGGGTCACTGACGGAAGTGGTTCACCGCTTTCACTAAAAATGGCTTCAGTACAGTTCAAGGGAGATTTCAGATACATCGGCCTCTAAAGATCTGGCTGCAATACGTATTTTCTACGCTTTGATGTACTTATTTGGGAGTTGACCTGCACGCTGTACTACTACACTCTGCTGTTCAGCCTCCCAGAGGACTTGCAACGCAAGGGAAAGGGAGGGTAGGTACACACTGCCCTGCTTTGACAGCAAAGCAACACTGCCTCCTGGTGGGATTTCCCTATCAGTCTAAAAATGTACACGCAACACTTTCTTTTTCTTTTTTGTTTTTTTAAAAAGGTTCATTAAACAGTTTGGGGAAGTCAGAACTGCATCAAGTGTTAGACTTCCATGGGAGCATCACGATAGTTTTAGACTAAAATACAGTCTATAGCAGGAATCCTGTCCATGCACTATGGTAGTATAACTCTGCCGGTGAAGACAGTGGTGATGGGAAGAGGAAGACCGCAGTTGCAGCAGCAGTGGAGGGAAGATATGAAGAGAAATAGGCTACTTGGAGCTGGCAGATTTTAACTGGAATCCTGCTAGTGACATGTGTGCGTGCAAGTGTCGCTGACGTGACTGTGTAGGTAGATGGAGCACACGGTGCTGTGTTGTAGCCTTTTGTGCAATTTCCAACTCCCCTACACCCACAACTGTTAAATCGTGGGAGCGGCTGCTGGTGCTGCTTTTTACCAGAGGGCAAAGGATGAAGGCAAGAGGCAAGTCAGATAATTATGTTCTGAGGGAAAGGAATGGGAAGGTACACTCCATCTGGGGTCACACTCCCATTTCCTTTCCCCTCTGAACCAAGATGAGCTGCTTTTCCATTGTCTCATTTGCCTCCTTGCTTCCTCCACTCTCCAGTGGTAAGGACCATCAGCTGTAGCCCATCTCAGGGCTTCGTTGCTATCAACAAAGAAGGTTTTGAACAGATCACAAAGGGCTAGAGGACAGCCCCTTGCACCCTATCCAAAAAAGACATCTGTGAATGATAAGAACAGAACTGCAAAAGCAAAACATTACACTCCACTGTAAAATTGCAACCCATGTCTCTCTTGCCTTGCCATTGCTGAGTGACCCCAGAAAATGGAGAACCACTAGTCTAGTGCTCAGATAGGATTCTGGCTGATGACATCTCTATACCAGAAAGCAGAAGAAGTATAAGAGGGAGAATGGAAAAAGAACAGGATGGGATGAGATGGGATAGGATGGGATGGGAAGGGAAGGGAAAAAAAGACAGTGGATCAGGAGGAGATATCATTTTAAAAAATACACTGAGTTTCTGTAGCATAAATATCTGCATCCGTAGTTAGTCAGTGATTGTGCTACACAAGTCTTGTGTTGAATGGCAACATTGTGCAACTGAATGCCCATGTGTAACTTAATGTGGATCCATGTGCTCATCAGCATCTGCATGCACATCTGCCTGCACAATGGCACCACTTGTGCAGCTCCACATCTGCAGCATTGCACTGAGTACAGATATTTGGCATGAGACTGCCCATCCACTTGTGCAGAGCAACATTCACAAGCATAAAATACCTACAAGTATCTTGCAATGCATAATAACTGGTTAATTTTCAGTTCATCTTGTGCAATCTGATCTGAATGTGGATAGGTCATGCATAGGTTTACAGCTTCAAAGAGACCCTAGTAGGGTTACAGGTCCCAAGATGCTTCTTTTTACTCAATGCTTATACAAAATAGGCACAATTTCTGTCAGTTAAGAGCTGCAAGACACAATATGGCTGATCAAATAAAGGCTTTAAATCACTGGAAGAGTCGATTCCCAGAATCACGTAACCAACATAATCAGTGGGGAGTCTGGGAGTTGTAGTCAAAAGGGAAACTTTTGCTGACGGGGATCACCAGCCCACTTCCACTCCCCACATCAGCATTTCAGGATCAAAGTAGATAGGAGAAGGAAAGCCTAACATAAGGATCTTCCAGAGTTTTTGTTCTATTGATTAAGTATTCCACAAGGTTGCTTTAAGGACTGAGGAAATGGTGAGGGTGTTTAATCCATTTCATTTGTACACAGAGGGTCAATCTAGAGTTTAGTTGCTAAGTGACACCAGATTTGGTTGTTTCTGGATGAAGTCAGGGTTCATCCTGTTGCTGTTATGTCAAAGACAGACATTAAAATTCTTGTCTAGCTTCTGGACTGGTGTATCTACTAAGCTTTATATACCAAGTTGTATGCCCTTTGCCCCAGTCCAGAGCTTATGGATTTTAACTACAGCAACTTTGGTAAGCTGAAAAATTCCAGGAAGAATCTCCATGACCAGTTTTAAACCACCTTAAAGGTTTAACCTGTACAATTCTGGAAGCACAAGGTGAACAAAAATACAGTAACTCACTAGTTTATGACAGAAATAAAAAGTAATGTGCACAGTCTCCAGCCGCAGCAATGTATACATGTCATGTAGCAGCAGTTAAATTAACTGATGCTACCATCATGACATGGAATCAAAATAGGAAAGGAAAAAAATAGAAAGACTTCTTGGGCAAATGTTATTCTGTTGTTCTCTACTTTGTTACTCTGATTTGCTGAAAAATAGCTGTAGACAAAGAAATATACCGAGCAGAGAGGGGTTGACACAGGAAAAGTTACAACTTGGACTACACAGTTTTTGTCTGGAAGCAGGCAATTCTTTTTGAGAGAGCTGACAATGGTGTCCTCTCAGCCTGCAATGTGTGTGCTATGATGACTACTATGCAATCATTCTTTCATTAATGTGACGGCTGGTTAACAACTGGCCACTCAAAGAAAGATATTGTTAAGCCATAACTGGAAATTCATCCATGTTTGAGTGAGGTGCACAGCAGAGTTTGATGAAGGTGCCAACCAGAAGCTCAAGGGATAAGCAAGACACAAGTCTGTGGCCATTTCCGCACTATACTGTTATTCCACTTTCAACTTCCTCTGGAATCCTGGGGTTTGCACTTTAGGGAGGGGCATTTAGAATTCTCAGCCAGAGAGCTCTTGGGCCTCAGTAAATCCCAGAATTCCATAGAATGTTGAAAGTGGAATAGTAACCCTATAATAGTGTAGGGCGGAAATGGCCTTTGTTTCTTTGGCAGCCATAGCTCATCAGGATATCATGCTAATTTGAAGGAATGTTTTTGGTTGTTTTCCAAGTGTTATTTCCAGTTTCAAGTTGAAAAGGTGAAATTCCAAAGTTGGGGCAGGGGGGCTTTCTAGAAACAAAAAGTGAGGACTTCCACAGCTCATTGGGAAATATTTATTTTTAAAGAGATGCATAATAGGAGAAGGCCCTCTGAGGCATTACTGCTAATATTTCTGATGCAAGGAAAAGGATAGTATAACCAGAAGAGGGCTAAGACATTGATTCAAAAGTTCCTGAATTTAAAAGGGGATGGGAAAATGTGAGAAGTCTCTCTGAAACTTCTGGTAAGATTCCTGAGCTGAACAATGGAGAAGAAGGAACCCATGGACGCATTTTGGCAGTGCGAGATACATTTCAACTAGTTATTATGTAAAGCCAGTATTCCAGTATCTGTTGATGCTGAACTGTATTAGCCTTTTTGGCTGCCACATCACACTACTGATTCATGTTTAGCTTGTAATCTACTGAGATACCTAAGACACTTTCCACTACTGTCAGGCCAGGCGTCGTCCATCCTGTATTTGTGCATCTGATTTTATTTTCCTAAATGTAAAACTGATTTATTCTGTTGAAATTCATTTTGTCTGTTTTTCCAGTTTTTCAATCTGCTAAGGTCATCTTTTAAAGCCATTTGTAGTGTAACAACTACCCAGTAGTTTGCATACTTAGCTGTTGTTGTTGTGTGCCTTCAAGTTGTTTCTGCCCTAAGGTAATCCTATCATGTGGTTTTCTGGGGCTGAGAGCATGTGATATGCCCAAGATCACCCAGTGGGTTTCCATGGCCATGCAGGGAGCCAAACTCTGGTCTCCAGGGTTGTAGTCTAAACACTGCACCACACTGGCTCTCATACTTAGCTATACATAAGTTAATTAAACAATTATAAGCAAGTACCCATGCACACGCTTCCTCATCTTCTGGAGAAAATATAACTGCAGCAAAGTATAACTGCAAGAAATGGCCGGTGACAGATGCTCCACTACAGAATTGGAAGGGAATGTTTTGTTTTTATTTTTGCTAAAAAGAATGCCTAGAGGATATTATAGAATAGGTTGGGGAAAAAAGAGTCAAGAAATCAAAAGTGTGTTCAAAGCCATTTTCCCCTTTCCTTCTGTACAGGGTTGCAAGTATTCTCACAGTAGGAAGGAAATATATTGTTAACTTTCCTTTGAGAAACTATAGGGAAGCTGTTGGAGATTCAGAGAATGTCACAGAAGCTTCCCATTTCATCTAGCCTGCTAGGGGGAAAAAAAATCCAGAAATGTAGGTTTCTATGATTTAGAGACAAATCAGCCGACCACAGATGGGAGTCGCTTCAAAGGCAGGGGTGACTCATTCACAACCCCTCTTAATAGTAATAAACTGAGATTTATAGAGTGCCTTTCATCTCACCAATGATCCCAAATCATTTTAGAAACTCAGCCAAGTACTAGGCAGGAAAATGCCTTATTCACCAAGGCAGAAGATGGGTGGTGGTTCTTTTCCCAGAGAGTTAACCAGATAGGATTCAAGCCTCATTGTCCCCTGGTATGCACACATTCACGCCACTACTGTCTTTGTTCACCAGTGTGACAAATTTTCATAGTGCCTCCAAAACCTGTTTGGGCAAAGACCACTGTGAAAAAACGGACTGAGTGTATTTTAATACAGAAAAATTATATTAAGAATGCTGTGGGCATCCAACACACATGACTATGTTCCCCTCTGGAAGAATGTGAACATTTCTATATGACGCAGAATAGCTACATTCAGTTGAAGGTTAGGGAACCAGAGTGTCACGTGCAGTGCCATTGTGCGTGGATATACAGTATGCGTTGTACATGGATGTGTACTGGGTATGGCTGAATATGCTTGCAGTATCAGGACAGCAGGGAGAATACCTTAAATTCTGACTGGTCAAGTTACATTTTTGGACCACATTTTCCAGATTCAGGCATCTCAGATGAGGGATTCTGGAAGTTACAATCCCAAAAACATAACTTTTCCAAACTCTGATGGTGGTAGGAGATGGGCTATGGCAGTGGTTCTCAAACTGTGAAGTGGGTCCCTTGCAGCTGGGGCGGGGGCAAGATAATTAATCAAGGGAGGGTGCAAGAAAAGTCAGTCTGCAATTACAGCAGATGTGAAAAAGAACAACAAGCCCCTGTGTGAGCATATGCATGCATGTGCACATGCCATTGATTATTGATCCCTGCAAAAGGGTAACACAGAGGCCATTTCTGCACTACACTGTTATAGTGCTATTGTTCCACTTTCAACATCCCATGGAATCCTGGGGTTTGCAGTTTGGGGAGGAGCATTTAGAATTCTCAGCCAGAGAGCTCTTTAGTCTCAATAAACTACAAAACCCAGAATTCCACAGGATGTTGAAAGTAGAATCATAGCACCATAACAGTGTAGTGCAGAAACGGCCAGACTGTCTTCCCCTGTTATGCCTTCCTCCAAACTTGGACATAGCATCCCTTTTCTTATGCTTTTCCCACTTAACTTCTCCAAACATTCTGTCATTGGTGCCACAGACACATGCCCCTTAGCAATTACAAGGGTGAGGGAAGCGGAGTGAAAAAAGGAGGCAAAGAGTGCGAGAGCTTGAGTTAAAAGGGAGGGAATGTGTGGCACAAGAGGCCTGTGAGAAAGATGCATAGGATAGGATAAGGGGGCCCCAAAGTCAAGTGGGGGGTCAACATCAACATGTAGATCTAAAGGGGGGTAAAAATTTGAGAAACACTGAGCTATGGGATCATCAGGCAATCAGTCCAAAGAGCAGCAGTCAAAAGAAGAGGGCAGAGGAGAAGTGAGGCTTCAGGACCTTGTAGGCAGCATAACAAAAAGTGGATGCAAAGCCAAAGGCAGCAAGAAACTAATCCAGAACATCCTCCCAGAAACAGGTCATAAGCCTAATGAAGTCTGCAACTGTGGTGGGTGATGCCTACAATAGCTGCTGAAGTGAGGTGGTCGTCACAGCCCAAGCCAAGGGGGCACCATTGATGAAGCCAACCACTTCTAGTACTATTGCTACTCAAACACCTTGTAGCTGGGAGTTAAGTAGACCATGATGTATCTTCTCAAACAGTAGGACCATCCCTGCTCTGTAGTACTGTTTCTAATGCATGAAGATCAGCTCCTTTTTTTGAAATAGAGGAAGAGGAAGAGTTTTGGCATTGACATGTTCAGCTGGAAGCACTGAACATATGGTTGATATAGAAAGGTCAGTGGGTGACCATAAGACCAAAATAAGGTAGAGTCACAATGTAGGAAAAAATATATTCAACAAGAGAAAATATTTAGAAGCTGTGGAGTCCTTAAGGCTTTGAGAAACCTCAAAGAAAAGCAGATTAAGCGTTTTCAAAATATTTTGATCCTCTCAATAACTAACTGGCACTTTCTACTAATAACAATAACAGTCTGAATTACAAAAAGAAGATTTAACATGAAATGTTTTTATTTGGTGGTTGCTTTATGATTCTCCATTATGGCCTATTGACAGCAATTTAATAATGGGCTGAAATATATATAGGGTAGGTGTGTGATAGGCTATATGTTATTTATGCTGTTGCTACTTAGATTTTTCCAAAACTGCTATAAACATTAAGGCGCATGTTTGCTTCAAGAACCAGTGTGGTGCAGTGGTTTGGGAGACGGGGATTCAATTCCCCACTTGGCTGTGGAAACCCACTGAGTGAGCTTGGGTGCATTGCACTCTCAGCCCCAGAAAACCCCATGATGGGTTCCTCTTAGCAGTCGCGTAGGGACGAGGTGGGGGTGAGGAGGTGGTTCGCCCTGGGCAGCAATGCTTTTGAGGCGTCCCAGCTGGTAGCCATGCCCCCACATGTCCTGGCCATGCCCCCATGCACTGCAGCCACATTCCCACACACAGTGGTCACACCCCTCGCGCCATAGCCCTGCCCCCTCCCGCCCCCCTCAAGCTCCGCAACTGCCTCTCAGTGTCACTATAAATTGGAAATGACTTGAAGGCACACAACAACGTTTGCTTCAGTGCCAGATTGTTCAGTACGGACATCTGGAACAGCAGGCCATTAAATAAACTGATGCCTTGCACCTGATGAAATAGACTTAGGTCCATGAAAGCTTATGCTACCAACTTCTTTCTCTCAATTAGTCTCAAAGGCGCTACAAGATCCCTTTGCATAAAGATGTCTTCCGTTCAGTAATACCTCCATTGTTGAATCCAAATGGAAGGGTGGAGAGGGAATTTTCTCTACAGCATCGTGGCAAGGGTGGAATAGCAAAGAACAGTAACCAAGAGGTGAGCAGTTAAGGAGGTATCACTGGATGGATAACCCTCATGGGGTGTGGGGAGGACATTAATCTCCTTTGTAATCTGCAGAAGTATTTGCAGGGGAAGGCTTTCCAGCAGTGGTTTCTTGAGATAGCAGGGACTCCTCTCCTAATTCTGAGATTTCCAAATCCAGATCCAAATCCAGATCTGGGGAGTACATTGTTGTGGTTGTGGTTGTGGTTGCTGTAGCGGTTGTTCCAGATGGATGCAATAGTTTAAATTCCCCTTTTAAAAAGTTTTCTCTGCTTCTGCACATGGGGGCCTCTGGGAATTGTTTATCTGCAGACAAGTAAAGAGAGGTTTTTATTGGGTAGCAAAAATACAGCTCGGTTTTGTTGCTGTATTTCTCAGCTTTTGTTTTGAGAGATTAACCTGTATAAGAAAAGCACTTTAACGGAACATCGCTGTTTTATGAACACAGCCCAAGGAGATCTCTATGCAGTATTTATATGTTCTCCTCAATTACTGGAGTGCAAGAGTTCTGATGATTCAGCAGGAAAAAAGCGTACAGATTGTCTCCCACTAACTCTTTGCTCCATTAAGATCTGGGCAGGGGGACCCAAATCTATACTTAGAGCTCAGTCTTATATTCCCTTTAGGCCGTTCTTTTTTCAGCACAGTGAAAAGAAGAATGTTATCTGCTGCTGGGTTGAAATACAGACGGACTAATGAAGCATAGCCAAAGGGAACAGCAATGGTTTGTGGTCCTCTAAATGTCAGCCCCTCCTCCCATTGCCAGGGATGCTTCAACTCAGCACCATTAAAAAGCTGGTTCTAGTTTCTGCATCAAGGAAATTCAAATGCTACATTTGGAATAAATTATGCAAAGAGCGTTTGCATACTATCCTGTCTGCATATTTCCACTTGGAAGGAGGGGGGCATTGCTAAGAAGCAGCTACAGGTGGCAGGAAGCTGTGGAGGTGAAATAATAACATCCTAATGGCTTGATTTTGTCAAGAAAGAATAGTCAAATTAGCTCTTCTTTAGAGCAAGTCCAGGTGGAACATTCTCAAAATTGTATATTTTCATACTAAAGATGGAGAAGGGAGAATAATAACTCATCGGCTGCTTGCAATGGCAGCTGTTAACTTCCATGTCAAGGGGTTAGTGAATCTGTGCTGGTTTTTAGTTTGAACTTTGAAAAGAAATGATCCAAACTGCTGAATTTTGAGGGAAAGTTTAACCAACTTGGATAGTTCTTTTACTGTTCAAAATAAAAGCTGGAGTTAAATTCATTGCATGACTGACTTGAAATCCACCTACTACTTCTGGCCAGTGGCTTCCCGTGAGAATTAGCTGTTCTGGCATTTGAAGTAATATGTCCAGACATCATCCAACCCACATGGGATCTGGATATTGACTGCTGTGGTGAGATTCCAGTCATGCAGAAGTATAAGGTTGCAGGCAGGCCCAAGACATTTTGCTGCCTGAAGCAAAGGACAACATGGCATTCCCTTCAATCCATGTACAGAGTAGGCATGCAAATCTTCACTTATCTCACCTCGATATTCAAGAATAAATAGTATTTTATTTCCTAAGGTTTCTACACAATGTCTGATAATGGTTTGTATGCCAGGACTTTGTTTATAAATAATTTGCACAATTCCCCCCCCCCATAAATATCCATTTGGGGGCAGAAAATGTGTTTCTTGCAGAAAAAGAAGTATTTTTGTGCAGCGTATACTGATTCCTTTACAAAACAAAACAAAACAAAACACAGTATTGCTTTTTACATATGAAGTTCATTGTTTCTGCAGGAATCAGTGTATTTATGAAATCTGCACACCTTCATGCAAATTGTACAAACACACTGATACCTAATGTGACAAGTCTTTCCTATGCAAAAAACAATATTGTTTTAAAATACAGCAATCACAGACTCATAGAACTGGAGGAGACTGCCAAGGTCAGCAAGTCCAACCCTTTGTCATGTTGTTGTTGTTGTTGTTGTTGTTGTTTTTGTTGTGTGTCTTCAAGACATTTCCAACTCCTGGTGATCCTAAGGCAAACCTAGAGCAGGGTTTTCTTGGGCTGAGAGTGTGTGACACACCCAAGATCACCCAGTGGGTTTCCATAGCCAAGTAGGGAATTGAACCCTGGTCTCCAGGCTCATAGGTCAATGTTCAAACCACTACATGATGCTGGCTCTGGCCCTGTCATCTAGGAATACACAATGACAGCACTCCTAAAAGATGGACATCCAACTTCTGTTTAAAGACTTCCAAGGCAGGAGATCTTCCACCCCTGAAGGTATCTGCTCCACTCCCACAGAGCTCTTACAGTCAAGAAATTCTTCCTCAGGTTTAGATTGATTCTTTTCTTATAATTTGAATCCATTGGTTCATATTCTAGTCTCTGGAGCAGCAGAAAACAAGCTCACTCTATTTTCTACATGACATCCCTTTGAGTAATTATATATAGCTTTTCTATCACTTTTCAGTCTTCTTTTCTGCAAGCTAAACATACCCAGAACCCAAATTGTTCCACGTATGGCTTCCTTTCCTGACCCCTTACCATGTATTCCAGGAGAGGTCTCACCAAAGCAGAACCGAATGCCCTTGCTACATTTCTTGATCTGAATACGATGGTCTTGTTGATACAGCTTAGGCTGAATCTACATGAGGGCTGCATCCCACCTTCACCGCATAGTATCCTCCTCTGGTTTGACCCCTTTACTGCCACACACACTTGTTTTAATCCAAACTGAAATCAGTTTGAAAAGCCACCTGGGACCCCCATCTTCTAGTCACATCAGCACTAGGTGATGTTTCTCCTATGTGCACATGTTCCCTGTATGGGTTGATGGCCATTTCCACACTACACTGTTGTAAGTGCTATTATTCCACTTTCAACATCCTATGGAATCCTGGGGTGTGCAGTTTAGGAGGGGCATTTAGAATTCTCAGCCAGAGAGCAATTTGGCCTCAGTAAACTGCAAAGCCCAGAATTCCACAGGATGTTGAAAGTGGAGTAATAACACTGTGACAGGGCAGTGCGGAAATGGCCTATGCCCAGTCACATGACTGCAGCAGCTGAGCAGAGTTTTTCTTCCTGCCATGCATACACATATGTGCACATTTTCTATCCTTCTGACCACCCACCTGCCCTTGCATTGGATTGAGTGAACACCCAGGCAGTTTACTCAGAGCTGACATGTGTTGCCTCCACCCCCTCTAATTTGCTGCCTCATTTTTAAAATGTAATTCCTAGGAAAGTGGGAGTTGAATTAATGGCACATGGTGCAACCTTATACAGATCTCCTCAGGTGTACGTCCTACTGAATTCAATAGCTCTCATTTCCAGGAAAATGTTTTATAATGCTTGCCTCATGAGTGATCCCCATCATCCTACTAAGGACATCTGAAAGAAGCAAATATTCAGATTAAAAATTAAAAGCTTCACACAGGTCTGGAATGCAAAGGAAAAAAAACATGATGCTGACCCTCCCAGGCCTTCTTGGGCAAGCAGGAGCCCAGGAGACACATCTCCAGTGACTCTGTGTCATTCATCCACCCACTAACTTGGCCACACCCACCCTGTACCCCCAGTTCCACTCTGATTTCAAGGCAAAGGTCAAAGCAAACTTTTTTAAAAAATGATTCTTCCCCAAAACAGCATGGAGTAAATTGAACATTTTTTTTTTAAAGAAATTGCTTCAAAGCCCTCGGGCATCACAAAAAAGAGCTTTCATGTCTGAAGGAGAGGAATGTTCCAACAGGGCTGAGAGCGAGGTGAGGATGCATTATTTCACCTGTGTAGATTTAGCCTTAGATTACATCAGCTTCTTTTGAAAGGAGAGAACTGATGATCATTTATGTAGCAAAACAGGAGATGAAGCTCCACATGCTGATAGATGGTCACTTGCTTTATTGAACGTGTCTGGCACATTTTGGCTTCTAGCAAAGTTGGTCTTCCCCAGGGGCTACATTTCACACAGAAATTTCTGGAGTCATATAATACATCTCCAAAGAAATGGACCATATAAGCTTATCAACCTCTTTTGGCTGCCACATCACACTGTTGACCCATGTTTAACTTATGGTCAACTAAGCCCCTTAAATCCATCTTCCTTTCCTTTACAGGAATCAGTGTACTATGTTCAAAAATATGGCCTGGAATCCCATTGGTGCCTTATGCATGGATAAGTTCCCCTTTTGGAAGCAGTTGGACTTACTCATCTGATGTAGAGCATCCATTTTCACTTCAAGGTTGTAGAAGCAGAGTTGCACATGCAGAGACATGGCACATGATTATGCACTGAGCATGGATGCACATGCCCATTGATTATGTGGTGATGCTTTCAGTAGCTTGGTTCCTTGGTTCAATTGCAGAAGCTGCTATTTAACACACATGCTGGATGCATGCATTAATGCATAAATCTGCATGCAGAAATTTACACTATGCAACTCCAGTGTACAATGTTTACCTTTTTTCCCCTACGCAACTTGTTCCCTACTTCAACACTTCCAATAGGTTTTGGTCCTCCACCATACCTGAGCTTTCCAGGTCAGTTTTAGAAGGTGCAGGGCAGGCTATGTAGCACAAACAGCTCTTTCCTCCAAGAGAGAGGAATGAGAAGGGAACACAGGAAGAACAGCTAGAGAAGCTGCCATTGTTGACTTGCAGCATCTGTCACCTGAGGTGCTTGCCTCACTCAGCCTAATGGAAGAACTATTCCTGGTAGTAGCAACTGTGTGACATGGTTGAAGTAAAACTCTGCTTCTTCTGGCCAGAAGAGGGTGTCCAAAATGTTTAGGGATCTGGAAACCATGTGCTATGAAAGATGGCTTAGGGAGCTGGGTATGTTTAGCCTGGAGAAGAGAAGGTGACATGATAGCCGTGTTTAAATATTTGGATGGAAGCAAGCTTGTTTTCTTGTGCTGCAGGGATTAGGACACGGAGCAATGGATAAGAGAGCCCCCCCGCAAACATTAGGAAGAACTTCCTGATGGTAAGTACTGTTTGACAGCGGAACACACTGCCTTCAAGTGTGGTGGAATCTTCTTTGGAGGTTTTTAAACAAAGTCTGGATGGCCATCTGTTGGGAACGTTTTATATATTCCTGCATGGCATAATGGGGGCTGGACTCAATGGACCTTGTGGTCTCTTCCAGCAATACGATTCTAAGATGAACCAGTTAGTTAATTAAGACTAAGCATATGGTTTAAGATTAATCAATTTATTTCAGTGCAACAGTGCTGTAGCCATGGAAAGCTTATGCTGAAACAAATTGACTAGTCTTCAAGGCGTCACAAGATTCTTTTTTCCTAGGCTATTGTAGCTGGTCTCTCTGTAGCAACTTTCTTTGGCCAGAACCGGAAAGTGGCCTGGGTGATATTTTGCCTCAGTGGATCCATTGCAGAAATTTCCTAAATGTATTCCTTCTTCCCTCTCCCTCTCCCTCTTTATGTGTGTGTGTGTGTGTGTGTGTGTGTGTGTGTGTGTGTGTGTGTGTAGATATCTATATCTATATCTATATCTATATCTATATCTATCTATCTATCTATCTATCTAGTTCCCACTCCCCTTTCTGTCTGTCAGATTCAGGGCTGCTGAACCAGTGGCCCTCCAGATGTTGTTGGATCCTAGAGCCCAACAGCTCCAACCTTTTTGACTACTGGTGAGAGATAATAGGAGCAGTAATTGATGAATGTCCTGGGGAGCCACACATTCCACAGTGCTGAAATCAATGTTTCATCTCCCTTTACCCCCTAAAATGGCATTACCCTTCCACTGAGCAGAAATGCATGGCTGTTTCCTGTACACACACATAAACCTACCCACCTTAGCTTAGGAGGTGGCTTAGGAGCAGAGGGAATATTATTAAGTATTCTTTCACATTCTCTGGGCAATAATGCATAGTGACAGTTCCTAAAGGAAGGTATCGCTTTAAGCTTGTTTACAGGTTTTTAAAATACAGAGGTGGAAGTTAAAAGAGTTGGGGAGGAGGAGGAGGAGGAGGAGGAGAAATGCCTCTGTAGACCAAATGCAGCAAGTTAAGACAAGAAAGGGCAGATGGGTGAAAACATGAGCACATGGTACTGTGTGGGAGATGTTATGAAGGAAGCATCTCTCTGTTTGTCTCTGTCTCTCTTTTCTGCCCATTACCACAGCCACAAACGTACATTTTCTTCCAGAAAGCTGCATCGAGGGAGTTGCAAGCAAGTACCACCCGCTCAGGAATACGTGAAAACACTGCTGTTAAGAATATTGTGACAAGTTATATGAATCCCCCAGGGTTGCTCCCAGATTTTATCAAGAGTGAAGCAATTGCAATTTTAGTCATAAAAAAAAAATACCTTGGTAGTGGAAGGCCGTAAAAGTCATAAAAGGAGTGGTGCGCAGAAGGCGTGCTGTCAAGTCTTCTTTTTCTTTTCATTTCTTTTCTATCAGTTGATGATGAAGCAGGCCCTCATTTTTTTTTAAGTCAGGTTATAAGGAGGGAAGAAAATCAGAGGAGAGCACTGAGGCAATACGAGTTACTACATCGAAGGGTATATCCACACTGCCCAGTTATATCTCTCCAACAGCCATCTGTCTGTCCTGTGGAACGCTGAGTTTTGTAGTTTGGTTAGATACTTAGGCTTTTTCCACACTGCACTGTTTTAGTGCTATTATTCCACTTTCAACATCCTATGGGATTCTGAGATTTGCAGTTTAGGGAGGGGTATTTAGAATTCTCAGCCAGAGAGCTCTTTGGCCTCAGTAAAGTACAAAGCCCAGAATTCTACAGAAGGTTGAAAGTGGGACCATGGCGCTATAACAGTGTATCGTGGAAATGGCCTTAGACTGCTTTGCCAGGAGTGTATAATTCATGGTAGTGGACTAAAGAATTCTAACTGACTTACCAAACTATACATCCCAGGATTCCATAGTACAGAGCCAAAGCTGATAAAATGCTGTCACATTGCTATAATTTTGCAGCCTCAGCTAAGATGCCATCAAGAAGACTGAGAACACTACCACAGTCTCCTTTTGCTTGTCTTGAAGGAACACGGACATCTAGGAAGCTGACATACTAAGCCAAAACACTGGTCCATCTTGCTCAGTATTGTCCTCCCTGATTGACAGCAATGGGTCTCTGGGATTTCCAGCACAATGATTTCCTTGCCCTGTCTGGAGATCTGTGGCCCTGGTGGTCTTCCAACCACCTGCTAACCAGGCCAGATCCTACTTGCTTTCAAAGCCAGACGCAATCAGTTCTGCTGAGGTTGGAGGTGAAAAGAATATTTTTTTTCCTACTGAATTCCCTGAAGAATTATGGTTTTCCTCAGCAGAATAGGGCAGTGATAATGATTTTTCATAGTTCAGAAAGTCTTTGGAGGAATTATTCCACACAAAAAGGCACATGGTTTTTCTGTTCCTTATATATATATCTATGTTTTCACCAAAAATGTGTTTCACTAAAATGTGTTTCTTGCACACACACACATGCACACACATTTCTAGCACAGGAGATAGTGTGTTTTGTGGAGAAAATATCTCCTGAAATCCTACATCCTGGAGTTGTAGCATTACTTTATGCTTAGGGAGTTAATGCTTCTGTTGCAGAACTCCATCTTGCTAGAGAATTGCAATGATGTGCAACAAAATGGGCATCAGATATCCTTGGCCAAAGTGCAACTATGCACCTTATTGTCTATTTTACAGTACCCATCAATGTGCAAAGGGCATCACTGCGCAGTGCATGACCTCACACAATGACACCACTTGCATAATTCCATGTCTGCATGCTTGGTCTAAATACAACCATTGTGCAACAGTACAAAAGTTTGGCCTACTGGCATAACAGGTCTTACATCTGGGCAAGTCACTAACAGGATGCTAGCCATTGTTTCCTGCATTATTTTTTTTTTCTTTAACAAGAAACCTGCATGTATTTCTGTGCAGAAAAATTCCCCCAAAGACTTTTGAGAGTTGAATATCAGGAGACTACTGTGCAGATTTGTTTGCGTTCTCATGCTCATTTGGGTTCAAATTCCACTGCCTGTTTTGTTGAGCTTCCTTTGCACCTTCAGTTCCCAAAGTTAGTCATTCAAGGCTTGTGTACCCTGTGAATGTGTAGCTGTCCATGACTGACACTATGCCATCCTGATGTAAGATCTTGATCATAACCTTTAGTTCATTTAGAGGCCCATCCTGCTTTTTGCAAAAAAACAGTGAGAGCTACAAGACTCCAACTGAGACCAATGAGAATTTGTTAGATGGATGCTCTTCCACCATCTTCCATGTCTCCTCTGCAAGGACATAGCAGAACCAGGGCTGAAAGGATCAGATTTCCTTCTGCCCTAAGCCAATATCTTCACGAAAGCTGAGGTTTTCTTAGCAACAAAATACAGTATGCTGTGAGCTCTCTGTGTTGCAAAGAAGACATATTTTGACCTGGGCAATCAAGAGCCATCATTTTTACAAGGTGTGGGCAAAAAAGGGTACAACTGCTTTCTTGGTTTTAAATGCTTTTAATTTTGTTCTTAGTTTAATACTGTTTTAGTCACAACTTTAAAAAAAAATAACCATCCATAATTGTAGTTTTTTCTTCTTTGAATCTCAGCTGGGGAAAACAGTGGAGTGATGGGTAGATGGCTGGTACGGATCAATTCACTGATCTATTTTTTTTAAAAAAAAATATTTATTTATTTTACTTTGTTTCAGGGCATTACTATGGGGATTGCCATGATGACAGCATGAACTTCCAAAGGTATGGATCAATTCACTTGCCTGTTTATTTTTTAAATTTATTTATTTACTGTACTCTCTTTTGGAGCATGGCTATGAGGATTGCCATGATGAAAGCATGAACTTCCACATTTGTGCAGGCTGACTGCTTCTCCCACACCATCCATAATGGAGGAGAAGCATCTGACTTAAGCAGCAGCCAAGCAATTATTTCTCGCCACCAGCAGTATGTCATCCCCAGCCAGGGAAATACATCTTGTAAATTACGGTTCATGGCATGGGTCTGCAAGCTTGCCGTTGTAGCTTTTATCCTTCCTTTTGCATGCAGCTCTTTCCCTAGCAAAATGCTTCCATCTGCCATGCATGGGGCTATCACACAATAGGAGAGGCATGTTCAATGAATGCACAAAGAAAGGAAGGATTGCACCCCATTAGGGATGTGAAAAAAAAAAACCCTCTCAGTCTCAATATCATTGCATTTTTCTGAATCCCACCTACAGTTTTTTTCTGTCTTTTCTTTGTATTGGGTTATGAGACTTTGGAGGATGGGAGATCACATGGACATCTTTATGCATTTTCATTCGTATTTTCCTAATATGTACATTTATTTACACGTTTTACATAATTGCAGGACTTTCTTCCATTCATTTAAGCATGTTTGTTCATTTTTCTTTTTGCATATTTGCTGTATGCAATGTGAACTTTGTTTTGTGTGTTACATTATTTCTCTGAAATAGCCTATAGGCCTCACAAAAGTACAAATTCTTGAAGCAAGGTGTATTTCTTCTCATGGCAAGACTTGAGGTGTGTGTGGAAAGGCTATTTTTCAGTCAAGATAGTTGAATCCAGTGAAATTCTTCTCCAATTTCACTTTTTTTCATCCACACACACACACACACACACACACACACCAACCACACATACTGGGCATGACAATGTACCTTTCTCGACGTTGTAACTTTTCCTTATCAAAGTCTCTATCTCCTGAACATCCCAGCTGATCATGTACACAACATTGCCATTGGTAGAGACATTGCACTGTCATGAATGTAGCAGGAATGCTGACTTTTTTGTTTCCTGTGTGATTGTTTGCTTCCGTCGTTACCTTTTGTATCTTGTTTACTCGTTTGCTACTTTGCTACATGGGTTCATGATGGCGGTCAAGCATAACACTTACCAAACATTAGCACAATTGGCAGGAACGCAGGGCCAGCGTTTACTGAGGAACAAGGAGGATTAGAAGCTTTTTCTAACAGCCTAATAGGTTTATTCAGAAGTAACGATAAGGCATGATGAAAGGTTATCCTATGATAACATAAGCAATCTGGTCGAGCTGGAGAAGAACTCTTGCTCCTTCCTTGTCTGCCTGAGTTGAGCAAACAGTGCAAGATCATGGTGTCTATTTTATGCCCATGTGCCTCATCTCACCTTATGGGCAGAGACAGCTATAACAAAGGAGAGGGCAAAGTGCAGCTGCCAGAGCTGTTTTTGTGCCCCCAAGGCTGCCAGGGGTCAACAATTCCCCCCACCCCCAATTTTTTGGTCCTAAATTGGCCTGACACTCTTTTGATTTATTCCTGTTGTTTAAAAGGCTTCTTTGGGGCTTAAAAAGGCCCTGGTGGGCATAGATCCACAGCAGAAATGCCTCCATGCTCCCTGCAGGTTGTGTGAGAGCATCTGAAGGCAAAGAATTGTTTTTCCCAAGAGTGGGAAGTACAGCCCCACCAAGATGTCCCCCTAGCATCCCACAGTTGCTGATCCTCACTACAATATGTTGCACATAGAACCAACCCAGTCAAGGACTGTAAATAAGGTTTTTGTAACAGCCAACCTCTAAGGATGGTGCTCTCTCTGGGATTACCAGCTAATGCTGACATGTATTATATATCTTATATGTAGAGCAGAAGTCATAGAACTGTCCAATATTCAAGGTTCTCCATTTGAGAAAGTGCATTTTATAGACACAATAGTTGAACAGATAGGTAACAGTATGTTTAAAGACTGTACCAGCAAAAACAACAGCAAAGAATCTAGTGGCCCCTTAAAATTTTGTCAAGATTGCTGTGGCTCGAAGGCTTAAAAATGAACAAGTTTATATGGCAGAAGTTTTTCTGAATGTAGACGTGGACTGAAGTGCATGAAAACACATGCCAAATGAAATGTGTGGGTCTACAACAGGTCACTAAATTCTTTTCAGTTGCTTTTGCTGTTTTTTCTGTGGTTGTTGTGTGCCTTCAAGTTGTTTCTGACCTATGATAACCCAAGGGCAAACTTATCATGGGGGGGGGGTCTTGGCAAGATTTGATCTGAGGGGGAATGGAATTTCCTTCCTCTGAGGTTGAGAGTTTGTGACTTGCTCAAAATTACCCAGAGCAGGGATTTGAAACCTGGTCTTCCAGTCTCTTAGTCCAACATTCAAACCACTACACCATAGTGAAGAAGCAGTGTGGTGTAATAGCTTGACCGCTGGATTATGACTCTGGAAACCAGGGTTTGAATCCCTACTCAGTTATGGAAGCCTTGTTGGGTAGCCTGGGTCAAGTCACATTCCTTCAGCCTCAGATGAAGGCAATGTCATGCCCTGCCCTGGAGACCCTAACAGAGAGGAGGAGAGTTCCAGTTCAGAGGCAGAAGATAGCCCAGAGGAAAAGAACAACCAGCAGCTGGGACCAGAGCAACGGGAACAGAATGAACAGCAACAGGGGACAGAGGAAGAATTAGCGCAGGTACGGTACTTACATTGGTGGAATGATGGCAAGTGAAGGAAAGTCTCAGGCATTCAGCTTGTTTATATACCTGAGGAGCCCTAATGAGAGACTACCTTCATCAAGATTGTTAGGCTGTAAGTAAGAACATCCGGCTTTGCTCAGCAGGGTTGACAACTGCCCTTCCTTGTGGTTGAAACCCTGCATCTGTCCTTTACTTCCTGGCTAAGAACTCTGTCTCCTGTTGGACCTTTGCTTGCTGTGTGGCTATGATTCTGGTTTGTCCCTTTTGGGTTTGGGTATTCTTGGAACTCTGGACTTTTGGCTTGATTCAGATTTGCTTTGGACTGCCACCTATCTGTCTGTCTCTCTTTCCTTCCCATGAATAAAAGCCCTACTTCTACAGCCTGCAGGGGGATGATGTTGAAAATTATCCCCTGCTCCCTAAGCAGTGTCCCGCCCCTGTTTTAAGAGAAAGTGGTTTTTAATTTGTTGAGCGGACACTGTTCTCCTGTATATGGCATTAGCATTTTCTCAACTAACTTGACCTTTCATTCTTCTTACAAAAGCTGAACTGTTGGTCAACATCTTGTTCTTGATTGTTTTCCTCCTTCAGCAGTTTGCATGTCTGAGAATATTTTTGTGATGTGACAGAGTTTCAACTAATGGCTGATGAAAAACTACTTACCCCCGTTGTTTTTTTAAAAAAAACATCTTACTGAGGGTTTCTTTGGGCAAACATTAACATATTTCCAGACAGAAGTTTAATGAAAGTGATAGCATCTTCCATTAAATGGAGCAGAATTTTTATAGGGTCTGGAGAGATGCCAACACTCTTTGGTCACTGTGCAATTTTTCCACTGTTGCCTGGCATCCTGATTAATCCAGCCCTGTTTTTCTCTTCCCTTCTGCATTTTTCAAGGTTCTGCCATATTCATTTTGACTTAAAGGGGATCCATACAGGACACAACCCTCCAAAAGGCATTTTATTGTATTTTTGATTCATTTATTGGAATATTTTAAGATCCCCAAGGCCAAGGTAACACAGAATAAATGTTAGATAATATATGGTTTTAGAAGAGGAGTTGTTTAGTCTCTGTGATTAATGAGAATGGTGATAGCTCTCTGGAGATGCATAAAAAGCCATTAATGACTGGTTCATTTATAAGTGATGAAGATCTCTCAAGATCAAAGTACTTCAAAAAGAACAATAAATGGGAGGCTTTGAACTATACAGAGACTCTGGATGGTGTTAAAATGTAAAATTGTCACCTAATTACTGTGATTCCTGATAGGTTAGGTGTAGGGTGGAAATGAGGGGCAACAGGGTGATGTTCATTCTATTTTGATTTTGGTGAAACATTTCTCTCCTATGTTTGTTTCCCTACATCATGGGCGTAAATCCTGTTGTTAGCCCAAATTAATGTAGACTCATTGAATCAATGGCAACTTGATGAGTCAATACTTATGTAATTCCCATCAGTTCAAGGGGTGTACTTTAGTTGGGACCTGTGACCATTGGTGTAAGTGCAGTTGTGAATGTGTTCCAGATTTTAGTCTGAACTTTAGGGGAGCTATCCAAGGTGCTGAAGCCTACACTCACAATAGATTCAGCAGCCTGGATAGTTTCTTGAAAGTTTGCACTAAAATGTAGAGACAATTCCCAACCCCATAGATATCAGAACCAACATCTTTCCCTGCTTGGTACTAATAGGATTTAGGCTAAAGAAACATAAAAGTTGCCAAAGGCTTCAGGAAGGTCCTGATGTTTTGCAATTTTCAAATTATACGTAGAGAAGACATTATTGCCTCAGGGCAAGATTACTGTAATGCGCTTTACCTGGGGCTGCCTTTGAAGAGCATTCAGAAACTTCAGTTCATCCAAAGAGATGCAATTCGTCCAAAGAGATTGTTAACCTGGGCTGTCTGCTGGGATCACACAACTGCCCAGTTGCAACAGCTCCACTGCCTGCTGGTCTGTTTCTGGGCACAATTCAAAGTCCTGATGATGACCTTCAGAGCCCTACACGGCTCAGGCGCAGGTTATTTGAAGAACTGTATTCTCCCTTATGAACCAGCCTGGGCTTTGAGATCTGCTGGAGAGGCCCGTCTCTCTGTCCCGCTACCTGCACAGGTGCCTCTGGTGGGAACAGGGGAGAGGGCCTTCTCAGTGGCTCCCCCAGGCTCTGAAACTCCCTTTCCAGAGAAGTCAGACTGGAACCCTTCCTACCTTCTTTCCACAGACAAGCAAAGACATTTGCTTATTTCGGCAGGCATTCAATATGTGATTCTGGCCTGGCAGTTGAAAGGTGCTGGCTATACTTAACTGTTTAGCATTTGTGAATGTTTGTGTTTTAATTATGTGTTTTAACTTTTAAAATTATTATTCAATTTTTAATTGATGTTTTAACTTTTATATTTCCTGATTTTTATCTATTTTCTTTTTAAATTACTGTGAACTGCTCTGAGTCCTTGCTAGGAAAAAAAGTGGGATATAAATAAAGATAGAGGAGGAAGAAGAGACGGAGGAGGAGGAAGAAGGAGAAGGAGAAGAACTACTACTATTACTACTACTACTTACCTGCCGGATGATTTATACAAGAGATGGTACAATTTGACACAATCAGAGAGAGCAGGTGGACCTCACTATATCAGAGTTTGTCTGAGTACAACCTGGAAAGGATCTTAGTATGTCCAGCACTGTGGCTTCCCTGAGAGAGGGAGCGTGCTACCATCAGTGTATGATGCCCATATGTCGTTTTCTGTCTTGCAAATTGAAGCCATGAGTGCAGATTTAAAGCAATAAATGGAAGCAAAGAGCTAACTCCTCATGGGCTGCTTTGCCACTGAATTAGAAACTGAGAGATGCTCCCTGTGGGTCTCCCATGTCTTGCCTAATTACCAACTGCATTGGCTTTGAAACAAACCAGCATCGAGGCACAGCACCATCTTGCATTGTTGCCAGCAACTGAGAAAAGGCCCTTCCTCCATGCTAGCTGCCACGACTTTGGCCTCTGAGGGAGGTAACAGAAGCCAGGCACAGCGCCATTGTGTTTCGATTCCAGTGGCTTGGAAATGCTCCACCTTCCGTACCAGCTGCCACTGCTGTGTCCCCTGAAGGAGACAACAGCAGCCACAAACAGCACCATCGTGCCTTGATCCCAATGGCTGAGGAAAGGCCCTCCCTCCATACAAACTGCCATTGCTTGGGCCTTTGAGAGAGGGAACAGCAGTGAGGCACAGCTGGGCATACATGCTCCAAATAAATAAATAATACAGAACAATAATTGCCAGTAAGTTGCCTTGAGAATCATTCTGCTGAAAGACAGGAGTATACACTGTCGAAAGAAACCGTACTTCTGAGCCACTGTCTTTTGGGATTGTTCCAGCTTAGCTTCATAAAACGTGGTGCCCACGACTGGATCCATGGCTGCCTGCGCCCTCCTCACTTTATCCTGGGAACTGAAGGGAGACCTCATACCAGTGCTGCTGTGGGGCATGTTTGACCATCCAGATCTTCTGTATCTCAACTCCCAGGCAGCATGGCCAATGCACAAGGGTTAGGAGAGTCAGAGGGCCAAAGCTTCCTTATTGCTGTCCTATTGAATTTGTACAGTGGATAGAACGCATAACTTTAAGGGCTGAGTTCATTTCCCCAATTTCAAGGGAATCCAGAAAGTTCTGCACAGCTGTGAATTTCTCTCACAAAATCTCCTGGTCAAATCTTGACCTCCCTCTCCCTCAGGAATTCGCTTACACTTAATTCCCACAAAGCCAGCTGAAAACATGCTAATGAATAAATGGCATTCCTGGTTCGTTATACAACATCTCTGCTTTCAGATTTCAGTTGTATTACCATATTTTAATAGATCGCTAAATCTGATCAAACAAATGGAGCAAATAAAAGCATTGTTTGATATTTACAAATGAATTTCTCACCTCCCTCCTCTTCTTTACAAACTAAAAAAAAACCCAAAACACCTCACACAGATCCACTGTAGTCCTAAAAGGGATGTGGTGAGTGGGAGGACTTACCCCTGGATTAGTATTAGAAAACATTCAGCAGTCTTTTAGAAATCCAATCCAAACTAGAATCCTTCCTTTTTGTTTGACTTTGAGCAAAAATGTTGTGGCTTGTTTATTGTGTCATTGGCCTAGTAATGTATTTCTGTTTAAAGAGCAGGCATGACAGACACACAAGCTTACAGCCTTCATCAGGGTTGCACAGCATAAATCTCTGCATGCAGAATAGTGCTTGAATTGTGTTAGGCAACCGTTATAGAATCACAGAGTGGGAAGAGCTGGGCCAAGGCTAACAAAATGAAATTCAACAGAGAGAAGTGTATGGTCCTACACTTAGGTAGAAAAAATGGAATACAGAAGTATAGGATGGGGGACACGTGGCTGGATAGCAGTACGTGTGAAAGGGATCTAGGAGTCTTCATAGGCCACAAGCTGAACATGAGCCAGCAGTGTGATGCGGCAGCCAAGAAAGCCAATGCAATTCTTGGCTGCATCAATAGGAGTATGGTGTCTAGATCGAGGGAAGTACTGGTACCACTCTACTCTGCTTTGGTTAGACCTCATCTTGAATACTGTGTCCAGTTCTGGGCACCCCAGTTCAAGAAGGACATGGTCAAGCTGGAGCAAGTCCAGAAGAGGGCGACCAAAATGGTGAGGGGACTGGAAACCATGCCCTATGAGGATAGACTTAGAGAGCTGGGTATATTTAGTCTGCAGAAGAGAAGGTAAGAGGGGACATGATAGCCATGTTTAAATATTTGAAGGAATGCCATGTAGAGGAAGGAGAGGCCTTGTTTTCTGCTGCTCCAGAGACCAGGACAAGGAGCAATGGATTCAAGCTGCAGGAAAGGAGATTCCACCTGAACCTCAGGAAGAACTTCCTGACGGTCAGGGCTGTCTGGCAGTGGAATATGCTGCCTCAGAGTGTAGTGGAGTCTCCTTCCTTGGAGGTTTTTAAGCAGAGGCTGGATGACCGTCTGTCGGGAGTGCTTTGAGGGTGTTCCTGCATGGCAGGGGGTTGGAATGGATGGCCCCTGGGGTCTCTTCCAACTCTACATTTCTATGATTCTATGATTCTAAGGGACACCACATGTCATAAACTACTGCTTAATGCAGGGACTCCAGCTACAGCGTCTCCAACAGGTAGCTGCCTAGCCTTTTTTTGAGGAGGTCCCAAGAAAGGTAATTGGTTACATTGCTGGATCACTCTTGCTGTCAAGAATTTCCTTCTGATGTTCAATCAAAACCTGATCTCTTGTAACTTACCTCCATTAGACCTGGTCCTAGCTTCTGGAGGATCAGAGAACAAACTTATATCCTCCTGAGATACTTAAAAGAGTGCAATCATTTCACTGCTGAGATTTTTCATCACCAGGCTGAACGTGCCCAGTTCCTTCAACCTTAGCTCATATGTTCTGTTCATCCTACCTCTTGTCATCCTTGGTGCCCTTCTCTGATCCTGCTCTAGCTTGTTTGTATCCATCTTAAAATTAGGTGCCCAGAACTGAATGCAGTACTTCAGCTGAGCACAAAATGTAGCGGAACTATTGCTTCTCTTGTTCTGAAAACTATAGTTCTATAAATGCAGGCTAAAATAGCATTCACCTTCCTTATTGCAGCACCATGCTGCTGGCTTATGTTCATCTTATGCTCTGTGATAATCCCAAGGTCTTTTTCACATGTAGTACTGCTAAGCCAAGTATTCCCTGTCCTATCCCTGAATTTATCTTGAATGCCAACATTGTGCAACTGAACCACACAGTAAATATGAAACTGAATACATAACCAACATTATCAGGCACGTGGATGTGCCATACAGAATATGCCTCCATGTGCAATGACATTTTATTTTTGTGTTTATTTATTTAAATATTTATATCCTGCTCTATATCCAAAGAGTTCAGAGTGGCTTACAACAAAATCAATACAAAATGATAAATAATAACAATAATTTTAAAAATTGAAAAAATATTAAATGATTAAAAACCAGACAATTTAAAACCAGTAAAAGCAATTTAAAAAATTGCCAACCATACCAAATGTGCAAACTGGATAAAATAAATTAGGCCTGAACACTTCAATAAAAAGCCATGTTGAGGGCATCAAAATAATACCAGTGTTGGCATGGATAATCCTGACTTTGGCATTCTGTGGTATGTCTTTATATTTGGGGATCTTGTCTAGTTCCTTCATAGCTGCCCTTCCAAATCCTAATCTTCCCCTGATTTCTTGACTGTAGTCTCCATTCTGATAAAGGACTGAGCCAAGGTATAGAGAAGTCTTCAACTATTTCAGTGTCTTCATCATTATTTTTTTTCTTTACGTTCAGCTGTAACTCTGCCTTTACAATTTCTTTCTTAACTTTCTTTAACAATTGTTCCTAATCTTTGCTATTTTCTGCTAATAGTATGGTGTCATCTGCATATCTTAAACTGTTAATGTCCCTTCCTCCTTTCCTCTGCCAAGGATAGTGTGTTTCTAAATTAATGCCTGGAGGAAGTAATGGATTGAGTGCGGAGAAAAGAAATGAAGCTGAATCCAGACAAGACAGAGGTGCTTACTGCTGAGGGTCCTAACTTGTAGTGTAGTAGTAGTGTGTCAACCAGTCCTAGATAGAGTTGCACTCCCTTTGAATGACTGTGTTCACATCCTGGGAGTGCTTCCAGATCCATCACTCGAAATGACATCTCAGAGAGAAGCAACAGCCAAGAGTGCCTATTAGCAGCTATGGCTGTTATGCCAACTGTTACCCTTCCAAGAGCTGGAGGATCTAAAGATGGTAGGATGGATTTCTGCAATGTGTTGTACATTGAGCTACCTCTGTACCAAGTCTGGAACCTTCAGTTAGTTCAAATCATGGCAGCCAGATTGGTTACTAGTATATCTTGGAGCAATCATATTACACAAATATTAAAATCATCCAGTGGCTGCCAGTTAAGTTTCTGGGCAAGGCACAAAATATTGGTTGTTACCTTCAAAGACTTACATGGTTTGGGTTCAGGTTACCTATGGGATCTCCTCTTCCCATATCATCTCCCCCGTGCACTGAGGTATCTGGGGAACATTTGCTCCAGTCAGCATTAGGTTGGAAACTGTCACCCAAAAGACTCTTTCTTCAGCAGCCCCTACACTGTGCAACAACCTGCCAGAAGAGATTTGACAGCTGAATACACTGTCTGAATTTAAAATAGCATTAAGAGCCAGTATCATCTGGCAAGCCTATCCAGATGATTTTGAAATTATGAATTTTAAATTATGAACATTAAAGCATGGACTGATTCTTTTACTATGTCTTGGTCTTATATGTTCTTTTGAACTGTTGCTATGTGTTTCAAATGGTTTATGTGTATTGCCTCCGTCTTCTTCGCATTTTCTCTTTATTATACAGAGTGTTCCCCTGTTAGTCTTATAGCATGCCCATTTGTGGTTTGAATTTCCTTTGATTTCTCAGATCTTGTGGAAGAGGTCTCTTGTTCTACCTTTTTGCTGGCTTACAGGATGGCTCACACAAGAGAAAACAGTCCTTCAAATGGCTTAGACTCAAGCCATATAGGGCTTTGTAGGTCATAACCAGAACTTTGAATTGTACCTGGAAATGGACCTTTGTTATGCAGAAATTAGTTTAAAGTAGCAAGTTACTTCCAAGTTCTGTAGGTAATTAAAATAATGGGTGAATTATGGCCTCGGCACAGTTTGTATTACAGTAGAGTCCCATTTATCCGACGCTCGGTTATCCGACCATCCAGATAAACCGACGTCATGATGGCTTGGGGGTGTGGCTGTGGGCATTTCTGTGCCCCCAGACACGCCCCGACACGCCCCCAGGCCCCCCGACACGCCCCGACACGCCCCCAAAATGGCGGCCGCCACGGGCGTCCGGGTAGTCCGACCCTTTCGGTTATCCGACCCTGCGGCCACCCGTTTGGATTGGATAACTGAGACTCTACTGTACTTCTTTTGCCTACTGCCTGGTAGGTAAGCCTGCTAACTATGTGGAAACAAACTGAGAAGGAGAAGACATACTAGAATGTGCCCTGGAGCTGGTCCCATTTAAGGCTGTAACCCTGCAACAGTTTGTAGGCTGTCTCATCCTATTTTTTGCCTGATCTTGGCATTTTTAACTGCTCTCAAAGTCTCACCTTGAGTTTGCCAAACCAGCTTGAGTCATTGCATAGCAACATCTGGTACTCTGAAAGGAAAAGAATAATAGGAGAGGGAGCCAGCCAATCTTTCTTTCCTGCTGCTTTGCTGATTGGTTTTACGGCTCTCTCCTTTTTCCATCTTTTAGGTATGGCTGTGAAAGCTGGACAGCAAAGAAAGCTGATACGAAAAGAGTCAAGTCATCTGAAATGTGGTGTTGGAGGAGAGTTCTACAGATACCATGGATTGCCAGCAAGACAAATCAATGGTTTGAAAGCAAATCAAGACTGAACTCTCACTGAAATCCAAATGATTAAGCTGAGACTATTGTATTTTGAGACAACATGAGATAAAATAACTCTTTAGAAAAGACAAGGATGCTTGGTAAAGAAAAACACAGTAAAAAGGGAGAAAGAATGCTCTGCAGGAGGACTGATTTAATCAAGAAAGTCACAGCTACCCTGAGTTTCCAAGACTGGAACCAAGCAATTAATGACTGGGATTCAATGGCAAATAACAGTGATCCCCCCCCCCGCCAAATTCTGATATTCTTAGAAACATTTGTGGTGTCTTCTGATATGCATTCCATTATGTCCTCCTGTGTTAGACACATCGACATGTGCATGTACAAACTCTCATCCTGAAACAGAGGCATTCAGAAGTGGAATACAAGCCACAAGATCCAGTTTCTCCAGAGTTTTGGCTGGAACCAAATGTGTTCCTTTTTCATAGAAGAGATGCTACCAAGGGATATTGAAGTGGGTCCATTTGCCAAAATGATAATACTTGAATTCACATGTTTTTCTTTGTGTTGCCCTTTCTTCCTCTTGTCTTGTAAATAGTAGAATGCAAGTGATAACAGTAAGTGGGGCTTGTCAACCAAAACTGCCATCTATTTTTCCTGCAAACAGGAATGATTCTGGGTTCCCAGCAAGCCATAACTCATAAGCAGGGCATGCCAGTCGACTCCCAGGCTGCTTTCCTATTTTCCTTCTTCAAATGATGCTTGCCTTGCCCAAATGGCTATCATAATACTCTGAACACATGGAGCCTATGATTTTAGAAGAAAAGTGGGGCTAAGATTGGTTAGTCCTTAGATAGAAGACAATAGGGGAATACCAGGGATGTTCAGGTAGGGGTAGGAAAAGTTCTACCTCAAATCTTGGAAAGCCATTTATGTCAATCAGAGTTGACAATAATGGCCTAGTTGGATGAAGGATCAGATTCAAAGTAAGGGATTGTCCTTGGTTTCTTATATGACATTTTTTATTAGACTCCCTGTTTCAGTGAAATCCATAGCAACTGGTTGTTCCTATGTCAGCTGAGTGGTGAATCTGCTCTGGACTGTAGCTCAAACTTTAAAGAAGCTATCCAGTGTGCTGGACCTATCCCTAGGTTCACCATCTTGGATAGTTCTTGCAAAATTTTAGACTAAAATCCTGATTCACTGACCCAGTGAAATTGGATTCACAACCCATTGACATGGAAGCCATTAGCTAGTACTGGATAGGAGGAGATAGAATGGCTCATGGTAGGTGTATATCATGGTACTAGTCAAAAATCAGCCTCTGGACCTTCCGAAATTGTCCACTCCAGGCCATAAGCAGTAAGAGAGAGGATCAGGGGCTCTGTAAGTTTTGAGCACTGAAAATAACTTCATATATATATATGAAGTTATTTTGCCAGCATCATTCTATCTGTCATCTGTTTTGGTTCCTCCTACAACAAATGTAGCCAGAAATTTTATTTCCCCAGGTACTTTGTTTTCATGTACATAAACAATAAGAGTTCTAAAGAAATGGCCCTCTCCATATGGTCACCCAGCTGGCTTGGGAAAATCCCCCAGTGAGACACCAATTAGCAGCTGCCAAAAGATAAATGAAAGAGTAGCTGCAAAGGTGATGCTCTTTGCATAGGCACAAAAGATGACTTAAGACTGCTTGAGGGAACAATAAGCTCTACCTCATATCTTGAGTGAGCCTATTGTATGGGTTGTAAATATAATGGAGCTGTGCCTGTATGGTAATATTGTAATGAAATAAAAGCATGTGTGACAAATTTAGCAAGAGGCAGGCATAGATCTACCAGTCAGAAGAAGAGAAAAGACATTGAGTGTGTTCACATAGTTTCTTCTTCACATGAGCAACTTCTGCAACCCTTTTCCGGACATATCCACACCCAATTGTCATGTCTTTCTCTAGTTCTGTTGAACAGAGAACCTGTGCATTTTGCAGAAGGTAGTAGGTGGAACTGTGATGTGGTTAAGAAATGAGGACTGGCCAAGGTTTTTCTGTTCCATGGCCAGAACATATGGGCTGAGATCCTACACTGGCTTTGCATAGCATAAATCCCAGCATGAAGAACGATGCATAGATCATATTGCAAGACATATCATTAAATACTCAAGTCAGAATCATCTGTATTCTAGGATTTCTGATTTTTATGAAAGGTTGTGAAGGTAGGCAGTGAAGAAGGCTTACAGGAAGAACATCAACTCATTTAAAATGTTATGCTGGAGGAGAGTTCTATGGGTGCCATGGACTGCCAAAGGAAGGAACAAATGGGCCTGAAAGCAAATCAAGCCTTAACTCTTACCTGAAATCAACATGACTAAACTGAAGCTCATGATATGGACATGATATGGACATATCATGAGATGGCATGACTCACTGTAAAATATGATAAAGCTTGGTAAACTGGAAGACAGTAGGTAAAGAAGATGACCGTATTACAGATAGATTTATTCAATCAATGAAAACATAGCTGTCCTGGGCTTGCAACACCTGTGCAGGTGTTGATGTCCTCTTGGAGATCTACTTGACAAGAGTTATGCATTAATTTTGCTTCCCAGCAAAAATTGTGTTGAATGGCCAAATTATGCAACCAACTGTGCATGTTCATCCCCATGCAATGTGAATTCATGAGTAACAACACCACATGCACAACTCCATTTCTTCAACCTTGAGCTTAATAATGGTCATTTTGCATTGGACAAAAATATTGAACCACTTCTGTAGGGGAACATAATGTGTGCATAAGACATCAATGGGATTATGGCCATTGTTTCATTTTTATCCTTTTCTGTTTGTTCCCGTATCCCTTAATTTTTGTACCACTTAGCCAGATGGTACCACTTGGTCCTAATGAAGATGTTACCCAACTGTGGAGTTTGTTGGGTTTTTAAAATCATGGACCAGTACAACTATCTTTGTAGGGTTTTTTTTTTTCATTTTTAAGGGGAGCGTTAGTGTAAAGTATGCAGTATGTGGACACATTTCTATATTCTTGACATCAAATTTTCCAGCTTTCAAACTTATCTTCAAATCTATTTTTTTCCAGCTATTGCCCTTTCTATGGTTGCATCCATGTGTAACCCATGCACACGCCAGTGGGTTGGCTCCAAAGAACCATGAGCAGAAGAAAAATAGTCCATCATGCTGAACTAAGGCAATACAAATAGTTATATGAAATAAAGCAGACAAACAGATTTTAAAAGCTGAAAAATAAGAAGCCAACAAAAGAATTACAACAATAGAGCCCCCATATACACACACAAACAGTTGTGAAGTGACAGGTGATGAAGTACTTCTCCCAACTTATCAGATTGAGAGATCAGCTATGAAGGGTTGTCAAAATACCATCACAAAGACAAGAATTTTTGCTGCCCCCTGGAATGAAATCTTCTCCAGCTCAGATTTAATTCAACACTGGAGTATGATTGCTGTCTTCTCTTATGCTTGTTGTTATTGCTGTTGTGTGTCTTCAAGTGGTTTCAGAGTTCTGCCAACACTAACTGTGAACCTATCACAGGATTTTCTTGGTAAAGTTTGTTTAGAGGGAAGTCTGCCTTTGCGCTCCTCTGAGGCAAAGAAGTGTGACTTGCCCAAGGTCACCCTGGTTGATCTCCATGGTGGAGCAGGGATTTGAACCCTGGTCTTTAGAGTTTTAGTCCAAAGTTCTAACCACTTTACTGCACTGGCTCTCTTTCCTCTCTTTCAAAGTGGGAAACTTGGAAGTGTTCTAGAGGCAAGTTTCTGCCTCTAGGAATGTCAGGACTGCCAAAAATGCCTTTCAAAACTCCACCGAAGTAGCCCGAAGCCTACATTTCATCTTGAAAAAGAAGCAACAAGATCCTCCATCACCAACATAATTACCACAACAGAATTCTGTTATAGTTAGACTGATGATGCATCATCTCCACTCTTGTTTTTCCAAACCAAAAGTAGAATTCTGACTACTTCTTTGGGGTATTACAATTGACAAGACCCCCCCACACACACACACACACAAATCCCACCATTGCAGCCTGATTAAAGCATTTCTCAAGCAGTGCAGATTGGGGCACCTGAGGAATGATGTGCAGTTTTATCCTGCTCACAGAGTGCCTTAAAAACAGGCTGCTGGAAAGACCCCCTCATCCTCCTGTCACAACTCTCTCAATGCACCCTGTGAGAGGGAAGAGCACTGCAGAATTCATTCCCAAATGCACTGATATCCAGGTCTTTGGAAACACTTCTGTTGGAGACTTGCCAGGCTGCAAAGGTAGGCTTTACATAAGAAACCAAAGTAGGCTTTGGGGGGTGAGTTTCAGTCATTCATGACCATAAACATCAGTCCCCAGCAGTTATGACATTATAGGTCCAGCTTATGATCTTGACACTACTGAACAGGATACCAGGCTGTTTTGAGTTTTGCTTTACATTAAGCAGTGTGTGTAAGAGTGAGTGACCCTGAAAGAACGGTGACCTTGAGAAGGTGTCTTATAGCTCCTGGAGGTGTCTTCTGTGTGAGAAAGGGACTTTGAGAAGGTGTCTCATGGCTCCTGGAGGCAATGCCTATGTTATCACATTACTAGCAGAAAACAGCAGATTTAAAACAACTACCGGTGAAAGTTAAGGAAGCAAGTATAAAAGGAAGGTTATAGCAGAACATCAAGAAAACAAAAATGATGACCACTGATGATTCATTTAACTTTTAAAGTGGGTGATGAGGACACTGAGGTAATTAAAGATTTTCTGTACTGTACTTTTGGTCCATCATTAATCAAAATGGAAAACAGAGTCAAGAAATCAGAAGATCAAGACTTAGAAAGGCAACTGTGAAGGAGCTACATAAGATCTTTGGGAAAAGGACTCGTCCAGAGGAAATTGAAATGACCACGGCTTGCAAAAATAGCCCTGAAAAGATACATTTTGCCCACCCACTCTATGAACAGGCCATAAGGCTCACTAGGTCTCCAATACATTGTCCATGGTTCCAAGAACCTACCTGATCCTTCTACCTCAAAGTAAATGATCAAAAATGGCCAATCTCACCTTCAGTCTTGTGAGAGTGTGATTAGCAATTTAAAGATAGTTTTGTCCTTTCCCCAACCTCTTTCAAGCACCAAATTGCCATGAATTAAAATAGAGAGCTTAAATGCCCTAAAGACACCAGATCCCGGCTGATCTTAGAAACTAACCAGGGTCAGCCCTGGTTAGTACTTGGGTAGGAGGCTGCCAGCAAGAACCAGGTGCTGTTTCAAAGAAACAGGCAAAAACTATCTCAGTGTATTCCTTGACTAAGAAAACTCTATGAAATTCATGGGGTCAGCATCAGGTGACAGTTAAAGACAGATACATGCACACAGAAATGGAACTCTTGTACTTTTAATGGTTGTGGAGAAGAAATTTCAGCAGGTGATGCTTGTGTGAGAAGGACACCTGTTGAAGTTCCCTCTCCTACACAACTATTAAAGGCATAGGAGCCCTGTTCTCTATTTCACCTGACAATGACAAATGGAAGTCACCATCAGAACATTTCCAGTTGTAGATTGTTGCTGTTAAAGATGAATGCAGCTTGCTGAGGTAGGGGATGGAGAAAATGGAATGGCGTAGACCCAGACACTCAGTGGCTGCCCACTCCTGCACAAGAACAATGGTGATCTTTGACATTGTTCAGGTAGGTGTTTGCATTGGCTCTAATTTGTAGGAAAATCCAAAGACTTCAGGGTCTAATCAGTCCCACTTAAAATAGTGCCCTGGATCCAGGAAATATTTTTCTACTGAAATAAACCCTTTGATCAGCAGAAGAGAAGCCAGTTTCCTCAACAGCCCACATTCCTACACCACTGGATCTCTTCCTCAGGCACATGAACATTTTCCATGGAAAGATTTCCAGATCTCTGGAACATATCTTGAACTGGATCCTATTTGACCCGTGGAATGTAAAGCTCACCAGTGTACATAAGGGGGGGGTGGCAACTAGTTTGCGGGAGCTCTTCTGGTGCCCTTCTCCCCCATGGCCAAGCAGTGGTTGTTCAGGTTGTGGGGAGAGCTGCACTTTGGCATCATCTAGATGTTCTGGTGAAGCCTGCAGAAAGGATATGGAGCTTGCATAAGGAGATGGAGACTACTTCCTTCTGCAATGCTCCCCAAAATTTACATACATCACCAAGAGGGTTCTAATTCTTGTTCATGTGTGTATGGGAGCTATGGAAAGAACAGAAGCTATCCCCTCTTGGTTCTGTGCATGAAATGGTTCCAGCAATGGAAATATACCAGTGGATCCTCACCACTGGAATGTAAAAGTACTGAGGCTGAATCAGCCCCATTTGACTTTCAGATAACAGCCAGAATGCTGTTGGTGTCTTAGACGTGCCTAAGTTCCCCTACAGAAGTGATTGGGCATTTTTGTCCAATGCAGAACATTTGCGTTTAGTTCCAGTTCATGGAAGTGAAGTTGTGCACATGCAGACATACATTCAGTTTCACTTTTGGTTGTGCAGTTAACTGGGCATTTGCTTGAGCAATTCAACACAACACATCCAACACAAGGCTTGTGAAACGCAGTTGCTGTTTGATTCCACATGAAGAGATTTATGCCTCACAACCTTGATGGTGAATCTCAGCCATCAATTGCATTCCTGAATTGACTTTGAAAAATTCAGTCCTTGTTTATGTTTTCTCAGCTCTAGAAATACTTCCATTTCAACTGAAGGCATCTCGTACAATCTGCTGTCACCTTTGTTATCCTCATTTAACACGACTACATTTGCTTTCCCTGATATTAGGAATGTTATTTCTGCTTGGTTCCTTAATGTTTGCCAGAAGCAAATGTGCAACAGAGACTTAATTTTCTATGAAAAAATAAATTGGATAAATTCAGAGTATTACATATTGATCTGAAGCTTGTGAGATGTGCTTTTTCAGACTGCTTTTGATTCATCTGTCTACCTTAATTATATCAACAGATATTGGCTTGTATGCAGAGAAGAGTGGGAAAAGTGAGAAAGATGTGATTTTTTAAAAAAGGGCAAGGGAAGGAGGTAGCATCTCCCAGATGCAACTTTAGGGAATGGCTCTTGTGTGATAGAACCTCATCTTCCTGAGCATTTTAGTATGGGGAATGCTTACGCTGTCATTTCTTACAGGTTCAACATTATGTTACTGCAGAATTGTGGACCTGTAGCTCTTGCAGTTTTGCAGCCTGGAGTCTTATTTCTACAGCTCCTCTGGAAAGCGGAGAATCATAGAAGTCTAGACTCATAGAGTGGGAAGGCACCACACTGGCCATCGAGTCCAATCCCCTCCCATGTAGGAAGATACCATCAAAGCCTTCCTAGCAGATGGCCATCAAGACTCTGTTTAAAACCTCTAAGGAAGGTGACTGTATCACACTCTGAGGCAGCATATTCCAGTGTTGAGCTCCTCTTACTCTCAGGAAGTTCTTCCTGATGTTTAGGTGAAACCTCTTTTCCTGTAATTTGAATCCATTGCTCCATGTCCTAGTCTCTGGAACAGTAGAAAGCAAGCTTGCTCCATCTTCAACATGATATCCCTTCAAATATTTAAACATGGCTATCATGTCACTTCTTAGCCTTCTTTTCATCAGGCTAAACACACCTAGCTCCTGAAGTTGTTCCTCATAGGACATGGTTTCCAGACCTTTTACCATTTTGGTTACCCTTCTCTGGTCATATTCCAACTTGTCAATATCCTTCTTGAACAGAGGTGCCCAGAATTGAACACAGTGTTCCAGGTGAGGTCCAACCAAAATATTAACAGAAACCTATTTATATTTTCTTTTATTAATTTATATCCACTTTTGCACTAAAACAGTGCTCCATAATACCCTTTTCCGCAACAGATTGTGCTCTCTTTCTCTCTCTCCTTAGCATATCATCAGAGCTATAGGACTCTTCAGCTGTCCTCTAAACAGGGCAAATATGCCGTAGCTCCTGTAATAAAATTGAAAATGCATCTCTGTCCAGAGCCAGTGTGATGTAATGCTTGGAATGTTGGAGTAGGGTTCTGGAAGAGTAAGGTTTAATTCCCATCCAGCCATGAAAATCCACTGGGTGACCTTGGAGAATTCACACTCCTTCAGCCTTAGAGGAAGGCAATGGCAAATCTCCAAGTAAGTCTTGCCAAGAATGCTTTAGGGCTGACATAACTCAAAGTTGACTTGCAAGTGCATATCAATAACATGGGTCTATCAGACAACTTGGCTACACGATCCAGTTCAGAGAGAGAGGGTATAAGCAGGTCATCCTCACTTCAGATCCCATAACTTTTTATGAAAGACTGACCTTGATGATCAGGAACAATTCAGTCTTCAAACGAATGGCCCTAAGCAAGCAGAACAATTTTAGCATCAAATATCTTCAGAGTGAGTACAAGGTTGTAACACTGGCTCAAGAAGCCTTTTGGCCTCACACAGCTCATGATGCAGGTTCTCTAAACCTTAGACCTCTTTGAAGCATTGTGAGAATCTCCAGTCTCCATGCTTATCAGCCAGCTTCAGCACCTGTTGCAAAGGTAACCAATGAAGAAAGCAGCACAGCACATGCCTGGAAGCCCTAGTTTCCAAATTTAAGGAAAAGTTTAGATGTTCTTTCTTTCCTTTTTTTGTAGAGGTCGGTGAGAGAACTATACCAAAGTGTCTATAGATCAGTCACTTATGAATCACTGATGGCGTAGTGCATTATTAGCATATCCTTCAACTCTCTCAGGGACAGTCTAATTATTCCTCTGTCATCCCGTCTTTTCAGCTGCTTTTAAAATGTCTCCGTTTCTGTCCCCTCCTTCTCCTTTCCCCTTTAGTCCTTGGCTTATATCCACTGATGCAAACTTCCTGTCCAGTCTACCCCTTTAAAGTATAAAAGCAGTTTGCAGTCAACTAACTCAGCAGAGGGGAAAAGCAGGCTCAGGTGAAAACAAACTGCTGCAGTCTTTCCTAACTTGTGTATTCTTTCTCATTAGTAACTTTTGCCATCTTAACCACATTCTGATGTTGCTTGGCTACATGTGACCTGGTTTTCATCTATGAAATGTTGGAAGGTATGCATCAGGTCTCTTCTGATAATCATAGAGAAGCCTTAGCTGCATGAGTTCTTGCCCTCCATGTTTGAATGAGACCTTGGAAAAGTCCCTCACCCCCCACCCAGATTCAGAGAGCTGTAGTCCAGAAAGTAACTTTCAAGGAAACTTTAAAGCATCTTCAGCATTGTGAGTGGTCAGTCATTTCTAGAATGGCTATCCATTTGTTGTCAAAAGCTAAGGCACTCATTGCTCAAAAAAGAGGACAAAAGGGGATACGTATTTTCAACGGGCTATAAAATATCTTCATTGGATTGTTTTTGTTTCAAATAGTGGTCTCAGTCCTTTTGGCTAGTCTCAACTAAGATAAACCCACTGAAATCAATTGCTAAACAGGGCCATTTCCTCACTGGACTGTTATAGCGCTATTATTCCACTTGCAACATCCTATGGAATCCTGGGGTTTGCGGTAGCGCTATAACAGTCCACTACGGAATGGGTCCAGAGAATCAACGCCTAGATATATCCCATTGATTCAACTGGTCTTCACTAGTTGAAACTAACAAAAAGAATCAGGCTTATATCACCCCTTTCTGCAGGAAAATAATGCCTATTCCGAAGTAAAGGGGTCCAGCATAAAAGAAGCAGAAGCAAACAATGTTTTATTTTTCAGTCATGAATGGGATTTAAGAGAGTTTACAATGAATATCAACATATACTTAGAATAATTCTTTTTCTTTTTTATTAGTTGGAAGTTTGTTTTTTTGGTATAACTCATCAAGAAGCTGTTGAAGCTAATCTAACCCTTAGAAGCTAGTGAAGAAGAGAAATATCGGTTGGCTTATCTGAAGTCCCTTCCCTCATAAAGGCCTTTGTGCCAAGGATTAAATATTACCTAGTAGATTCCATGCTATCTTACAGATGTCACTGGAGTGAATTAGGATAAAAAGGCTGCTATACAATCCACATTCTGGTCCTAAAATACTGTCCAAAACAGGAGCGGCCCATGGGCTGCACATGCCCCCCCCCAAGGATCCTAGTGTGGCCCCCAATCCTTATAGGGTTTCCAAGAAAGCACTATCCCAGAGCCTGAGTTTTCAACACCAAAAAACCCCTACTTGGGGACAACCTCTTGTGGTGTTGCAGGGGTGGGCCTCAGTAATGTTACATGAGTAATGTTACAAAGGAAAGACCATAGTGGAGTCATTAAGTGTGCTATATTAAGCACCAACTGGTCTGAGCATTGGACAATGACCCTTGAGAGCAGGGTTCAATTCCCTGCTTGGCCATGGAAACCCATTGGGTGACCTTGGGTACACTCTCAGCCCCAAGAAACCCCCATGATAGGTTCACCTTAAATCATCATAAGTCAGGAAGAACTTGAAGACACACAACAATAACAACAACATCTGTTGCACAGACTATACCACTCAAATAAAAAATATTAAGTCTGGCATCTTGTTAATGGCATTTGAGGGCATAAGTCAACCTCTGCCTGCATATGTCTCTTTTTGGTTGATCTGGACACTGGTATTCCTTTCCTTCCTCTGAACCAACTAAAGCCTCCCCTGGACTTACCGTACAGCTGTTTCAAGGTTCCCCACAGACATTCCCACAAACAAGGTTCCAGGAACAGAAGAAGCATTTGGCTATGTTTCTGTAGCCAGATGTGAAATCATTACAAAATCTACTCAGGCTGTTTGAAGTCTCTGATGGATGATATTTTCATTTCACTTCTGGCAGATACTTGTTTGACACACCACTCACTCTCCACTAGGCATAGAATTACTGGAGAGGGGCTGCACTGAGTCTGGGGAACATGGGGAGCAGAGAATGGCTGGCTGTGGTGTAATTCTAGATGTAGAACTGCTATGCTATGCTGAGCTATACAAGACAGTGGTCCAAGTGTAACAAATGATAAACACATATACAAACACACAGACACACATAATCACATTTTTCAAGGCAGGGCTCTGAGATTCTTTCCCCTTCCTCTGAAGAAAAGAGAAAAGTGATCAGGCCCTGAGCTCTGAGAATCCTGGTGTCATATCTTCATGTCTGGACCCTGACACAGATAGTGAAATAGAAAGAGAGAGAGACATGCCAGTTTTAGAGACAGACAGAAATTGTCCAGAGCAGCTGCAGCACATAGACATGGGCTAGACAACACCTAACTCAACTGACTGTAGATGACAAATGAAGCTCAATAGCACTCAAAGCGGTTAAGTCTCAGATGCTTATTAATCATGCAACAGCTGAGGGAGGCTGCTAGACCATAAATATACCAGTATTTCCCTAACAAGGTTGTTGCTGACAACCAATCTTTCTGGAAGAAGCAACTCCTTCATCTCTTGATTCCTGTCTCAGGTTTCTGAAGGACTCCAGACCTCACTTTCTTTGCTGACTGTGCTACCAAGCACTCCTCTGAACTGATGTCCTGGATTTTTTTGCTGACCTGGACTGCTTGAATGAGAGAACAGTAATTGTCTGCCTGATAAAATTCCATAAATGACTATGACTGCTCCTTTCTTCTTTTCCTGATAGGCTTTGGCTTTTTCCACACCAGGCAAGGGAATCGCCTTGTGCCGCTACTCACCGGACTTTCCGGCTCCCCGGTCCGGTCCATGGCGCTCCAGAGCAGTGCGTGCTCATCAATACGCATTGCTCCGGCGTCCCAAATGGTGGCTTCCAGTTGGTCGAAGGTCTCAACCAACCGCTGAAGCTCGCCAGCCTAAAGCCCGCCCCCGGGCAGGTCGCAGGCTCGCATTGGTGCAAGCCTGTGAATCTGCATAAGGGAGCAGCCTCACAGTGGCACACTGCATGCTTTTGAAAGACCGGAGAAATCAGGTCTTTCAAAAGCATGCTGGAGGACCACTTGGGGTTGTTCCGGACTGAACTGAGGTGCGGATCTACCTTAAATAGGTCCGACCCAGTCCGATCCGAAGTGCAGACCTCCTCCTTGGAGGACAGACTGTGCAGTTTCAAAAACCCCATGTGGAAAAGGCCTCTGTTTAAGGACCGCAAAACATGGCTGGCTTCCTAAGCAGGTCACCTAGTCCCCGGTCTCATCCAAATATTTTTTGCATATCCAAATGGCAAATTTTGCCTCCATTGCCTACTCAGAAGCCTCTGGAAAACTGCTTTGTAAATTACAAATAATTTTACCCTCAATTTTTTTTTCTTAAGGTCATGTATGAAAAACTGGGAGTAACCAGCTGGTCACTTTCTATTGCTTATAAAAGCCCTTAAATGTCAAAAACAGAAAGGGCAGGGCAAATTAAGTTGAAATTGCAAATCTCCTGATTCACCATTTTGGGTATCAGAAATGGGGTGAATTTGGAGGTCAAGGGCACATTGGTGAAGACCATCAATGTCTGTGAGATAGCAAAAATGCCTCTAGACCTTCAGAAGTTGTTCACCTCTGGCCAACCCCACTCTGAGTGTTCCCAAGAACACAAGTTGGTCTTCTCTGCAAGATAATAATGCTATCAAAATGAATGTGATTGCTTCGAAGTAGGAAATCTTCCCATTGAGGCTTAAATTAGCATTATTTCATTTCTTACAAACTCTGCATAACAAATCTTTCTTAAAACTACTGAGGAGTAATTGTGAAATATACACCATAATTAGTTCGGCCTTACTTAAACTTTGTATGTGTATATGAAGGAGGGAGGGTGTGATAATGGGGTGCATGGTCTGGGTATCTTTTCAAATGAAATATTCATGTATTTTCAACTGGAAAAAATGGGATAATTCAGCTTGTCATTTCTGCTGATTTTTCCCTTTAAGTATGCAAACATTATCTTCATGTGAGTTTGGTAAATTAGTTAACAGGAAGAGCCTCAACTGAATATTTTGGAAATGTAAAGTGATTAAGACTCCAGCAAGATCTAAGAGAATTTCTCATTTATGCCATGTTTGATTGGTAGTTATGAGGACTGTATCTAAAGGTCAGAAGAGAGGTGAAGTATAGAATTAAATACAAATTATCTAAGGGAAACTGAAGAATCAGCTACCAGCAGGAGTTTTATTGCTATGAAATCTCTCTCTCTCTCTCTCTCTTTTTTTTAAGGATGTTGAAGATGTTTGTTTTTTTCTGCATTCTGGGACAAAAGTGCCTACAAGTTCAGCTTTTTAGAAGACAGTTGGGAACTGCAAATGGCAATAGCTAAGCCTAAAGCAAGTGCCACATGCTTCAAAATAGACCACTTCTTCCGCAGAACTTGATCTCTCCAGCTATATTGGCTGAAGGATTATGGGTTGGGGGGTTATTCCAGCATACCAAGGAAGTACCAGGGGGAAAGAGAATCTGATAGAGAACCATCATTTTCTAAGGTTCACTTCATACACTTATGTCCACTATCTAATAATTATACACCTGATGAGCAGCACCCAAATGTGTGGGCTGGCTCCGTGGAAAACTCTCTAAGGACATAATGGACAGAATCCTGTTGGTGGCTTCCATATGCAGAAGCACCCCATGGAAACAAAACATCTGAATTCACTTCAAGGTTGTGGAGGTGGAATTGGGCAGGTAGTGCCATTGTGCTTGTAGATGTACATGTACATGTATGTATCAGTTGCACACGATCTGCTTGCAAGTGCTTGTGTGCGCACACTCAGGTGGACATTTGGATACACATTGGGTAGGCATTCAGTTGTGCTACCTGTCCATTCGGCTACCCCAAAAGGTGGGTGGCTCAGAGATGCACCCACAATGCCAGTGCCTCCATGGAACGGTGGGGAATTATTAGCTCAAAAGGGAGGACTGAGACAGAGGGCTACACTTACAGGATATTTCCACCCTTGTGTATTGATACTAATGCAGGGATACTAGTTGGAGATTAAAAGAATGTTTTATTGGGGGGAAATCACAGATACATGCAAGACTCAAGCAGTCTCACAATCACACAAGGCCAACCAAAGGAAAGAAAGGAAAGTTGGGTAGGAAGGAATTGGGATGAAGTCGGTCGTATTTACATATCCTGAAGAGAAGAGATGGAGTGATGTGGCTCAGACTAGGGGTCTGAAGGTAGCACAAGAGTGGGAATCTGAGCAGCAGAGTGACAGTCTATGTCCAGTATATTACAAAATGTCTGGCTTGGAGCCAGGTCTTAAATACTCTTTTTCTGCCCTGAAGGGGAAGGTGTTAATGGGTCTCTGGTAGAGCAAACTATGGGGTCTTAGCATTAAGTGACACAGCAGTGATGGGAATCGAGATAGCTTCTTAATATCTGAGCAGGTGAGAAAACAAAGGCAAGAAGAGGGACCAGACTGACGACCATCAGTTGCTCTATTGGGAAAGTTTTGTGTGCTATTGTGTCTGAAGGCTGAGTCACTGAGGAGATTCTCACAAACTCATTAGCCCTGGAGCTTCCCAACTGATCCCTTGACTTACGATCTGGCGATGCCCTGAATTCCCATCTGATCTACTTTTGTGTGTATTCAGCCAGTCCTCTTTGCCAGCATGGCTTTTCAGTTGTAACATTATATGATTTATATTTTCATGGAGTGGAGGTGTATGGTGTGGTAACAATTCAATCAAAAAGTCAACAAAATATACGATTCTACGTGTGGAGATTTAGACTATGCACCCCCAGATGCAGATTCTTGGTGCATAGCTGAGATCCAAGTAGCCTGCTGGTAGAGTATACTGGCAGTCCAAAAAGGGCACATGCGGTGGATGCTAGGGTGACACCTGTGTATGTCACCTAAAGGATTCCAGCCAAGGAGAGTCCTGCAGTTTGAGGTAGACAAAGGCCCATCTACAGAACCCCAAAATTGACGCAAATTTTGTAAACAGAGTCCTGCTCTCAACGTTTGCTTTTCTTTACGTTATGCACTGTACTCCAAGAGGTAGGGTAACTTCGAATAAAGACAGAAAGTTAGGAGGACGGTAAGTCTCAGCTTACAGCTATTCTAAGTCTTTTCCAGACTCTTTCTTGCTTCTACAGTGTTCATTTTTACATCATTCTGCACATTTTTAAGATGAGGGATGCAATTTGGTCAAAGGAAACCATGAGTAAATTATGTGATTTTCTTCTAGCTACAAGAAAGTCTTCAAAGACTATGGACTTTTTGAAGACTGTTCTGCACAAAATGCACGTGTTGCATTTTTGGTTGTGTTTTTGTGTGGGGAAATAATATTTTTTGTGTGACAGAGACAGCATTTTCAGCTCAGAAAATAAAAATTTCTGCATAAAAATATTATTTTACATACAGAAAATGCTGATTGTTATATTACATTATGTTTTATGCACAAAACAACCACAGGTGAACTTTGCATCTTGAACTGCAGAGGTTCTCATCAGTCCATGATGCTTCTCATCAGGGCTTCTCAAAATTCAAGAAACAACTTTCAAGCATTTTTTAAAAAATATTTTCAAATATTCTTTCCATCTCTATCTAAGAGCAAGGAAATTCATTTTAAAGGAAATCCTGGCTTCTCAAGATCTTGAACTCTGTCTCAAATAACAGGAGAAAAATGAGCCCTTGAATGAAGGCAACATAGGTAAGAGTACTATTGGTGTCTTACATGTGGATAAATTCCACTACAAAAGTACTTGGACATTTTTGACAGAGGTAGAATGCCCATATTCAGTTCAAGGTTGTGGAAGCAGAGTTGCACAAGCAATGCCATTGCTCATAAGGAGGTGCACAGGTTAGACACACAATTGTACCTTAAGTTGTGCATTTTGTTGTTCAACATTGTCATTAAACCTAAGGATTGTGCAGCTAACCAATGAGTAACTCTGCATATGGAGATTTACATTATGGAACCCTGATATAAGTTTTTGCCCCTTCTTTCTTCATTTTTCTTCCATTTCACCCCACCAATGATGTAGCTATAGTGGAGCAAAATAAGGGTGTTGCCTTCCATAAGAATTCTGCCTCCAGGAAATATTCCTTCAGCTCTTAAATTTCAAGCACCGAGTAACTCAAAACATCTGTTGAGCAGTTAGAAGCATAGCATAGGCATCCAAAGCAAAGGTGCACGCAAAGTTCCCAAGGGAATGCAGACACAGTAAACAGAAACGCTATAGATGTGAATGATTTTCAGTTTCTTACGCTCAGCAACGCTAGGAATCTGGCATCTGAAGAAAATGAAAACCTTAATTGGGGGCAATGCCCTCATTTTGCCCCCGCCATAACTACACCCTGTCCCCTCCTTAAGAATCAAACATAACCCAAACTCAATGCACAGTGCCAATGAAATGATGCTTTAGATCCCCTCATTTTATGAGCTGCTCCTACAAAAGGGTTGAAGCTGAAAGCATGCATCCTCCTTCCTGTGGCTGAATACCCAATGCCCTGGGGATGCTGCCGAGAAGAAGGGAGGTTTGTAACAAAGGGAGATGGGTTTTCGTTTGCTTTTGATTCACAAAGAGGCCTTATTCATTCCTTCTTGTGCTGGGGAAGCTGTGGTGGTGTGGCAAACCAAAACTTTTGGAAAGGCAAGTGAAAACATACAGCCATGGTCCAGACATGCAAATCTGCCTGAATGTGCAAACTTAGCAGATCCTTCGCTGGGATTTCGGTCTGGAACTCTCCCCTTCCATCTCTCAGGCCATTTCCACACAGGGATATTGCCCACGCTGGGACGACCGCACCAGGAGGTTGTCTACACCGTGGGGTGCACTAGGGCGGTTAGAAAAGGTGAGGTTCTAAACCTCAAAGCGCCCTCGCGCGGCCACAGCGGTGGCACCCCATGTTTTATAAAGACCACCTTTCAAGTGGTCTTTTTAAAACAAGATCGCGCTACCCTGTCGCAGCGCCCCGTGAAGAACTGCAGGGGCGCGCAAGCACGTCCCTGCAGAGCTGCCTGGGGGCGGGCTTCTGGCTGGCGCACTGCTCCGATTGGCAAAGCGCCGCCAGAAGCTGCTGGCTGCCATTTTGGGCGCTGCCGGACGCCGCCAGACAGTGGCAGTGTGTAGAGCGGCGACTGCGCGCTGCTCCCCGCAGGGACGGAGCCACCCGGATTAAGGTAAACTCCGTCCCCGTGTGCACCGCCCTGTTCCACCGCGTTTTGGCCCCCCCATGTGGAAATGGCCTCAGTTTCAGTGATATTTAAGGAAAGAAAGAAGTACAAGGGAGGAAGACTGTATTCAACAGGATGAGAGGGAAGGAGTAACTTTTGGAGCAAATCAAGGATAGGAAACAGAATATATCCTGGGACAGAAGATGTCAAAGTGCAGGCCTTCCTGCAGCCACACTCTTTCCCCAAAGCCCTATTTCTTGTGTCACCCAAAACATCATGCTGGCAGAAAGGAATCACTTTCTTCCATGGTGAACTTGGGCAAATGTGATGGGTATGGATCTTTGAGAAGAAATGGGCAGGGCCCAGCAAAAGATCTGGTTGGCCTGATGGAGAATCCCCTCAGGGTATCTTCAGCCCACAGGCTAGAGCTTCCCCCTCCTTTTTCCAGAATTTATTTATTTATTTACTTACAAGGATCATGGAATCCTTTTGGGATATTAAGGTGGTTTAACTGCTGGTTATGCCATGGGTTGTACTAGTTAGACACTTGGGTAAGGAGGCATTCCGTACCCCCTATACAAGCTATTTCCCCATTTGCTTGCAACACCAGAGTGCATGGACACAGCTCCATCCCTTCATCCCCTCCAACCAGAATGGTCACTATTATACCCCAAGAACAGTCTCCGGAATGGCTGGCAAGCTGTAGGTCATGCCGTCCTCCTGCTGCCATTGCTTTCATCACTTCCTGTTAAGAATTTGCTTCCAGTCACTGCTCTTGAGTAGGAAAAAGGGACCTCCGAAATTCTATCAGCTGCCACCACCTACTGTTTGTATTCCAAGATTCAGTGAACTAATGGAAAGTCAATTTGCTCTTTTCCATCTCTTACTCTACAGACTTCCCCTACCCTTCTCCTTCTAAACAACATCTGAAGGAAGGTGCCTTCATGTATGTGATACCTTTGATAATATGAGAGCTAATTGCTGAGTATGTTGTTATTTTTGACCCAAATCCTGATGGACAATTACAAATACATAATCTAGAGATAAGCATTTGTGATCTTTTTGTATTCCTGATCCCTGCAAAGCCCGTAGTTTAAGCCCCCCCCGTAGGGACAGTTAAAGCCCCGCAGTCCCGACTTACTAGGAAGAAGCCACTGCAATCAATGAGGTTTTGTCCCCCTTTTGATTGGGAAGCAATTTACTTATGGTACCATTCCCTTTCACATGAGCAATCTCCATGGAGAGGTGGAATTGTAATAGGGATCCTGCTTTTGCCTGTCCTACTGATAGGCAAGACATGGGAACATCGTATAGCCGTCTCCCAATTGACATGGGAATAGATCCCTGTTGATCGCAGCAGCTGCTGCATGATAAGTGAGGATTGGGGGGATGGGGACTGGAGTTACTGCATAGCAACATAACTACGGTACTTATGCATTCATAACTCCATAGGATTTCAGCCTTTATCATTATTATCTATTGCATTCATTTATATCCTACCTTTTTCCCAGCAATGGGATTCAAGGCAGCTAACAACATATTAAAAAAGCAATACAGATTAAATACTATACAAAAGCATCAATAAAGGTATAAATATTAAAATTATTTTAAAAACAATGAAACTACTTCTCAGGTTAAAACATTAAAAGCATTAAAATTAACTAAAAGACTGCGCACAAACCTTAAAAACAAGATTAAAAGCCCACCACAGTTTGTTTCCAAAAGCTTGACAACATAAAAAAATGTTTTAACTTGCTGACAGAAGGAGAGTAAGGACAAGGACACCCTGGCCTCCCTAGGGAGGGAATTCCAAAGTTTGGGAGCAGCCACTAAGATGGCTCTGTCTCTCTTGTTCCCACCAAATGAGCCTGAGAAAGTGAAGTCTCTCCAGAACATCTTAGAGCTGTAGTGGGCTGCTGATAAAGTATAAAAGCTTTCCTTGTAAAATCTCCTCCTTTTCCCTCTGTCTCTACTCTTCACTTAGCACATGTGTACGTGTGTGTATACAATCCTCTGTGTCCCATGGGAAGAGAAGTTAAAGGCTCTATAGAAAATGACAAGTTAAACCCCTTCAGTGATTTCCCACTGACTCTTGAATCAAAACATTAGTAGGTGATGGCAGCTGATAGAATTTTTTTGAGAGGTGGTCACCTTTTCCTACTCAAAAGCAGGAGAAGACAAGGAGAAAACCCTTAACACCTCCATCTGTGTAAGGATGGTGGTAGAGCTTTATGTTTCATTGGTGTTAAACAGGAACCGGGCCATGGAAATTTGCCAGGAGCCTGGCATCTCTCTTTGCATCCTGAATGTTCAAGTTCATTCTTTCAAACAAAAGCAAACAAAATCCATCAGGCATCTAGCATTCATGACAATCTAGGTATCTCTCCTCTCTGAAATGTATACATTGCAAAGCCAAAGGCAGTGAGCAGTACAGCCTGAGAGCTAGACTTGGAAGACATACATTTCAGTGTTATGGTTGGTCCAAACTACAGCAGGCCCACTGAATCAATGACTGCATGATGGTTCAACCTGTAGGTAAATTCCATTGGTTCAATTTGTCTGCTCTAATCCAACTCACATTGGGACCTTTAACTTCATGTTTGACCACTGAGATAAAGCCAAGCAAATAGATTACAAAATGATGTGTTTTTTTAAAAAAATAAACAATACACAATTTAATGAATGACATTTACCAGAAAAATATTAGTTGAGTAATAAAATGAAGGGAGAAAATCTTGCACAATCCTACTTTTCCCCATCTGCCAGCTCCCAAGGCCATATAGCTGATGGATGATAGCCATTCTATGCACAAAGCCATTAACAAGATTCATTGAGAAAGCTGAGCCTCTTCATAATCACCAAGTTCTAGTCAGGAAAATGAGATGCCCAGGTCTCCTGGGGGCTGGGCAACTGAACCAATGGAAATGATGGAAAAGAACCAAGTCCCTCCCTGTACTGGTCTCCATCTGCGTAACTGGTGAGAGTGCCTACTGGAAAATGAATGTGCCTCCTGGAAGAAGTCTGTTCAAGAAAAGAACAATGAAGTTACTAAAATAAGACATCTGGCCACTTCACCTTGTTGGCAGGCACTCCGAAAGATGATTGATAGCTTGGGCCTCCTTTCACAAGTGCTTGAAACCAACAGCGTTGTAAATTCCCTTACAGTCAATAGATCTAGATTAAATTCTCAGCAATATTTTGTACAGCCTGTGAACTAATACAAGTCTCAGGGCAGAGAGGATCCACCAGTCTAAGCAAAATTTCCCTTAAAAGAAATTACATGTCTAGCATGCCAGCAGATGGGCACAAGGTTTGAAAGCCATCAATATCTGAATTTATGTGTGCTAAGCTTTTAAAGAATCATGATCTGTTTTCATCTTTTCTTTCTTTTCCTTGTAAAGTTACATGCTCCACAGGTCAGCATGGTACAAAAGAAACATAAAGAAAAAAACATATACCCATTGAATCAATTGTTGACCCTAGATAAATCCAGTTGTTTCAATAGGTTTACTTTAGTGGGGAGTAAATACTGAGAGACAGCATGCTGTAGTAGTTTGAGCATTGACCAGGGTTCAGTTCTCTATTCAGCCACGGAAACCCACTGGGTGACCTTGGGTGTGTCACACAGTCTCAACCCCAGAAAACCCCATGATAGTTTCATATTAAAGTTGCCATAAGTCAGAAATGGTTTGAAGGCACACAACAGGAACAAACTATAGGATTTAGGCCAGTCTTTGCTAATTGATTAGCCCAGTATAAAATGATGCCAAGGTAGGTGAGAATCCATGAGTTCTCTAGGATATTCAGTTTCATCCTTTAAAAAAGTATACAGTCAGCCATCCACATTTGCGGGTTTCACTTTTGTGGATTTGGTTATTCATGGATGGAGGTAGAGGCAGCAGTAAGCCCCACCAGCCATCGACTTCTGCCTTATGAAGGAACCCTGATGCCTCATAGGAATCCACAGTGGGTTAAATATGGTGATCATACTTTTTTGTGTGGTAAATATGGTTTGGGAAGGCCTAGAGTTTTTCATGTTTTTTTTCACTTTCATGGGGGTCCTGTGCCCCTAACTCTAGAGAATGTGGAGGGATGACTATACATATTTTACTTGAGTAGGCATAAACACATTTATGCAGAAGTTCTTTTGAGTTCAATAGTACTTAGAACTAAGCATGGCAACTATGAAGTCCAATTCTACGCAAGTTGACTTGAAAGCAATCGCTGTTGGATTTAGCAGGATATATATAGAAAGATGATAATGCTCAGTGAAGTAGAAGACAGCAGGAAAAGGAGGCCACAGTACAGATGGATTGTCTCAATAAAGTAAGCCACGGCCTTGCATTTGCAAGACCTGAAGAGGGCTGTTAATAATTGGGGTCTTGGAGATCTCTAATTCATAAGGTCAGCATAGGTCCAAGCTGACTTGATGGCAAATAACAGCTACAATTTCCAAGTGTACATAGTCATCTAACTCTTCTATCAGTCATCGCATGCTTTCAAGACAGGTTCAGTAGAGAGATGCTGGGCATAATTCAGCCAACATAATCCAGTGGATTTCAAAGTCAGAGTTAAGTGTGTACCCGAGCCTCACTCCATTAGAAAACTTCTAGGATGGTACAGGTGTAGACAACCTTGTTCTTTTTCTAGAGTCCCTGATCTGAGACTTCTGGCTTCTGAAACTGAATGAACGTTCTCACATCCAATCATAAGCACTCTCTTTCCACTGTTCCACACTGCCTTTCAGACCTTTGAAACCATTGAAGCTTGTTCAGTCAAGATGAAGAGGTTTTTAGTTTCGATCCTGTTCAAATCTATGGGAGCTAGAAATGCTTACATTTGGCTAGATTGGGCTCATATCCACTGGAACCCTGCTAGTGTCTTACATGTGCATTAAGTTGGGCATTTTTTTGTCTGATGGAGAATGGTTTATTCTGTTCAAGGCTGCAGACACAGGCTGCACATGTGACACTGTTGTGCATAGATGCACATGGATGGACTTGTGAATTGCATAGGTTATGCATGGCTGCACATGCAGGTGCTGATGCACATCAGATTGTGTGTTTGGTTGTATGACATCACAACTCACTAACGTTGTTGTACAGCTACTGCACAACTCTGAGGGTAAAGTAATACTTATTCTCCTCAGTGCAGGATCTTGGCCATTAGTAGAGAAACAAAGGTGAAGGAGGGGAGAAATTCAATATAAGTTAATGAAATTTTAATCTTTTGGTAGGTGAATCATTTTTGTTTGCAAGGCATGAGCTGGATTTCCTTTTACATGGACAAGAGCAAGCAGGAGATGATGGAGGAGAGTCTAAGTGTGTGTGTGTGTGTGTGTGTGAGAGAGAGAGAGAGAGAGAGAGAGAGAGAGAGAGAAGGCCTGACCCTGAAATTCTACAGAGGGAAGATTCTTGTGTTTATTTCCCTATAATGAGTTGGGTCTGAGCAAAACGCAAAAGCACTACATGAACACATGGGAAATAATGTGCGAGTTATTACATGCACTTGCAAATTCCACAGGGGATTAAGTAGACGAGGCCCTATTTACCTCTAAATTCAGCAGCTTGCAAACAAGCTTACTCCAGTCCGATGCTGCTGTCAGAGAAAGTACCCTTTGGTCTTAGAATATCAAGCAGCTCTCAGCATGTGTTAATGGTTCTGGCAACTGTATTTCATCATAGAATCAAACACCACAAACTGCGGGTAGGGATGGAAAAGAAATTCCCATTAACCAAAATGTTTTACGAGTTTATCAGATTTGCAGTTTGTGAGAGTGTCAGCAAAAGAATCCATATATCTTTCAGCTTCCCATCGCTGAGAAACACAAGTAACAGATTCTCCCCTTTTTACTGTTTTCACATTGTGAGCCCAACACCAAATGTTTATCTTTGAAAAATGCATGCAGACATGCTTTGCCCAATGTGAAATGGCAAATAATTTATTGAATAGAACACATATTAGCAAAAATGTTTTCCAAATTATAAATGAATTTCCACAAAGGGAAAAACTCACAAAATCCAGCAACCTGTAACAAAACAAGGACAGGAAGAAAATGCAGGTGGAAGCTGGAATAGAGATTTTCACATCCCCTACCAATGAGTCATCATATGTATCTACATGTAATAATTACCGCAGTTTGCTACCACTTTAACTTTTGTGGCTCCATCTTGTAGTTTGGTGTGGGTCACAGAAGTCTCTGCTAGAGCACTTCAGTGCCTGGCTATAGAGAATTCCGAGGGCTTCATGAAACTACAGATCCCAGGATGTTTGGAGTCATGATGGTTAAAATGCTGTTAAATAGCTATGACTGTAGTAGATATGCTCATATATTCCAAGATTCTGCTATGAAGCCAGGCTCTCTAGAACCCCATTTCAGCAAATGTGCATATGCATCACCAGGCAGTATCGCTTCAGATTGGTATAAGGGCCTTACTTGACTGTATGTCTATCTAATCTATCATGTATCTATCTTCCAGCCACTTTATCTATGGAGATTGATGGTGAAACCTGTCCTTAAAACACTAGTCAGTAATCCTTGATCACACTCTTGTAATTACAAGCATTACATTAGCAGTATGTATCCGAAGAAGACAGTTGCTTTTAGGATAGTGATTAGGAGAACCTACCATATTCTGCAAAACATTACCTGCCAGTCCAGGAATCTTATCTACGTAATTAAATGAAGACATACAGGGTGCCATCTTCAGTATGTGGGGAAAACTCCCACAGACCTTCATACACACTTCAGGAATCACAGATCAGAAATCCTGACTAGGGCCATTTCCGCACGAGAGGGGAGGAGAGGTTCACTGCATGACAAGAGCAGTGTTTTTATACTCCAATTCAGAAACTCAATTCAGAAATTCAGAAACGGTGCAGTCTGCACCCCTCCATTTACATCGCACTGCTGTGGAGAACAGCATCCACGGCATCCAAGTCAGGGCAAGTCCCCGGCCACTCCCATTCCCCTCCCTCATCCCGCCCTGCCATCGCCGATTGGCCTGTTTCTCCAAAAACACACACGCATTTTTAACACGTTTCTGTGTTGCTACGTTTGTGTGTAGCACAAACATAGGAAAAAAACACGTTTTAACAGTCCATTACCAGATCGACTCTCTTCCTGCTGTCCGTTTAACACAGGAAGACAATAATGATGGCAGCCTGTCCTTCGATGGGTGGGGAGAGATAGGGACGCAAATGATGGAAGGGACAGCCCAGGAACACCCATAGCCAGCCACTTCTGCAATGTGAATCAATGCTACGCTTCTGCATGTAGGCAAAAACCGAAGCAGAACTGGTTTGGGAGATTCACATCAGAGTTTTTCCAGTTTTCACATACAGCGGTTTTGCATCGCAGTGAACCTCAGTGCACTGTTATAGGAGCTGAAAACGTGCAGAACCACGAGGAAAACTACAACGTTAAAAAGGTACAACGTGCAGACTGAAGGGTAAGAATTAGGCACTGCTACGATGCATCAACCTCATGCAGAAATGCCCTAGGAAGCATGAAAAACTAATGGCTAGATATATTAATTCAAAATACTGTAGCCTCACTGATTGGTCTGTATCTGGAAATGAGGTGTTGTCTCTCTCAGATCCTTTGGACTTAAAGGAGAATTTCTGGATCCACAGACTTAAGACCTTAAGTCCTGTCATACTACACAATTACAGCACTATGTTTCACTTTAACTGCCGTGGCAACATCCCATGGAATCCTGGGATTGGCAATATAGGGAGAGTCATTTAGAGGATTTAGAGGACAAAACATGAAAATATAAAAACAAATCAAATTGGTACAAAGCCACTATTTAGACTCAGCTTACAAAGGACTTTAAATGTTGCTAGGACCACTAACAATTGGAATTGTTTGTGACATTTAAAAGGGGAATTTGTGTGGGTTAAGGGATTTTTAAAATGTGTATTTTACTCTTTTTCTAACTACATCTAACTTCCTCTGTATCTTTCATATTGAAGATGTGAGGACTTGATTCGTATTGATCTGCATTTCTCTCTTCACATGAAATTAACATTCTGGTACCTGTTCATAAGAAAGAAATAGAAAAACAATCTCTTTCCCTTGCACATATGGAGATTGATAACAGAGAATGTCAGGAGGTGTTTGGCCTTTCGAGTAGGACATGGAGGTATAATTTATTAAGATGAAGAGGAAGGACAGGCAGTGAATATGGAAAGGACAATGTGCGTGCATTCCTCGAAATTAAGAGGATTACTAAAATAGGGCATCTCACTCTTTTAAAGTACAGCTGCAAAAAGAATGACGCAGTGGCAGTTTAATCCCCATAAATAATGGTTCCACTTCAAGCTTCCACTCCAATGTTTGTTCGTCTGGTACTCACTACCTCTTTGTCTGAAGAAAGGGATTCCAAGGACAAAATGCAGAGCAACCCCTTGACCTTCTGTCCACGCTATCAAGACATCCTCGTCCCCACTGTCACTGAGGCAGTGGATCCACTCTGGGTTTTACATTGAACTTTCAACTTGGATGTAATACATGGTGCCCAGACCTCTGTCTGTTCGTGCTACCCTCAGACACGCTGTCTGAGCCACTCTGCTGTGACCCCTTCTTCAGGACTGGTAACTATCACCCTTCCCATGCAATTTCTCTCTATCCAACCTTTCTTGCCTCATTTTCTGATAGCTTTGTATGGCTCTTTAGACGCAGTGATTCTCAACCTGTGGGTCCCCAGATGTTTTTGGACTTTAGCTCCCAGAAGCCCCAGCCACTATGGTCAATGCTCAGGGCTTCTGGGAGCTGAAGTCCAAAAATATCTGGGACCACAGGTTGAGAACCACTGCTTTATAGTGTCTGGTTTCTTGTGCGTTTTCAAATTCCCAACAAAATACTCTGTTTAATTCTTAACTGGAGTCCTCTCTATAGTTAGTACTGGTACACACAGGTGAAAAGAACCTGCTGTTACCCTCCTCACACAGGCCTCCTTTGAGTTATAATTCCTCAAATTTAAGGAGATGCTGGCATTGCAGGTGGACCTCAAAGTCCCACACCTTTTAGGATAATAGCATGACGTCAGCCATTACTTTTCAGACTACAGCATCAAAAGCTGCTTTATTAGTTTATTAAGCAAATCACAGACCCTCCTGTTCTGTCATTTCCCCAGGAATGAACACATCAGGTGCACCATTGTTATCTTCAACTGAGTCCCAAGTTTTGTCATTATCACTTTACAATCAGTAAATTGTCTCCTGGCTGTCACATTGTGTTTAACCAATTCAGATTAATTTAGAGAAGTGGATCACAAACTCAACTATTTGCATTCAGTAATTAACTGACATTTAAATGTCCTTGTCATCAAATCCTTAGTGTCCTTGGGAACAGCCAGGAAGTTTCAACTGTCACAGAGAGAGAAACAAACATCCCATGAAGTAAATCCAGAATTAAACAAAAGCTTTTCAAACGTAGCTTAAATGTTTGAACATTTTGTTCCATTCATCATAAAAAGGACATATCCTCATTTATATAACTCTAGATAAGCCTTTTGGAGGTGTCTGAATGAATTTCCAAATTACTTTGTCTCTCTTTTCCTCTTGTTGTTGTTGTTGCTGCTGCTGCTGCTGTTTTTAATTGTAGTAGTATTAATATTTGGCTAAAAGCAGCTGACAGGATTGGGACAACAGTGCATGTTTTAACCCTCTCTTCCTACACCATAGCCCTGATCCAAAATGCATCTGGCATCATCTCTACTTTGGCCCTACATAGTCCATGGACAAGCTGGCAGGCAGATTGTTGGAGGTGTAGTCCAAAAGAGTCATTCTGCAGACATCATGGTCATATTTCATTTGGAAAGCAATCAGAGCCAGCAGGAAGCAAAAGACAAAATGGTATATTCCATTTCAAGTATAAGACTAAATAGTACCTTCCTTCTCTATGATAAGGCAAAGGACAAAATGGTGCCTTCCATTTCCAGCTTAAGGCAATCTCCATCATAACACAAAGGACAGAATGGTACTTCCACCCAGCATAAAGCAGAGGACAAAAATGGTGTCTTCCATTTCAAGCATATGACAAAGGACGAAATAGTACCTTCCATCGTCAGCATAAAAGAATCAAATGAAGACTTCCATTTCCAGCATAAGGCAATCTCCACCATAACATGAAAGACAGAATGGTCCCTCCTTCCCAGTTCTACCTACAGAAGCTGACTGGAATTCCCGCTTAGTCTTAATTCACCCTTAGCAAGCGAATAGCATCTTATGGCACAACTCAGGGAACCTGGCTACTACTGTACTGAGCATTTTAGGACTGTTCCTCTGGTACAAACATAGCTTTGGCCTCCAAGAGAGGGAAATGGATAAGGAACTCAGAAAACTGCTGCTATTGTTTCTGCTGAGGTGTTTGCCTTAGCCTGCCATGTGGTGGGGCTGGCCCTGACAACAGTGGCCTAGGCTTGATAGAACAATATAATCTATTTATGGTAGCTGGTCTGTTCTAATTGAGACTAGCAAATGGATTTAGACATAGGTCAGTGGGATGGCAAATCTGCCTTAGTTGTTGACCTGAACTTTATAGAGCTATCAGGGGTGTCAAACACCATACTGGACATGAATTCAAGCATCTTGCATATTTCCTTTATTTATTTTACTTATTATTTCTTACAATATATCTATCCCATCCCCTTCTGTCATGAGATCTCAGGGCAACATGCAATTAAAGCCGTATAAACAGTTGAAAGTAATTCCAGCTAATAATGTAAACAGATTGATGGGTCGTTTCACCATATGTGGTGGACTTGCGAAAAAGCACAGAAATTCTGGGCAATGATCCACCAATTGATGGAAGACATACTGAAGATTAAAATTCAACTATTACCAGAATAATTTTTGCTTGGGCTGATAAGTAGCTCAGTTGATAAGGTTTGCTTCAAGGTAATGGCAATATATGATTATGATGGCAAGAATATTGTATGTCCAGAAATGGAGGCATCCCATGACCCCACCCCAAGAACAATGGATTATGAAATTACTGGACCTGATGAAGATGGATAAATTAACAACGCTTTTAAAAGAAGTCTCACCTGTGGATTAAAAAAAGCATTGGGCAAGGGTCATACAATTTATAAGTTCTTTTGTTGGACCACAGGCAGTAACTGGGTTTGCTTAATCAGTATGGATAGAGTAATCATAGTAGAATTTTTGACTTGTTGATATTAACAAAATTTGCTCAATTTTTGTGAAATATTGAGCTAATAATGAGTAGTCTGAGATAAGATCAGGTAACAGTTTAAGATAGCTATGTAAATATACTTGTGTGTGTGTGCGTGCGTGTGTGTGTGTATAATATGTGAATATTGACATAGAAAATAGATGAAATATAAAATAGGATTACCAATATGTTCTCTGGGAAGTAGGAAGTCAACTATATATCCTGGGTTTTTTTTCCTGTCTTTTTCTTTTCATGTTTCATGTTTATTGTTCAAATCATTAGTAGTAGGTTAGAGGCTAATTTAGTGGTTTACTTTTTAATTAATACAAATTAATACAAATTAATACAAATTAGTTCAAATTAATTAATTAATATAGTTAACATTGTTTGCAGTTAGTTTATTGTCAATGTTTTTTTTGTGTGTTTTCTATATTGTTTTCTATGTAGTTTTTATAGTCTATTAAAAAAAACTTTTAAAAAAAGTAAATTCAGAGTGCCAGTTCGAGGGAGTATAATCAACACAGCATAATCAATACACAAAGCAAGAGTCAGGGCTCTTCAGGACTGCAAGCCAAGGGTTGAAAGAAGGACACGTTGCTTCCACCAGAAATAGCAGTTGTCTACAATAGACTTCTCCCCACCACATCTCTAATATTTATTCACCATCAGCCTGATTAATGAGTCTTGCCTATATGAGTGCTCCCAGTCTTATGGACACTCCCTTTCTTGTATATGCTGGGCTGCAGTAAGTATTGTCTTCTTCATGTCTTTGTGTTGTAGCTGTTGGGAAACATCCTGTATGTGTCTGAACCTGGGACTGCGGTATGACTTTGGGAGATCTGGATCCTCTGCTTAACTGTGAAGCTTTCCAGATAACCTTGGCCTAGTCACCATGTGCTACCCTAATCACCTTTATTCCAGGGGTGTAGTTAGGATAAAGCAGTGGTTCTCAACCTGTGGGTCCCAGATGTTTGTGGACTTCAGCTCCCAGAAGCCCCAGCCACTATGGTCAATGCTCAGGGCTTCTGGGAGCTGAAGTCCAAAAACATCTGGGGACCCACAGGTTGAGAACCACTGGGATAAAGGAAAGAGAGTGGCATACATGATTCTGAACTCTTCCAAGGAAGTTTGGGGACAATCAAAGAATAAATAGCAACAAAAATCTCCAATTCAACCAGCTGGTCCTTATTTATTTCTTATTATTGCCATCATTAGATTTCCTTGAGCTAAGCATTTGACATAATTAGGTAAATGATAGACATGTAAATGTAGATGCTCAACTGAGCTCATTAATTGATTTATTCATAATTGCATAGAAGTATCTCAAAAATATGGTTATTCATTTAATCAGTTGATTGTTTGATGAGAATTTGCTTAACATCTCCCTCCTCTCTCTTACCATTTCCCCCCTTGAAGAATTCTAATTCCAAGGAAAATAAGCTAAAATCTGGCACAAGGGAGTTCCCTCCCCCCGCCACCTTACTCTCTAATTGACCAAAGGCTCTATTTCCACACAGTGATCTGACCTTATCCAAATGTACAGACCTTTTTGCTTATGCAGACATTTGAGTGTTAAAGGTCTGGTGCATAATTTTTTTTAAGAGTGAGGTGTGTTCTGTGTTTCTCAATTCAGTTTTCTCAGTTCTCAGTTCCAAGTTGTACTTAGAATCATAGAATGGTAGAGTTGGAAGAGACCATGAGGGCTATCTAGACCAACCTACTGCCATGCAGGAATATGCAACCAAAGCACTCCTGACATCAAGCCTTCAAAGGAGGAAAATCCAGCCTCCTTCCTTAGTCCTTCTTATAGGGTATACACAACTTAAGCAAAGTAGAAATAAGCCATGAAGTAGTTAAATGGGCTTTAAAACAAGTAATCATGTTGTTGTGCACCTTCAAGTCATTTCTGACTTTGATGACCCTAAGATGAACCTTAGATCCGGATTTGGAAATCTCAGCATTAGGAGAGGAGTCCCTGTTATCTCAAGAAACCACAGCTGGAAAGCCTTCCCTTCCAAATACTTCTGCAGATTACAAAGGAGATTAATGTCCACCTGACAGCCTGAAAATCTTACCCATCCAGTGATACCTCCTGAATTGCTATTCTTTGCTACTCCACGTTTGTCATAATGCTGCAGAGAAAACTCCCTCTCCATCCTCCTGTTTCAATTCAAGAATGGAGGCATTAGTGAATGGAAGACATCTTTATGTAAAGGGATCTTTTAGCACCTTTGAGACTAATTGAGAGAAAGAAGTTGGTAGCATAAGCCTTCATAGACTTAAGTCTATTTCATCAGGTGCAGTTTATTTAATGGCATGCTGTTCCAGATGTCTGGCATTCATACTGAACAATCCAGCACTCAAACAAATATTGTGTGCCTTCAAGTCATTTCTGACTTATGGTGACCTTAAAATGAACCCTTCATGGGGTTTTCTGGGGCTGAGAGTGTGTGACACACCCAAGGTCACCCAGTGGATTTCCATGGTCGAGTGAGGAATTGAACCCCGGTCTCCAGAGTTGTAGCCCAATGCCCAGACCACTACTCCACACTGGTTCTCAAGCTGCCATACACACACACAGTTATAGCAAACAGGTATGGACAGACGGGAAACCCTCATCAATCTCTCACAGACACAACTCACTGCAGCAAGACACCTCTCTGCTTCTCTTGAGATCTGTTTTGACCCTGTCCATTAAAGCCAAGAAGTCTCTTTTTTGGAAGAGTTTAGCAATATTGCCAGGAAGATCCTAGGCTGCCAGGTATGGAGATAGATTTAGGTTTGATAGGAAAGTGTGTCAATAGCAGATACTATGGTACTTCAGGAATTGTCCACTGCTCCATTCCATCCTTCTATCTTGTGTGCAAAATATTCCCAAATTCCAGCTTGCAACACTTCTTAGGAACAAGCTTGATACAAGAACTGGTGTTAGCAAGTCTGTGAATGATAATTTTTTTAAAAAAAAATAAGCACAAATGTATATTGCAGGTGGAGGGGCCTGATTTTAGCATATGGGGGTGGAAGAGAGCTTTAACTTTTTGTTCCATTACGTAATTGCAGCCTTTCTAGTTATGGCCTCACCCGTAGGGACCACCCTATCACAGGATGTATGCCTGGAGCTCTCCCTGATTTTATTATTTTTTAATCAAATAAGAGTTCAAAAGACTTGGATGTTCCAGTCTGCTTTTAACTGAAGGGCTTCCAATCTTTATGTAATAAACTGAAATATATCTTGTTGCTGTTTCTTCTCTCCAAACTTTTATGCTGCTTTTTTAGTTAACTGGACTTTTACCTGTTATAATAAAATCATACTTGGTATGTCAACACTTGGTATGTTATCACTTTTGTAAGACCCATTGATTCAATGGATCTGTTTCTTCACCTAACAGCTTCAGTGTATCTAGTTAGTATTTTTTTTTTCACCTTTCTCTTCCTTCCAAAGAAAGGACTGGAAAAGTATCACTACAAAGCTTCTAAGTGTGCCCCTGATATCTGGTTGTGTTTGTCTGCAGAAGAAACACAACAGCTCAAACTATCCTGCAAAATTTTTGCTTCCACTAAGCCCTTTCTCCAATTTCACAGCCTCTGGTGACTTATTATGTCTGGAGAGGCACTTAGTACTGGGGTTGTTCTCCCAAAGTTAATAACGGAGCTCCTGGGGCCTTCTCAGACAGTCAGGCAGAGAGACTTGAATTTTCAACCCAGCTCTGTTGTGGATTCATCGCATCAGACAGTCACACCTGCTGTTATCTCTGTGAGCTGGTTGAAAGCCAAAGGAGCTTAAAGAACTTGTGGAAACATTGCCAGGAGTTAACATTAAGCTGGTAGTTACAGCCAAACTTCTTCTTTCAGCCAAGGAAAGAACATGTTTGCAAAGTCACAATGGACCACCAGGTCAAAAAATTAGGAAGTCTGATTTTACTAGCCCAGTTTCTCTGAGATATAACCAGTTACCTCTGTATTAGACGATGAGTCTAGGCTAGGAATGTGGAAAGATGATGTTTCCAGATCCTGTTGGGCTGCATTTCCATCTTCTGTGACCATTGGCTAAAGCTAAGCAGTACTTGAAGTTCAACTTCATATGGAGGGACGCATTTTTCCTATACCTCATACAAGCCATTAACCACAGGCATCATTTCTGATTTCAGTAGAGGAAGCAAAGGATATTTGCTTAAGAACAGAGGTAGTGAAAAATGTCTCAGCAAAATTTAATGGCCAGCTTGTAACAGAGTTGCTGGTTGATCAGGAAGAGAAATCTGGTCTCTTGAGAATTTAAAAGGAAACAGGTTGAAGCAACAACATTTTACAGTATCATTCTCCCTAATTATATTTACTGAAATTATTTGCCTTTCTTGTATGCTAACAAAAAGGAACAGACACTCTAATTACACCTTGGGCAAGATCCTACATGGAGAGGGGTCATAGCATAAATCTCTGCATATTGAGTTATGCATTAATCATGCTACAGTGCCCATATATGGCATGGCAATATTGTGCAGCTAAACCAAAAAAAACCTGAATGTGAGATAAACCCTGAAGGTGAGGTAAAGCAAATGGACATGCACATCCATGTACAATACACAATGTACATCTGAAACAGGCATGGTTAACAGTCCTCATCTTTTATCTCAGGGACAGAAGATTCTTTGCATTGTCAGCTATCCAGTATCTGGAGTTTCCTCTTGTCTACTTTCTGGTCACTTGAGTTTCCAACTCATGAATAATAGCATTGTCCAAATAGAAAAGTTGGCATCAGCACTCCCCTTAAGGAACTCTTAAGGGCTCTAATTTCAGGAAATTAATATTGAGAGAAAATAACCATTTGCTTTTAAAACTTCTGTGCTATTTATTAATCAAACCAAGTAATTCATTCTGTTATATATTCTTTGGCTGGATTATTACATCACATAGACACCCTTCTTTATAGATATTTAAGCATCTAGGCTGATATCTAGACTCTTTACCTATTTAGACTAAATAAGGCAGGATTAGCCATGTTAGCCATTTAAAAAAAAAATCAAAATCCAAAGACAATCTATTGACACACTTAACTATCACACCTATATCTATGTCCATACCTGGCAACTTCAGGTCTTCCTGAGAAACATCACTGAACTCTTCCAAAAGAGAGACTTCATGGCTTCAGTGGACAAAGTCAAAACAGATCTCAAGAGAAGAGACTTGATGGATACAAAGAGGTGCTGAAATTGTATGGCCTTCCTTTACAGCCTTTTGCTTATTCTTCCTTGACTTTTCTTTGTTGGAAGGAGGGAGGTGGCGATCCAGCTTTCTGTCTGGACGAAAACACTCCCACTGTGACATCCAAAATCACAAGACTCAGACTTGTAGGCTTTTTAAAAAAAATCCAGCAGCACTGCTTTGTGTTTCCTCTGCTGTTGTCGTTGTTGTTGTTAAGCTCATGAGCTAACTAGAATCATAGAATCTTAGAGCTGGAAGAGACCACAAGAGCCATCCAGTCCAATCCCATTCTGCCATGCAGGAATACACCATCAGAGCATTCCTGACAGATGGCCATCCAGCCTCTGTTTAAAAACCTCCAAAGAAGGAGAGTCCACAACACTCAAAGGCAGCAGCATATTCCACTGTCAAACTGCTCTTACCATCAGGAAGTTCTTCCTAATGTTTAGGTGGAATCTCTTTTCTGTAGTTTTAATCTATTGCTCTGTGGATCTAGTCTCTGGAGCCTATAAAGACTGTTCTTATACAGGAACCTCTGCCTTTTGACACCCTGTTATCTGATGACTCGATCTTCCAATGCTTCCAAATTAAAGACAAGTTCCATCAATTCACTCTTTCATCAGTTCTTCTTGTCGACAGAGGCTTGCTTGGGCTTGCTCTCATGCTCATGCTGATTGCAGAGCAAACTGAGAGAGGGAAAAAGGCACCAAGCTGGCAACGACACTTTGCAAGCAGTACACACACACTTGCTCCCAAGTGAGCCTCTATAAGTCCTCCATGCTCCTTAGAGTACAGTACATGAGCTTTGCTTTTCAACCAATTCTATTTTCTGACAGTGCTCCAGTCCCTGTCAGATATGTGGGAAAAACCTGGACTGTCTCTTCTTCTCTTTATCTTACCATTGTCACAGGTCCATGTGATGGAAACATAGGAGAGGGCCTTTTCAGTAATTGCTCCCAGTCTCTGGAACTGGATCTAACTGAGGTTAGATAGGCAGATGCTTCAGCAAGCCTTTCAGAACTGACTGCTCAGAGGGAATGGGCCTCTCATCTGCTGTGTTGTGTTCTTCTTTTTAACAGCTGTACTTTTAACTGCTTTTAATTTTATTGTACTTCAATTATGTTTGTAAAATATATTTGTAAATATATTTTAAAAAGCTTTTGTAAGCCACTTTAAGTCCCAAATGGGAAGAAGATGGGATCATCATGGCAGAGACCCTGCCTTGCTAACTTAGTTATGAATGCATATCTAAGTATATTCTCGTGGCCCAACCCTCTCTCTCCCTCCAGCCTATCTTAAAAGCCAGGAGCTACAACAAATGCTGGAGGTACTTTCTGTTGACCATTAAGGCACAGCAGGATGACTTTTCCGGACTGCTCCTGTGAATGATCTGCAGTGAGATGAGGAATTGTGACAGGGGTCCTGCTATCCCCGATCACCAGCGAAAAAGACATCCATCACTCTGAGGGTCTCCCTGGAATTAAAGATAGGATGGGAAGGCATTTATGATCTTGCCAGGATAGTGAATAGGTAGTGCAACTGAATACAGAGCAGATATGAATGTAAACTAACAACATGATGCCACCTCTGCAAAAATACAACCCAGCTGAGCAACTATTTTCGTCCTAAAGTGGTGGCCCAACAGGATTGTTACTCAAATCTGGTTTAAATCTCTTAATGAAGTATTCCAGCCCCAAACAAGGAAACATTTGGTGACATATAAGGGGTGCTCATCAGCGGTGGAGCTTGGAGTGTGTGGAGAGGGGCTGATGGGGGCATGTGGGGGCATGGCTGTGGTGCACAGGGGCATGGCCATGGCACACGGGGGCATGGCTATCAGCTAGGATGCCCCCAAAACATTGCCGCTGGGGGCAAACTACCCCCATCATCCCCGTTGCTACGTGACTCGTGCTCATGATAAATAGTAACATGTTCATCTGAGCAAAATGTCCACAGCAGTGTGACCAGATTTGCCATTAAGTTCTTCATGTGATTCTAATCACATAGGGGCTAGGAAGGCTCAGAAGGAGCTTCTCCCTCACTGATGAATTATATGAATCATATCTGGATTCTCTGTACTTTCTCACTCTTACTCGCTTTCCTCAGAATTATCACAGATGTTTTCCCTAGCTCATTTGCACCTCTCTAATTAATGTGACCCTGGAAAGGAATAGTCCTTAGTAGCATACAAGCTACCCCACCACACACAGTTTGGGAAGTTTCAAGAAAGGTTTACAGACATGTTTGTTCTCTATTAAACATGATTTTATTGCTGTTGTCGGTGGTTTGTTTTGTTCCATTTTTCATGAGTTCAGAGGGAGGGGGAGAAATAAGTTTAAAAGGCAATCTCCCAGATGGCATCATCCTTCATACATAATAATGAGCTGTTTATCAGTTACCAGCAACTCTCATCATGCACTAATCAAACTGTTTTGTGATCCAATTGTTGTAGTTGCCAATATGGCTCTCCCATCTCTATCACAGAACCTGCTGCTGTTGATTATAATGAAATAGAGACAGAGACCTAATTCACGTTAATTATTATTCCAGAGTATAGAGCCAGTAAATTAAATGGTTTCAGGAGAAGCCTATCAAAAATCTTTTGGGTCTTAAGAACTTGACCAGGATGGCAACTGCCAATAAGGAAGAGCAATCAAGCCTTATCTATTGGCTAGTGAAAGTCTCTCAACCGGCGTGATACAATGGTTTGAGTGTTGTGCTGCAACTTTGAGAGACCAGAGTTCAAACCTGTGCTAAGCCATGGAAACTACTGGGTGATACTGGGCAAGTCACACTCTCTCAGCCCTAAAGGAAGGCAGTGGCATACTCCCTCTGAACAAACCTTGGCAAGAAAATCCCATGACACATTTGTCTTAAGGTTGCTACAAGTTGAGGAGGGAAAAAAACTTGAAGGCACTTAGGAAGGGACTTTCCACACTGCACTATTATAATGCTATTATTCCCCTTTCAACATCCTATGGAATCCTGTGGTTTGCAGTTTAGGGAGGGGCATTTAGAATTCTCGGTAAACTACAAACCCAAGAATTCCACAGGAAGTTGAAAGTGGAATAGTAGCACTATAACAGGGTAGTGTAGAAAGACCCGTAGTAAAATGAGAGTTCCTACCTTCGCTCCTTTGTGATCATCATCAGTGATATATGAATTAGTCATACAAGAAGCCTCTGCCTTTTTTGACACCCCATTTGTTTTGTTTAGAAAGCCGGCCACAGTTTCCAATCTTTAAACAGAGTCTATAGTTGTAGCTGCAGTCAAGGTTTACAGAAACTTGTCAGTCAGTTACCCTTCTTGTTTCAATAGTCCAGGTCAACAATAAATTCAGTGTGTCAGTTCAAAGAAGTATTCAGCAGCATAAGCTGAAACTGCAAACCCCAGGATTCCATGGGATGTTGAAAGTGGAATCATAGTGCTATAACAGTCTAGTGCAGAAATAGGCATAGTCAGGATGCAAAGCAAGAGTCAAGGTTTTTCAAGAACACAAGCAAAGGGTCAAAAGAAGGTGTTGCTTCCACCAGATTTGCCAGTTGTCTGTAACAGACATCTCCCCACCGCACCTCTGGCATTTATTGACCATCAGTCTCCCCCAGACTTCTCAGCGTAAGTGCTCTGAGAGCCCTGTGCAATCCCCTTCTTGTCTGTGCTGGGCTGCAGTAAGTATTGTCCTGTTCAAGGCCTTTTCTTTACCCTATCTGTTCCCAGTGGCATCCCACAGGGCTTTCAGTGGTGGTCCTCTTAGGAGAGGAGTGTGACAGGAGCCCTCCCCTCCACACTGGCTGGCTGTAGGAGGTGTGATGGCCATGCCTCTTGCTTGACGGTACAACTGGGTATTGTTCCAGGCTGCTGTGGGGCAGGAAGCACAGCCATTGCACTTCCTGACCCTCCACAGCTCAGGTAAGTGCAGGCAGGTGGTAGGAGGTTGGTGCGATCGCTGGTCATTGATGGAGAGAATCCATCAATGATTTGTGGCATGACTGCACTGCCTGGGGACAGGAGAAGGATGGGACCCGGACAATGTCATGCAGAATTTTTGTCTGGGTCCTGTCCTTCTCCTGTCCCCAGTGTGGGACGATGACATCCTGCAGAAAGAGCTCGTGTCTGTGTTTTTGCTGCTGCAGAAGATCCTGTTTGTGTTTGCAACGGAGTCCTGGGACTGGGGTATGGCTCCATTATCTGATGACTCACTTTTTCCAAATTAAGGACAAGTTGCATTAATTCAACAGGATTTCCACTCTTTTATTAGTTTTTCTTGCTTACGGAGGCTTACTTGGACTGCTCATACAGGCACACTGTTTGCAAAGCAAGCTGAGAGGGAAGGAAATGCACTAAGTTAGCTGAGAGACTTTGCAAGCAGTGCACATAGTTGGTCCTAAGTGAGCCTCCGTAAGTATTTGATGATCCTTAGAGTGCAGTACATTGCTTCTGCTTTTCCCTCAGTTGATTTTCTGACAGTGAGCCAGTCCCTTGTCTGTCAGATAAGTGAGGGAAACCTGTAACCTTCCCCACATGTGTACCTTAGTGCTCTCACCTTTACTTCTCCACCAAACATCTTCCTGGATTTCCACCGCCATGCTAGTGGATTTGGGGTGGAAAATGATATGCAAAATAATGCATATTTTTCTGCAACATATGCTAATATGAACCATCTTGTACTCATTTGCATACATAAGAAGATGCTTGTTCTCTTGTTCTTGTTCTCTCTTATTCTCTCCAGAACACCATTATATATCACTTTCTTTTGATGGGGACCCAAGCATCTTACAAAACAGTTAAAAGCCAGGTATGTTTGAAAACCTGATAATACTAAATAAATAAATATAAATTAACTATCATGTTAAAATAGCTATAATTTGCAACATAATGGAGATGAAAATGCCACACATAGTTAAAAAAATGCTACACATGGATTTAATGTCAAAATATTTGTTTAAATGAAAAGGTTTCTGTCTTTCTGAGAGGACAGCAGAGAGGGGGCCAGGCTGGCCTCTCATGGAAGGGAATTCTACAGCCTGATTCATATACATAAATGCATCTGTACATTTTGAGGACAGAAGGTCCTTCATACTCAGCCACAGATTTAGTGGAGGCACTCCAGGGTTATGAGGATGCCATCCCTTCAAAACCACGAAAACCTGATATACACAGATTTTTTGGTGGATTTTGCTAGTATCTCTAAATAGGATATGCAACTAGGGGCTTTTCCACCCTACACTGTTATAGTGCTACTATTCCACTTTCAACATCCTATGGAATCCTGGAGCTTGCAGTTTAGGGAGAGACCTTTAGAATCCTTAGCCAGAGAGCTCTTTGGCCTCAGTTAAACTACAAACCCCAGAATTCCACAAGGTGTTGAAAGTGGAACAGTAGCACTATAACAGTATTGTGTGAAACGGCCCTAGGACAGCCTGTGAATTTGTTGTCAGATCCTTTTACCGAAAGCAGACGGAATGCCATATTCATAGGACGTATAGAATCCACAAGTTGGGCTCATTAGGGGTATTGGGCTCCTTTCCAATAGGCTGGTAAAAAGTACCAACACATTTTCTTGTCCTTGATGAGAAAGGCAATAACAATTCTGAGGGGCAACAATCAAGAATGATGGCTGTCAAGGCATTCTGTTGGTTGGGAACCACTATAGAAAAAAAGGCCTACAGCTGATAGCTGATACACTTTAATCCTGATACCTCTGGGATTTACATCTTTGTTTTGATATTGCTGGCTTTTGAGAGCAGTGTTCAACATATAAATAAAACAGACTGATAAAATATACCCTTGTCTGGCATTCTTGCCAGTTGGAAATCATTCCGTTTCTCCATATCCTTCCTCAACAGTGGTCTCTTGTCCTGAATGTAGGTTGTGCACCAGATAATCAAATGTTGTGGCACTTCTATTTCATATGCTGCATGGTTTGCTTTTGTATGTCAGCATTTATAAGGGACAGGCTCATTCCCTTATTCGTTATTTATTTACTCAGGTGATTTATATTCATTTATTTTTAAAAATTAAATCTAGTAATCTGAGCCAGCTAATAAAGTAAACAGATACTATGTGTCATGGACAGAGTTCCAGTAATACCTGGCCAAATCAGCAATGTGGCAAACTTAATGAGGAGTCATTCCTGTACTACTGTAGGAGGATTATCAATTTCAGTTCTCCCCATATATTTAAAGAGGGCTAAGGAATTCCAGCCTGAGCAAAAGATTCTTGAACTGTTGTCAAAGATGGTAGGATATTGAAGTAAATTTGGAATAAATCATATTAATAAACAAATTAATAATAATTATAATTATAAATGATATATAAATAAAATAATAACAACAACAACAATAATACTTTTTGAATAATTCTTCAGAGAACTAAGCATATGCATTGAAACTATTTTGGAAGATGTTGCATTGAGATGCATACTTTGCAGATGAAATCCACCATGGTGTAGTGGCTTAAGTGTTTGACTATGACCAGGGTTTGATTTGCCCCTTGGCAGTGGAAACTCACTGAGTGACCTTGGGTGCATCACACGCTCTCAGCCCCAGAAAACCACATGAAAGGTCACCATAAGTCAGAAACAAGTTGAAGGCACACAGGAACAACTTTGCAGAAAGTTTTCCAGCTTTGCCTTTTGCCACTGGTTGCCCTGAACTGTTTTGCGGGCACCTTTCAAGCTTGTAGATAGAAAGGAGATGAGCTCTTGGCAGTCTATGTGTCTTTTATCCTTGGTGCTAAAATGGCCAAGTTCGGTAAAGATTACACTCACCCTTGCCCACTCTGTCCTCAGCCAGAGGACATTCTGCCCTTTACCTCGCTCCCTTTGCACCACTTACTGCTATAGGAATGCAGTGAGATCCCCGAGATCCTTTCTGAATTGGTATTTGGCCCCCAAGACAAGAAAGATTCCCTACCCCTCTGTATGTTTTAAACAAACACACCAACAAACCCTGTATGTGTATGCCTTGAAAAAAGATGAGTCAAAAATCTTATTTCTGATGCGCTAGCTGTTTGTGTGCAAATGTTATAGCTGGAATCCTCTTTCTTTGTCTGAAATAAAGGAGACCCATTAAAAAAAATATAAGAACATGCACATGTTCAATGAGCACTCTGCAGCCTGAGAAGGACTCTACCACATATCTGTATTATTACATGGGTTCTGAGTGGTTATACAATGGCTTTCAGCTGCAGTGCTGCAACAACATTATGTCCTTGCCCTATTCACTTTGCAGCTAAGGGCGTGGGATGGAATGCAATTCAGATTTCCTTGGGGCAAAATGCTATTTGCGTCTATGCAAAAATCTTGAAAAGTCTAAGGATGTAGTTTATTAGACACCTTAGCCCATGGCCATATCAATATTTAAAGACCAATACAGTTATAGCATGTACGAACAAAAACTAGTGCCAGCGTGGATGCAAGGATATTTCATTGCAACAGAATGCCTAGCTATCTGGAAAAGGAACACAAGAAATCTCTTTTACTGGCTTAGACACTGGGACATTTTCGCATCCTACAATTATACCATTATGATTCCACTTTAATTGCCATGCCAGCATTCTACAGAATGCTAGGCTTTGTAGTTTCATGAGGCACTAGAGATCTCTGGCTGAGAATTTTCAGTACCCCTCCTGAAACTGCCAGTCCCGCTATTCCAAGGGACGGAATCATAGCACTATAACTGTGTAGTCTGAAAGAGCCCTCGGGCTATATCTATACTACACCAGTATAGCAGTTTGATATCATTTTAATTGCTATGGTTCCATCCTATGAGTTCTTGCATTTGTAGGAGAGAATTCATATGTAATCTATACAGTAGGCCTGCATATAATACAAGGGATACATTCCAGGACCCTTTGCGTTATATGATTTTTGTGTGTAATGCGGAACCCTTTTTTTCCTTACCGGAAAGGAATGAGGAAGTCATCGTGGCTGCCAAAAACCATCATCAGAATAGGAAAATTCATCAGAAGCAGGGTTGTCAGAAGGTGGTCCTGGACTGTAGCATCAGGATGATGTAGATGGTTCGGTGTTAATATCGGGTCCAGAACTTTCACCTTCTCATTTAAAGAAAGCACTTTTCAGATCTTCTTTGGCTTATCTGGATTGCCAGCATCACCACTCTAGCAATCTGGGGTCAATGTTCAACAGCAAGGCCACTTCGCCAGCTACAGTGAAACAGCTGAATATGAGGTAGGATGGGCAGCACGAGATAGCACCAGCCAGCAGCACCAGATACCACGAACAACATCAACAGCATGAGGAACCAGCACCAAATATTGTCAGCAATGTCAACAGCAAAAGGAGCCTGTACCAGATACCACAAGCAGCCTCAAGAGTATGAGTAGGGAGGCCAATAGCACAAGATTCCATGAGCAGGGCAAGCAGTGCTGGGAGCCAGCAGCAGGAGATACCATTAACAGTGCTGTAAGGGTCTGGGTCCTTGACTGAGTTTTTCTAGGGTTCTGACTGCAAGGATCTTGGCCCTGACTGAATCCTTTCAGGATTCTGCCATTGAGGAGCTTGGCTCTCACTAAGTTTTTGCAGGATTCTGTGTGTGAGGATCTTGGCCCTGACTGAATCTTTTCAGGATTCTGCCAGTGAGGATTTTGGCCCTCACTAAGTTTTTGCAGGATTCTGTGTGTGAAGATCTTGGCCCTGATTATAATCTCCACAGAATCCTGCCCAGTACCTCAGGTACAGTTGGCTGCTCAGATGCAGGGAAGTTGGAGCGGCCAAGAGCCTGCTATACAAGGGCTGGGTTTTCTTTGCAGCCTTTGCCACAGCAACATGGTCTCCAGTGTTCTCTGTAGCCTCTTCAGTGTTCCTGGCCTTGCTGACTTCTGGCCCCTGGACTCTGACCTACAGCTTGTTTCCCAGACCTGCTTCTTGTCCCTGGCCCCTTGGACTCTTAATAGCACTTTGTATGGAAGATGTGGTTATAGCATTAAAGACTTCCATTTAATTTGATTGTAGACCTTGGTGGAGCAAATTGCTTACCAGCAACTCTCCATGGTGTTGTGACAACTGTCCTGCCTTGCTATTTTGTGGCACTGAGCCCCATGGACAGAACCTAACACCAAGACAATTTCAAGGCAGCCGACAATTTTTAAGGAAATCATATAATATGTAACAGCATATAAGGGACTCTCTCTTTTTACTATCAGTCATAAAACTACAACATTAATGTAATATATGAATGCCAATAACTATTTCTAGAGACAGTAGTCAAAACTAGGGAAACATAAACAGAGAAGCCATTCATCCAAAGACCTTATTAAATAAACATATTTTTCCAGCCACCTAAAGCCACAGAACAATATTTGTTGAGTCACTTTGTTGATTAGCCACTGCTATAGGAAACATGAGAGCTACCTGCCTTAACTGAGAGGGAGTTTTGCCTTGAAACTTTTCGTTTGGTGATGTTGGGTTTTGAGAGCTCACAGCGGCAATGAAAAGATGTAAAGGGCAGAGTGGGCAACACATGGACCACGAGCTTTATGTATCCCTGTAGTTGTGGGAAGAGAAGCAGTGGGTTTCTGGTAATGCTAAGGGCAGCAAGAAGGAACACACACTGGCTGTAGATCATGGCAGCTGAGAACAACCCACTCCTCAGAGGGGTGCTACACAACTCTGGCATTGGTTAAAGCTTGGGAGGAGACACAACTGTGGGAACTGAGATGAAGTCTGAAGTGAGATGGGTGTGTGTGGGGGGCAATTAAAGCCATTTCCACACAAGACTGTTATAGTGCTATTCTTCCACTTTCAACATCCTATGGAATCCTGGGGTTTGCTGTTTAGGGAGGGGCATTCAGAATTTTCAGCCAGAGAGCTCTTTGGCCTCAAGTAAACTGCAAACCCCAGAATTCCATAGGATGTTGAAAGTTGAATAAAACCACTATAACAGTCTCATGTGGCAATGGCCTAAGTAGGGAGCACTCAGGAATGAGAAGAGGGAGGCAGAATGGAGCAGGGTGGTCAATGCCAAGTGATGAAGGGAGAAGGCTAGGACACAAGGTAGGGCAAAGTCTTCAATGTGGTGGGGATAAAAGAAGAAAAAAGAAAGAAATCCCAGAAGGAAAAGGGTCCCTGTGACAGGACCTCCTTGATTGGTCTGGCAGTTCCTGAATCTGATAAGGCACCCTGTCTTTACCATGCAGCTCTATCTTCCCTCATATAACACCGCTTTTGTGTAAAAGGGTATGGGTTCTCAGTGTTTATTTAGAACCACTTAATAAGTTTATGATAGTGTGTTTTTTGTAGTATTTTATATGCTGTGTACAGTTCAAGCTGAGTCAATGTTTACAAAAATAAACTGTAACATTTATTAAGATAACAATGAGAATAAAGTAGTGTGTATGCAGATCAAGATGGAAACGTTTCCCCAGTGTACTTTTTGGACAATATAACAAGTAACTTCCTGCTCAGAAACAGTTTATATCTTTAGACTTTCTCAAAAGGCACAATTATCACACAACAGCCCTTTGGCTAGACTCCCACCAAAGGCTTAATCCCAAATCTAGGTCATATTCTCTGACCAAATTCTACTAGGGCTTAGTTACTCTCCTTCTTCTGCTGAGAACAAAACCTCCCAACACACTCTTTGACCAATGTAGGGACTTTACTCCCGAGCGCCTTGCTAGGCTCTCACTGAAGGAATCCAATATCCACAGGTACTTGGCTTTATATGAGTTTTCTCTCAACCATCAGCCCCTTCAATACACTACTGAACTAGGTTTCTCTCCTGAAGACCTATTCTGGTTGCATAGCAACCTCCTTCCAGGCTGTGCTGGCACTTCAGGTAACCATACCCTCAGAACTCCATCACAGTCCCAGAGGGACCAACCAATGATCTGACCATCAGAAGAGGTGGTAGTTCCATCTCAGGAAGAACTGAAGTTGCAGAGATTCCTCCCTCTCTGACCCCTACTGACACCCCAGTAAGAGGTGAGGAGACTAGATTATCTACCCCCTTACTCAGGAAGAGGATCAGAAGGTCCAGGTAGTGTGCAAGAAGCCAAGGACCACTCAGACAATATGGACCTTGTTCTTCCCTTTAGGTAGAGTGGAGGCAGAATGTCTGGAGTGTGGCGCAGCAGGGAAGAAGGGAGCTGATGAGAAAGAGGACTTGCTTCATGGCCTGCCCACTGTTAAGAACTGAGGATTATTGAAAAGCATGACTGGATGAGCAAGGAAAAGCAGGAGCCCATAGGCTTGAATTTTGGTGAAGACTGATTACCCATGCCTCAAGGAGGTTCCATTGTAATATATACCTTGGGCCAGTTGGGCAGCACCGTCTTGTTGTCGTACTGACTCCATACAACTTACCTATGACCGTAACATGGTGACTGTGAATAAAAACCTGTCAAAGAACTCTTGCAAAAACTCTTCCTGCAAGTATCTTGTTGGAAAATACAGCATTCTCTCTTCTTCACCTTTTTAGCAAGGATAGCTTCTCAACAGTTTGTCTGTGCATATAATTAAAATTATTGGCTGTAGTATCTAGACTTTACACTCTGTTTACACACACAGTTACTGTCCATGCAGTAACTCTGGAGATGTGGCCCTCGCGCTTCCTCCCCCAGTGCAGCCTGGGAAAGTACCCAGCTGTGCTACGGAAGGAAGAGGCAGAGCCCTCACGCTGCCTGCTGGGCAGCAGGCAGCTGCTGCGGAGATGGAGCAGAGGGGACGTGAGTGCCTCTCGGAAGAGTTTGCTCGTGTGATTCTCACGCACCCACACCAGAAGCAGGTAAGCTGCAGAAAGGGCCTGTGATTGGCTTAGCTTAGAAGGCCATGCCTCCCACTTTCTAAGAACTCTGTTCTCCTTTACACACTACACACACTAAACTAACTGCTCTGCTGTCAACTGGTCTCTAATAAATACATGGTGTGCAACTTCTCCATTCTGCTAAGCATACCTCTCAACTAATTAGTTGGTGAGTTTAAATGAAGATATTACTTTTCTCAAATACTTTTCTTCAATAGTTAGGATCAAGTTTCTTCAACGGATGTACAATCGAAGTTTGTTAGTAAATGTTTTTTAAACTTGAAGTCTGCTGTCTGCCTTGTCTGTTCCAAGTCAGCCATCATTTTAAGAAGTCACACGTAAATTGGAAAACACCTTTTCTCTGCAACTCTGCTGATATAGAGTTTCCTCAGGACTAGTAGCCTGGATAACTTTTAACTCCCAACTTATCCATAAGTTTCATGGAGTGCAGAGTTGGGGCTACAGGACATGTGGGAAACCCCCTACTCATTTTTACACACACACAATCTGCTGGCGCATGGTCAAATAATCATTGCTTTACCTAATTGGAAACAAGATGCATGGGAGCTGCTCACTTTGAGATGTAATGTGCTTCCTGGAGACTTCCAGAAATCTGTTCCATTTTAAGAACCCTTGCTCCTCTGCATTTGTTTGCTTGGCAAGGGGTAACCTTGCTGCCATGCTACCAAAATGTGGCAGTGTAGTGGATTTGGGGACTTCATCAGGGTATAGTCTTTAGGGTTTTCTCAGAAGAAAACAGTTTGGATGTAGTCCTTTGATAACCAAAGCTGCCTGGTCTTATTCTAAAGAGTGTTCCAGAAGCTAGAGAACTTGAACTTCTGTGCTAAAAATTGCACCTATACGACTGGGTCACTGTTTGCTTTGGGCATGTTGCACACAGTCTACCCAACTCACTTCCCCATCCATAGAATGGAAATGATGATAACGTATTGCAAAGAGTGAATTTCATACAGAACACAATTTTCTGAACCTTGTGAAAATTAGATATATATAGTGTGAAATACAGACATGTGGAAAGAATACACTCTTAATGTTTGTTGCGGATGTGGTCAGCAAATCTTGGCACAGAGCTGAAAATCCTCCTGATGACTTTTGCTGGTATAATTAGGCATTACATTGATGCAACTACATTTGCTGATGTTGCGTAAGGAGGAATTCACTAATACCTCCTCATACAGAGGTTTTGCTAGGCTGCAAAATGGCTACTGAATGGTGTTCAAATCACCTCCCCCCCCCGCTGCCCAGTTCTCTCACACCAGTGTCCATATGGTTGCCTTTGCTTCCCCTTTAGCAACCTCTCTTTGACTTCAAGGTCCTAGACTTCAGTGTAAGTACACTGCTGCAAATTTATGCTTTGCTCCCTTTGGACAGGATCTCAGCCTCTGACTGCAGGTTTGTGTGAACAGCAATCCTTGAAACTTCTCTGGAATCAGCACAGAAAACCAAAGGCTGAACTTAGGAGGGTTTTATATGCTTGCAAACACATAAGTGCCACTTCTTCTCTTGTGGCTGGTTTGTTTTTGTTGGTTGGTTTGTTTTTAAAAGAAGGATTATCATCCAAGAGCAATATTTCCAGAATCATATTTTACTGTGCCAAGAATACAACAAGCTGTATAAGTAACGACAGATAGAACCAGATTGCTGGCATTTACAGGAGATATTTCAAGGTCATCTCCCAGCATCCTGGGACCAGCATGTTACCTCTCTGCCTTTTGACTTCAAAGCTTTTTTCTTTCTTTTTTTGGTGACAGTTCCCTCTGTACTCTGCTCAGCTTCATAATGGTAAGTGGCAGATTGGCCAGGAGGATCCTTTCCCTCCTGCGCGTTGAGCTCTATACGTTTCATCTAATTATCTGTTGGGGGCCGTTACATTGTCCCTCGAAGTACAGCATAAATCAAAAAGTCAATTGTCTATTTTAATCAGGCTTACCCCTGGCGTATGCTGTGTGCAGGAACTGGAATTAGCTTGCAAATAGTAAACATTTCAGGTCTAATCCGATCAGTTGCAGGAAAACACTTGCAAGCATTAAATAGCAAGGAAAACTCACATAATCACATCCAACATAACATGAGGAATGGATTGCAGGAGATGTACTGATCATGTCTCTGTCTCTGTACTGAATAAGGAAGGTTCCTGGAGGAGAGCAAATGATCAATCTTGCTCTGAAATGGAGTGATGATTTGCTTTCTTCCAGAACTCTCATCATTCAGTTCTGAATCGGGAGAGCCAGTGTGGTACAGTGGTTTCCCAGTTCACCATGGAAACCCCACTGGGTGACCTTGGGCAGATCACAGTCTCTCAACCTTAGAGGAAGGTGAAGGCAAACCCCTTTTCTACAAATCTTGCAAAGGAAACCCCATTATAGGTTTGCTTTAGGGACACTGGAAGTTGGAAATAGTTTGAAGGCACATAACACAGATACACATTCTGAATTGAATATAGGAAACCTGGAATGCAACAAGTTTCTGCTCTCTCTCTCTCTCTCCCCTTCCATAAAATATTTCTGAAGATTCAAGAGCTTGGAGGACTGAAGGATGGAAACAGGGAAAACTGTAATTTATCTTCCGTACAAAGATATACACTGTGAATTTGTCTTTCCTAAAAAATAGGTACACTGAGATGCCTTGAAATATACCACTGAAGAAGTACAGTTTTGTCATGTAAGCCCATGTTAGATTTTTCTTCCAAGCCAAGTTCTCAAAAAGAAGGTAGTTTGCAGGCTTCCATGTGTTGGAGCCACAATGGAGAAGATTCACCTGTGGAAAGTCCATCTGGATCGATGTCTCTCTTTCTCTGTATACTAGAAGTAATAAGTCCAAGGGACAAGAGTCAAACATGCATATGCTTGGCAGAATTTTATCAACCTTCTTGTTCACAGCTTCAGGTCTAAACAACTGATGTCATCCACTGAAGTATGCCCAAATGGTGCTTAGAAACTTCTGAATCAATCGTAGTGTCCATGTTGTGCTAGGTATGAACCATTCTGTCCAGAAAGTGCAAAGCCAACATGACCTAGCTTATATTTGAGTTGCATCTCCCAACAGCTTTTATTGCAAAAGGAAGTAGACTTCTTGGAATAGCAGTGCTGGATGGCACTATAAGGGATACAGCTAAAGTGAAGAATATCTCTTTATATAGAATCATAGAGTTCGAAGGGACCGCAAGGGCCATACAGTCCAACCCCCTGCCATGCAGGAAGACACTGTCACCCTAATTTCTGGGGTCCCTTGGGGGACACCTTAATGTACTCCACGTGATGGGGAATGGAACCTAACCAGAACACGAGCACTAGCAGTGCGAGAGGCAGGGTAACCTAGCGGGGTCTTTTTACCCAGTTTTTACAGGGTCAGGCCAAGCCAAAAACCAAACAAAAATGTCTAATAAATGATTTTATTGAAAGAAAGTCTCACACACCAACGCAATCACTCACACACTCATTCAAGACCTATTAAGAAACAAAGGAGAGGAAACTGGATAGGGGAGTATTGAAGGGGTTGCAGCTGTGGTAATACTGCACCTTTTCCTGAAGTCCTTGGTCCAGGAAGGCAGCGGAGAAGTGGGGCTTAGCATGGTGAGGGCTGAGGGGATTACTCAACAGATGGAGCAACGGTCTGCTGGGATGACCAGAAGCAATCCAAAGAAACGCTCAAAAACCGGGACTGTTTGTAGGGATAAAAGTACCTGGAGGACTAATCCTTTCCTGGGGAGAACAATGAGCGTTGCAACAAGGAAGAAGCTCCACAATGGTAACTTCCTTTGCATGATGAGATTAAAAGGTGTTGCCAAAGTCTCAGGATCTTTGGCTGCATTTGGTTATGGTGTGATTTTGTGTAAATGGTCCTCGCTTGATAGGATATTTGCTCAACTTGGGGCAAACACGCTAATCCCCTCAAGTTGGCTTCTCAGGGCTGAGGACCCTTTGTTTATTGTGGGTTTACACACCTTGAGGTCTCCTGGGGCTACGTGACAGGGGATTTTACTGGTCTGACCTGGTTTTCGATCTTTGACCATTGTTGCCTACGTGCCCATCGGGTGACCTCTCAGGCACATTGAATCATGTTTTAATATCAAAGTTGTGGACCCCGGGATAGGGTTTTTCCAGTGGAGTAACAACACCATCAAATCATTCCTGACATATGGTTAACCGACCTCTGTTTAAAAACCTCCAGAGAAGGAGACTTCACCATGCTCCCAAGCAGCATATTCCACTGTTGAACAGTTCTGACCATCAGGAAGTTCTTCCTAATGTTTAGGTGGAATCTTTTTTTCTGTAGTTTGAAGCCATTGCTTTGCATCCTAGTCTCTGGAGCAGCAGAAGACAAACTGGCTCCATCTTCTATATAACATCCCTTCAAAAATTTAAAAATGGCTATCATGTCCTCTCTTAATCTTCACTTTTCCAGGCTAAATATACCCAGGTCCCTAAGCTTGCTCTCATAGGGTATGGTTTCCAGGCCTTTTACCATTTTAGTAAAAGGTAAGAGATGCCAAACCTTCACTGACTAAATATTGCCAAGAAAATCCTATGACAGGGTTACCTTAGGGCGATCATAAGTCACAAGTAATTTGAAGGCACACAGCAACAACAATAACTACTCCTCCTACTACTACCACATGAACAGGCCAAATTTGTGAGAATGCCATTTGCTTCTGTGATAATGGGGCTTCCCATTATCTAGACCAGTGGTTCTCAACCTGTGGGTCCCCAGATGTTCATGGACTTCAGCTCCCAGAAGCCCTGAGCATTGACCATAGTGGCTGGGGCTTCTGGGAGCTGAAGTCCACGAACATCTGGGGACCCACAGGTTGAGAACCACTGATCTAGACTTAGCTGAAGAGCAATACTTCCCTCTCCAGGTAAACCAAGGGTTAATGAGGTGTTGGGTTAAGATGCACTTTTTATCATGGGTCAGCCTCACAGATCATGGGGAGAGAATTGCCCAGTCAAGAGGAAAAAGGTGAAAATCTTCGAGGTGCTTCAACGAGAAGTTATAAAAATCCTTGAGAGACCATGCGGTAGAGAGACAACAAACATCTTGGAGATGAAATCTATGCCGGTAGCAGGCTGCAGGCCTAGGTCTTGCCTCCTGGCCTCACTCTTCTCTTAGACCATCTGAGCCTGTGATCCCCAGTGTGAGTAGCTAGAATATTAAATAGTTAGTTGTGCTAGGTCTTTTATTATTTTGGAAGTCTAGCTGATCTGGACAATGTACCTGTTTTTATAACCACTCGTAACTTAAGCATACCTGAGAGGAGGGAGCCTCTCATGAGTATTATTTTCTTGTTTACTTGCATGCCTTAACATAAATACTCATCTCTAAAACCTCTGTTTCCTCTCCATTCCCACGCCATTTTTTGGTACACGCTTAGCTAGGACTTCTCTCACTCAGAAAGGGGAGGTGAGGAAAGGGAAAGGACCTTAATAGCATTTATAGCAATAGCATTTATTTCTATACCGCCTATCAACTAAGTGTTATCTAAGCGGTTTACAATGTATTTTTTTTAGCTAATTGTCCCCAACAAGCTGGGTACTCATTTTACCGACCTATGAAAGGATGGAAGGCTGAGTCAACCTTGGAGCCTGGCAGGATCGAACTCACAACCTTGTGGTTGCAGTACTGGCATTTAACCACTGCGAGATTGGCAGTCCTCAGAACAGAGTCACACTGTACTGCTCAATTAATTCAGAATTCAGCGGGTGGTGGCTGTGTGAGAATTAATGAACGCTGGGGAATTTCCTGCTCCTATTCAAGGGCAGAAGTCAGTCCTGGGGGAGCTAGAAGTTGGCCCAGTATGACAGCTTCTCCCCAGTGATGTATTTAAGTCTTTTACTCCAAGTCTCAAGTCCTTGAAGATACTTTCGAGTCATGTCTCAAGTCTCGAAGCCAACTTTATACCCTAACCAAAATTCCAGAATTATTGGATAGAGTGAAATAAATTCAGTTTTAACAATTTAAGCAGAATCAGCTCTCTACACTTGCAATTTTGCCATCTGCAGCTTCAGAAGTGGGGAGTAGGATCCTATCTTACTCCCCATTACTGAAGATTCAAAAGCTGTAGAAGGAAGGCTCCTTCGTCCTCAAGCCTGTTACCTAACACATTTGCTGTTCCCCTCTGAGAAATGCACCCTACACTCTGAGGGTGAGTCTTGGCTTTTGCTCTTAGGAAACATTTTAGAAGGCTCCTTCGATACACAGCAGGGACAGGCTGCTGAGCAGACCTCATTCCTGCCTCAAGCCCTTTGCCTAACCTGTTTGCTGTTCCTCTCTGAGAAATGCACTCATACTTTGGGCTTGAGAGAGATTGTCATGTGACTAGTAGGCAAAAAGAGATGAAGAAGTTGTTCAAAGTCATAAGATTTCTGGATGAAGGCGTTATGTTACTTAACGAAGGGCATCAAGTTAAAAATATACAAGTCTTGAGTCGAGTTGAGTCAGTGCATCATTTATGGCTGAGTCAAGTCACTGAAGCGACTTAAGTCTGACTTGAGTCCGAGTCTATCGACTCAAGTCTACATCACTGCTTCTCCCAAACTTATCTTGAGGGAAAGCTAGACAGAATCTCCCTTTTCTCCACTCTGCTGGACCCAGGAACAGTTCAGTGAAATGGCCTTTATACAATTTGCATACAATAAGTTTAGGCATTGCCACAGACCGAAAGGTGTTCCGGATGACTGTATCAGCAAACATTAGCATGGTGAGTTATTGCTTTTCTTAATAAATATGCAATGTCAAATTTTAAGGAGCCAGGAAAGGTCATCTGGATATAAGATGGGGGAAACTCACTTAAATGTGCTTTATTAAAAACACAAGGCACAGAGACTGCAAAATGGAAGGAGATGAAGCATTTTGGCTATGCAGCACAATGTGGCTGACCTTTGGGTCTTGGCAATTGTGAGGCTGAAACACAGTTTAGCTTCCTTTCACTGACTCGTAGTTATGAACTGGACTCATCTATATTCAAAAATTTAGCAAGATCCAATCCAGTTTTCAGGGCAGGTAACCTGCTGCGCTGTCTGCCTAGAGGTGACTGGGAATTCCAGTTCATTACACATTTTGAGCTCCATTTCCCCAAGTTATAGGATATTTGTGAATTACAACCCGTATGAGTCTGCAAGATGTAGTGATTTTAATGTTGGACTATGACTCTGGGAGCCTAGGCTTCAAATCTTCCTCAGCCATCCACATTCATTGGATTACCCTGGGCAAGTCATACTCTCTCAGCCTCAGGAGAAGACAATGGCAAACCCCTTCTGAACAAATCTTACCAAGAAGACTCAGTAATAGGGACACTTTTGGGTCACCATAAGTTGGAAATGACTTGAAAGCACACAGTAACAACAGCAACAACAACAAGGCAATCCCTATGACAGAGGAGGCAGATAGACTTTAATTCCTTTGAACCATCTTCTGTCTGTGATTTCAACCTTATACTGCAGCTGTCCAGATGTATTCAGGGCCAGTACGCTCTGTCTGCTAAGTCACCATCCTCATTTTATCTTTGAGAGGGATGTCAAGAATGTCTTTAAACAAATGTTATTTATGCACAAACTCATCACTATGCAATAGATGTATGGACTTAACGCCACCCCTCTGGATTCATAAGTTCATTTTCTGAACATAGAAAAAAAGCAAGTCAGTAAGCTATCCAAGAACTTTATTGTTTCTTCTCAATCAGAAACAAAGGCCATTCCTGCACAGGGCGAGGGAATCGCCCCGCGCTGCTACTTACCAGATCTTCTGGCTCCCCGGTCTCGTCCAGGCTGCTCTGGAGCAGTGCGTGGCTGTCGATCCGCTCTGCTCCGGCATCCAAAATGGCAGCTTCCGGTTGGACGTGGGTCTTGACCAACCGCTGAAGCTCGCCAGCCTAAAGCCTGTCCTTGGCAGATCACAGGCTCGCGTTGGTGCGAGCCTGCGAATCTGCACAAGGGAGCAGGCTCGCAGTGGCGCGCTCCATGCTTTTGAAAGACCGGAAAAATCATGTCTTTCAAAAGCACGCTGGAGGAGCACTTGGGGTCGTTCTGGAGTGGACTGAGATGCGGATCTACACTAAGTAGTCTGGACCCAGTCTGCTCCAAGGTGCAGACGTCCTCCGTGGAGGACGCACTGCACCGTTTTAATTACCCCGTGTGGAAATGGCCAAAGAGAACATAGGATGTGTCTCACTCAACCCTGATGTAACTAAGTCCAAGTGGAATCTAGTGATGAAATTACAGTCAGGCCTCCACATTTGCAGGTTTGACCTCATGGATTTATTTGCAAGTTTCTCCAACCCTTGTCCTCCCACCTCAGATGCCCCCCTTTCTAGGGAGAAACCTTCCCTCTCAGCACCTCTAATCAGGCCACCTCTGGTCCTCCTCCACCAGCTACTGCCTGGTCAGCTAAGGACAGCTCACAGCCCAATTTCTCAGCACCACAAACACTCTCTCAGTGCCCCCCCCACACCCAATGAAGAAGATGGGTGTGAGAGAGAGCAAATATATGGCCACCATGCCACTCACCCCTTTGCCTTCTCCTTTCCCTGTCCTGGTTTGGACTCTGGGTGCCCATTCTCCCCACCATACCTTGGCTCCTTTCCCACAAATGAACTCACACATTTTGGTAGTTGCAATTTTTCCACTTTTGCAAGGATCCTGCACTCCTAACCATGGCAAATGTGGAGGGCCCACTGTATTATTATTAGAATTAGAATTCAGTCTATAAAAAATAAACAAAACTGCACTCATTTAAAAGCCCATTATAGTTCCTAAAAGCCTGAAGCAGCCACAAAAGACTTGCAGAGTGGTTTTGTTTATTTATTTAGGTAAAATAACGGCAACTACAGTTTAATTTGGAAAAGGCATGACCTGTAAACTGAATATTTGTCTATGCCGCCACCTCTTGAGTGCTCCACACTAAATAGAGACTGAACAGAATTTTACTTAGTTCTTCCCAACCCTGCTCCTCCTACTCCTACTCCTCCTTTTAAAAAAGTATATTTTCCAAAGTAGCAAAATCTCTTGATGTCTGAAATAGAAAGAACTTGACATTTAAAAAAAAAATCAGGAGTAGGACACAGACAACTGGTCCTATCTGACTAGAAGGCTTTGAGAGTTTAATTTTTAGAAGTCTGATTTTAACACCTGTGTGTTCAGTCATTTTGGGACTACTGAATTACTGTTGCCAGCATTCTTTGAGAGTCTCTTCAATCTTTGCAGCTTCGTGATAGACAGATAATGTAGTCCTCTCTATACTGGGAATAAATATACCTAGTGAATTTGGCCACTGCTGATGGAAAATTTCACTCAAGTTTTTTGATAAGAATGCATTGAAATTCACATGTATTGTCATAAATCATAAATGGAAAGAAGTTAATTTTCAAAAATGCAATGTATTTATTTATTTGTTAAAACACTTCCGTACTACCGAAAGCAGATGCCCGCTTGATCAAGACATCTAAAACTCAATAAAATTGAGTAATCAAACAACAATACAGTGACAAATAATGAAGCCATCAAACACTTTGATAAACTGGAATGCATCAAAGCAAAACGAACAGATTTGTCCACCTCTAGCATTGAGAAGATGGAGAGTACCTTGAGAAACTGGACCGTTTCTACATGCAGGCTGGCGGCTCTCATGCCAGTGGACTGATAAATCCACTCTGGATTTTAGTCTTAACTTTAAAAACCTTGGATATGTTCTTTAAAGCTTGGATGTGAACCCAAACTGTATTTACTGTCCACTGATACAGAATTCACCATCTGCCAATATGCAAAAGTTGCGAGATTCTGTGTTTGACTCCAAAGTCTCTGTTTCTACCCTAGCAATGAGCAGAGCTCCTCTAATATGAATGGGAAATGGAGAAGAATCTCATTTGTGTCATGTTATTTAGTTATTAATTTTATATTGTGCCTTTCTCCCAACATGGGACCCCAGGTGGCTAGCAGCATAGATTAAAACAAGCTACAGCTGAAACGCAATGACCATAATTCTGCATCCCAGTCTACACTGTATGCACACATAGCTATGCAGCAAAAGCTCTAAGAACTCTCCCAGTGAACTGGAAGATATGTACTAGGGCGCTGGCAAGTGCTTCCCGATGCGCATAGGGCTCTACCAATGCACATCAACACTCCGTAGCTGCTGTGCTGCTGTGCATCAAGAGCATCTGATGTGCGTTTGTCCTGATACACAACAGTCTCTCTGCAGGCTTCCCTATGTTGTAACATCACATTGCTGCATACAGATGGTGCAAAACTTCTCAGTTCGATTTCCCATGGATGTAAGTCCACTCATGCAGATGCAACTCTCATGCTGAATTCCAGCCACTGATTGTAATTCAAAAGTTTTTTAATAAAAGAAAACACACAGACACACAAACTGAACAAATTTGAATTAGTTTAGAAACACTGGAGACATAATTATGAGAATACAAAAACGAAACACAGGGCCCATTAAAGGATCCTTCTGCAATCACCAGTTAATGGCCAAACACTTCTCACTGTTTGCTGGAAGGAGGAGACCACAGGGGTGGTCGACCTAGCTTTCCATGGGAGAAAATTCCACAGGCTGGAAGCAACCACCAAGAAGGCCCTCTCTGGTGTCCTCGCCAAATTTTCCTGTGATGGTGGAACTGAAAGGAAGCCCTCCCTGGATGGTCTTCTTGCTCAAATAAGCAGATTTTAAAAGGCTTGCTTTCAACATCTGCCATAAAAGGCACTGAAATCAAGCTGCATGGCTATCCCAGGTGGCAATCAACAGAGGTCAGTAAGCAATTGTCTTTCTGGGGAACACACAGACATCATTGTATGCTTCCCCACTTCGGTTTCAGTGCAACAAAACAGCTTTTTTTTTTAATTTAAGATACAGGAAATGGTTAAATCAATGTCTATTGGAGGGTTTTTTTAAAAAAAATATTATTTATAAGAAATTCATCCAAAGCATTCAGTGTCAGTTTAAGGGCCCTAGTCATATGATTTTTTTAAAAAAATCCAGACTTTGAGCCATAAAAATTGATCAGGTCTCATTTAATGGAGAAATCAATAGAAGCTTAATTCAACCCAACTCAGGGGAAAAAAATTACGAGGAGTGGTTAAAAAACCACTGATGGGATCCTTGTTGTGGTTCTTTATTAATAGGGAAGGGGAAATGGTGCTTCAGTGTCTATGATTCTTCCAATCTCTTCATGACGGCTCTGCAACAACAGCCACAATGTGTCAGAAGATGAGTTGTCATAAAAACAGCACTCGTTTCCCCGGTTGCCTTCAGCTAAGGATGGGATTTGTGTAGCTTGATATTTATCCATTTTGACCTTTAATGTCTGCTACGGTATTTGTTGATCCAGTAAAAAGCTACTTTATCTGCCCTGTCTTGGTCGACAAATACAAATAGAGACTTTCAAGAGCTCTCTCTCCATCTGCAGTCTTTCATTTACTTCATTTCAGATGCGCAGACGCACAGACAAAGACAGATAGAGTTAACCTTTCCTTGCTCCACTTTTGCGTTCTCAGGAAGGAAATGGGACTTTATGATTTCCATGTCAGCAGTTGCTAATAATTACAGTTGTTAGAGTATCTGTGATTATTATATTTTCCTCCTGATAATCTGATAAGGCCAATAAGTGTCTCTAAAAACATTTGTTGCAGGGGGGGCATGAATTATATGTTGCAGATTGTGGGAGGAAGCAGAAGCAGCCCAGGAATGTGTGAGATGATGTGCAATAAAACCAACTGCAGGTAATGCAGAACAATGATTCAAAACCCACGGAAGAGAAAATAGCACTGGCTTGTTGCTAAGTGTATATAGGACTATAGCCTGAAAACACCACTCTATCTGTCATGATTGTGTATCCCTGCATGGCAGGGCATTGGACTGGATGGCCCTTGTGGTTTCTTCCAGGTCTATGATTCTAAGACCCTACACTGGAGTTGCCAATATGCTTCCAGTCTGAATTCAAGATGCTTGTGATGACATCTAAGGCCCTAAACTGCTTGGGTCCTCATTGCCTTAGGGAATGCCTCTCCCTATAGCAGGGCTTTCCAAATGGTGTGCCTCAATATGTTAGTGTGTCACCTGAAATGCGTAAGGTGTGTCACCCACAATCTTGGAAATGTACGACATTATTTATAAATCATATATTTTTAAAAATATATGAAAGGTTTTCATGCAATATGTTATGTCCCCATACATTTTGTTATTACAATTTATATATGTGTCTGTATCTCTTTTAAGGGATTAGTTTAACCCTCGGTTTGCTAGTAAAACTGAATTATTGTGTTGTGAAATGATGCATGTCTAAAAAAAGTGTGTCTTCAACATGAAAAGTTTGGAAAGCTCTGCCCTATAGGTTCCTGACTGCAGACTGAGGTCTGCAGAGGGGTTTCTTGTTTGTGTCCCACAAGTGAGGTAGATACACTGTGGGAGAGGACTTCTCAGTCATGGCCTCTTAATTGTCAAATGCCCTCCCCTTGGAAATCTGATTGGTGTTATCACCGTGAACTGGCCTGGCTTTGGTAGACATTAGATATCATTTTGATATCACAATTCGGTCTTGTTTTGCCACCCTCAGCCAAGTGTTTGTGAGGCGCCCGAACAAGCACGGAGCTAGGCAAGGCTATTGAATGCTGAATCGTTTCTGTTTACACCTAAGCAAGCCAGACACAGCCAGATCTTGCTTTAGGAGACCTCCCGAAACAAACACTTCATTAAGGAGGCACGACTAACACAAAGAGCCCCCTGGCCCGAGCAGGCAACCTGGTGAGCTGGACACTCCACCGCCCAGGCAAGCTGCATCTGCATACTGGCCATCCCATTGTCAATTTGAACTTAACTCAATCATGTTAAACTCTGACCTTTCGGAGACATTGTCTTGCGCCTAAACCTCATTGTTCTTCCAAAGGTACAGACTAGCCCACGGTCATATTTCCCCCAATAAAAACCCCAAGCTCCGAGAGCTTCCTCAGATCGCTCCGGACTTCCATCCAGCCTTGCTGCCGCTCTGTCAAGCGAACTCCCCTCGGCCACCACGCTGAGTTTCTTCACTACCATCTCCAGCTTCTACAGGACTACGAGAAAGGTGTCGTATTATCCATTTCCCCCAAAAACTCTCATTTCTTATTTCTTAGTTAGCCGTGTGCATGTGTTGTCTTATTTGTTGTTTGTCTGTCTTTGATAAAACACCAGTTTTGCTATTTTTAAAACCTGCCTGGCTGCTCTTCTGACCTGACACTGTATACATAGGGTTAAAAGATCCCTGCTAAGTTACCCTGCCTCTCGTTTAGCTTAAGAGAGTGCTTGAGTTAATTTCCCCATCTTGTGTTGTTGTTTGGTTATTTGGGCGCCCCTCCCGGGACCCCCAGCACACAGGGTAACATTGGCATCAACACTGGTTTCATTTAGGTACCAAGTATAAACTTGGCTGCTTATTAAAGCCTTTGGGCCTCACTGCTTTATCTCAAAATGCTAATGCACCTGGTTCTACAACTGTTCTAATCGTTTAAAGCTGTCTTAGTTGGTTAATCATAGCTATAACAACGTTTTTAGTTTATTCAGTTTTTTTTATTGTTTTAACTTGTTTGCTTTGATTTTACTTGCATGGCACCCTGAGAGCTTTTGATATGGGATAGAAATATTTAAACAAACCAAACCAACCTCTGTATAGAGAATTATGCCTTGAGTGTGCCACATCACATTGGATGAATGGCAATGCTTAGCTGAACACACATCCAAATGTGCAACTGGATGAACAACCAAGTATATTGTGACACTGCATGCTCAGCTCCACTTCTGCGACCATGAACTGAATGCAGCTGTTCCGCCTTGGACAAAAATCTCCACCTGCTTCCACAGAAAAACTTACAGGTGTGTAACTTACCAGTAGGATTCCAGCCACTGAAATCCATGAGTTTTACTCCCTGGAGACTTGACTATAAGGTTGTAGCCTTAAAGATGGAAACCAACACAGGTCAATGAAAGGTAGATGTTGATTGAAAATGAGGGCTTTAAGCAAATGAGGAAACGAGTGGGACTATTTTTATATAGCCTCTAGCACACTGCTCTTTTTTTAAAAAAAGGAACTTATTCAGCTATTGCCTTTTGAAAGAAAATTGTGTATGTTTGGATTTTCCTTTTGGATTGAAGGTAATTGTCCCTTCATGCAGTCTATGACGTATACAAACGTATCAACAAACATACGTGTTTCATCCTATTATCTGCACAGAAACTAGTCCTGGATTCTGCAGAACTGCTGAGCCATTTCAATGCTTTACAAAAGAACCAAACCATGTGAACATATGATGAATACAAAACCTACTTCCAGTTCATCCCAGCACCTTTCCACTGCCACGTGGCTTTGCTTTGTCTTGGCTTTGTAATGCTAGGGCCAAGCGGAAAAGAAGACATCTCGTGCTGTAGACGGGGGGGGGGGTGTTTATTTATTTTTTTGGCCCATAGAAAACAGTCAAGTATGAGTCATTGTTTTGTGTAAAGCCAGAAGATTAAACCCGTTCTCAATATTTATGAAGTTGGTTTTTTTTTTCTAAAGGTGATACTAATACCACATTGCAGCTCTTAAAAATACAAGAAACTACTCCCTCAGGGGGAAAGTTATGCAAGAAATATTGAATGGAGGAAGAGAGTTAGTCATGGAAAGAGAAGACAAATGCATAGAAAACAGAGGAAATATGTTAACTCAGTGCTAGGATTGTGTGATTCTTCAGCTGTTAAATCCCTACAGAAAAAACTAAAAGAGTGGCACAAGAGACTGGGTAAAATGAGCATCTTGCATCTAGATAGCCATAGTCTTAAAACTTGCTTTATATCTGTTGAAAAGTATTACCTACTTTTTATAAGAATGTTTGATATTTATGCTAGCAGAGTACAGGGGGTCTAAACTTGTGGGCTTATGGCTATCAAATGGGGGAACCTTATATTTATTGTTAAAGGAAATCTATTCAGAGAAGGTATAAAATCCCTAAATTTGGTCAGAGAAGGCCCTAAAATTGCCTTCTACATGTGCAGTCTCTACCTGGGAGATCTGAAGAGCCAGCAGTGACCTCACAGAAAAGAGGAACCTTGTGTATTGCAATCTACACATAGATCTACTAAAGACAAGGAGGGAAAATTCCAGGGGCTAGCTATCTGCCTCTTGCCCCGCTATCCCATCACCTTCACCACTTGCTCAGGTTGCTCCCTAAAGATACATCTGATGGGAACACAGGAGAAGGCCTTCTTGGTGGCTGCCCCCAGATTCTGAAACTCTTTTCTGAGAGACGTCAGACTGGCACCCTCCTTGCTACCTTTGTGCAGGCAGGTTAAGACTTTTTTTAAAAAAATTCTGCAGGCCTTTGAAAACTGATTGCTCGAGGAGAGTGAGCATTGCCATACTGTCTACCTGTCTTTTGTTTATTTGTTGCTGTTCATAGCTATTTTTATTATCTGATTTAAATGTTGTGAACAGTTTAATCATACTTTAAACTTTTGTATCTGATCTATTTTCAGCTATGTTTCTTTTAACTGCTAGAAGCCATCTTGGGCCATTTCCACACTAGCCTGCTATAGTGCTATTATTCAACTTTCAACATCCTATGGAATCCTGGCACTTGCAGTTTAGGGAGGGGGCTTTGATTTTTTTAAAAAATGCTTGTGCCCATATCTTAAATATCAGACCAATAAGCAAGTGTATATTGAAGCAGACAGAACTTTTCTTGGGATGATCATGACAGTCATGTAGGAACAGTGGAGTGGGGAGGCACTTCACCCCGGGCAGCAATGTTTTTGGGGCGTTCCAGCTTATAGCCACGCCCCTGCGTGCCCTGGACACGCCCCCACGCACTGCAGCCACACCTCATGCACTGTGGCCACGCCCCCACGCACTGCGACCATGCCCCCTTCCGCCCCCCCTCCACACACTCCAAGCTGTGCCACTGGATTATAACATAAGTATAAAAGTTTGATACCCAATTTATTTGTCATCCCAGAGCAAATTTCACCTGGGCATGCTATTGTTGATTGCTTTCAAGTTGGTTTTGACTTGTAGCAATCCTATGAATGAGAGACCTTCAGGATGCTCTGTTACTAACAGCTCTGCTAACATCTTGAAAACTTGGGACCATGGCTTCCTTAACTGTGGCCCTTTCTGCATGACAGGGCTCAGCAAATTCCTTTTATTGCAGCCCCCATGGGGAGGGAAAGCACGCCAGGAACTCTTCCCTCTGCACCTCGCCTGGTCGCTGCAGAGGGGAGTGCTCTGGCCCTGCCACTTTCCTTCTGCATGTAGCCGGGCGCTTGTCATTGCCACAGTGGGGAGGGAGGCATCACCAGCACGCTTCCACCCTTCTGCATGGCTGATAAAGGAGGCAGCATGGTGTGACGATAAGTGTAAAACAGATTTTTTCCATTTTACAAATACTGCACTCGCGTGACAAGATGGTGGCAGGACCGCAGCAATGTCATTCAGAAGCACAACCCGCAGAGGGCTGCCGTCATGTCCCCACTGCAGGGCAGCCATGCCATGCGGAAAGGGTCTGAGTCTATCCACCAAGTATTGTGGTCTCCCACTTTTTCTATTGTCCTTGATTTTACCAAGTACAGTCCTCCCCCTACTTTCACAGGTTTGATCTTTGTGAATTTGATTATTCACAAGGCACCCACTTGCCTCCCCCCGTTCTCCCCCTCCCATTTCCTTGCCTTTTGCCTGGGTGTGCCATGCCTTCCTTCTCCATGCCCATGCAAAAGGCAAGCAAATGGGAGGGGGGCTCTGGGCATGAGAAGGAGGGTGCATGTGGTACCTTTTCCCTTCCATTTGCTTGCCTTTTGCTTGGGTGCATGGAAGGAAAGCACATGCGCCCAGGCCAAAGACAAGGGAATGGGAGGGGGAGTGCTTATTCCAGTATGGGGGGAGTATTCACAGTTGTTGTTGTTTTTACTTTCACCAGGGTTCTGTGCCCAGAACCTTTGCAAAAGTTGAAGACCACTGTACTATTGTCTTTTCTTTGGAGTAATTTCACCTCATGATATGTCCAAAATACAACAGTCCCAGTTAGGGATGGGACGAATCCAGAATTTTCCGAATCCCTGGAAGGTTCTGGGAATCCACGAATCTCATGAATCTTGAATCTTTCGAATCCTTTTTTTAAAAAAAGGTTTAAAAAGCAAGGGAAAGAAGGATAATCTTGGGCAAGACACAGTCTCTCAGCCTTAGCAAAAGCCTAGGCAAAGGCAAACCTCCCTCTGAAGAAATGTGGCCAGGACAATTGTCATAGTTTTGCCTCAGGATCTCCCCACATTGAAAATGACATGAAGGCTCTTTGTACACAGGCAGGAAAATGTGGATTAATCCCACATTTTCATGCCTGTGTAAACAGGACCACATATTACAGTACAGGGATAATCCAGGTCAAAACTGGCTTTTCTTTGCATAGCTCCTCTGGCATCCTGGGGTTTGTAGTTTGATGATGCGCCAGCACACTTTGGCGGAGAAGGCTGTGACACTTTGTAAAACTACAAGCCTCAGAATTGTGTACGAAAGAGCTTTGCAAGGGAGCAATGGAAAGAAATGTTCAGCTGTCCTTGAAATCTTAAGAAGACTGTACCTTCCAGTCAAGTCTCAAGTCCTGCAACAAGAAAGGCACTTAAAACACACAAACAAACAAACAGCCGCTAGTCCAATGTCAGTTCTGCACCCTGCAGTCTCAAGAGCCAAGTCTCAAGTCCTGCAACAAAGAACGCACTTAAAAACACACACACACATACATACAAACAAGCCTCTAGTCCAGTCAATTCTCTACCCTCAAGTCCTGCAAGGGACACTCAAGTCAAATCTCTAGGCCTGTCTCAACAGTTCCCAATCCCTACCCTCCAGTCTCAAATCAAAAAATAATACAGATTAATGCATGCTCAATAAACGATTCTGGAGGCAATTACTGTTCCTTGTTGTAGGCAACACACACTCCTCCTATAGAATCAGCTAGAGTAGAATCCCATTCTTTCCCAGCTCAGGTTTTTTGGCATTCATTGTTTACCACAGACATGCTGCTGCAACACAAGACCAAAAGTCTGTGTTTCTCCAGCTCTCCTGTGCAACCCTTCCAATGGCAATGCTGCTTATAAACATGCAGCTAGACAGAGGAAAAAGAGGGAAAGGGGTTGAGAAGCATAAAAAGACTTTCTAAAAGGGAGCTTCAAAACAGGTTAACTGAAGTATTCATGTATTCAAGACACAGAAACTAAAAGAGGAAGTGGCATCATGACAATCTTAGTCCCAGAACTGACCAAATAAAGCTGGTGAAACGGAAAGTATGGCTGGCATGGCTTGCATGGAACCCCTGAACCCCTTTTTGTAGTCTTTGGAAACCCCGGGACATTCCCACAAGCTCCTAGACACCCCCCTACAAACTCAGTTTTGCTCCTCTGTCCCTCACCTCCCAATCCCTATCCCAAAATTACCTTGCAGAGGGAAGCAGCAGCAGGGAGAGGCAGCACCAGGGGCACAGGCAGCAGGAGGGAGAAGTGGCGGGCTCCAGGGCATGCGAGGCTTTATTCCAGTCTGCCAGCCAATCACCCGTGCCCATGTTGGGTGGGGATCCCATCCTGGTCCCGAGTTTTCATGTGTCTTGGTCTCCCAAGTTTTCAGGTGTCCTGGTCTCCCAAGTTTTCAGGTGTCCCAGTGTCCCAGGTTTCCAGACATCCCGGTGTCCCAGGTTTCCAGACATCCCGGTCTCCCAGGTTTTCAGGCATCCCAGTCTCCAACAAACTGTTTGAGTGGCAGATTTGAAAGATTCCGTTTGCCTGTTTTGGCACAGGGATTCAGATTCCCGAATCTCGAATCCCTGCCGAGGATTCGAGGATTCGGTTGGCCCATCCCTAGTCTCAGTTTAATCATTTTGGCTTCTAGGCTTGATTTGTTCTCAGTCCCATTTATTTGTCTTCTTGACACTCCATGCTATCAGTAAACCTTTCTTCTGAACCATATTTCAAATAATTTTATTTTCTTCCTGTCAGCTTTCTTCACTATCCAGCTTTCTTAGCCATATACAGAAATAGGAAACGCTAAGGCTTAGATGATCTGACTGCGGTATTCAGTGATGTATCTTTATGCTTGAGGATCTTATCTAGTTTCTTCATAGCTGCTCTTCCAAGTCATTTCATGAGCATATCACACCGCTGTTAAAAGCAGAGGAATGTGTCCAGAAGGAAAATAAACTTGGCTTCCTGAATCTTTTAAAAGTGGAATGCCCAATAAGGTATTGCAAATAATGCTCCCATTCAGGAATAGGCAAAATGTAGCACTCTAGAAGTTGTGAGACTGCAGCTCCCATTAGCCAGCACTGCCAATAGTGAGGAATTCTGGGAATCACCATCCAACAATATCTTATCTCTGTTCTAAATCTATTCTAGCCTGAACTTTTTGGAGCTAAGAGCAGAAGCGTCATCACTTAGTTTCAAAGCTCACCTGCCCATTAAAACCAGAACTTGGCTCTTCTCATACCTTAGAAAATTACTTTTGTGGGCTGTAGTCCATCCATTTGGGAGATGTTTGGAGGCTGCACTCCAAAAAGTAAATTTCCCAAGCTCTCCTGGACACCTGCAGAGGCTAATCTAGTAGGAAGAAGACTTATTTTCAGCTATTATTTTTCTTATTGTTGTTCTGGCAACTTAAAATGGGAGCACACACCAGCAGATGTGATACCATACCACACTTATTTATGCAGATTTTATATTACCTGCATGCCAGTATGATTTAAGGGACAACCATCCAGACCTACAAATAAGCCAAATTTTAAATAGAGAAAGCAGCAGCCTGCATTACCTATTCTATGCAACATCCTAACTCCTTCTGGATCTTTAATGGCCTCGTTTCCAAGCAACAGGAATAGGGGAAGAACACATGGATGTCCCATTAACCCCAAAAGAGAGACTTATTGATAATTCCCAAGGACGAGGAGAGAAAATAAACCACTTTAGCAGTCCGCCTTAGATGTGAAAATCATCCACTCTCATTCGTTGTCTTAAATTGCATGACACATATAAAGATATCTTATGACTAAAGTCAGAACAATTGTCTGTCTAAACAGATGTTGTAAGTGATTGGGGCAGACCTTTCTGGGTCTGAACTGGAGTTGGAGAACCAAACTATTTCCTGCTAAACTGAGAAAAATAACTCAAATTATTCTTGGCACATTTCTGAGTCAAATCAGACTCTTTTACCCCACCCCACCCTGCAATGAACTCAACAGGGATATCCACACAATCCACTTCTCCAACCTGCTTGGAGCAAGAAGCTCCAAGACTTCTCTCTTTCACCATGTTATCGACCAAGGAAAGCTCCATTTTCCAACACACCTGATGACTGGTCATTGGCCCTTTCCGCACAATGCAGTTAAAATGGGCCAAGGCGTCCTGGCATGGAGGTCGTCCGCACCTTGAATCGGATTAGGTGTGGACTATTTAACTTAGTTCCGCACCTCAGTCCGATCCAACCCACCCCCAAGTGGTCCTCCCCCACGCTAAGTAAAGACTGGAAAAATCAGGTCTTTACATTTTCTGGAATGTGCCATTGCGTTCCTCATTACCTGTGCAGATGCGCAGGCCCACACCAATGTGAGCCTGCGATCAGCGGAGGGCAGGCTGTAGGCACAGCCAACCTCAGCGGTTGGTCCACTCCCACAAAGACACCGGAAGCCACCATTTTGAACCGGAAGCCACAGGAAACCGCCATTTTGAGCCGGAGCAGTATGGATCTACAGACCTCACACTGCTCCAGTTCGCCCTGCACCAATGGAGGAGCCTGCGGAAGGGCTCAAGGGAAATTCTGCGTTACTTCGGACCCAAGAAGAGCTGGTAAGTAATGGCACAGAGCAATTCACTCGCCTCGTGCAGAAAGGGTCATTGTCTTAGCAGTGCAGCAGAAAGCAGAAGAGGGAATGACTCTTTTATTCCATTCCTTAAAAGCTACCAAGGCAAGGAAAGTGGGTAGGGAAAGAGATGGCTTAGAAATAGATAGAAAGCAGGGTAGAAATGGTTAGAAACTATCTTGTTGTCAAAGATGGATTAAAATCCAAGATGGAGAAGAATGGGGAGAGGCTCATAATGTTCACTTTGCATTTGAGAAGACCAGCATGAGGTGCTGCAATTCGTATTGCCAGGTGAGAGAATGCAAAATTCTCTGAAAATGTTAGTATTTTCTGATCAAGCTTCTGGAAGCTCTCCAGGAACCACAGACAGAGATTTGTCTTGGCCAGTGCCTTGAATAAAGCAGAGAATGGGCTCTGAGATTTAAACTGAACCTATTTTTGGAGATAGGACTCAGCACACTAGATAGCTTTTATAAAATTTAATTAAAATCTGGTATGGATTCAGTATGGATTGACATGGAAATGACTAGCTGCAAGGGTTCAATTCACAAGGATTCATCAGCTTACCTCCATGGATGCCACTAGCTCCTTATGCTACCTGGCTATGCTAGCTAAGATTCATTGCTGGAGATGCCTGTTCTCTGTGATGGAGCTTGGTCCTCTTTCTGTAATGCCAAATGTTCTGTAACAATAGTGAAGAACCTCTTCTAGCCCAAAGGCTAAATTCAGTTTCAGAACTGTTTCTAGGGAGTCACATTCCAAGGGTGAGTGAGGCCAAAGGCAAACATACCTGCATATTCAATCTTAAAACTCTAATGCTTAACATGTGCAATAGCTGAGATAGGATCTAAAAATTGTGGGGTGGAGAAGGGGCCATGGCCATCTGAGAAATGACATGAGAACCAGATTTGCACTCTTTGAAGGCAGAATTTGGCCCCAAGATCCTGTTGGAAAAGATTGCTGTGACCTTTGTTCCAATTGAAAATACTATGATGTGCATGTGGGAAAGCACCTGGGAATGACTGTGCAAGTATGAGGTAATTCCCATGTGACAATAAGGCTGAGTCTTAGTGATATGAAACCTGGGCGAGGGGTTTCAGCAGCCATGGTGACATGTAATCCAGGCTGGGGTTACATCAGCTAGTTCCTGTGTGCATTAAGAGGTAGGCTCTGCTAAGCCTCAGACTCTCAGTCTCCCTGATTCTGGACAGAGGCTTTGCCGGAGCGTATCTCTACCTGATATGGTGATGTGATGCTGAATCTTTGTTGGAGGATCTGCAAACCTGTAGAGATGTATATATTGGAACTGAAGAATAAAAAGCCTCCAGGTATATTTTTGGATGACAACACTGTGTGTTATTGTTTTTGGTGGGCAGCTTTGGGGTCAGAGCAGTGCTGCATGATATACTGTGCTGCACACGCTTCTTGTTGCTGTGTTTACAACTCTGTTGGATGTTTGTTTTTGCTTGCCTCTGAGCCACATTGGTCAGAGCGCAGCGGTATGAGGGAGGACTTCAGTGTGGTCTGCCTAAGTCCCATCATCCACCTTCCCTCCACAGATCCAAAGTCCCTCCCTCACACCCTGAGATAACAGAGGAGAATTTGAAAGCTGTATGCTGCCACATAGTTCTGAAGCTCAAATGTATTTTCTCAAGTTTACAGTTCTAAATGAATCTTCTAAATTCTGCAGTTCATGTGCATTGTAGTGCACTCTTTGAGCTGAGAACACTATTGTTAAATTCAGAAAACTGTGGGATTTGAACTGGTTGTGGTCTGCGTATTACTTTGGGAAACACTGCATAGCAGAATTTGTAAAGACTGCATCCCCAGGCATCCTTAACTCATAAACATTGGCCTCTTGTGACACTTCTACAGCCACCCAAGACTTCGACTTTGTGGACACCAAAGGGAAACAGGTTTCTAGTTCTGCCAGCCTTGCCATGTGACTCAAACCCTGCCCTGACAGTATAATGAAGTTCTGGAGTGTTTTCCACCATGGCTCAGGGGGAGAGAGATATCAGTTGTTGGTGAATTATGATGGCATAAGTTACAGTTATGCCATCTCAACTCACTTTTTTTGGACACTGTAGAGACTGGAATTCTGTTCCAACCATGCAACAGTCAGCATGCCCTCCAACACCCCTTTGTAAGTAGTGCAACATCCTCATCAAGGCCATTTCCATGTTTTTGGAGAGTGGAGGAACCAATGGAGATGCATCCAGCTATTTTCCTGTTGTTGGTTTTACTCCAAAGATGTCATCTGCAGGGATCTTCTGAGCATACCCAGGAGTTCTTTTGGGTGCCTGTTAGCAGTACATTCAGCTACAAGAAAACAGCTGGAAACATCCCCACTGATCCCCACACTCTCCAACAACATGGAAATGACTCTGTTTGTGGGGCTTCACTGCTTACAATGTAGGCTGGCAAGAAGCATCAGGAGAAATAGCTAAGGAGATGTAGCTATGGGATACACATGTCATGATATAGCTATGTGATACACAATGGTCAAGATCCTACAATGCAGGATCTTGACCATTGTTTGACTAATGGCTAAGCTCTAATTCATCACCTTCATAACTAATGTTGTTTCTCCACCCCTCCTTGGTTACACTTAGGGTTCTGATCCAAAGAATGTCTTCTTCTTGTGAGTAGGACTCAGAGATGTTTGATACTCTGCTATGTTGGCACTCTGGGTCTACATTTGGACACATTGCCACTTGTTCTCCTGATGTCCTGGGGTTGATTGCAGGATTAGAATGATGCATATGCCAACAGGATTACACAACTACCCAAAGACACACAAAAAATCCACACAGAGCAAACAATGCTAGTGTGATCATACATTTGCACCTACAATCTGAATGTGTCTTGGAGGTGCTTTCAGAAGATGGTTTCAAACACATTGGCTGGATCTGGAATTAGCCATTGATTGGCCCTTCCAGACAGCAAAGGGCCCAAGGGTCTATTTGTGTGATAATTTTGCCACATGGAAAAGCTTTACTAAAATCAACTACAAAAGATTTCATTCAAAGTGAACATTTGACTATGCTGTGAAAGCACCAGTCTTGGCTTTCAGGCTAATCATTTCTTGAAGAAACTGTTCTAAGATGTCAGTCCCCTGACCTTGTCACCTTCTAGATGTTCTCCACTCAGTATGATCGCTGCCCAAGGCAACTGGAAACTATGGGATTTGCTGCTTTGAACATCTGGAGGACTCTGAATTGAGGAAGATTGCAGTGTATTGACAACAAAACCAAGCAATATAGTTCTTTATTACTAGCTTGCTGTACTGTCCAGACTTTGAACTGACAACCTTCTAAGCTGCCAGCCTGAGGCAGAAGTCTGGCAGGGGTGACCAATGTCTGCATTAGATGAAGTTTGGGAGAATTACAAGCAACTGGAAATGAGAGCTCCTAGAGAAAATGTCGAGGTGTCATTAAAAAGGAAGACACTTGCCGAGGTGGCATTAACAAGAAAGACTAGGTCATTCTTCCTGTATAACTAATATTACCGTGTAATGTAAGTTATGCAGGAAGGAACCATGTTGAGTACGCAGGTAAGAACCACACAGGAAAAGAATTCATTAAGTGCGGCGGTAGTGCATAAATTGCTGTAGTCCATAAATTGTATTTCACCTTCTGACTTCACCAGCATCGGCTTGGCACTGATTCCTGTAGGTATGCTTGATTTGTGTTCAGGGAAGCAGACGTCTGTAGCTTGATGCCAAAGGGACAGAGCTATGAGGACTTAGGGAATCCCTAGTTTATATTTCATTCCCAGAGACAAGAAAGTAAGTGAAAAAGTGTCAGGGCCAGGGTCTTCCTTGTCAGGAGCGTGGTAGATCCACTGCGTTTCTTTTTTTTTCTCGCAGGCATTAAAGAAGTGATCCAAGATATTGAATCTTATTCCCCAAAATAGGTTCAGTACCTTGTTTAGCTCTTTTAAAGTCTGAAACAAAACTCAGAGCAGATTCACCACAATCCTGATGTGGAGGCTGCTAGGTTCCTCTGGTTTTGTTGCTTTTACACCATATGGCTTCTAAAAATGCATTAATTGCATTTTAAGTTGACTTGGCATTTAAATTTACATTGTGTTTGTTGTGTGACTTCGACTTGATTCTGACTTACGGCGATGCTACGGTGATCCCATCACGAGGTTTTCTTGGTAAGATTTCTTCAGAGGGAGTTTGCCATTGCCCATCCCCTAAGGACCAAGATCATCCAGTGGATTTCTGTGGCCAAAAAAAGAGATTCAAACCAAGCTCTCCCAGACTCCTAGTCCAGAGCTCACTGCATTAAAAACCTTACCGAGTTGCAAGTAAAAAGGTCCCATCCCTGATTTCATTTCTCCCTGCCCCTTCTGTGTTTTGAGTTTGGGAAAGAAGGAAAAATCTAAATGAGTGGGTTTATAAGTGGAAAGCCTGTTTTAAAATATTCTTTAAAATAATAGAAAAACATGTTTCTAGAGCATCAAGAAACCCTGACAAGAAGAATCCTAGACTGAGACGAATCATCACAGTTTAGGACTTATTCTGCACAAGATTTGCATGTGGTTGTTTTGCTCCAAAAACAACCTTTTCTACACAGGAAACAGCCTTTTCTGTGCAGAAAATAATATATATAAATACTATTTTCATGCTGTTACTTGTACAGGAAATACTGTTTTCTCTGCAAAGCAAACGTGGAGATCTTGCACAGTGTAAGCCCTAGACTTGGAGTAGTCCAGAAACAGCACCGTTTCTGAAGAATTTCTAACACCAGGAAGAAAAATGCTGAACTTTCTTATTGCTTCTCTTAAGAAGAAAGTGAGCAAATAATTACATCGCCTGAGCAAACAGGGGCTTCTAGGACTCCAGTGAACTCTTTGCCAGCCTTTCTTGCTTGGAGTTAGACAATGTTAAGTAAGCAGTTCACAGACAGGCTATACCTTGCTTGTGCATTTGTCAAAACAGACCAAGAGACTATATGGTCCTACCGGAACACCTTTATCTCCATTATTTCTATACCTGTTCAATATAATAGCAATAGCATTTATTTCTATACCGCCTATCAACTAGTGTTATCTAAGCGGTTTACAATGTATTTTTAGCTAATTGCCCCCAACAAGCTGGGTACTCATTTTACCAACCTACGAAAGGAGGGAAGGCTGAGTGAACCTTGGCGCCTGGCAGGATCGAACTCACAACCTTGTGGTTGCAGTACTGGCATTTAAACACTGCGTCACCAGGGCTCCTGTTCAGTATGAATATATATACAATATTGTAGGGGGGACTTTGAAGCTCTACCTACCTAGCGTGCCAGTCATTTCAAAAATCAAAGTTTTTGATGTGGTTGGAAATGCTGCCATTCTGAGAGTCCTATGTAGGAAGGATCCAAAAACTGCCTCCCCCTGGAGAGGAAGTTGGCTCCCACTGAGATACCTGCAACCAGCAGGCTAGTGCTTTAAGGGAACTTGTCCCAGCGTGTGCTCAGCTGGGCCAGCAGCGGTATGCTGTGAAAGCACAGCAAGAGAAATATGACAGTAGCAGAAATCAAAGGCCAAAGAAAAGAAATGCCTCCGATGGCATAACTCTAGTCCAGAGGGAGCAAAAAGATAAGAACATTGTGTAGAAGCTGAGACTCCTTTTCTCTAGATCTCCTCTCCACCAACACTCTTAAGCGGTGCGTCAATAGAAATCCCAAGGGCTACTTCATTGCCTAGCAGAACTTTGCTTTCAAATTTATCATTCAGTTGCAAGTAACCCTTGAATTGTCATAGCCAACAGCTTGGACAGTGAGGTCATTTTAGGCAGAGCTTGTAAAATTACATCAAAAAACAACTATTTATTTGTTAAAGTATTTATATCCCTGCCTATATTGAAAAATCCTAAAACAATGTGCAATGAAATCAGTTTGAAGCACTTTAAAATGTGAAACAGTAAAAGGTAATTTACAGTCTAAATCTATACTAAATTACCTAACTCATTAAAGCAAGTTAAACCATGTACCTGTGCAAATTTGATAACAGATAGCAAAACAGAGCCAGCATGGTGTGAGAGCAAGTGTGACTGTGAGATTAGGTTCAAATTCCCACTTTGCCACAGAAATCAGCTGGGCGAACTTAGACAAGTCAAATTCTTCTGATTAAATCTTGCCCCCAAAATTGTATGGCAAGTTGGAGATGAAGTGAAAGTGTATAGCAACAACATTACACCTGAAAGATCTGGTAAAAGGTCTAGAAACCATGACCTGTGAAGAGCAGCTTGGAGACCTGGGTATGTTTACCCTGGAGAAGAGAGGGTTAAAGAGGTGGTATAATAGTTATGTTTAAGTGTTTGAAAGGGTGTCATATTGAAGATGGAGCGAAGTTGTTTTCTGCTGGACATGGAGCAATGGCTTCAAACTACAGGAAAAGAGATTCCACCTGAACTTTTGGAAGAACTTCCTGATTCTAAGAGCCGTTTGGAATACACTACCCCAGAGTGTGGTGAACTCTGTTTCTTTGGAGGTTTTTAAGCAGATGCTGGATGGCCATCCAGCAGGAGTGCTTTAATAGTGTATTCCTGCTTGGCAGGGGATTGGATGGGATGGCCCATGTGGTCTCTTTCAACACTATAATTTTATGATTCTGTGAAAGGTTTTAATGAAAATCCAAGCTTTAATTTGGCACCAAAATGAAGTCAGTGTTAGTGCCAACTGGGCCACTTGCAAGTGAGAGGGTTTCCAACAGCACCTTTCCACCACTGCTCAGTTATGGGTGACTTCAGTATGCCATTTTATTAGGGATGGGACGAATCCAGAATTTTCTGAATCCGAATCCGGATCCAAATCTCTAGAAGGTTCTGGGAATCCACGAATCTCATGAATCTCGAATCTTTCGAATCCTTTTTTTAAAAAAGGGGTTAAAAAGCAAGGGAAAGAAGGATAATCTTGGGCAAGACACACTCTCTCAGCCTTAGCAAAAGCCCAGGTAAAGCCAAACCTCCCTCTGAAGAAATGTGGCCAGGACAATTGTCATAGTTTTGCCTCAGGATCTCCCCACATTGAAAATGACATGAAGGCCCTTTGTACACAGGCAGGAAAATGTGGATTAATCCCACATTTTCCTGCTTGTGTAAACAGGGCTGCATACTCCGGTACAGAAATAATCCAGGTCAAAACTGGCTTTTCTTTGCATACTCCTTCTGGCATCCTGGGGTTTGTAGTTTGCTGATGCACCAGCACACTTTGGCGGAGAGGGCTAAGACATCTTGTAAAACTCCAAACCCCAGAATTGTGTGTGAAAGAAGTTTGCAAGGGAGCCATGCAAAGGAATCTTTCAGCTGTCCTTGAAATCTCAAGAAGACTGTACCTTCCAGTCAAGTGCTGAACTTAAATATGAAATGTTGAATTTGAATGTCTTAGAATACAACCCCAGATGTAATTTCTGAAATTGTTAGCAAAGGCCATTATTACTCCAAGGAAAAACTCACCTACTTACTATCTTCCCTTGTATGTCTGGTCACCCAGGTTTTCAGGAATGCCAGTCTCCCAGGTTTTCAGGCGTCCCGGTCTCCAACAATCTATCTGGTTGGTGATTCAAAAGATTCAGTTTGCCTATTTTGACACAGGGATTTGGATTTGGGAATCTCGATGATGATGGATTCAGCCCCCTCTTGCCAGTGAGCCATGGTGTGAAGAGCAGCAGTGCTTGCTGCACTATCACTTACTGGCAGGAGGGAACTAGATGCCTCATTCTTCAACACTCTGCTCAATTATGCCTCGAACTTGTTGGCTGGTGTAGCCCCCTAACTTTTAAGGTGGATGAGAGTGGATCAGACCAGGAGGTGGATTCTAACTATGTTTCCCATGTAGGACATCAGCCACTATCTGTTTCTGAGATGGCCATTTGTGGGGTATAGGGCTGAATCTATCCTCCCAAGCAATTTGGTGTGATTCCAAAAGCATTATCAGATCTTAATGAAATGAACTTTAAGGATACGGCTGAAAGAAGGAGAAGTGTTCCCCATAGTCTATTCTTAAGTGTCATTAAGGCTATTTCTGCACTACGCTGTCACAGTGTTATTGTTCCACTTTCAACATCTTATGGAATCCCGGGGTTTTCAGTTAAGGGAGGGGCATTTAGAATTCTCAGCCAGAGAGCACCTTGGCCTCAGTAAATTACAAACCCCAGAATTCCACAGGATGTTCAAGGTGTAATAATAGCACTGTGACAGTGTAGTGCAGAAATGGTCTTAGAGCATAGTCTTCACTGGTGAATGTGAACCTACACTAGGCCAGTTGAAGCTGCGCTGAATCCAAACTGGTCTCAGTCTAGGGTTGCTTGAAATTTCTTGGGTGTACCCTCACCCTGGCCTAATTGTGCATGCGACTTTGTGATCGAGTCCCTGGACTGAAGGAGGTGTGCACCTGGCATAACTTGGCTCTACTCTCATCCTGCCCCTCTTCTATCCCTTTTTTGGCACTTCTGCCAGCAAATCTGAGTCAGCAGAACAGTTCTGTTGGCAGATTGCTCTGGTGATATCTGGCAGAAGAGGGTTCTGCCAGTTGAAGAGGTTTGTACCTAATCCTCATCCTAATCCTAATCCTAATCCCCAAGCCCAAGAAGGCATCTTTGAGTTGGGATTCCACCATAAATCTGGCTCCAAGTCATTGCAACGTAGTTATTCCAGGCTGCCTTGTTCACTTTTTGTTTTCACTTTTGTGTATGTAATTTTTGTTTGCCATTTTTTATTGTTACTTTATGATTATTGCTACGCATTTGATTGTGTGTATTTAAGTTTTATTTGTCCACTTGCTCATAGAGCAGAGGGAAAATCCTAAAATAGAATGAGTCAGTCAATCAATCAATTGATCAATATAGAATGCATAGATGTCAGACAAAGGGAAAGAGAGTTGGAAAGGAAATCCAGTTTGCAGGCTCTGAACAGTGTCCCTCTCCCTGCTTTCCTCTCCCTTCCAACTTTGTTATACTGTTTGCCTCCTCCTTCCCCAGCATTTTGCTATCAGGAAGGCCCCATAAAGAGAGGAACAAGCTTTCCAGCTCCTATTATTTCTCTGCTCTCTTTAAGGAACAACTTTGATTTGGAAATTCAAAGTGACGACCTCCATTTGTGGCTCTGCAAAGCTCAGGGCTATAACATGGAGGCTCCACTTTGCATTCATATTTCATTTTCATCTCAACAAAACAGAGCTTATTTGGGTCATGGCTGACATTTCCACTGGGTTTTTCTCCCCCTTTCTCCCCTTCTTCTTCGCCTCCTTTGCTGGGGATACATATTTAAGTTGATGTTGTTGAACTAGCAACTTCGATGGAACATACTGTATATTGCATCAATTTCCATCTCTTTAAACTACTCCTAGATGCTGCAGCCAAGTTAGTTCTCCTTGAAAAGCAGAAGTTCTGCATCTTTCACTGAAGAGGAGGTTCAAGAGAATCTCCTTAGGCAGTTCGTGGAAATATAAGGAAGTAGTGGAAAACTGTTCATTCCAGACTGTTTCCATCCCAAACTGGTGAGCCTGCTGGACAATTAGGAGTTTCAATCAGATGGAAGACAGCTATGCCATACAGCCATAGGCAGCTACATATATGTAAGTTAGGGGTGGGTAACTTTTTTCTTTTTTTAGGCTAGGGACCTGAAAAGGTCTTGGTGGGTGCATTCCAGCAATAGCAGGAAGGAAAAAGGAGTCAGGAACAGAGTAAACCATAGAGCAAAGTAACCCAAATCCTGTTTATGAACTTGGACATTCTTATGGTATCTCCAACAGCCAGGCAGCATGTATATGTGCCAGATCACAAGGACAAGGCAAAGTGGAAAGAATGGCGACCCTCTAAGGCAATGAGAGAGCCCTGCAGGGTGCTAGAAAAAGAGGAAATAATGCCCCATAACCAACCTAAGACTTATCATGGGGCCCTGTACATATGCAGATTTGCATCTGGATGTATCTGTCCATCTTGGATAACAATATCAGAAAACACTCTGCAAAGCATGCTGCAAAATTCTAGAGTGTGGTTGTACAATTACCTATAATACAAAGCAAACTGTAGCCTTAAAACCCAATTCATTCAAAAGCAATTTAATAAGCACAGAGTGCTTGTTTAGTGTGTGGCTACATCCCCATAGTCAGATGTGCAAGGAGGACAACAGCGCTGAGATCTGCTAGGGTTCTCCAGGGTCTCAGCACTGATAGATGGAGGCAGATTCTCCTCTAACCCTCCCTGCTTACTTACTCCCAAGCAGGAAATGGCCATGCAGGGACAGTTTCAGAGGCATCTCACTAAGTTGAGAAGAAGGTATACAAGTCAGTGCAAGATATGTTCACATGCAGATATTTATGCTACCCTGAGGGAACGTTGGAGCAAGACCTTAATCTAGTCCCCAGAAAAAAGCCTGTTTGACTTGGGAGAAAATACCACTGACAATGATCTCATCTCACTGGAGCGTGTAATCCCATCACCAAAGAAAGGCCATGCCAAGGTGGGTGCAACCAAACGCAGAACAAAATGAGTGTGCTCACCCAGACACAATGGCTATCGGCAATGTGCATTCATACCCAGTGTGCATGTGTACACATGTGTGCACATGTGCATCCATGCACAGCACCACTTCTGCAACCGTGAACGATATGGTTGCTCCACATCAGACCAAATTTTCCAACAACTTCCATAGGGGAACTTAAGTAGGCTTAAGACACCAACAGGATGCTGTCCTTAAGCTCAAACTGGTGGCCAGTACCAGAGAATGGCATCACTGGACACCCATCTGGATCCACTACTAGTTTTCAGGTCCTGCTCCTTTTTCTCTTTGCTGTCACCTGCCCTCTCCAAGCAAATGAGTGAGGGAAAAGAATACCAGCTTCTACTTGACATTTTCTGTAGTGGGGCACTGAAAGAGCCAGTAAAGTGTGTTGATTTACATGTTGGGCTAGGATACTGAGAGACCAGGGTTTAAATTCCCACTCAGCCATGGAAACTCACACTCTCTCAGCCTCAGAGGAAGGCAAACCCACTGGGCAAACCTTGTTGAGAGAACCTCTTAGGTTGCCATACGTTGGAAAAGACTTGAAGGTACACAACAATAGATACTGAACAAAAGCAATGGTGACATCAATGAGGAGATGATGTCCTTCTTTCTCCAGTGCCTTGCAAAACCACAAACTGTCACTGATGCTACTCTTCTGAAAGCAAACACTTTGATACAAACATTTAGCATATCTCTAGTTTTAACTAGAATTATTTGGGGGTAGGAAGGAAGTGACTAGATGAGAATAAAAAATACAACAATTGTAGACTTCTGGCAGTGCTAAAATGCTGTCTGGATTTGAGGTGGGGTGGATTCCATTTCTTTACAGGTAGAAGACCTGTAGGAGTCCACCAAAAAGTAATTCAGTCAATCAGATATAGGTATGACTCACTCAACAGCCCAGTGAGTTAAGTATTATTTCTGAGTAGACTTGAATAAATGTGTGACTCAGATGAAGCAACATGGGCCATATGCTATGGGATGGCAGGAGGAAATGTGATATGTGACACAGCAGTTGATGAAGGATGATGGCAATGAACTGGAGAGATGATGGGCGCTGGAATCTTTGGGTTTGCTGCATTTCCGGCAATCAGAGAGCTACCATGTGGTGTCTTTGCTGTTAACTTTAGAGAATGATGGTTAAATAGTGAATAATACATATGGGGTGAATGAAGCTATTAGAAAGGGGAAAGAAAGGGAGGAAAATGAGGAGTTAGATTGGTCTTCATGTAGCACAGGATGGAAATTCATTTTTGAAAACAACCTCACAGAACAAAGCTTGGCTACCTGATGTGTTTGAGTTAAACCAGTCCTGTTTAGACCCAGGAGATGCTCTGGATAAAATCAAATAAAATAAGAACAGCAGCTAGATTTCCCTACCTAATAGCTTGAAAAGAACTCACAAGGGTATTCAGGCGTGGATCCCACTGCTATATATTTTACATCCAATTTGACAAATAAAAGTCCCAGCAGATCTTCCCATACAGAAACCTGATTATTTAAAAAGCATTCTCAAGACAGGCAAAAGTTTGCAAATGATGCCAAAACACTTTCTTATGCATTTGCTTCACACTGGGAATCAGGGGGTTTAGAGTTACTCCTGAAGCCTCAACTCAGTTGCGCTTCACTGAATAGGATTTTAATGTTCTCTCATTCAAGGCCTCTGAAGAGTTGGGCATAAGCCAGAAGATGGACTCTGAATTTGCATGGTTCCAGCCTTGTTGTCGTGATCAATGGAAGTTCTTTTAGTGCAATGCAGAAGTGAGCTCCACTTTGCAGTTCCAACAAGAGGATGGGACATTGAGTGAAGGCCTGCCTAGGATGTGGGATGTAAGAATTAAGCTGATGGTCCTTGGGGCAAAGGCTTAGGTTCCTGTATGCATTGTGAATGGTGGAAGTTGCTACCTGCAATATCAGCAACTCTACCCTTAAGTTTTAGATCAAACTTTAAAGAAACTATCCAAGGTGCTGAAATTATTTGGGGGATAAAGATCAGTAGCAGAACCACCAGCCTCCACTTGTCAAGTTCACTAAGGACGCTGTGGAAAATTAAAGATGCAACATATCAAATGGGCAACCAAAAGCAGGATTAGGACATGTTCCTGTGCAGAATTTAAGTCATTCTGTTCTGTCCTTCCCAAATCTCTCCAGACTTAGGCCATTTCTGTACTAACAACAACAACAACAATAATAATAAATCTTATTTTGTTAGCCACTTCTCCTCAAAGCTGGAGGCAGTGTACAACAAAGGTTAAAATACAATTAAAACCAGCATACCAATTAGAAACACATTGTAATTAACATACACTAAAACTTGTTTTCTGCTGCTCCAGAGACTAGGACAAAGAGCAATGGATTCAAGCTGCAGGAAAGGAGATTCCACTTGAACCTCAGGAAGAACTTCCTGACGGTCAGGGCTGTCTGACAGTGGAATATCCTGCCTCAGAGTGTGGTTGAGTCTCCTTCTTTGGAGGTTTTTAAGCAGAGGCTGGATGGCCATCTGTTGGGAATGCTTTGATGGGTGTTCCTGCATAGCAGGGGGTTGGACGCGATGGCCCTGGTGGTCTCTTCCAACTCTATGATTCTGATTCTATGATTCTATGAAGCCAATCAATATAAATATGTCATTATTAAAATCATAATTAAAATATATCATAATTAAAAATAGATTGGGTGGGTCAGTCTAATACCACTATTAGCTATTATCCCACTTTCAACGTTCTGTAGAATTCTGGGATTTGTAGTTTACTGAAGCCAAAGAGCTCTCTGGCTGAGAATTCTAAGTGCCTTTCCCTAAACTGAAAACCCCAGGATTTCATAGGATGTTGAAAGTGGAATAATAGCACTATAACTATGTAGTATGAAAATGACCTTAGTCAGCATCCCAGGCACACCAAACATGTTCAGTCTTTATTGGTCTGTTTTGCAGTTCCTCTTCCCATTTGTCCCTCTCACTAACAGGTTTATTTTCTTTTTTTAAAAAAAAAATATTTTCATTAAAAACAATTTTAAAAAATATAAAACAACATATAGGTAGGAAAAAATACACAAAAAATACCAACACAAACTATATAAACAAACAAGTAAACTATCTAAACACACAAACACAAAAAAAACAGAGATGACAAAAAGGTTACACATATGACTTCGAACTCCCAGAGAATGGTTATTGATGCCTTATGTGTTATATTTCTTCATAGTTCAATAAAATAATTGTAGCTAATTAATCTCATTCCAAATCTGCTATAAAAGATTACATAGAATTTATCTGCGTTCATACTCATACTATAATTACTCTTATTACTTTATTCTAATTACTTTATGCATGTAGGCATAAAGTACTATGATAAATGTAATGTTCTACTACAATACCATGCTATTCAAATCCTACAATTGCATTTCTTCCCCAGCTGCTCCTTAAGTATGTTATTCTAACAGATTTATTTTATTTTGTCCTTTGGCAAAATTTGGAGCACAGCTTGAAAAAAACACTTTTTTGGACTACAACTCTCAGGGTCCCTAGCCTTTATATCTATACTACAATCTAGTCTTTTCTCATCGTCCCCAAATGAAAAGTATATTCTGAGGGAAGATGGAAGGGGCAGTAATAGCTGGCAGGTCCATTATCAATGGACTGGTGAATCCATTTGGGTGTTAGTGTGAACTTTAAAGGGGTTGTTTGAGGTGCTTAATCTATTTAGGGGGTCCACGTCTTGGACCCTTCAAGTTTATACTGAGGTGTGATTCATGACCCCACTCAGCCGCGTAGCTAGAGTTTGGGTGGAGGGGTGGGGCGAGGGGGGCAGAGAGGTAAGGGCATGGCCACGTTGTGCGGGGGCATGGCCGGGTCATGTGGGGTCATGGCTGCATCATGTGGGGGCATGGCCACGTTGCATGGGGGCATGGCCACATCGAACGGGGATCTGGTTGCCTTGCACAGGGGTATGGTTGTGTCACATGGGGCACCCCCCAAAAATTGCCACCCAGGGCAGACCACCCTCATTGCCCCCCCCATTCTGTATGCCCCTGACTCCACTGATACTGTAACCATCAGCCTTGAGAAGGAGAGAGTTACAGACTGTCAAGAAATCTCATATCCACACAGGAGATGTTTTACCACATGGAGAAAACTACCATTTTATTCTCCTGGACACTTTCAAGAAATTTTAAGTGTCATTTTAAGATTCAATATCATTTCATCAGCAATGTTTCATTTTCAAATGTGGGGCTTTTTTTAAAAAAAAAAACTTTGCCAGTTTTATTTAATCTGTTTATCTGTTTAATTGACCCAAGAACATTATTGAGTGGATGGTACATACATGCTGAAAATAAGTAAATGAATAAGTATGAATGAATCAGTTAAAATAATCCTAGTTGGTAGCAGGTAATGATCCTAGTGATAGCAGGTAATGAAGAGCAAGTGTTGTTTAGTGATTTGAGTCTTGGACTATGAGCATGAAGATAGGGTTCAGTTGCCCACTAGGCCATGGAAATCCAATGGGTACCTTGGGGACACCCGCATACTCTCAGTCCCAGAAAACCCCATGATAGGTTTGCCTTAGCGTCACCGTAAGTTGGAAGCAACAAGAACCCATCATATCATCACCCCTTTGAAAGTGAGTCACACACTTCAGCAGTGTTGCCCAGATAATGGCAGCCCATTATCACAGATATCTGTGTCTTCTTCTGGTTCAACTTCTCTGAAGTCACAGAGAGACAAAAGAGGTCAGAGGCCAGGCAGCTAAGTATTGTAGGAAACAAGGAAGACTTTTGAAGGTCTGCAATGAACATGTTGCCCTAGTTTAAACATCTTCCTTGGGCAGGGATGGGATTCTCAGCTGCTTGGCCCAGTTACGTTGTTGTTGTGTTCTCAATTATGGCCAGTGATCGTGGTCAAAGACAGAGGTCAAGGGTAAGGAGTGCTGGTTATGCTTCAAAAGGAGACACAGCATATTTTTAGCAGAAGGTTATAAAAGGAGAAAAGGAACAAAGGGAATTTTGTTGACAGCATTGAGACTGCAAGCAGCAAAGACAAAGGAGTAATGGTATAACTTGACAGGTGAATATTCAGAAAAGGGAATAGTACTTCCACAATTTTTTTCTTGTGTCAACAAACCAGTTCTTATTAATGATTGCTCTTTTGTCATTTAAAAAGTTAGCAGTCATTCCCATTCCTGTCCTTAATATAAAATGCGTCAACATGCTGGAGCCCACTGGGGATTTTGCAATTTATTTTTAATGTATAAATTGTCGTCAAAAATTAAGTGTAGCATGATATTCACTCTGCCATCATGGGAGATATTGAGCTAAATAATATATTACAGCCAAACCTCAAGAAAGCATTAATACTGCTCATAACATTTGTTTTTTGTTTTTATTTCTGTATATGACATTAGTGATTTAGAAAAAAACCCTGTTCAAACTTATATGTGAGTGTATAAAATATTTGTAGTGGAGGTAAACATAACACATTTAGGAAAATAAAATGAAATCATATTTCATTGCAAGTGACAGTCTGAATAAAAACTGGGAAAGAAAGCTACTGTCTTGTAAAGAACTTTGCAGCACAAGACAAATGTATAGCTAATTTTGATTATTTGAGGGTATGTTCCCAGCCCTTAAAGTCATTGCCTCGTATTATTTAAGGTGTAAACCAGATTTGCCATTACAACCAAACGCTTAAACCTCTAAGCTAGGAGTGAAAATTGTGTGTCCCTACAGCTGCGGTTCACCGCTCCCATGTCATGGAAGCCTCTGGCCACCACTAACTAAATTCAAAAGATAACAACATTTCCTATGTTGTAGTGGAAGGCTGCAGGATCAAAACATTAGGACTTTTTGGTTAGCAAGGACAACAATGCCATCTTTCACTCTCTTAGGCACTGCTTTTCCCCTTGAGCTTAGGTGCAGTCCTCATACTTGTGAACTATCTCTGTAGCAATGTAAAGTATTTCATGTCTCTGGCAGGATCTTGAATAGGAAATTAAGTCCCAGTAACTTTGCATTTTTTAAAGAAAGTCTTGTTTGTGTAGTGATGAAAACTGCTAGAACTGGTTTTGCTTGGTATGAATCTAAACAGGTACCTGGATTTTTTCTTTCTTTCTTTCTTCGTAGCTCTGGGAAATATCATGTAGAGCCCCTGTATTTCACTACCCCACGAGCATATCATCATTGTGACTATGATATTGTTGTTGTTGTTGTCATTATTATTATTTGTACCCTGCTTTTTTCCTGGGTTGGGACTCAAGGAAGCTTACATATTAAAAAGGACATAGTCAAAAACTCATAAATAAAAACGTTCAAACATAATTAAACAATTGAAAGGATTAAAACAATGGTGAAATACATAATTGAAACTCAATCATTAATCAAAACACAACACCCGGCACATTTCTGTTAGAGAGACCACATATAATGATAGATTTAATGCCTGTCTAAATAAAAACATCTTGACCTGATTGCAGGAAGATAGTTGGGAGGGTGCCAGTCTGACTTCTCTGGGAAGGGAGTTCCAGAGCCTGGGGGCAGCCACTGAGAAGGCCCTCTCCCATGTTCCCACCAAATGTGCCTGTGAGGGTGGTGGGATAGAGAGAAGGACATCTCCAGAAGGATCTCTCCATCTCAAGGCCTGGGCTGGTTTGAAGGTTTTGCTTCCGACAATTCAGCAACATATGTGAGAGGGGTGGAAACAAATTTTGGAATTATTCGTCTCCTGGGTGGGACTTGGGAAATCTGACTGGGAAAAAATACACAGTGGTGAAAAATTTGTACAGCTTTTCCTTGGTATTTGCAACATGATTTCTTTCCTCCTCCCATTTCCCCTTGTCTGGGAAGTGTGGAGGAGGAAGGAAATAGTATTAGCCAATGCTTCCATCTTTACTTAACATCTAATGCATGCTTAATTGAACGTAGGTCCTGCTGTGTTCAATGGAACATCTTCCTCTGCTTTTATGTCTGTTACCACAACCCCAAATATCAAGAAAGTGAATTCTAGCACTGATAATAGTCATCAAGAAACTGAAAGAACAAAGCTGGATTTGACCCACCATCTCAAGCAGCAGTGAGGAACCTATGGTCCTCAACATCTTGTTGGAGTTCTGCTCCCAGCAGCCCCAACCAGCAGTGCCAATGTTCAGCAAGGAGGTGAGTTGTAGCCTGACAACTTCTGAATAGCAACAGATTTCCTACTCCTGGCTTAAAGACGAAGTGTAAAGCAAGTGTTCTTTCACAAGAAACATACAACATGGAAAAATCTTTATTCCTGGTGTTTACTCATCTCTTCTGGAAAAGTGGATACACTCTGGTTAGGACCTCTGGTGACAATAGCATTAGAAAGTAAGATGTGTATGCAACAATGTGGTTCTTTGTTTTGGGCTTTTTAAGGCTTTGTAGGTCCAGAAGACCAGCATTTTGAATTGCACTGGGAAACAAACTGGGAACTAATGAGGGTAAGCATTTGCAACGATAACCAGCATACTGCCTAGAACACACCTGATCTTACCTGATTCACTTATTTAGTATTTGGATGACAAACCACTAGGAATCTCCAGGTGGGACTAGAAAGGAATCCCACCTGAAAACCTAGAGAGCTGGGCCCAGTCAGATTTGACAACGGGGGTTAGATGGACCAAAGATCTAACTTGTTATCTAGCTTTCTGTTTTGTTGTGATCACATGAAGTTAAAAATTTGACTGCTGTTCTCTGAGCTGTAGAGATTTTTCAGCTTCCTGTTTCTCTGGGCATGAGTACTTCTAATACTTTCCAGCAGCTTCTGTTGCTAATAGGATGAGCTAATGTATCAAACACTTGGACCATAAGTAGTTTGAGATTTTCCAAGTCTACAAATGGATCATTTGTTACATTAGAGTAACTGGCTCTGGACAGTTCTGGTTGAAGTCAGCACATATGCCAAATACTGGAAGGTTTGGGCTTATTTGCCATATGATTGCTTGACTTCAGTTTTCCAGATTGCCACATACAAAGAATATTGAAGTTAGGACTTGACAACGGCCCTGTGTCTCATAGGATTCTCCTGTGTTACACAACACTTGACAACCTTTAGAAGTACTGCTGTTGCTGTGATCTGTGAGGTCAAAAACTAAACCAGATGTCAACTTCCCTTTTACTTCTTGTGTGGGAAAAAAGTCAGTACTGGGACTAAAAAAAGGGGAGGGTATTTTTGTTAAAATTGCATTTTGGAAATGAAATTGCCAGATTTTGAGAAGCCAGTGCCACTTTCATAATCCCTGCTGTAGAGCCTAGAGATGCCCAGTAATTCTTAAAAATCTCCTTTGCCTAGGGATGTCTTTGCTTAGAGATGCCTATTCAGGATCCTCCTAGACACAGTGATATGTGCCCTGGTGATTTCCTTAAGCGCTACGCATTGTGTATTAATTGAAGTTGCTCACATTATGTCATTCAAACAGAGACACACACAAGGAAATCATATCTATTTGGCACTGCCTTTGAAGAGTATTTGGAAACTTCAGCTGGTTCCAAGAACTGCAGTCAGAGTGTTAACTGGTACAGGTTATAAAAACCATACTACATCCCTGTTGAAACAGCTCCACTGGCTGCCGGTCTGTTTCTGGTAACATTTCAAAGTGCTGGTTATGACCTATAAAGTCCTATATGGCTCAGGTCCAGGCTACTTGATAGACCGTATCTCCCAGTATGAACCAGCCTGGGCTCTGAGATCATCAGGAGAGGCCCTTCTCTTAGTCCTACCACTGTTGCAAGCACCGTTGGTGGGGAAACAAGAGAGGGCCTTCTCAGTGACTACCCCAAGACTCTAGAACTCCCTTCTCAGGGAGGCCAGAACGGCCCCTCCTTCTTGTTCTTCTGGCAAGAAGCAAAGACCTTTTTATTTAGGCATGCATTTAAATATAGAAAGTTTTTAAAGAACAGGCTAGGGGGTGTTGTACTGTTTTAGTTTTAATTGCTTCTTTTAATTTCTCTTTAGCTGTTTTAATTCTTCTGTTTTTTAATTCTGTTTAATGTATACTATACATAAGTTTTTAAATTGCATTGTTTTAATATGTAACCTGCCTTGAGGCCTAATGTTGGGCAGAAAGCAGGATACAAATAAAGATAACAACAACAAGAACAACAGTTTTTCTTTTTTGGAAATCAAGAGAAAAAGCTTCGCTGCTAGGTGAGATGGAGATGTGCACCTAGCTCTTTCCTTTGCCCAGAGCTGACCCCCTCACCTGATGAATTTGGAGCCTTGTCTTCTTCCTGGAGATGACTTATGAAAACTGGAGACTCAGGGCCAGGCCCTGAAATCTGGTGACTCTTCCTTTGCCCAAGCTGAGCAGACAGACAAGAGTGGCAGTAGTCCTTCTTGCCAGCTTTTGTTTAGACTCAGGAAGAACTCTTGTCCCAAAACCATCCTTCCCATGAACCAACAGAAGTTTCTACGAAGAGACGAATGAGAAGGACATTCTACAACAGAAAGCGAGGGTAGAAAGGGAGAGAGTGCTAAACATTTGCTCTTAGTCACGGATGGAATGGGGAAAAAGCTATAAATGAAATATCTTTGTTGGATAATCCTCTCTGGAGAATTGAAGATCACCTGCAGCTACATTTGCAGTGGATTCTAAATCATTTATCATCCATTAATCGGAGAAGTACCAAGATCCTTATTCATACTAGTGCCTGAAACACATTCTTTGGGATGAGAAAAATACAGCTAATTCCCCATTCTGATAGTTTCCCAGCAAGTGTGGACGTCAGAGCTTTTCTGTTTACCAGAATCAGAGAGAGGGGTTTTCACAGCTGAAGGTGTCTCTGCAGCAGTGGACAGAGTGACAATCTCAGCAACTGCTCAGTGAGGCTATTGGACAGACATGGGTGAAGTACAGTCTTTTGTATGCTGTTGGACTGCAGCTCCCAGCATTCCTCACCGTTGATCAGGGCTGATGGGAATTATAACTAAACAACATCTGAAGGGGTATATTTTGCCCATCACTTACATAACACCTCTATCTTTATGGTGGCAGCCTACAGTGTATATAGGAGTCCAGGGCTTCAAAGCTGGGAGAGAAAGAGAACAGAAACCTGTAATGGAGGAGATATGAGGTGGAACTACCAGATGAGGTTCCTGCCATTGTGGCTTGTCTATTTCTTGCAGAACTGCCTGCCTAAGTAAGCCAAGCAAGAGTTCAGAAAGTTACTTTTTTTGTAATTTGTTAAGGTTATAATTTCAAGGCCAAAAAAGTAGTTGGTGACCATTACAGCTGCAATTTTGAAATGTAACTCTTCACTTTGCACATTTTTAAAAAGTAACTACAGTGCACCCTCCCTTACCACAACCGCTGTGTACTTGATGTTCATATCATGCAAAACATCATGTCCTTATACTTAAAATGGCATCAATGTCCACATGTGTCACACTGGGGATGGTCATTTTGGGCAGGCAGACTAGAACATAAACTGCATTGATGAATTTCAACAGCATGGTGGGAAGACAAAGAGTGTTTCCACTTTGAAACGAGCATGCAGGGAGTTGCTTACAGCCTCGTTTTGAAGCTGAATTGTACTTTGGAGAGCACAATTCTGATTTAAAGCAAGTCATGGACTTCCGTACCCCTATCCATGCTACTGCATTCCAAAAATTCAATAGTAATGGTGGGAGACTGGGGCCCGCAGAATATTGGCTGAGAGCTTTGCACAGCCTGTGGGCCAACTGTTGCTCAGCCCATTCTTTATTCCAAGTCTTCTATCTCCATGAAAATGGAATAAAAATCTAGGTTCTTTCACCTGTACCAATAGCAGCCTGAAAGTTGAGGAGGTAGTGTGAAGATTGAAACAGGTGTGTGGAGCAGATCAGTAGAGGCTGGCTGTACTTGTCAAGCCCTGGCTTGGAGACCCTGAAAGTAAGGAGGAGGATTTTGAATCTGAGGCAGAAGTTCCCCCAGAAGCTTACTCAGTGGAAGATAACAACCAACAGCAGGGGCCTGAGCAGGGGGAACAAGTATCAGATGACAAAATAACACAAATTCTTACTGTGAGCAAGGGACGACGCCAGAAAGAAGGGCTCCACCGTTCAGCTCATTTAAATAGCAAATAAGCTTTAAAGAGAGCACTTGTGGCAACATCATTAGTGGATAAAAGACAGACAGCTGGTCCGTCCCTCTCAAGGTTGACAACTGATCTTCCCAGCGGTTGAATTCTTGTGCTGTGGTCTCTTGAATCTTGACTATCTTGGACCTCCGTTTGTTTGATGCTGATTCAAATTTGCCTTGTGGATCTGTTTGCTTTGAAACTTTTTTTGGACTATCCCCACTCTGCCTTCATGGGTAAGCTCTGCTCTGCCACCTTGCTAATTGACTGCTTGGTCTTCCTGGGACATGACAGTGCCAATGTCAGCAGGCTGGTTTGTTACCCCACTGATACACCCTATGCCAGGGCCTACAATTTTAATATTAAATGTGATTCAACATGCCAGAGAAGTTACCTGGATGAGCACGTAGGCAGCAATGGTTGAACGATCGAACACCAGGTCAGGCCAGTACAATCCCCCATCACGTAGCCCCAGGAGACCTCAAGCTGTGCAAATCCACAGTAGACAAAGGGTCCTCAGCCTCTGAGAAGCCAACATGAGGGGATTAGCATGTTTTCCCCAAGTTGAGCACTGATAGCAGTAAAATCCTATCAGGAAAGGACCATCTACATAAATTCACTCCACAACCCAATGCAACTGAAGATCCTGAAACTTTGGCAACACCTTGTAATCCCATCAGGCAAAAAAAAGTAGCCATTGTGGAGCTTCTTTTTCATTGCAACACCCATTGTTCTCCCCAGGAGAGGATTTGCCCTCAAGGTACATTTTCCCCTACAAATAGTCCTAGTTTTTGAGAGTTTCTTTGGATAACTTCCAGTCATACCAGCAGACCGTTTCTCTGTCAATTGAGTAATCCTCTCAGCCATTTCCGTGCTGAGCTCTACTTCTTTCGCTATTTTCCCCCAGACCAAGGACTTCAGGAAAAGGTGCAGTATTGCCCCAACTACGATCCCTTCAATATTTCCCCTATCCAGTTTCCACTCTTTGCTTCTTAATAGATCTTGAGTGAGTGTGTGAGTGATTGCGTTGATTCGTGAGACTTTCATTCAATAAAATCATTTATTGGACATCTTTCTTTGGTTTTTGGCTTGGCCTGACCCCATAAAAACTGGGTAAAAAGACCCCACTAGTTTACCTTGTCTCTCACTTTGCTATTGCTTGTGCTCTATCGAGTTTCCATTCCCTATCATGTGGAGCACATTAAAGCATCCCCTAAGGACTCCAGAAATCAGGGTAACGGGTTAATCCAATCCAAGTTTAGGCTCAATTAAAGGACCTATCCGGGGTACTGAGCCTAATTTGGGGCTATGACCTTGGATACCTTCTTTCAAGTGAAACATGAAACCTGGATCAGATCTGCTGACACTGGGAGCATCAGCTGCCATTGCTTGGTTGAGAGGGAAGGAACCAATGATCAAGTGATGGACCCACAGTCTTTCTTATAACAGCATACTATGGATTCAGCCAAATGCTGGAACAAATTAGGCTGATTTGGAGAGATTTGCAAGTTGTCTGATTTGAAGCAGGGTTCACCCAAAACAGACCAGAGCTGAATATGAACTCCCAAAAGCTTTGTTAATGTTTTGGATATGATGTGTATCTAGATATTGATATATTTCTCCCCAAGGCTTCTGCATAAAGGAGCAGACTTTAAAAGAACAGGTTATAGGCAGCAAAGAGTTGTGGTATTACTTATTCTGGCTAAGTGTTAGAGCTGGTCAAAACTCTTTTATTGGAATACTGTTGGTTTCTATACCTGTATAGGTTCTTCAGTAGAACCAGTTGGATTTCTTTCATTGGTACAATACCGCTGCACTGAATTCAAAACTGCTGGAGCAGAATTGTGCGTGCTGTGCAGTTTTTGCATGGAAATGCATTGCACATGGATGAGCACTGAAAATAGTGCATGCCCATTTTGTTGTGCCATCCATTCACATTTAGTGTGATTCGGTTTGTTGGTTCAGTGTCATAATGTTGTTGTTCAATGCAAGGTTGTGTAGCACAATTAATGTATATCTTTGTAAGAGGTGGAGGTTTATGCTACGGAACTCCAGTATAGGGTCTCAACCCATATAAGTACATTTTCCTATTCTTTGACCTTCATTACAGCCAAAGATACTCTCTGGTGATAAACGACATTCCCTGATGCATTTCCAAGTCAACAGACCATTGATGGATGAGATGGTGATGTCAGATCGATCCATTAGGCCATTCTTATTTTTAAACACATTGCAAGGAAATGGATACACAACGTTTTCAAGATCACCTGTGGATCACTCCTCTTGCTTTTGGTAAGCATGTGCTCAACTCAGTCCCTGAATCTTTTAAGCACATGACTTAATTAGACTTTTTCTTCAAGAAACGGGGACAGTTTAGGCTTACACATAGTTATATCTCTAGCTGCTGCCCCATTTTGAACTAGAGTGAGTCCATTAATTCTAGTGCTGGTTAGGAAGTCAATAGAAAATATAAAAAGAACCCTCTAGATCACCCCAAAGATGAATCTATTCCAGGATTCTGCTCAGCACAAGTGCCCCTAGCAAGCCCACTAAACATCTGCTGCCTTTAGCAAAGTATTTATGGACCTAGTGGTGACTGGTGAGTTACAGGGCAAGAGAGTTCTGAATCCATTTCAGATTTTGGTTCAGACTTTAAAGGTGGAAAGTGCTAAGCCATTTGTTCCAAGTAATTCAGCACTGCAGACAGCGCCTTCAAAGATATGCAAAACCTGGACTGGATTCATCACTCCACTGACATTGGACCCACCATCCCCTATCACAGTGGTTCTCAACATGTGGGTCCCCAGATGTTGGTGAACTTCAGCTCCCAGAAACCCTGAGCATTGACCATAGTGGCTGGGGCTTCTGGGAGCTGAAGTCCACGAACATCTGGGGACCCACAGGTTGAGAACCACTGCCCTATCACCTCTGACTTCCATGTGGACATCTGGAAACAGTGTCTTTTGTGCTAAAGCCCCACAATTCTCACTCAAAAAGCCACATGCATTTCTGTGCAGAATATTTTCCTGCAACGTTTCAAGATGTGTGGATACCAGGCAAGAACTATATAAAAATATTTGTTCTATCTGTGACAGAAAGAAAACTGTGGAAATGATTTGTCCTCACTTGCAAGGACAGAGTACTGACTTCCCTAATTGTAGAAATGTACAAAACGTTCACATTCAAAGATGATTACAGACAGAATGAAAACCATTAGAATAGACATATCTGTTGAGATTGCAATGATGAGGACTTCCAGATTTGCCTCTACATCACTGTACAAAAGGCCATTTTAGACATTGTTGCTAAAAGTGGCTGATAGGCCTATAGATGTATCTAACTAACCCCTTTCAAGCTACCTGAGGCATTCATCATTGCCCCATCCTGGAGCTGCGAATTTGATTGGTTCCCTGGGTAATCTGTGCAGTTCCATCCTATAACAGCCCACCATGTTGAACAAGTTGTACTTCTTGGTAGCACAGTCCAGGCTGCACTTATGTCAAGCAAAGATGTTTCCTTGGGGTAAGGTAAGATGCTGGCGGCTGTCTACAAGGACTGCTGATGTCCTGTACCCCGGCGCCCATCCATCATTCCTTTATGCTAGCTGATAACACACAAATCTGACAGCCATCCTACACAGCAATAAAAAAGGAGCTTTCTTCTTGGTTCGCACTCATTAGGTCTCTCTGCTGCACACTCAAGGGACTCATAGAAATAACCTCCAGCAAGCCAAACATGCCTTGGAAGAAGAAAGACAGAGCATCTGTGCACAGTAAAAATGCTGGACGTTTGTGCCAAGTTCCCAGATTAACAACCAAGGGGACTGAGGATCTCTATATTAGCTGTGCAAGTCTAGCTCAGGCAACAGGTGCGAGATTCTCAGGAGTTTGCTTTGGCCTCCTTCTGAATAGAAGCATCTCCAGGAAAGTTCTGATTCTGAGTCCTGGGTTGTTACTAAGTTTGCCTGAGCAACATCCTAATATTTAAGAAATCTGAGCTTGGAAACAATGACTTAAAAATAATACGAGTCCCAAACCTCAAACAGTCTTCAAACGCTGTACAATTTTCAAAGGCTTTCTTCACTGCAGGATGGAAATTGGCAAAAATGTGTGGCTTCCTTTAAGAACAAAATTAGTAAAGAATTGCATCCCTAATGGTGAGCCTGGAGAACTGTGGAAGGGAATATAGATGAGATGACAAGGATATCAATGGGAGATAAGTGTGCTCTGTACCACAGCCCAGTGGCTTGAAGCATCCAGGCTTTTTTTTTTTTTAAAGAGTAGTTGAAAAGCAATAATGACAGCAATGTCTGCCTACAGACAGCCCCACAATCTCAAACACCTACTCACCACAGTAGGACACATAGCACAGAGGGGAAGACAGAAACAAGTTCTTGCCATAAACCCAAATGCCAATTCTGCCCAGATGTCTAATTAGGGAACATCATCAAGAGAATCTAATAACACCATCCAGAATATTAGAAGGGCTTCCAGTTGCTCATCGTCTAATGTGATATGTACCACCCTTTGCCACAATATCCATCAGCATTCTACCTAATACAAGCAAGCCAGTCTTTTGACTGAAGGATAAATCAGACATTAGAATTAGGAGTATGCAAAAACGAGCTGCAGAACACTTTAACCTGGACAGTCTGTCTCAGACCTCTAAGTGGCAGTCCTCGAACAGAACAACTTCAAAAGGAAATTGGAAAGAGAAACAGCTGAAACAGGATATATCCACAAACTCCAGTCCATTGACAATGGTTTGAAAAGAAACAATGGTTTCTTGTCACACCACATCTTTATAATACTAGCTGACATCTCAGGCACAAGCAGCTTCTCATGTTGTTACCCTGACTTCTGGGGGTCCCCTTGGGGACACCTTGATTAGCTCCAAAATTCCAAAGTTGGGGAAATTAGTGGAGCACTAGCTTTTAACAATGCGGAGGGCAGGGCAACACTTAGCGAGATCTTTTAACCCAGTGTCTATGGAGTCAGATCACAGAAGAACTAGGCTAAAAGTTCAATCAAGATATTTTATTAGAAAATATTTTCACACACACACACTCAGAGACAATCTCTCAAGCAAGCACACAAGGACTATTGACATGGAAAGAGGTGAAAATAGATTGGGAAAAAGCAGAGGGAATGTAAAAGGAGTGATACTGTACCTGTCCAGAAGTCTTGGCAGGGGGAAAAAGACAAGCTGAGAAAAATGCAGTGCAGGGAGGGGGGCTGAGGGGAGTCAGTTAACAGAGTGATGGTCTGCTAGTCAAGCATGGGAAAGCTCCAAAATGGGGTCTCAAAAAGAGGTTCTAGTTATAAGGTGAAACATGCCTTGGAGGCAGACCCTCTTCTCGGAAAGGATAATGACCAAAACTGAAGGATATGTGTTGTGTGATAGCTGCATGATGGTCGCACTGTGTAACTGGGCCTTGCTTTGATGTGTCTCTCTTTGTTTCAAGCATTCCAGGGGGAACCAGGCAATCTCCCCAAAGTATTGTTGTAACTGATGGCCCATTACCTGTGCTTTCGTGTCTTTCTGAGGTTTCCTATGGAGATGTGACAGGGGAAGTTTCTGGTCTTTGATCTTTTGTCTGACTGTCTACACACCAGCCTGGTCACCTCTGGCTTGGATGCATTTTAGTATTAAAATTATACTCCCTGGGATGAGGTCGGCTAGCAGGGTTACAATGTCTACTTTATTACATCACTTTCCTGGCCCTGAATCCTTATCTATAATCCAGATCAAGAATTTCCTTCATTATTCATATGTCCACCTCCTCAACTTGGCATGATGTAGTTCCTGTCTCCCACCTTTGTTCCATAACTGGTCTTTATGACCATAGTTGGAAGAGAATTTGTCACTTTGTCACATGTTTTCCATTTCTATTACTAGTTGAATTAACTTTATCCATTGGTATAAATGTCTTTCCACAGAGGCTTTTTTCCATGCATTTGATGAAGTAGACAGAGTCTATGAAAGCTTATGCTACAAACATCTTCTCTGTGCCACAAGTTTCGTTTTTATACATCTTCAGTGTACATGTCAGTGCCTAGAAGCCCCTAACTTGAAATACAAATGCATTTCATACTGGGTGTGGGCAAGATCCCTACATCATGCTTGCCTAGTATAAATCCACACTCACATAAATACATGGAGGTTGTACTGCACCATCCTTCTGGTGAAAACTGACTTTCTGCAATTGTCAGTGTGCCTGCTTATCATGGGGAATGCACAGTGGCTGTTTCTTGAATCCCAGTGATGAAATTAGTACACTGAAGTCACTGATGAACAATTATGCACCATTGATTAATGTATAGTTGCATGACTGGAATCCTGTTGATTAACCCCACCTAGAGTAAATCCATTCAAACAATTGTTGAATTATGAGTCAACACAGAGGTAAATCCAGTTGATTTAATGGGTCCACTCTAGTTAGGACTAAGAATCAAATGGCTTCATTTCTTGAACTCCATTGATGCAACCATGAACTAAATACATCTGTTGCATAATGCCAAAAGAGGTAGAACCACACACCTAAGGGAAGGTACCTATGTGCACAATACGAACAGAATTCTGGCTATGGGTTGTGGGTATGGATCCTTGGAACTTCACTACCAATGATGGGTCTTAGTTTCTTCTGGAATATGATAGCAACTGCAAAACTCTAAAGCCAATGCAGTGCAGAGAAACATCCATTGTCAATCATTTTGTGACATATTTCTGGTTGAATTAGTGAAGGATGATTAGCTTAAGAATTCTGTGTGAAGCATAATTTGTGGGTCCCCTTGGGATTGCACCAAATCTGCCCACCTATTTTATACATTCATTCATTAGCAATCTTCAGTGCTATCATTGGCAAATTGACTACTTTTTATTTTCCTTCCCAGATAATAAAGCTGTTAAAAAGGAAATTTAAATCTCCTGTACAAAATTTTACTAGAGATGGAGGGGGTGGATGGAGAAAGAGGGGGAAAAAATCCATCCTCAGGAGATAACTGGAAATAAGGACTGACAACTGACAATCTAGGAGCAGGATTCAGTGGCTGTGCTGACTGTAGGACTCAAAAGATGTAACTTTTCCCAAGCTCTGATGTAAAGTAACACACACTGGGACAAAAATTCCTATCTTCACATATAAATTGCTGATATCTGAGTGGGTGACTTTGCATGAACAATTCAATGAAAAAATCAAGCCAGCATGTGGCATTTCTGAAAAAGGCAAATACATGTTGGGGATCATGAAGAGAAGAACAGAAAATAAAGCTTCCAGTGTCATAAAACCATCATGAACAGGTTGTGTATGACCCTTTAGATGTTGTTCAGCTGCAAACTCTGTCATCCTCTGTGACTGCCTATGATTAAAAAGTTAAAATAAAGAAAGGACGAAGGAATCTGACAGCACTTTTAAGACTTTATATCTTAGCATGAGTTTTCATGGAGATCAATCCATGAAAGATGCATTGATACAGCCATTTCCCTGCTACGTGGTTATAGTGCTGCTATTCCACTTTCAACATCCTGTGGAATGCTGGGGCTTGCAGTTTAGGGAGGAACATTTAGAATTCTCAGCCAGAGAGCTCTTTGGCCTCAGTGAACTCCAAATCCCAGAATTCCACAGGATGTTGAAAGTGGAATAATAGCACTTTAACAGTATAGGGTAGAAATGGTCATAGTGATATTAAAGGCAGAGTTTTACAAATATAGTTACAGAGCTGTACAACATAGTAGAATACAGAAAGATGCAAATGGTGATCCTGACCATAAATCTTCAAAGAGCTCTGTGAGATGATAAAGGCATTTCAAGTGTTTGGTAGTAGTCTTTAAAATAGTCTGTTAGCAATGATGTATGAAAGCAATAAATCAGTTTACCAAAAGTCAGTTCCCCTGGGGTCAAAACCTTCTTTGAGGAGGTTCCTTTAGTTATATACACAATTGCAAGGACTCTGAACAGTCTTCACTATTGGCTATATTGGCTAGAGATACTGGGATTTGGACTCAACAGCATCTAGGAGGGACACACAACTGACACTTCTACATTAACACATTACAAGGTTTATCTTTTCTTAAAGGAAAGCCATTTCCGCTCAAGGGACAATTTACATTTTCAGGAAGAGAGAATTCCTTTTGCATGCAGGGGTTCCTTGGAGCTCAGTTTTGTCCCCCATGCTATTCAAAATCTACATGAAACCAATAGAAGTTATCTAGATTTTTGGGACAAGGTGTTACTCATGGGCTGATAACACCCAACTCTATACCTGTTTTCCATCTGATTCCAAGAAGTTATCTCAGCGCTAAACCAGTGTCTGCTGCCAATAACAGATTGGATGAGAGTGAAGATTAATCTAGACAAGACAGAGATGCTCCAGGTCAGCCAAAAAACAGAGAAGGGAACAGGGATACAGCCTGTGCTGGATGGAATAACACTAAATCTAAAATCTCAAGTTCACAACTTGTCCAGATTCCTGCACACAATCTGAAAGCCCAGGCCATGGCAGGGGCCAGGAGTGCACTGGCACAGTCAACACTAGTTTGACAGCTATGCCCATTCCTTAAGTTGTCAGATCTGGTCGTGGTGACACATGCCTTGTTCATCTCCCGTTTGGATTACTGTAATGCACTGTACTTGAGGCTGCCTTTGGAAACTATTAAGAAACTTTTGTGGGTCCAAAAGGCTGCAGCTAGAGTGTTGACTCAGGTTGACTACAGATAATGTTCAATTTCGGGCCTTTCCACACTACCCTGTGGAAAGTGGAATAATAGCACTGTTATAGTGCTGCTATTCGACTTTCAACATCCTATGGAATCCTGGGGTTGCGGTTTAGGGAGGAGCATTTAAAATTCTCAGCCAGAGAGTTCTCTGGCCTCAGTAAACTACAAACTCCAGAATTCCACAGGATGTTGAAAGTGGAATAATAGCACTATAACAGTGTAGTGTGGAAATGACCTTCCAAGTTGAAATTGCTTCACCAGCTATTGGCCAGTTTCCAGGGACAAATGAAAGTGCTAGTTATGACCTATAAAGCCCAGTATGGTACTTAGGTCAAGATTCTTTGAAAGACCATATCTCCCAGTATGAGCACGCCCAAGTTTTAAAATCCTCAAAGGAGTGCTTTCTCTTAGTCCTGTCACCGTCACAGGTACATTTGGTGAGGACGTGGAAAAGAGCTTTCTTGGTGGTTGCTCTCAGACTGTGGAACTCCCTGCTAGGGGAAGCTAGGTTGGCACCCTGTCTGCTTTCTTTCCACTGGCAAGCAAATACCTTTCTGTGCACTCAGGCTTTTAAGTGTTAACTGTCTGAATCACAAGGTCTTCTAACTGGAGTGTGTGGTTTTTTTACCATTTTAGCATTCTCTTAAAGGTGTTTTAAATTAATGTTTTTAATATGATTGTTTAACTTTCTTTCAAACTGTTGTATTGGCCACTGTTTTAACTGCAGTTTGTTTAAATTCATATTGTAAGCCCCCTTGGTTCCCATATTGGAAGTAAGGCAGGATATAAATTAAATAACTGATAGATAAATTATTTCACTGGGATAGTGGTGAAGTTTTCTTGCAGCCTTTTATAGGCCCAGATTGAACATTAAATTCTAAACATTAGACCATAAATTTAAATATTAAATTCTAAAGAGACAAAATGGTGTATTTTAAGACATATATATAAAAATACACTAAATAGTTATTTAAACAATAATATCACCCATCTAACTGGATGCCCATCACACAAAACCTGTGCTTTTTGTACGTATAATATCAGGTCAATTGAATGGTTCCTAACCTTTGAGAATAAAATCATCTAGTATTGGCTTAAATACTCTAAAGGCACCAGATCCCATCTGACCTTGGAAGCTAAGCAGGGTCGGCGCTGGTTAGATGGGAGACTGTCAATGCATACCAGGTGCTGTATGCTATATTTCAGAGGAAGAAACTAGCAAAACCACTTCTGAGTATTCCTTGCCTAAGAAAACCCTATGAAGGCCCCAGGGTTATCATGGGTCAACAGACAACTTGAAGGCACATACACACACAGTTGGCCAAAAGTATATGTGGTTCATGGATGAGAGGTCTCTTTTCACAGAGGGTGAATTATTCCACTGAGAGGGCTGCCTGATTTAAGTTCCGTCCTAAAACCAATCTGGGACCTTCTTGGAAGCATCTGGAACAGTATAAATGTTAAAATAAATTATAAAGGGACTAGTTCTTTATGTGCAGGGACAGGAAATGTTTTTAATTTTGGAAAGAATTTCAGACTTGCAAGCACAGTTAACCCTCTCAGCTCCAGGAGTTCCTGGATGAGACAGATTATCTAGCTGCATATCAATACAGCTTCAGGCCTGATCATGGGATGAACATGACTTTGGTCATCTTGGTGGCTGATCTGTGCTAGGAACAGGGACCAAGAGATTGTATCCCTGTTGGTTCTATTTGACCTCTCAGTGGCTTTTGATACCATCAAACATGATATCCTTCTGGGCCACCTTGCTGGGATAGGACTTGGATGCACTGTTTTATAGAACCTTTATTCCTTTTGGAGGGGTGAACCCAGAAGGCAGTACTGGGGACTCCTGTTCATTCTCTTGGCAGGGCTCAGTTGTGTCCTCCATGCTATTTCAGATATAAATGAAACTTCTGGGAGAGGCTGTCCAGAGTTTGGGCATCAAGTATCACCAGTATGCTGATGACACCCAATTCTGCTTCTCCTTTCCCAGATAACTCCAAGGAAGCAGCTTCCATGCTAAGGTGCTGTCTGTCATCAGTAAGAGATTGCATGAGGGCAAACCAATTGAAGGTTAATGAAGAAAAGATAGAGATACTCCTGGTCAGTTGCAAGGCAGATTAGTGGCTGGGAGCTACACTCCCTCTAAAGAAACAAGTTTGTAGTTTTGGTATACTCCTAGGATTGTCCCCAAATATGGAGGCCCAGCTTCCAGCAGTGGCCAGAACTTCTTTTGTACAGTTAAGACTGGCAGCTTCACCATTTCCCAGAAATGTCTGATCTGGTCATGGTGGTACATGTCTTAAGTTCTACACAAGGCTGCCATTGAAAAGGGTTCAGAAACTTTTGGCCAGAAGAGCTACATCCAAATGGTTACTAGGACTCACTACAGGGATCATATAACTCCCCTTCTGTAGTACCTTCATTGGCTGCTGGTCTGTTATTGGATAAAGCTGAAAGTTCACATTATAACCTATAAAGCTTTATACAGCTCAGGTCCAGGATAGCTGAAGGACCATTATCTTCCAATATGAGCATGCCCAGGCTCTAAGGTCTTCAGTGGAGGCCCTTCTCCTAGTCCCACCACTTTCCCAGGCACATTTGGTGGGAACAAGGAACAAGGCCTCCTTAGTGGTTGCTGCCAGGCTTTGAAACTTTCTCCCTTGGATACCTTTCTCCTTGCCATCCTTCCATTGGGAAATGAACATTTTCTGTTCTGATAGGCATTAGGAAGCAACTACAAGGGCTTTCAGTAGTGTGCTGTTTTGTTGATGTTTGTCTCTTAATGTGTTTGCTTTTAAATACTTTTAATTCTATGGGAAATTTATTTGTATTTAAAAATTTTTGTGTTTTTTACGTATGACCTTATAAATGCTGTTAATTGTGTTTGTCTTAATTTCTGTGCGCCACCTTGAGTCCCAGGTGCGGTTCCATTGGAAATAATAATGACAACAAAAATATACTCAACAAATATGAGGATTGTATATTATTGCTAATTATTATTTTTACAATGATGGTGATAATGACGGTTGTTGTTGTTATCTGCCTTTTCCCAAAAGGCCAAAAAAATTAAACAAATATGCTTGAGAAACATATAAGTATACATATATTTATACATGTACATATACATATGTACATACATACATATAAATAAAAACATGGCAAAAGTTAGCAATCTAATTTTATATAAAAGTCAATTAAACTTTATACAAAATTAAAAACCATTCAAAACATCTTCATTAAACAAGAAAGAGATAAAAAAATACAGTCCAACACAATATTAAAAGTGTTATATTAGTCTTCATCTTTTTATGGGAAGAAGCCATTCTAACCTCTCTGAGAAGGGAATTGCACAGCTTAGGACAAGCCACCAAGAAGGCTCTCTCCCATGTTGCCACCACATGTCCATGTTGATGGGACACAGAGAGGGGCCTCCCCAAAAGGTCCCAAGACATGGGAAGGCTCATACAGAGAGATACAGTCCTTCAGATCACCTGGACTTGAATCATTTGTAGGTCATAATGAGCACTTTGAATTTTGCCTAGAGACAGATGGATAGCCAGCTGAGCTGTTGTGACAAAGAAACACATAAGGCAGTAGGAATGGTAAGAAGTATGGAGAACAAAACATACGGGGGGGGGGGAGTTGAAGTTGCTGGGCATGTTCAGCTTGGTGAGGATAAGACTGTATTCTTTAAATACCTGATGGACTGTTACCGACAGGAGGATAGGGAGACTTGTTCTCTGTTGCCCCAGATAGTAGAACCAGGTCAGTTATAAGAGGGTAGATTTCAGTTGAACATTAGAAGGAATTGTTTGCCAGTAAGAGCAGTTTAGCAATGGAAGCAATTGCCAAGAGAGGTGGTAGGGTCTCTTTCTCTAAACATCTTCAAATGAGCCTGGAAAGATTCCTGCTAGGGACGCTTTAACTGGAGATCCAGCACTGAGTTGGAGGCTAGACTCAATAGCCCACAAGACCTCTTCTAGCTAAGTGACTTTATGAGCTTTATGCTGGTCAACAGGCTGGCTAAAATTGTTTGGGCCAGTTGACATTTACAAGCATTTTTCAAAGACAAACCCATGTAGAGAATATTGCAGGAATCCAAACAGGTTATGTAACTAAGATGCATCTTGTATGTAGCACCCCCAGGCACGAGTCTGAATCTCTTGCAAATATGATGAGTAGTGTCATTATGATGTGTAGTGTCGTTCTCTCTATGTATATGAGAAATTAATATCTGAAATTTTGGGGAATGTTGGCATGCACATGTGAATGCTAGCAATTGAAAAGTCACTGTGTGAATGCCTAACAACTAAGAGAAAAGAGAAGATGGTGTCACCTACATGTGATTGATGACATTCACTTCAGTGAGGTCCAAAGCCTAGGAAGATACATGTCTGTTTCAATTTCCACAGCCATACAATTCATCTGTATCTGTCACTGTATTCACATGTCAATACCAACAATTGCATATAGCCATCACAAAATCATAAAAGATTTTTCCTTCCTTTTGCACAGTTTTTGGATTTGCACTGTAATCTACATGTACTTCCTGGTTTTCGGTCAGCTTTGGAAATGGATCCATGGAGGGAAGATGTACAAAAACAAAACAATACCAAGTAGAAAGGTGAATCAGAGTATAATAACATCTCAGGAGGGTTCTTTTTTTTTTCCTGGCCAGAAACGAGCAGCAGGTTGACTTGTAAATCACATGAACTTTGTAGCCTTTGCAAAATTATATTCCAAGCAGAACAAGAGAGGAGGGCTTCACCTGTACTGAGTTTCATGGTTTTTCCAAAACAAGAGGCTTCCTGATGGTGGCAGCTTCTCTTGAATCATAGTAATGAGTTTCTCCGAACAATATTGGAGTGGATATTTTTATATAATGTATATCTCAGGGAATCTGGATATACACAGGTAATGAATGTAATATAATTTTAATGAGAATTTCTCTTCATGGCTCAGGATACATGAAGACATAACTTCTCATAATGTAATTACCTTTGATTAGTCAGTGGGAATTATTAATTTCAGACACAAGCTTGGCTGGATGCTCTTTCCCACCCACCCCTCTTCGCAACTCCTTGAATATGTAATGAAATTGCTCTTATTGGTTTGAGAATACCAGATGACATAGATAGGATGGTAGTATATAATGAAAAACAGGCAGATAGATACAAAACATGCCAACATATTTGTCAGGAGACTGATTTTAACTGAATGGAAGAGAAGTTTGGGCAGTACAGTTATTTCCATGTTGCTTCTTATTTATGGTCAATAAATATTACAAACAATTGCATCTGCTTTCCACTGATAAAGGGCTTCAATGAATCATGGGATAAGACTGCATAATTGCAAGTATACAGGAAGTAAATGCCTTTGAGTTCAGTGAGAATTACTCAGGTGTAAATACAGTCAGAGTTCTACTGTGCTTCTTGTTCTACTACATCCAGCTGAAATGGAAATGTCCATCCGTCTAGTTCAGTATGGTTTACTTCTTGTCTTATTCCTTCAAGTCATTTATGACTTGTGAAGACCCTAATGCAAACCTACCACAAGGTTTGCTTGGTAAGATTCAGAGGTGGTTACTCCTGCCATCCTCTGAGAGGATGTGACTTGGCTGAGGACACTCATGGGTTTCCATGGCTGAGCAGGGATTCAAACCCTAGCCTCCTAAGAGTCTTAGCTCAATGCTTATACCACTAGGACATGCTGGCTTCCAGTGCAATCTACAGTACACTAAACTGGCAACAGCTCTATCAAGATTCATATAAGAATCTTGCAATCTGCTTGGAGATGCTGTCGACTGAGTCCCAGTTTGGGAGAAAAGGCAAAACATTAAAAGAGCAATCCAGTCCAATCTCTTCTATGTGCAAAGTAAATGCTCTACTGTGATTTGTCTTGGGAAGACTGGAATTCGAATCTGTGTTCGGTCATGAAGATCAGTGGGTTAATCTGGGTCTGATATTAGTCTATCTTATCTAATAGGGTTATTGTGAAGATAAAATGGAGGTGCCACCTTAAATTCTTTGGAGGAAGAGTGTGAAAAAATAATACTAAAAAAAGTGCTATGCATAATCCTGTGTTGCAAGAGTTGGTAAAGATAGAGATGCTATTGGCCCTGGGAGCCTATCATAACTACTTGGCTTCTTGGTGAGAAGAGGCTGGTCTATGATTGCCTACAGAATCGACAAAGGCAGATGAAGATCTCTAGCTAAAGCATTGATGGCTGTTGATGCTAGGTGTGTGTGGGTGCTGTGATACAACCCCTGTATCCACATGCAGAGGTCATCTCTTGAATGCAGGATCATTGAAATGTTTTAAAATGAGGCATTCAATTGCAGAAATCGAGTTCAAATCTATCATAAACTGTTCTTGGACCCAGGCTGTCTGAAAAATCACATTTCCCCTGAGGAGTCTGCCTGGGTTTCAAATTCTTCAGAGAAAGTCATTGTCACAGGCCCACCACCCCTGCAGTCATGTTTGGTGAGGAGACTAACTCACTGGCTCTCATCTGTTAGTGTAAGTTAACCATGTCTGGTGGACAGTAAGGGAGATTGTATAAGCATCTGGCTATGTCCCTGTAGCAAGACACAAATTGATTTCCTCAGATGCTGGGACCTTTGCATGATCTCATTGAACCTCATTTGGATTGCAAATGATGCAATTATTTCAAATCTAGTGATGTGGCATCACCAGATGCTTCCATTATCCCTCCATGCTCTCCACTAGGCACAGAATGTGGAGGGGTGTGAGTGGTGTTACCACAGTTTATACCCCCAACTCTGGGAGATGTGCTGTTTTCATAATTGAACATATTTATAGCTGAAAAACATGTTTGAAAGTGCGCTGGCTGGAAACATGTTGCCAGGTCAAGATCATCTCAGACATGATCAGGTCATAAATGCAGAGAGGATTAGGTGGGAAAACCTGGTGCTAACGGGCTTCGGATAATCCTTTCAAGACCACAGACTATGCGCACACCCAAATACAATGGAAGTCAAAATGCCAGGCAAAGCAATCAGAGACCACTCTATGATGTTGCCCTACAGAAATCTTTGCTAGACCCTCTGCCCAACCAAACATTAAAAGATTGTCACAACTTCCATCAATGTTTTATCATCTAGAGTTAAGATGATAAGCCCATTCTGGCCTCCTTTGTCAACCTGTGAGAAAACAATTACCACTTTGTCCACTCACCCTCCTTCAGGGCAGGAAATAGGATATATATATACTCCAGCTTTGGCCCCAGCAAATTATAGTACGTTGGGAGTATTATGTTGCATGTGGTACCTCAGAGTCCTGTTCTTTTGTGCTACCCTCAGATGCAGTCTGAGCCACTCCGCTTCAACCTTCTTCTTCAGGACTGGTAACTATCAACCTTTCCACCCAACCTTTCTGTAATCCAACCTTTCTTGCCTCACTTTCCAATAGCCTTGTATGGTTTTTGAGAGTGTCTGATTTCTTGTATGTTTTGACAATTCAAATAAAATACTCTGTTCAACTTTTAACTGGAGTCCTCTGTACAGTTGGTACTGGTATACACAGGTGAAAAGATCTTCCTGTTGTTCTCCTCTTTCAGGCCTCCATTGAGCTGTAACCTCCAAATTCCAAGGAGGAGCTGGCATTGCGGGTAGACCTCAAAATCCCCCACCTCTTAGGGTAACAGTGGCTCTATTGTAGGTGTGAGTGGTGACAAATGGCTCAATGCAATGTTGTTCTGCCTGTTTGAGGCCTACCATGCTATACTGAGTCATACAAGATTGTACGTAAGGAACGTGAGGCAAGCATTTTCTCACAGCTTTGTTTGGGAAATATGATAATGGTACTTCTGTCAGGATTGTCTTTCCACCTCTAATTGTGGGGCATTGTGGGAAGGAAAGTGTGGGCAGGCCACCAACAAGGGAAATAAATTGTCACTGCCATCTAGTTCCCATGAAGTATTAGCAAAGGGCCCCCTTCATGATTGATCAGCCCCACATATAGTGGCAATGAATTATACAAATGTGTTATGTGATGATATGTGAAGGAGTCTCCCTTCTCTATCCTGCATCTGCTGCTAATGAATGTCATTCAAGGATTCTTGTTATCAAAGTAGGACAAAAACCTACATCTTCACTAGCCATAATTTCATTAATCTCTGTCATGCTCCCCTTTAGCTGTCTCTTTCCCCAAATGGACAAGTCTGAAACACCTTGTCCATTCCTCATTGAGAAGACTCTCCAACCTCTGGTCATTTTAGGTGCCCTTTTTTCCAACATTTCTAGGTCTGAGATAGGCCTAAGACAGGGATGGAAAGAATATTCGCAAGTTTTCTCATTCTCAATGAGAGAGACTATCTTGACATTTAGAGACAGCCTGTCAAGTAATCTCTGGTTTCCGTAAGCCTTCTCACCTCCAGAACATGATGAGTGCTTCTTTTTTTATGTCAACGATTCCACAATTTGTCCAAAACAAATTACACAAAACTACTTCCTTGTAAAGCAGGCACAGAGAGAGAGAGAGAGAGAGAGAGAGAGAGAGAGAGAGAACAAGGACAGAAGAACAACCTATTTCATGAACAAGATAAACATAACATATCTGATATTTCTCATTTGTAAGAGCCCATGCAACAAGGAACGAGCTATCATAGTCTGTGGAAATTGCTCTCACAAATGTAAAAATTCTCATTAAGAGTGACAGAAAATGTCTCGTCTTCATGCAGACCAGGAGAACATTTTTAGCATGTCTCATTCTCATGCTCAAGAAAGGTTTTGCATTCCTAGACTAAGACAGCTTTCTGGTCATACTGCAGACTATCCTTACTTGTTACAGGGAAAACACAGCACCCTTCTTGAAACAAACCCCTCTGACTACTGGTGTACTTTTTGTGACCTTTAAAACCTTACATGGCTTGGGGTCAGGTTACCTAAAGAACTGCATTCTCCCAAACCAGTCTGCCTTTTGCCCTTGGATCAGAGATACTCTTAGAATCATAGAATCATAGAGTTGGAAAAGACCACAGTGGCTCTCCAGTCCAACCCTCTGCTATACAGGAACACACATCAAAGCATTCCCAACAGATGACCAGTCAGCCTCTGCCTAAAAACCTCCAAAGAAGGAGACTCCACCACACTCCAAGGCAGTGTATTCCACTGCTGGACAGCTCTGACCATCAGGAAATTCTTCCTGAAGTTCAGATGGAGGTCCTTTCCTGCAGCTTGAATCCATTGCTCCTTGTCTTAGTCTCTGGAACAGTAGAAAACAAGCCTACTTCCTCCTCAACATGACATCTCTTCAAATATTTAAACATGGCTATCATGTCTTCTCTTAACCTTCTCTTCTGCAGACTAAACATACCCAGCTCCCTAAGCCGTTCTTCATAGGGAATGGCTTCCAGACCCTTCACCGTTTTGGTCACCCTCCCCTGGACATGCTTCAGCTTGTCAATATCCTTCTTGAATTGAAGTGCCCAGAACTGGACACAGTATTCCAAATGAGGTCTAACCAATGCAGAATGGAGTGGTATCATTACCTCCCTTGATCTAGACACCATACTCCTATTGATGCAACTAAAAATCACATTGGCCCACCGCCATCTTGTTTTGGTTCCACTGCCCTCACAGATGAGAGGGTAAGGATGAGAGATAAGACCTTGTCAGTAGTTGATCCTTAACTGTGGAACTCCCTTTCTAGGAAGGATAGACTAGCTCCCAATTTGTTATTTTTCCATTGTCATAGAAAAGATACTGAACTCCAACAGGTTTTCAAGACCATGCAGTTTCTAAGAAAGGGCTTTTATCAGTTACCTATATTCCTTTTGAATTGGTAATTTTAATTTAAAAAAACATTATGGATGTTTTCAATTTTTTAATATTATTGATAGTTTAATTAAATTTTAACAACAGCCTTGTATGTTTTTCTCTACGTTGTATTTGTTTTTCTTCTGTAAGCTACTATGAGCTGCTTTTCTAGGAGAAAAAGAAATAGCTGAGATCCATTGGAGTTGCATAGCAAAAAAGTCTTTGCATGCAGCATTTACATTACATGTTGACTGTTTTACACATTTTCAGTATTAAATGGCAAGTTGCACAACTAGATGAACAATGGAATGTGCAACAGAATGTGAAACTGAATGCACAACTAAATTTGTGCAATGGCACTGCAATGACACTGCTTCTGCTACCTTGAACTGAATGTGGATGTTCAAAGGAAAATATACAATAGCTTCCTCAGGAAACTTGCATCTGTGTAAGATATCAACAGGATTTCAGTCATTATAGTAAATTAATAACTTAATGCCTTCAGGTAGACTTAACTTCAAATCATCCCTAGTATAATGTCCTACCTAGAAAATGATGGGTGAGGATCAGGAAGAGGGCCAGCAGGCTCCAACTGGAGTTGATGGATGAGGCAAGAGAAGGGAATGAGGAAAGGGAAAAAGTGTGCCAACAGGTCCCAATTCGAGTCAAAGGCTGGCAGTCATGCCATGGCACTGGCAGAAGTAGAACCTGGCCCTTGCTGGCAGTGCCTTCAGATCAGAAAGACGCCCTGTAGAGCATCACAAGTTAAAATACCAGAAACAAAGAGTCAGGAAACATTATGGTCCACTTTAAATGGAAGACACTGAGCTAATGAAGCCAACTCATCTGATTTATCACTGATGAGAGCCGGCATGGTGTAGTGGTTTGAGTATTGAACCATGACCCTGGAGACCAGAGTTGAATTCCACACTTGGCCATTGAAGCCCACTGGGTGACCTCAGGCTATCACGCACTCTCAGCCCCAGAAAACCCTATATAGGTTTTCCTTAGGATCGACATAAATTGTAAACAACTTGAAGGCACACAACAATTACAAAATACTCAAGTCAAGAGGAATCCATTGTTGCAGACAAATGGTTCCATCACTTCCTTGTAATCATGTGTCACCTAACTGACCTTCAGCATGACCTCAGATTAATTTTTCTGGCAACTCCCTTCTTGTCTTTGGACTCTGCTTAGAATCACTTTTCCCATTTGGACCTCAGGCTGTCTGGATCACTCTTCTACTGCCATTAAGATCTCTGTAAGCCCTGGGACTAGCCTGATCTCTCACTTTGTCTACTCTGCTAAATTGTGGGTGCTCTCACTGGGTACTTGCCAGCTTTAAACAGGACACCTACTCAGCATGCCCATTGTACAGATTATTCTAAATGTGGCTGTACCATATGGTTTTATAAAAACATTAAATGGCCCCTGTGCAGAGTAATGATCACATTATGAAACTGTAATCCTTTAGCCCTCCTACATGGCAGAATCCTGCATGTCTCAAACAGGAGACCCTCTGCAGAAACTGGGTTTTGTGCACTTGAAGTTAATGCTTTTCTTATTCCCAAGGTCACTTCCATTAAACCTCAGAGAACTATTTGTCCCAGTCCTGATGCAGACAGCACCGAATTTTATCCAAGCAAAATATAATTTCTTGCTTCCACAGCTATGCAGGCTTTTTTAATGGAAATGTCATTGTTGCCTTAATTATTGGCACTGTAGCAGAATGAGAGATTAGAGCACCTACAATATCAAACAAAGGGGAAAAACACATACTGCGATACAATTCAAGGAATAGTATATTTACAGAATAAATGGAATTATTTCTCTCATTATTCACTCAGTTTGTGTAGCATCCATTCCAGTAATAGTCAGACATAGTGAGAACAAAAGCAAAGATCTGAATCCTTTTTGTGTCTTATGCATCCTAAGTTCCCCTATGGAAGTGATTGGACATTTTTGTGAAATGGCTGCATTCAGTTCAAGTTTGTAGATGCAAAGTTGCACATGCTGTGCTATTGCACATGGGTATTCCTTGTGCATGGATGTGTGTGGGCATTTCACACAGATGCACATTGCAAATGAATATGTTCATTTGGTTGTGCATTCAGTGTTACATTTAGCCAATCCCAGTCTAGCACAAAATTTTTGATCCTACTGATGGAAGCCTTTAGTAGCTTCTTCGGCAATGGTATTTAGCACATGAGATTCTCTTACTTGCCATGCTGGAAACTGAACCTGGAACTTTATGGATGCAAAGCAATTGCTCTACCTGTGAGTTACAGTTTCTTCTCCAAAAGGAAGGAACTAAAGTTGGATTCTTTTCTGCTTCTTCTGCCTGTGGTACTTCAACTTAAATTCAACTTCAGAATTAATTTTATTGCAATCTATGCAAAAATAAAAAAATAAAAAATAAAATAAAATCCTAATCTTACACAACAGGTTTTACAGTAATATTATCTATCATCCAGTTCCCCATCCTTTCATCATTTCGAAAATCATTTAATTAATCAACTGTTAGAACAAATAAGATGCAGCAAGTGTAGAAAGCTGTATATTTCATCTGCAAACTAGATGCCAGAAAAAGTATTGCTAATTTAATTAGCATTAGGATCAAGGAACTTATGCTGAAGTTAAATAGAGATTAATTGCCAGGTTTTCTTTATATGCAGCCAATATTTATTTTAGTCTGCTGAATATGCTATTGGCCAGCAAGTAATTCTTAATGATTCATTATACAGGCTCTGATCTAGTAATTTCTTACACAAATTCAGTACAAAATAAGAAAACGTAAAACTTGTACAGTTAGTCTTGGTCTCCAAGTCTTACCACTTTTTCTTTAACCATAGCCATGTAACACCAGACATTTAGCTTTTAGAAAGCTTCTTTCAGTCCATGGCTTCTCTCCCTATAGGTCTACAGTATATCTGAAGTGCAGACTATGCAGCCTATGGATTTCATGGGATCCTTCAGAGACCGTATGCATTTCTTGGGCCCCTTTTTACTCCCAAATCCAGACCCCCAGTTTTTAAAAAATAAACTATAATGCTTTTTTTTTTTTTTGGCTGAAGCAATCATCCAAGGGCATGGTTTCCCATCTGAGTGCATCCCAAAATAGCAACCAATCAATCAATTATTTCTGAGAGTGAGTGAAAGTGGGGTTAATGTAAAAAGTGGGGAACTTTGAGGTCTACTTGTAATGCCAGCGTCTCCTTAGAATTCAGAGAATTATAGCTTAAAGAAAGCCTGTGAGAAGAGGGTAACGGCAGGATCTTTTCACCTGTTTAATCCTGTAACAACTGTAGAGAGAACTCCAGTTAAAAATTAAACAGGGTATTTGATTTGGAATTAACAATCACACAACAAATCAGACACTCTCAAGAACCATACAAGGCTATCAGAAAGTGAGGCAAGGAAGGCTGGATAGAGGGAAATTGGGTGGAAAGGATGATACTTACCAGTCTTGTAGCAGAAGTTCAAAGTAGAATGGCTCAGATAGCATGTCTGAGGGTAGCAAGAGCAAACAGAGGTCTGAACACCACATATTATGTCAGAGTACTACAATTTACTGGGGCTAGAGCTAGGGGTTTTACACCCTATTTCCTGCCCTGAAGGAAGGTGTATAGACAAAGCAGAAACGGCTTCCCCATGGAGTTGACAAAGGAGCCCAGAATGCCTTAACTCTAGGTGACGAAACACTGATGGGCATCCTGACAGTCTCTTAACATTTGGGTCAGGTGGTGTGAATAGAGAAGGTCTCCGTAGGATATGCTCACAGCAGGGTCCTTGACTGCTTCACCCGGGCAGTTTTGCCTTCTATTGTTTTTGGGAATGCTCATAGCTTGAAAGTGTTATCAGAAGCCCATTAACATCAGGCTTTCCTGCCTATCCTATGTCAGTCTCCTGTTTCAGCCTCTGGCATGTCCCCTATTTCAGACTCTGAGTCAGAGTCCATGTTCTGGAAGCAGGGCGTGATACCACCTAACCCTTTCTGAACTTATGACCTGCTCATTTCTGAGGTCATCCTGATCTGATATATGCATGCAGCCAGCACACTTTCAAACATGTGTTCCATCCATGAAATATGTCCAATTATGAAAATAGCACATCTCTCAAAGTGGGGGTGTATCATATGGTAACAGTGTCCAGAGTGTTACATGTTTTTGGAGAAACTGGTAGCTGAACAGTGAAGTCTGTGCAGGTCAGAGGTTGCTGAAAATGGCACTTAAATCGACTATACATGCTCAGCATTGCTTTGACAGCAGTTCTATAATGCTTTACCATTACACAATGGCCGGAACTTTGATGGTGTCTTACCTATACATAAGTTCTGCTATGAAAATGTTTGGAGATTTTCTTCTGAAAGTGGAACAGCCACATGTAGTTCAAGGTTGTAGAAGCAGAGCTTTACATGCAGTACCAGTACTCATGGCTGTGTATTGTAGGTGCATGATCACTGCACATTTTGTTGTTCATTCAGTTACACATTCAGCTCTTTGGTTTAGTTGAGGGATATTACCATCTAACTCAACAGTTGTGTAGCAGGATTAATGCATAACTCCACAAGTAGAGATCTGTGTCACACAACCACAGTGTAGGATCTTGGCCAAGCACATGTTTTACACATGGTCAGTAGCAAGTTGATTCCCCATTCAGTTTTCAGTCAGAAGATCTCAAGAGGCAATCTAGAAACAACCATCCCTAGTCCCCCATGGGGCAACTAATCCAAAACATAAATATCGGGGGGGGGGCAGTGATCTGATGTCATTGGGCTTTTTGCATGTCAGATGTAATATTCTGATTTGTTTCGTGGAAGAAGGCTATAGAGGGTAAGGCAGGAGAAGCTAGTGGATTTGCCATTACAGGGGTGGAAGATCCACTGTTGAACTTTCCCCAGCTTGCCTTTTGATGGTAAAGTCTCTGAGAAGCCAAAGTCGTGTCCATACCACAGTGAGTCTGCAGACTCAGACTTTGTGAAGTTTAAGAAATTTGACAATGGGTTGGATCCAGATTCAGGCAACTGAGCTAGTGAAAGTGAACCCTTACCCTTTCATCCCAGAGTGGACTCCTCAGACCCCTGAAATTCTACACAGAAGGTCAAAGGATGAAGGGTGAGCTGTGAAGTGTTTGGACATAGTAGTAAGGACACATACAAACCCCAAAGCAAACAGATCTAGCTTTCATGAATAGAACCCTTTTTCTAGTAAAAGGCAGATTCTGGGTCCAATCCACTGAATAGAAAACATGTGCACTGTTATTGTTGTTGTTACATACCTTCAACTTGTTTCTGACTTATGGTGACCCTAAGATGAAATTATTATAGGGATTTTTTGGCAAGATTTTTCAGAGGGGTTTGCCTTCGCCTTCCTCTGAGGCTGAGTGAATGTGACTGACCCAAGACCACCCACAATCACTTTCCGTGGTTGAGCAGGAACTTAAGCCTTGGTCTCCAGAGCCATAGTCCAACGCTCAACACCATGTTGGCTCCAGAAAGCTGTGTTGCATTGAATGGATGGAGATGTGGAGTGCAGAGATCCCATTCCCTGTAGATACACTCACTCACTCTCTCACTCTCCCCCCTGTGGATCTGTTTGTTTGTAGGATGTTTAGGGGAATAGTTTTCTGTTGAGAGTCCTAATTATCTTTGTTTAAGTTACATTTTAGCCTTTGAGAGAGGAATGTTTGTATTAGAGTATCTCCGTCCTTTTCAGATCCCTTCTAATATTGGCTTTAAAAGTACCAAATGGTCATGATTTCCAGATGTAACATGATGAAATCCAGATCTGCACAGGTCAGGGTTTCAGCTGTTTCCCACAATACCCAGGCAGGCTGTAATTACCAGGTGGTTCCTTTGCTTTGTTAGCACACCTGCTTTACACCGAATGCCATGACCTTCTGTGACTTTCTCAATGATTCCTGTATTTGCAAACTCACTTTTCCTGCAGCCAAAAGATGACTGAGATTGAGAAAACTATTCTACTGTCCATCACGGCCGACAGCAGAGACATCTTTTTACTGATATATTCAAGAAGGGTTTTCACTCAAAGGCATTTTTTAAAAGCTAGTTTGTGAAAGAGTGGAGTAGATTACTGATTTTTAGAATTGTGAAAATGCCCCATGCTTCCAAGAATACTGACTGGTTGCTTCATAAATCCAGGCAGCTTCGGAAAGATTGTCCAAAATCCCACATCAGGGCTGTGCAGAGAAAATCTCCACATGCAGAGCTATGCATTACACGAGCTATGCTACCTTTGTGTAGAAATGAAAATGTTGCACAACTGGATAGTGGTAGTGAATATGCAATGGAGCACACAACAAAATGCATCTATACATCCCTGTATAAAAGCACCACATACACAACTCCACTTCTGCAACTTTGAACTGAAGGTAGACTAAAAAAAAAATGACCAGGCACACCAGTAGGGGAACTTAAAATGTTCTAGCCTTTAAAAAAATCAGGCTGAACTTACATTATCCCTCTCCTACATCAGTCAAACACAAATCATTATTGGTGAGTATTTTAACTTGTATGTGTGCATTTCCACTTTTTCATGTGCACAGTCACACATTTAATTTACCATGTACTGTCCCAACAGAGACAAAAGCATTGTGGTGACCAGAATCCTTTTGGTCATGTACACTCACATCAGATTATGCTAGTTTAAATACTTTCATTGCTATTGCAAAAAGAGGAACACAACAGCTCCTTGGTTCAAAATTTCCCCAGATTGTGCAATGACTCCCAGATAGCACTGAGGTATAGTTCCACCTCACTGATTTGAATGCTCACCAATTGGCTAAGGTGCGCCTGCCAGGAGAGCTCTCTCATGCAGTCATCCATCTGGGAGCCATCACCCTCCCATTCTTCTTGTTGTTGTTGTCATTGTGTGCTTTCAAATCATTTCCAACTTCTGGCAATCCTGAGGTGACCCTATAGTGGGGTTTTCTGAGTCTGAGTGTGTCTGAGGCTGCCAAGGTCACCCAGTGGGCTTCCATGGCCAAGTGGAGAATTCGGCCCTTGTCTCCAGAGTAGTAGGCCAACGTTCAGATCTCTATGCCCTCCTATATTTCCTGTAAAAGTATGTTAGGGTACTCTGGATACTCTGGCAGTATCAAATAGGACTTCAGCAGATATATAATGATTCATGCTCTCTTGGAAAGAGTCACTTCAAAATAATTGATGGTGGTGATTGTAATGATGATTATGATGCAACCAAAAACAAGCACAACACAGAGACCTCCAGGCTGGCTGATTTGTCAGGTACAGCTACTTCCATACAGATGGGGACGCTGAAGATTCTTTACTAGAGCGAGCAGAGACAGGGCACTATGTCAGGGGAAGTATATCTGTCATCATATTCTCCCAGTCTGGATTAATTTGGCGCTCTGCAGCCTGGAAACCAACAGATATGTGAGTTTCTGTTTTTAAATTAATAGCATCTCAGGTCATGTTGAAACCCTGAGAGTGCCAGAAACCCTTTCCATTCCTTCAAGTCAAAGTGAAAGAAAGAAACTTCTTGTTTTTAAAACAACCACAATGAAAACTTGGGATTTCTGTTCTTTTCACATGGCATTCCCCCCACCCCAACAACAGTGGTGATGAGACAGCATCCTCCACCACACCTGAAGGCACTAAGTTAGCATAAGAAGTTGAAGACAGTTTGTTCAGCAGATGTCTCTCTCCTCTTTTCTGCCACCCAGCTGCTGTTTTTCAACATCTGCCACACTTGAGACAAACAACTCATTCTGTTAGACTTCCTTCTGCCTAACAGCAAACTTGGCCTGTGCATATAAAAAGGTAGGCTGAGATTTTGCATCACTGTTGTAACTACGGTGTTGGAGCACTGTCATCATGGTTGTGACTGACGATGTCCCACGCCTTTAGACCTACCTTTGCAACCTGGCAGTGCCCTGACTAACGCATTTGTGAAACAATGAAGATCAGAGCCCTGGGAAGTGATGTCTGCACCACTCTCCCAGTTTCAGTGTACCTTAAGAACAGCTAGTAGGAGAGACCCTCAGGGATCTGCTGCATCTACTTGTCCCAAGGCACCCTATGACCAAAAGCACATTGTGGTCATTCATGACCATAAACTTGAATCCTTAGCAGTTAAGATATTGTAAGTCCATCTTAGGATAACATTGCAGCTGAACAGAATTCCAGCTATGAAATCATAAAGTTGGAAGGTACCTCCATGTCTATGTAGTCAAACTCCCTGACAGTGGAGAAATCCATCATTCAAGTACCCCTCAGAGGTAGCCATCCAAACTCTGTTTAAAAAGCTCCAGCAAAGAAGGATCGACCACCTTTCTAGTCTGTCCCATCACTGAACAGCAGCTCTCATCAGGAAGTCCTTCCTTGATATTTAATTCATCTATTCTTCCTCTCAATTTGAGTCTATCAGTTGCATCTGATCTTTTGGCACAGCAGAAGATAAACTGTCTCCATCTTCCACATGAGAGCTCTCTAGATATTTAAATATGGCTATCATATGATTCTGAGTCACTTGCCCAGGGTAAAGATACCCAGCTCCCTCCATTGTTCATCTTAAGAGCTTGGTTTCCTCACCATTTATTATCCTGGTCACCCTTCCAGCCACATTGCAATAGTCTAGTGGCCCCTAATGTGCCGACTCTGCATGTGAATGGCTGTGCTCCTGTATATGTGCATTTATATGTGAGAAGGCAAATGTAAAATGCTGACATCTTCAACCACTTTACTCATGGCCGTCATTATATAAATTTGGATGAATGGATGGAAACCACCCACAAACTGAGGTTCTCTGGGCTCAGTATACTATTTAGAAATATAACATGCGAGGTAGCTTCTGCTCTTGCTAACTGAAAACTGTAGGAGCTTCATCAGATCAGACCGTGAGACCATTATCTTATCTTGGCTTGGCTATCTGAAGAAACATATCTCTGATCGTGAGCCTGCCTGGATTGTATGATCATGATCAAAGGGCCTTCCATTAAAAGTCATGCAACAATGATTGGAGGGATGGCTATCTTAGCCAGGGTGGAAACTTGTATTTACTTCTCCACACACACCGCTCCACACAGAGAAACCTCCATGGTATTCTGAGTTGAAATTTTGTGCTATTGAATGCTTTCTAAGACTTTGCTTAATATCAAAAACTGGTACACACTGTTACTATAGCATATGATAAACTTTGTTAGTGGCAAATCAATGCAGGAGATGATCTGCAACAAAGGAAAGCACGACAGTGCTTTAGTCAATGGGTTCCAGCATCCCCTGACAGCAAAAGTAGCCCATAGATAACAATTTTACCCAGACTATTCTACCCAGACTATCTCAAGGCCAACAATGCAAATCCCCATGGCTGGATAACAGCTCTCCTGAGCTGAGGTTCACCCAGGACAAGGAACCAGGAAGGTTTGACATTCATGGATTTGATTATTTGTGAGTTTCTCCAACCCCTGCCTTTCCACCTCAAGGTGCTTCTTTTTGCGGGGAACCTTCCCTCTTGGTGGCTCCAATCAGGCTACATAGCCCTTTAAAAAACGCACCTCTGGTCTTCCTTTTCCTCTACCAGTCTCTGCCTGGCCAGCTAAGGATGGCTCTCTGATCAAATTCTCTGCACCACAAACCCTGTACCAATGCCCCACATGCACCCAAGAAAGGAGATGGGCAAGAGAGAGGAAGTACAGGGCCACTATGCCAACCATCTCCTTTCCCTGATCTGGATGCCTACTTTCCCCACCGGTGCCCTTTCCCATTCCCACAGACACACAAATTTTGTTATTTGAAAATATTTCACTTTTGCGAGGGTCCTGTGTACTTACCCAAGTGAATGTGGAGGGCCAGGTGTAATAGAAATTGAACTGCTCAGGCATAACCTATCTCTTGTTCTAATAGATATAAGAACAGTACAAGTGAGTTGATGGCAAGAAAGTTTGCTCATCTAGTCTTTTCCCAGCTGCCTCTATACTCTGGAACTGCCAAACCGAAACATAGGGCTTTTTCGCACTTGGCAAAGAAAACGCCCTGTTCTGTTACTTACCAGACTGGCGTGCTCCCTTGGAGGATCCAGGCTGATCCGGAGCAGTGTGTGGCCACGCTACACCCTGCTCCGGGGACAAAAATGGCAGCTTCCGGTTGGTGGAGGCTCTCCACCAACCGGTGAGGCTCGCCAGCCTAAAGGTCACCCCTGGAAGATCTGCAGGCTCGTGCTGGTGCAAGCCTGCAAATCTACACCGGAGTGCAGCCGTGGTGTGGGGTGCGCCACGCTATTGAAAGATCTGTTTTAAGCGGTCTTTCAATAGCATGGCAAGAGACCACTTCTGGTCATTCCAGAGTGGGCTGAGGTCCGGAACTACAGAAAGTAGTCCGGACCCAGTCCACTCCCAAGTGCAAAAGTCCTCACTGGAGGACGCTCTGACCTGTTGCAAAAACAAAGTGCGGAAAAGGCCATAAACTATATAGCAGGGTCTTTTTGTTAGTGTTCAGTTCTGTCAAGTCACCTTCAAACTATGGCAACCCTATGAATGCCAGCCTTCTAAGAGATCTTATTACTAACAGCCAAGTTAAGATCTTGCAGACTCAGGGCCATGGCCTCCTTGACTGAGCCAATCCACCTGCGTTGTGCTCTTCCTGTTTTCCTACTGCTTTCAACTTCATTTAGCATTATTGTCTTTTCTAGTGAGTCATGTCATCTCATAACATGTCCAAAGCATGATAAATTCAGTTTAGTCACAGTCATGACTAAAGAAGCTCCCTTCAGAAACCATGTAACAGTAGTTAGAGGGATGGTTGCCTTTCCTTATATCAGGGTCATGTTGTTGTGTACCTTTACATTATTTTGGACCTTAAGATGAACCTATCACAGGATTTTCTTGGCAAAATTTGTTCAGAAGTGGCTTGCCATTGAGTTCCTCTAAGGTTGAGAGAATGTCACTTGCCCAAGGCCATCCAGTGGGTTTCCATGTACAAGAAGGGATTCAAACCCTTGTCTTCCAGAGTTCTAGTCCAACACTCCAACCACTATACATGGTACCCTTCTTATGTCACTGCCATGATACTGAGAAGTCTTAATGCTGTTGTTACATTAGCCATAAAGGTTCTAGAATCTATTTGGCTGCTGGCGGAGGGCACACGGACTACACGCGGAGCCAACACTGATGTTATTCCAGAGGCAAATCAGGACTTCTATATTTGCCAAAGTGTTCCAGCAGTCTGAATAGCTGGTTTTGGTGCCTTTCTTACCTGCTTTTACATCTTCTCATCTGGCTATGGGCATGGCCTGCTGCTTTTGCTATTTTACCAGGTTTAAAATGTTTTTACTTTCTTTTAAATTGCTCTTAATTACAACTCTGGGAGGCTTGTGCTTACAGATTTACCATATAAATTTATTTTGCAATAACATCTCCCTTCCCACAATCAGAATGTGTGAAGTCATTCAACAAGTCATGAGGATTATGTTTTTATTTCTTCCACTCAGTTTACTTTATATACCCTGGGACTGGGCTACATAAATTAAATTAGGAGAGGTTTGGAAATAGGTCCAGAAAGAAATCCCACACAGAAACAAACTCGTGTTGGAGAAGATGCAGGCCATTTCCCCACTAGCCTGTTATAGCGCTATAATTCAACATCCATAGGATGTTGAAAGTGGAATCACAGCGCTATAACTGTCTAGTGCGGAAATTCTGTAGGTCATGGAAAGGAGACGGAAAGAGGTTGGGTTGTCATAGTGGCCCTATACTTCCTCTTTCCTACCTGTCTTATTCTTTGGGTAGGTGTGGGGCATCAGGAGAGGGTTTGTGGTGCTCAGAAACTGGGCTTGAAGCCAGACAGCTGTTGGTGTAGAAGGAGAAGGACCAGAGGTGGGTTTTTAAATGGCTGCATGGCCTGATTAAAGCTGCTGAAAAGAAAGGTTCCCATGGTAAACAAGCACCTGAAGGGAGCACAGGGGTTAGAGAAGTAAGCAAATATTCAGATATGTAGAAGGCAAACCTGCAAATGTAGAGGGCTGACTGTAATTTGAATCCATTGCTTTGTGTTCTAACTGGAAACAGACTCGAGAACTGGATTTGAATTTAGACTATGCCTTCCATTATTCACATTTAAGATGCCCACACATTGGTTTGGCAGTTATTTTCTTGCCTATGTCAACTTTGATAATTCTGGATTGTTTGGAAAGTTTTCTTAGCAAAGCTTTGTCATTGGTTTTCTGCTGTTGGGTGAGTTGGATGTCGTTAATTCCTATATGAAAGTTTATCACCTTCTATCGAATTCTTTTGTCTGGGTAGATGGAACTGATACTCAGTTGTGGAATATAGGCAGGAATGTGATTGATAAGTACAAGAATTCCTATTTAATTAAAAAGAGAAAATGTTTTAATAAGTTTTATTACACAACAATTTCTTCAGCATTGTTTTTGATTCATAAAAGATTAGGGAGTGAGAGGTTCAAACAATCTGATGCAATGGGATTATTTAAAAATTTGAGGATTTAAAATCTACAGCAGTTTAACTAAAATGTTGGCATAGCTATAACATTTATAACTTTGCTAGAACAGGATGACACAGTGAGGACAACCAATGACCTAGATGATCTTTGCAAGACTCATTTTTGTTACCTTTCATATTTAGGGAAGTCTCTGGCTAAAAGGTTAATTGGGAAACATCTGATAATGTAACAGTTTAGCATTAAATATGGACAGAGATTAATGAAGGTCAAATGGGAAATCTCAAATTATTAGATGTGTAAGTGTATATGTGTTTTATGATCTGAATAATTAAAAGGCAATGGGGGATGCTGACACCACCTTCGTGCAGAATGGGCTTGAATAAAATCATTAATACCACAATATGGAAAATATTACATTATTCCTGAGTTTCTCAGCACATTCCAAAGTGTGTCCCATGATGTCAGCAAAATGACAGCGAGACCTGTGATGTGATCTCCATGGTATTGTAGAATACAATTGTTGTAGTATCTTCAGTGCTAGGAGACTTATGAAATGTAATTCCCAGGGCTCCTGAGATCAGACCTCCATTTCAGAAGCCCCTTTATACCATTTTTCCCTTTCACCACTAAGTTTCTGTTGACATGAAAAGAGGTTGGTGATGGTAACGTTCTTTCACTCCATCCATTCTGCCTTTCATTCCATCCTTTGTGGTTCTTCCTTGGCAGACTGAGGCCTGGAGAGCAAAAACAAGGGACAGGACCTTTTTGGCAGTGGCACTGATCCATCCTTCCCTCCCAGTTAAGATCTGTCAATAAACTCCACCTTTTGGTTTTAGGCTAACACCATACTGAAGAGACAGCTGCAATATCTGATTACATTGATGTGGGTTGAAAGAGGGCATGCGTGAGTGTTACTGTTGCCAGTTGAAATATAGCATGGGGCTTCTGTGCCTTTAATAGTAGTGTAGAAGAGGGAATTTTCTCTGTTGCACAATCATTAAAGATACAGGAGCCCTGTACTCTATATCATTTGGCAACTTTACTGAGAATTCAATTGATCTTTTCGAAAAAAAATGCTGCAAGATATGATGAGATAACACATCGTAATGTCTTCATTTATCATGTGCAGCACATTACTAGATCTGGCTGCAACCCTATACTCATACAGAAGGGAATAAACTGTATCATAACCTATTGTGCAAGTAATCATGCTTGGGACTTTACAGGTTAAAATTTCCAAGAGTTTGGAAAATTTCCTGTTTTGAATGAGAACTTCTAGATTCTACAATGAGCTATGCTGGCACAAGGATTCTGAGAGCTGTTATCTAAAAGTTATTTTTCTTCCAAACTCTGTAATTTCCTCTAAGCCTTTCTATTATGATTTCATACCAGAGGCTGTTTTTAAGGAAAATGTTAACCAACCACAGTGACCATTGTAAGTCTCAGAAAATTGATAATGTCATCATGAAAGACAAGGTTTTTTCTATATATTGGCAAAGTTACTGGAACAACCAATAAATCATGGCCTAATCAATTAGATCATCCATTTTGGCCATTTCCACACTACAATGTTATAGCACTATTATTCCACTTTCAACATCTTGTGGAATTCTGGGGTTTGCAATTTTGATAGAGACATTTAGAATTCTCAGCCAGAAAGCTCTTTGGCCTCAATAAACTACAAACCCCAGAATTCCACAGGCTGTTGAAAGTGGAATAATAGTGTAGTGTGGAAATGGCCTTTTTGCTTTTGCCATGCCTAACACTCAGCACTGCTGTGTGGTTCCCAAACTCTACCCCCTCAAACTTTAAAGGACCTATCCATTGAGTTGAGACTTGTCCACACAAATATTGAAATGGATATTTGTTACCCTAAAAGGTGGAAGACCTTGGGGTATACCCACAATACAAACATCTCCTTGGAATTTGGGGGAATTCCAGAATTATTTCTGTCAGGATTCTCTCCCTGCCGAGCCACAGTCTGCAAGGTAGGAGGGAGGTCAGGAATACTTGCAGAGAAAGAGTCCAAATGCACCAAACACAAGGAAAAAGCAAGCCGAGCCAGGTCAAGGTCCAGTCCTAAGGTTCAGGAGGCAGAGATCCATCTGGAGGGTTTCAGGAAGCAGGCAACACAAAGGTTGTGAGGGCTTGGTAGTAATTTGCTGCAAGCAAAGAGTAGCCACGCCAGCAGACTTAAATAGCCATTGCAAACAGATGCTGCTTGTTATTGTTTCTTCAGCCTGGTCCATGCAGCCTCCCTCTGAGCAGTCCACTTCAGCCTTCTTCATGATTGAGGGCTGATGGGTACAGGTGGCTGTAACTCCTCTGAATCACTGCTGGTTCCCTCTCCATCATGAGCTGGCCGGGGCAATTCTGTCTCTGCTTGACCTTCCAGTGCGGAGGATGTTTGCAAGTTGATTTGCTTACTCACTGGCCCAGTTCTTGGCAGAATCAGTTGCTCCTTGGTCTCAGGGGCATCATCTATCACAATTTCGAAGACAGAATCAACCTAAAACCTCACTATCATGTTGCTCATCAACCATTATTGTTCTGTTCTAAGTTGTCTGAAATGTGGATAGGAGATATGCACATCTGGAATTTTGCAAATATGGGATGAAATCCTGTATGTATCAATATAGTATCGTAGTTCCATATGTTGAGCTAGACTGAACCATATACCATCGCTGGACTTACTGTATGGACTCTGAATCCTGCCCTCTGGCCATTAAGTGCCTCATGGTCACTGGTCATGATCAGATAAGCATCTGGTTATATTCCCATAACCAGACATAAAATGATTATATCAGTGTTGAAGTCCACTGTGATCTTCTGAAAAGTCAGAAACAACTCAAAAACATCCAACAACAATAGTGTTTTTGTCTGGGACTTTTCACATGAGGTCGTTTCTCTTCTCCCAGTGGTAGATCATTGGGAAAATGTTTCTTTCACAAATGCTAAAAGCCATTGATGATCCCCTTTGTAAAAGAAATACTTTTCAAATGGTCTCCCACTGGGAGTGCAGTAGAAAAGGAATGAGGTAATGTGGTAAGTCCCAGTCAAAGATGTCATTATCCTGCTGTAATTACGATTTACCTGTCTCATGTGATAAAGCCCTGTATGATAATTCTGGGTGTAGCCTTGGGTGCTATGGAGGAAGAAGGGGACATCAACCTCCATGACACCCCAAAATGAGATATTTGCATGTAAGGGACATTTATGCATGTGTATGCCATTAAAAAGATGACAGCCATGGAGTTCTGTTTATCCAAAGTGTGGATACTTGCATGGCAAGGCAGGAAGGGAAGTCCATTATCTGTGTACATGACCAACTTCCCTTCCTCACTTCTCTTTGTCTTTCCTGGCTTGGTTTTGAAATGTGTGATGCAGTTGACAAACTTCCCTGCCTTCCTGCCATTTTGTCAACATTCAAAGAGGCAAAAGAAAGCATTTTAACATTTTATTTTTGAATATCTTTTCTTCCTTGCTGCACAAGGAAGTTAACATGTCTATATAGGACACTGCTAGGATGGTGACTAATCCCATTATCAGTCCAGATGCCCTCTGTGCTCACAAGCCTGCTTCCTAAAAAGAAAACTATGATAATTGAGATAATCCTTTTTCCTGGGAGCAGTTTGGAAGAAGTAATGATTAGTTTGCCAGCTAAACCAGATGTACGTAGCCTGTAGCCATGTAAGGAAAGCAAAGGGATAAAATTAAGTTGCCTTTTCAAAATTTTGCAATCCCCATCATCTCTGGCCTCCTGTTCTTTCATATTTCTGTATTTGCTTCTCCAGGTCTACCATCCTTCATTGCCTAAAGCAGTGGTTCTCAACCTGTGGGTCCCCAGATATTTGTGGACTTCAGCTCCCAGAAGCCCCAGCCACTATGGTCAATGCTCAGGGCTTCTGGGAGCTGAAGTCCAAAAACATCTGGGGACCCACAGGTTGAGAACCACTGGCCTAAAGGCTTTCTTAAATATCTTCACCAACATTCTGCATAGTCTGCTTAATTATATATGCATAACTAGGTAACATCTCCTGAACTTACCCCAGCAGCCCACCTTAACAGCCAGCAGCCAGATGGGGTGAAGATCTGTTCATGGATGGGGTTGGAAATGTCATCCTCCCTATGCTCCAATCAGTAGCTAAACAGACCTGCTCCAGCTGATCTGGCTGTTAAGGTGGGCTGTGGGGGCATTTATATGGTCTTTCAATAAGGTGAGGTAGACTAACTGCATATGGAGCAGTTATGGATCTATAACTCTAGGTTCCAAATCCATAACTGCAGTACTGAATATCAAGCTTTCCTGTATTCTCTTTTGCTTCCCCTTTTGTTTAGAACTCATCCAAGGAGATCTGTACATGATGTTTCCTCATTCATCCCCCCAATTTCTCCACAAAACCCCACCTTTCTCATGAAGACTTAGGCTATTTCCACCTACATTGTTATAGTGCTATTATTCTACTTTCAACATCCTGTGGAATTCTGGGGTTTGTAGTTTATTGAAGCCAAAGAGCTCTCTGGATGAGAATTCTAAATGCCTCTCCCTAAACTGCAAACCCCAGGGTTCCACAGGATGTTGAAAGTGGGATAATAGCACTATATCAGTGTACTGTGGAAATAGCTTCAGTCTTCACCTTCTTTGTCCTCTTTACCTATTGAACTAAAGCTTAAGCCTATGGGGTTGTGTTCTTCCCCTGCTTATGTTCCTGCACATCTTCCTCCCTTCTACTGTTCTAAACTATACATTCCTTGGGGTAGGGACTTTTCTTTTGGCTGGTTCCTCTATTAAGTGCTGAATGCACTGATGTTGCTCTATTATTAAAAAGAAAGAGAAATGATGATGGGTGCAATGATCATAATGGCATGAGAAAGGAGATCTGATGCAAAAACTTGTTGATATTTTATACACAGCAGCTGGGCATTTTTGTCCAACGCAGTATGGCCAATTCACTTCAAGTTTGTCAAAATGGAGTTGCATATGCAGTGCTATTGCACATGGATGCACACTGTTCATGAATGTCCATTATATATTGCACATGGATACACATTGAAATTTGGTTGTGCATTTATTTCCACTTGATGCCTTAGTTCAGTTGTACAATGATGCCATTCAACAAATGAGTCGGATAGTACAGTAACTCTTTATGTAGTGGTTTATGTTACATGGCCCTGATATAGAGCTTGACTTTTGACAAAACCATAGGTAGAGTTTTCTGATACTGTTTGGCAGCAGACTGTCTCCTTTCTTGGAACATTTTAAACAGAATCTTTATGGTCATGTATCAGGGATATTTATCTGTGGATTTCCCACACTGTCATAAGTTTGAACTAGATGGCCCTTGAGTTCTCTTCTGATGCCGCAATTCTGTAAATTCTTTAATTTTATAACATCATAACAAAAACAAAAACAAGATCCTTACCTAGGTGAGTAGCAAGCAGTGCCAAACATAGCTTTGGAACAGCTTATATTCAACGTGTTGATAGGTGTATGCAGCCCATGTTCAGACCATTCCCAGAGGAGAGAGCAGAGGGGGAGCTGGGTCTGTGAAGACATCCTTGACCAAGTGTGTTTACAGGCTTGTGGGACTGTGCTTGTTTGTTTGTTTGCTTGCTTGTTTTTCTTAAGATTCCTTCTGCTGGCCGTGTCCTCTCCCTGAGCACACAGTCTAACTGACTAATGAGGGGGAGGAGTCAGCCAGGGAGGAAGAGTCTTATTAGAAGCTTCCAATGGTGCATGCCTCTGGCGTGCACCATTGAAGTCTTCTACTTGAATCCTTCAAGTTCAACCCTTGGCAATCAGTAGATATAGCTTATATAGCTGAATTTGATAAATAAAGCCCAGTTATTTTTTCTAGAACTACTCCCTGTACTACCCTCTGTAGTATCAAGGATGGAAGGTGAGGGAGCTGCCTCAGTCACCTGTAGCACTTGTGGGATGTTCCCTTTTTCTTGCCACATGATGTTCTCGGGTACACCTGCACCAAATGCAAGCTGGTGACCTTCTTGGAGGAGTAGGTATGCCAGCTGGAGGCACAAGTTTCTAATCCTTGTCTTATTAGGGAAGGTGAGGAGTTTTTGGATAGGGCAGAGAAGACCTTCCTCAAGAACGAATGCATGGAGGAACTGCCAGATCAGGAAGTCAGCACACTATGCCAGGAAACGGAGGCTTGGAGGAATGTCACACGGAGGAGTGGAAGGACCAGGAAGGTAACAGAGACTCTCACCATACACAATTGCTTCAAAGTTCTTGGCCTTACAAACAATGAGGAGCACCAGGAGGAGGGAACAGAATGTCAACTAGATCACACTCCCAGCCTAAACCGAATGCCCAGGTAGTCCTAGAAGAACATGCTTGTCGAGGAGCCCAGGACAATCCTAAGAGGAAGTGAGTTCTGGTTGTTGGGGATTCCTTGCTCAGAGAAACCGAAATGGCAATTTACAAACCAAGCAAGCTCAGTCAAGAGGTCTGCTGTCTTCCTGGGGCCAAGATCAACCACATAACGGAGAGACTAACCAGGATGGTCAAGCCCACTGACCATAAGCCCCTCATTGTGGTTCATGTCGGAACCAATGACACTGCGAGGTGTAACTTTTACCACATCACAAAGGACTACGAGCTTATGGGGACAAAGCTTAAGGACCTTGGTGCGCAAGTGGTCATTTCGTCTCTCCTCCCCGTTCAAGGATATGGCACATGAAGGGAAAGGGCAATAGCAGAGGTCAACAACTGGCTCCGCACATGGTGTCACCAGCAACAGTTTGGGTTTTTGGAACGGCCTGAATTTCCATGAATGTGGGCTTCTGGCAAGGGATGGGCTGCACCTCACAAAACTTGGCAGGAATGTTTTTGCAAACAGTCTCACAAGGAGGATTAAGAGGTCTTTAAACTAAGTTCCGCTGGGGAGGGAGAAAATATTATTCAGGGCAAGGACTCGGCGAGTGCAGGGGGGAAAGGCCCAAATGGTATTGGCCAAGTAGTACAAGTGTCCAATGGTGGGAGGAGTGGAAACTATAGTACAGGACTTGCAGGAAGGGCCCGGAAACTTAAGTGTCTCTACACTAATGCATGGTGTATGGGAAACAAGCAGGATGAACTTGAACTCCTAGTACAACAAAATAAATACGATTTGATAGGCATCACTGAGACCTGGTGGGATGAGTCTCATGATTGGAATGTAGGAATAGAGGGGTATAGCCTATTTTGTAAAAATAGACCTAACGAGAAAAGAGGAGGAGTAGCCTTGTATGTCAAAGATGTTTTCACCTGTGAAGAGATCCATGACTTAAACTCAGAAAGCCAGGTCGAGAGCATATGGGTAAGAATTAAGGGAGCGAGAAACAATAGGGATATTCTGGTGGGGGTTTACTACAGACCTCCAACCCAGGCTGAGGACTTTGATGACGCCTTCCTGAACCAAATGACTGCACATTCAAAAAGGAGAGATACAGTAATAATAGGAGATCTCAATTACCCGGATATATGTTGGCAGTCAAACTCTGCCAAGACAGCAAGGTCCAGCAAGTTTCTTGCTAGTCTTCCAGACAATTTCATGGTCCAGAAGGTGGAAGAGGCTACAAGGGGATCAAATATTCTAGATCTGATCCTGACCAACAGGGATGACTTTGTTAATGAGGTAGAAGTGGTTGGATCTTTAGGGGGAGTGACCATGCCCTATTGGCATTTGGCATTCAGTGGGAAGGAGAAGATAAGGGTTGCCAAACACTCATCTTAGATTTTAAAAAAGCAGACTTCTATAAACTTAGGGAGCTGCTGGCTGGAATTCCATGGTCAAGAATAGTGAAAGAGAAAGGAGTTCAGGAGGCATGGGAGTTCCTTAAAAGGGAGATGCTGAAGGCAGAGTCTAAAATTGTGCCAATAAGGAGGAAAAATGGAAGGCATCTGAAGAAACCAGAATGATTGACTAAAGAACTCTCAGCTGAGCTAAGTGTGAAGAGAAACATGTACAGGAAATGGAAGAAGGGGGGAGCCACCAAAGAAGAATTTAAGCAAGTAGCCGGGAGATGTAGGGAGGAGGACAGAAAGGCTAAAGCACAGAACGAACTTAAGCTGGCCTGAGATATTAAAAACAATAAAAAGGGCTTTTTAAAATATGTCCACTGCAAAAGGAAAAAGAAGGAGACGATAGGGTTGCTGCGCAGACAAGATGGCAAATTATTCACAGGGGGAAGAGAAAGGGCAGAACTACTTAAGAACGTCTTTGACTCAGTTTTTTCCCAGAAGGATACAAGCACTCAACCTGGCGGTTGGGGAGCAGGTGAGGAAGCAGGGGAAATGAGTCACGTAATAGAGGTGGTGCAGGAATACCTGGCCACACTGGATGAATTAAAGTCTCCAGGGCCAGATGAATTGCATCCTAGGATATTAAAAGAGCTGGCAGAGGTCATTTCGGAACCGCTTGCTATAATCTTTGAGAAATCTTGGAGGACAGGAGAAGTTCCAGCAGACTCAAAGAGGGCAAATGTTGTCCCCATCTTCAAGAAGGGAAAAAAAGAGTACCCAAATAATTATCACCCAGTCAGCATGACATCAGTACCCGGAAAGATCCTGGAGCAGATCATTAAGCAGTCGGTTTCTAATCACCTAGAAAACAATGTGGTAATCACGAGAAGTCAACATTAATTTCTCAAAAATAAGTCATGCCAGCCTAATCTTATCTCTTTTTATGATAGAGTTACTTGCTTGATAGATGAAGGGAATGCTGTGGATGTAGCATATCTCGATTTCAGTAAAGCCTTTGACAAAGTTCCCCATGACATTCTTGCAAAGAAGCTAGTAAAATGTGGGCTGGACAGGGTTACTGTCAGGTGGATCTGTAACTGATTGACTGACCATTCCCAAAGGGTGCTTACCAATGGCTGCCTTTCATCCTGGAGAGAAGTTACTAGTGGGGTGCCACAGGGTTCTGTCCTGGGCCCAGTGCTGTTCAATATTTTTATCAACGACTTGGATGAAGGAATAGAGGGCATGCTCATCAAATTTACAGATAACACCAAATTGGGAGGGGTTGCTAATACGCCAGAGGACAGGATCAAAATTCAACATGACCTGGACAGATTGGAGAGCTGGGCCACGGCTAACAAAATGAAATTCAACAGAGAGAAGTGTAAGGTCCTACACTTAGGTAGAAAAAATGGAATACAGAAATATAGGATGGGGGACATGTGGCTGGATAGCAGTACTTGCAAAAGGGATCTAGGAGTCTTAATAGATCACAAGCTGAACATGAGTCAGCAGTGTGATGCCGCAGCCAAGAAAGCCAATGCAATTCTCGGCTGCATCAATAGGAGTATGGTGTCTAGATCAAGGGAGGTACTGGTACCACTCTACTCTGTTTTGGTCAGACCTCATTTTGATTACTGTGTCCAGTTCTGGGCACCCCAATTCAAGAAGGACATGGTCAAGCTGGAGCAAGTCCAGAGGAGGGCAACCAAAATGGTGAGAGGCCTGGAAGCCATGCCCTATGAGAATAGATTTAGAGAGCTGGGTATGTTTAGTCTGCAGAAGAGAAGGTTAAGAGGGGACATGATACCCATGTTTAAATATCTGAAGGGATGCCATATAGAGGAGGGAGAGGGCTTGTTTTCTGCTGCTCCAGAGACCAGGTCAAGGAGCAATGGATTCAAGCTGCAGGAAAGGAGATTCCACCTGAACTTCAGGAAGAACTTCCTGACGGTCAGGGCTGTCCGGCAGTGGAACATGCTGCCTCGGAGTGTAGTGGAGTCTCCTTCCTTGGAGGTTTTTAAGCAGAGGCTGTAAGGGTGTTCCTGCATAGCAGGGGGTTGGACTGGATGGCCCGTGTGGTCTCTTCCAACTCTACATTTCTATGATTCTATGATTGTATGACCAACAAAGTTTTTTTCTACCATTAATGAATCCTGTGTTTTCATCCAAAACTGTGACATTAGTTGTACAATGTCACAAGGAAAAAATGGTTTAACTGGAGAAGAGACATAGGAATACAGACTCCTTTTAGAGTATCTCATGGATGAACTTCCTCGGATGAATGCATCAGCCTACATTGCCTTGAAGAGTATGCAATTAAAAAGTACATACAGACTAATACTGATTGTTGGTTTCTGATTCTCTCCAAAATTCCAGCAAAAACTGGTTACCTCAGAATTTTAAGTTGCCTCTTTTTGTTTTGTTTTGTTTTTTTAGTTTAATTAATTTTCCCTTCGCAAATCTGCCTGTTTGCTAAGTACAGCGGATGCCCTTCTTACCCTGGGGGAAGAAGAAAAATGGGGAGAATGGCAGAAGGTTAACAAAACAAGGATGAACTGCAGATTCTCCTATACCACACAATCATGAGTATTCTGTAGGATCAGATCTAAAATCCATCTTGTCCTGCATTTTGTTTCTAAGAAAGATCAGCCAGAAGCTTCTGCAAAGTCCATAAACAGCATTCACAGCTGTAAAAGGTTAGAGTAGAATGTCCTTATGAATTTCTGTTCAGCTGTTTCACATTGAAATCTGTCCTTGATGTTCCTTTGTTCAACCATAGCCACCTTGAATAGAATGAGCAAGGGAGAAGATGGAAGAAACTGGTTATAATGGTTCATGGGCACAGACACACAGCGCCAAGATGAATGCAACTTCTAGTTTCTTTCAGTTATATTGATGCCACAATAAATTTCATAATCTTTAAAGTGCCACACAAGAAAGAAAATAAAATGTTACGAATGACAGATATATGCCATCTAATTAAGTTCTCTAGATAAATACAGACTATAAACCATATTAGCAGGAACCTTTTTGGTTAGTTCCAGATAGAACAGAACCAATTAAATCCATTGTTGAAAAGTGAGTCAGTACATTGGTCTTAATGGCCCTTGGAGTGTCTTCCAATGCTATGATTTTGTGATTCTAGAATGAGCAAAAATGTGCAAGTCTAGGACTTGCAGAGGTGAGAAAAAAAATCTTCCTTGTGTCACCATTCCTTCTTGTTCTTTGTAGGTGTGGTCTACGTTTCTCATTTCCAGAGTCTGATATTAGACTTTAAAGGATCTATCCAAGATCCTGAATCTACTTTCTCTACTGGTTTCAGCATTTTGAGTAGTTCTTTTAAAATCTGGAATAAAATTTAGAGTGGAATTACTTCATCTCTGGCATGTGCCCTTTTTGCACGGCATTTGTCACACGAAAGGGCCTCCGGAGTGTTGTGCAATTGTAAGGAGTGTTTCAGATGACGTCCTCACAATTGCACAATGCTGCCGGGGCCAGCAGGCACCGATCACGCACTATATCATTTTCGACTTTTAGCCAAAAATGGTGTGCTATTGCGCATCACCCCAGAGCTCCATACGCACTTACCGTGCTTGCAGAGCCTCTGGAGACCTGGCCCTTGCACTTCGTCCCCCAACACAGCCTGGGAAAATACCGGGCTGCACTGCAGAATGAAGAGACAGAGTCCTCATGTTGTCTGCCGGCTGGCAAACAACTCCTGCAAAGCCGGAGCAGAGAGGACATGAGAGCCTCACAGAAGAGGCTGCTCGTGTGATCCCCGCGCAACTGCTCTGGATGCAAGTAAGCTGCAGAAAGGGCCATGGAAGCCACTGGCTACTCCTCATTTCATAAAATCTTAGAGTTGGATGGGATCTCAAAGGCCATCTAGTCCAAGCTCTGTCATGCAGGAACGTACAGCCAAAATACGTATGAAAGAAGGTCATTCACTCTTTGTTTAAAGATCTCCAGTAAAGGACACTCCACCAGCCTCCTGAAGTTTGACCTAAATACTTTCACTCTTCCTACATTGCCATTTCCTCCTGCTGGCTGGTGGTGACCTATAGCACACTGTCAATGGTGACATGAGGTTAACTCTGAAATGAAAAGATTGCATATACGTACCATATGACTTCTATGATGGACAACATTAGCTGAGCAGTGTTTGCAAATGACAGCGAAGCCAGTGAGGACAAAGAAGGAAGAGGGATATTGTGCCATGAAGCAACAGCAACCAGGGGAACAAATTGGCAGCGGGATGGATTGTAATGATGTGAATGAACAGAGCAATTTTTTTCCCAGTGATTTGTTGCAGGGGGGACACGCGGGCTGCATTCAAAGCACTGAATAGCTACAGAAGCATTCCCTTTGAAGGCAATATCAAGTTGAGAGAACACTCTGAAAAGTCGTAAGTTGCATTGCTGGGTGATAAGAGAAAGTTTATAGTGTGCTTTCTGTCTTGCTTCCATTAGAGATAACTCTTAATCAAACAGAATCACAGCATTGCTGGCTATTGAAAGCCCAACTCTACATGCCCATTTGATCAGAGAAGAGTTAATTGGTATTTTCGTTCAGTGCCCAGAACCCTATGTCTCGTGTCTTCATGTTTCCATTTTCTCTGCCTGCTGCATTATTCCATCTCTATCTCATCACTCCACACTCCTGCTCACCTGCTGAATTATTAATATTGTTTTTATGCTAAATGTCTGTGCTTCACGCATAATTTGACCTTACTTGCCGTGCAGTTAACTGTGCTGGCCCCTCAAGACACATTGCCTATGCTGCTCCTGTGAAACATATTTCTTTCTGTTAGCTGGGCTTAGTCAACTGTCAGACTCCTTTGATGGAGTTGTAAGTGTGCTTTCAGATTAGTCAGGCATGATGACTTGTTTTGCCTTCATTTGGCCACAGGTGGGAATTGCGCAGCCCTCCAGGTGATGTAGAACTGCAAGTCCCAGCAGCCCTAGCTAGTATATTCCATGGTAAGAAACCCTGGGATTTACTATCCAATAACAGTCAAGATCCTACATTGGGAGTGAGTAGTGTAACATTCTATGTACAGAAAAATCCATTAATTATGCTTTACAACCCTTGTACTGAATGGCACTGAATGTGGTACCCCTAAACCAAGATAACAAATATGGAACTGAACACACAACTAAATGCTTGTTTCCACCCCTGCACAATGTATATCCTGGTGCAACAGTATTGCATATGCAAATCCTCTTCCACAAGTGTAAACTGAGCCACCATTCCACATTAGACAAAATGTCTAACCATGTCTGTAGGGGAACTTACATGTATGTAAGACAAAAAGAGAATTCTAACTAAAATCTCCTTTCTTGTGTCATCATAATCATTGTCATCATCATCATCACCATCACTATCATCATCATCATCATCATCATCATCATTTTTAATCACAGAGTGACTTTAATATACATAACACTTCTTAGAGGAACTTACAGAAGGAGAATCTGTACCCCAAGAAATGTGTAATCTAGAACAGTGGAAGGAAACTTAGGAAGAGAGGAAGAGTACACCCATATGCAATGTACAGTGCACAACTATGCACAATGTGCATCCATTTACAATGGCTCCTCATGTGCAACTTTGTTTCTGCAGCCTTCCACTGAATGTCCAACTATTTCCTTCAGGGAATTTAATAATGGGCAATACACTAACAGGATTCTGGCCAGCATTTGTTGGGTTGCATGATTCCAGCCCTTGCATTAGGATAGTGGAAATTTTCACTGCGTCTGACATTTCCCAAAGTCAGTTCTTCTGGGACACAAAAGTGAAAGTCTGTTTAGATTCTGGGATTTTTCAAAGCTTGCGGTCCCAATATTTCAGGATATATTGCTAATTAGGATTCACTGATTCCCCTGGATGGCTCATTTCTGTAAATTTCACTTGGATTTCCCTGTTTTTGCCTGTCAAATATCAGCAAATATTTGAATGATGAGATGAGACAGCTATGATTTCTGCTAAGGATGTCTGAAGACTTCAGCGCCTGCAAACGACATTATGAACTAATGTGCAAATCAAAATATAGTTATCCAATGGTTTTTGCATTGCCCAAGTGTTCCAAACGCAGTTTCCACCAGGGAAAAAGAGTATTATCATTTCTTTTTACATGAGCATTTTAGGAGAAGATATTTAAAAAAAACAACATTTTAAAAGTACCTTTAAAATAACTGTGGGAGAATGAGGGAGAGAACATAACACTATGGGTGAGTCAGGAGAGGACCTTCTTCCCTCTGGAATCCCATGTATGGGAACATTGTCATGTCTTGGCTAACTTCTATTTCCAGTAATTAGGCTTAAAGATTTTCAAAAGCTTTATTCAGGAACCACAAAACAACACTTGCAGCTTCAGGTTATTGCCAAGATTAAAGAACTATTGGATTTGTAGTACCAACTGTAACATTACAAGTTTTGACAGGCAAGCATAATATTTGCTAATTAAAAATTAAAATTTATAAAACAAAACTAGAGCTAATTAAAACAACTCTTTTCTCAGATTCTCTGTTCTGGCCCCATGCATCCCCCAGGTTTGATATGGTTTAATTGGCAAAATATTATTTAATTGGTAAGATACAGTAATTACCATTGATATAAAATGGAACCTGAAGTGACTGGAAGGTCAAGCTAGGCAGAGGAAAATTACAGACTGAATACATGTGATTGCAAGGCAGGTCAGCCTAACTCCCTCTAGGCATACCCAAAGTCATTGTCAGGCAGATTATCAGGCAACTCAGAAAATAATAGACTTAAGCTGAAGATGGAACATTTCTGAGCATACAATGGGCAAAGGAAGTTCCCACCAAAACAGTTATTGTTTCAACCCTTTTCCTTCACACTTGGACATTTCCCTGCATTGTCTCCCAAACCTCCCCACAGTACAGACAGTCATTAACTCTTTGTCAGCTAAACTCTAAGACCATTAAGTCCATCCAGACCCCATTGCCCATGTTGCAACTCCCATTGTCCACTCAGCTGGGATAGCCATTCACACCCATACCCATAGGGTAGATTTTGGGTATGTAAGCCCTCCAGTTTGAGCAGTCAGACACAGTACTTTGCTTGCATGTTGCCACGCTGTCACTCTGATTCCCAAACAAGTACTGTCCTTGGGCATTCACCTGAGCCACATCACTGCTTTCTTCACTGCTGTCCAGATTTTAGTAATTATCACCCAAACCCTAAAACTCCTCTATTCACGACTTTCTTCCCTTTTATCCTTTCCCTAGCTCTTGTGTGCATGTGTGAGTGTTTGGATCATTTGCATGCATGAGTGAACGCTCAATAAGACACATTTTTAGTTTACATTTGGAATCTCTGGCTGGTTCTTTCTTGTAAGACTCCATAAACATTGGTGAAAAGATCTCACTAGGTTGCCCCCTATCCCACAGCCCCCCTAATTTGACATAATAATTCCCCTCCTTTGAACGGAGGTACTGGCATTGCAGGCGGACCCCCGAGTCGCCCATGTTTTGGGGTAACAACTCATCCTGCCTGCCAACTGCATGACCTTGCAGCTGCATCTGTTCTCTCTCATCAAAGTTTCCTTGTTCCCAGTGGGTGGTTTCTAATTCAATTCGATCATCCCACTTCTGGCCTTTTCTAAACCTCAAAGCATTACATGGTACTACATGGCATCACATAGCATGGCATTACATCATGGCATTATATAGCATGGCATTACATTGCATGGCAGAGAGAGAGCAAAACCAACTAGACAACCACTCTCCCTTTGGAGGTCCAGCTGGGGTCAATTGTTACCCTGATTTTCTGGGGGTCCCATGAGGGATACCTAAATGCTCTCCAAATATACAAGTTGGGGAAATTAGTCAAAGAGCACAAGTTAGCAATACAAGAGGCAGGGCAACAGAGTGAGATCTTTTACCCAGCATCTACGGGGTCAGGCCAAGTCAAGAAGCAAATAGATGTGAAATAATAATTGTGGTTTTTATTAAAATCCAATCAAACAAGTGTATGCAACACACTCACACAGATAACTATAGAAATAAAGATTGGAGTTGGATAGAGGGATTTTTAAAGGAGGTTTTTGATTCAAACAGTGCAGCCGTCCCTGATTTCTTCTGTCCATTTTCACCCCTCTTGCATGAACCGCTCCCACGATCTCTATTTTAGATGCCATATTCAAAGCTCTGTTCATTACAGGTAGGGCTTGTTCCGGCTTTGAGGGGAATCTGCACAGTGCAAATCCTGGTATATCTCTATACAAGATTGACAAGATTGACCCCTGATAACAGTGTAGAATTTGTATAAGTTCCCTTTTGGGCTAGAGCGCCCAGAAAATTTTAGAGAGATATAGTCCTCCATAGCAACTTTTTCTAGATCTAGTGTGAGGTAGTGGAGTCTTGTCATTTGAAACTCCTAAAATACTCAGAGTTGTTGTAGTAGTCAGTGACTTCCATGCCAGTAGTGTGGTGAATCTTGTTTTCAGTCTAGGAGTTATCCAAGGTGCTGAACCAATTTTGGAGGATAGAATTCAGTACCTTGGACCTTGGATGGCTCCTTTAACATGGAAACTATAACCTGGAGTAAATCCACTATCCCATTGATACCAATCCCACCAGCCACCACTGAAGAAGCATTGTCAAAAACAGAAGCCTGAATCCTAATGGCAAATCCAAATAGAGTAGGCTCGCTGAGTTAAGTGAATTTACTTAAGTGTTGCCTCACCATTCAACAATTGATTCAATGGATCTGTTCTAGTTAGGGTTAACCAGTTAGGCTTCAGGCCTTAAAAACATATCAGGATTCAGATGATGCTACATGTTATAAAACAGTGATTAATGTGCTCCACCTTTAACATAGGAGCAGCCCTGTCATTACTTGGCACATGGAGCAGGTGATAGGAAGCATATAACTAGAGCTCCCAGAAAATTGGTTGGACTGGATGGCCCCTGTGGTCTCTTCCAACTCTATGATTCTATGATTAAGTCCCTTGTTGAAACAGCTTCATTGGCTAATGATCCATTCCTGGGCAGAATACAAAATGCAGATTAAAACCTTTAAAGCTCTGAATGGTTTAGGTCCAGACCACCTGAAAGACTGCATCTTCCTATATTGTAATATTTGGTCTTACACTAACTCAATAAGCAGTCTTCATGGATGTATCCAGAAAGCCTTTATTAAAGGTGAGTTCAGCACACAAACAGCATCCTTCCCAGACCAGAAGATGAACAGGCAGGTTCACTTTTTTAAAAACCTCTCCCTCCCAGCAGCTCATTCCTGCTCACATTCCAGTCTCATGCACTAGCCTGTACCAGTCAAATGAGATGACCTTGGTTCCCAGACTGCAACTGGCTTCCCCTTCCCATCACCCAAACATCAAAGGAAAAATAGCATTGAAGCACACAAGCAAGATGGCAGCAGTATGGTTAAACTAGGCATGGCAGAGATGGCAGTGTCTCTGACATATATGAGCCTGCCTGAGTTTCAAGATCTGTATTGCACAACCTTCTCTCAGTCCTACCACCATCACAGGGATGATTGGTAAGGACACAAGAAACAGAGAGAGCCTTCTCAGTGGCTGCTCCCAAGTTGTGGGATTCCTTTCCACAAGAGGTCTAGCTGGCCGTCTCTATTCTGACTTTCCGCAGGGAAAGGCCTTTTTTATTTCAGCAGGCCTTTGGCTATTTACATGTTGCATCAGACAGCACATTTAATGGGGCATTTTGAGTCTGTATCTTTTTTATTACACTTTAAATGTGTGGGGTTTTTTAACTTATGTTTTTAAACAGAGTTGTTTAATTATTTTTAATTTTGTATTAACAATTTTTAACCATGCTTTGCTTTAATTTGTTGTAAGTTGCCTTGAATTCTGTGCTGGATGAAAGCGGGGGATAGTAAGTAAGTAAGTAAATGCTAAGCAAAAAATATTTTCTTCTCATTTAGGCAGAGACTGGGGGCTATTTTCCTCATGCTCAGGTAGGATAGGAAATGCATTGCAAAACATCTGGAAGATGTTGGACTGGGAAGGGTAGGCTGAATGTAAAAAGGAAGGCCATCTGTGAAATTTTGCTTGCATTTATTTACACAGAATAAATTGGGCAAGATGGTGCCCATGATTTGTTTTAGACATTCCATGTTCCCCATTTCTTCAGCCTGATGCCTCCATCTGCCTTGAATTAGAATTCCTGTCAGTCCTGTCCACTGGCCATATTGGCTGGGGCTGATGAGAGTTTAAGTCCAAAACACTCAGAGAACACTCCCCCTCCCTGGGAAACGCTGTCTTTTTTTAGGAAGCCTATTGCAACTTTCCTGGGCTGCTTGTTTTTCCAGAGCAATCAGGTCTTGTTTAAACTATGTTATCTAGTCTTGACATGCCATTTTACCCTGTGTCCATGTGAAGGCTGCCTGTGGTGGTCTTATCCGAATGGAATTCGTGGCAAGGAATGTAGCAGACTTTATCCTCAGAGCCACCTTTGGTGAAGTTTTTAACATCTTAAATCTCAGCAAATTGAATTGCCCCCACCCCCAACCCTCTGCTCCAAATGCTCAGCCAACAAAGGAAGCTAAGCGTGAGGCAAATGATTACCATCACAAATGGTGAAATGCTCTCTTCCTGAAACAAACAGAAGAAATCTATTCAGCTCAATTAATTTTTAAATATCAGCTCTCTGTTGACTGATTACTAGGTTAAGAATGTCGAAGTTCTGCTCTCTTCCAATCTTTCTGCAAAATGTCAGATAGATTATAAATGTATACATGCACACACATTTGAGAGTATATAAAAATTAAAAATGGAATAGGTATATTAAAACACAATTCATCTTTACATTTAGCCTAATAATTCCTTCAAATAGAAATGGCCAGGCTGTTATCTCCCAAAGCCCTAAATTAGCGTTTACATTTTACAGATGCATTCTTTTAGAAAACTGTGGGAATCTGTACAATAGGTCTTATGCTACACTGCACATTTATGTTAGTAGAGTAGCCATTCCCTCTCTCCAAGGAAGCTTGAGAAGTGTAACTAGGGATTTCTAACAGTGAATTCTCAGCACCCTCAACAAACTGCAGTTCTGTAGGGGAATCCATAGTTGATATAAATGTGTAACCTAGAGTTGTACATTCTTATCTGTTTGATATTCATAATCCTTACATATGCCCCAGCTTAGGGGATGTGTACTGACCGTGAAAGTCCCCCAATTTGCATTTACCAGGCAGCAGGTGCTGCGAGAGATGGAGTCCCACTCAGGAAGCAGCTGACTAACTTTCCCACCTTTCATCATGTGAGTGATCTTTGGCATGAAGGGGAATTGCGAGAGACACCTTGCCTCTGCCTGCCACACTGTTCCCCTCCTGGGAGTGGGACATCAGTCTTCTGCTTCCTGAGTGACAGGGGAATAGAATCCCACTGATCACAGTGGATGCTGTCCTTTAGATGGAGATTGATGAGGTAGAACTGCAATTCACAGTGTAGCACCATACCTGTGGTGCTTTTGCATATATAAAGACCATAGAGTATTCTGGCTGACATCATCATCATCATCATCATCATCATCATCATCATGATCATCATCATCATCATCATCATCATTATTATTATCAGGAGTCGTTTATTCATATGGCACAATCACTGCACATGTCACTCTACAAGTAAAAGAACAGGCTAACAATCTGATTAAGACACGACACAAAAGGGAAATGGGATGGCAGTGTGGGAGGGAACTAAGTCCAAGAGATACTGCCCTTTCTTCTCTCTCTGAAGCCAGGGCAGTGGCAGTTGGGATGGAGGGAGGGCCTTTCATCTGCTTCTAGGCCTAGGCATGATGGAGCTTTGCCTGCCTCTTCCTCCACGGCCAGGCAGTGGCAGTTGAGATGGAGGGAGGGCCTTTCATCTGCTTCTGGGCCTAGAAATAATAGAGCCTTGTCAGCTTCTTCTTCTCTCTCTCCATGGTCAGGGCAGTAGCATTTGGGATGGAAGGAGGGTCTTTCATCTGCTTCTGCATTTATTTGTCTACTGGATTTATTCTCTACCCTTCTCCCAAACAGAGGACTTCCAGTGACTAACAGTAAAATAGGATGAAATAAATACAGTACAAAGACATTAATATTTAAAAGTTTTTCTTGCCTAAAGAAGGGTAGCAACAAGAGCATTAGTGTAGCCTCTCAAGGAAGGTAGTTCCAGAGCTTGGAACAGCCATTGAGAAGGTCATTTCCCATGTTCCCTGCAGCTGTATTTGTGATGGTGGTAAAACAGACAGAAGGGCCTCCCATGAAGATCTCAATACATGGGCAGGCTCATATATGGAGAATACCAGTATAACCTCTCTAGGAAAGTAATTCCAGAGCCTGGTAGTAACCACCAAAAAGACTATCTCCCATGTTCTCTGTAGATGTGTCTGTGATGGTGATATAACAAAGAAAAGGGCCTCCTAGAAGATCTCAAAGTACAGGCAGGCTTATATATGGAGATACTCTGTTAGATAGCCTGGATCTAAGCCACATAGGGCTTTATAGGTCATAACCAGTACTTTGAATTGTGACTTAAATGGAGACAATTTACATTTTGAGTGAAATCAGCTAGGCTCTAAGTTTTCAGCAAAAACTGATTGCCAATATTCTGCATCACAGCCTATGTTTTTTAACTTTATGAATTCATAGCTAACATTACAGAAATGCAACAAAAGCCTATTTGTGGTTTGTGAAGATGTGCATCCTGGCACTGGTAAGAGTGTTCCCAAGTGAATTGGGTATTTCTGATGAGCATGGAACACTTCTGATGTGGATTGAATACTTCTGTTGTGCTCCAGCAGTTCCTAGCCTACGTCCATATGAACATTGGGAATGTCTTGAAGCACCTGGTGCCCATTGTACCTCAAGGATGTGGTACATCAGTCACACTATTGGCTACTATTGCGCAATAGCTGCCTGCGTGTTGTAACATCACAGTAGCCCAGAGGTAAACACAGACATTGTTACATTTTTTTTGCACATGTAGGTCTACTTACCAAGTAAATCTCATGCTGAATCCCAGTCCATGTTTTTAGTTGGTACCAGAATGACACCGGTTAAGTCTCTAAGCGGAAAGTATTCACAACTAGGGTGCCATTCATTTCCCAGGCAGCTTGAGCTGACCTCATTCACAGCATGGCTACAATTACTTGATATACTTGTATAGTAATACAGGAAAAGAAGAAAATGCTAGAGCTGCTGCTGGTGGTTGTGCATCTTGAAGTTGTTTCCAACTTACTGTGACCCTAAAGCAAACCTATCATGGGGTTTTCCTGGCAAGATTTGTTCAGAAGGGGTTTGACTTTGCCTTCCTTTGAGAGTGAGAGAGTGTCACCTACCCAAGGTCATGTTACCCAAAAGGTCGGTGAGTCTGGAATCTGCCCTCAATGCCTCCATAAAAAAGTGGGGAATTATTAGCTCAAAAGGAGAGGTCCATCGGTGGGTAACCTTACAGGACCTTTTCACCTTTCTTTACTGGTACTAATGCAGGGACACCAGTTGGAAGCTGAATGTTTTTGTTTTTTTGGGGGGGGGAATCACAAGCACACACAAGATTCAAGCAGTCTCATAAGCATACAAGGCTAACTGAAAGAAAGGGAGGAAAAATTGGATAGCAAGGAGTTAGGATGGAGTGGGTGATATTTACCAATCATGAAGAGAAGAAAGTTGCAGCGAAATGGCTCAAACACCGAAGTTTGACAGTAGCCCAGAGCACAAGAATCAAGAAGCAAATGGACAGAGTGACATGCCTATGTGTGTCCAAGGTACTACAAGTTGCCAGGCTCAGAGCCAGGGTTTAAATATTCTTTTTCTGCCCTGATGGGGAAAGTGTTAATGACTCTCTGGCAGAGCAAACAATGTGGTACAGAACAGGCTAATCGCTTTAGTATTAGGTGACAAAGCATTGATGGGAATCATGATAGCTTCTTAATGTCTGGGCAGGTGAGGAAACAAAGGAGAATTTTGGCAGGAGGAGGGAACAGATTGATCAGTTGCTCTACTGAGACAACTTCGTGTGCTATTGTGTTTGAAGGTTGAGTCATTGAGGGGATTATTGCAAACTCATCAACACTGGAGCTTCCCAACTGATCCCGTCATGACTTGGCCATGCCCTGAAGTCGCATCTGACCTACTTTTGTGGGTGTGCAGCCAGTCCTCTTTGCCAGCATGGCTTTTCAGTCATAACAGTGTATGATTTATATTTTCTATGCCAATTAAATAATGTTCATTGCCAAACATATAATGGAGCGTGGCTGTACGGCATGGAAACAGTTATGCAGTGGGTTTCTGTGCCTGAGTGGTGACTCTAACCTTAGTCTTCACAATCATAGTCTGACACTCAAACAACTACACCACACTGTCTCTGAACTGGTGGAAGTGGGTTGATAACCGAAGAAAATAAACCCTGTGGAGGGATAGGCTCTGGTATTAGTGGGTTGGGGAATCTACTCTGGGTTTTGGTCTGAACTTTAAATGAACTATACAAAGTGCTGGACCTATTTCGAGGATACTTTTCAGTGCCTTGCATAGCATCTTTATTGCACATTGTAAAGGAACTTCAATAGGTGTATGACACCAATGGGATGCCAGCCAGTATGCTTGCATTGGTATTCTAGACATAGACAGTAACTGAGGTCCAGCCGTTGGGGGAAAATTTCTCACTTTGTAAATGCATGTTCCAGTTATCTCTCCCCCCTGCATTCCATCTTTTTCCAGTATAACACCTATGAGCAGAACAAAGCATAGTTTAAACTGTGATTTGATATTAGCCCATCATCCCAAATTCAAAGTTAACTCCTTTCTTGGAGCCCCTTCCCCTCCTCTTAATACTAACAGCATGAAAGTCATATTACAACTGAAATATTAACAATTCCCCAGACACCAAAATAGCTGCGCTCAAGAGAGGAGAGCCATGTAATCCAGTTTTAATTTCCCCAGTTTCTAATGTGTCATGCGACTCTTGGTCAAATCAACGGTTCAGCAAACTCGGCCTTCTGTCCCACATTAGCAGAAAAATTCAAAGCAGTCCCTTTAATCTAAAAAATAAAAAAATAGGGGGGGAAGTAAAAGAAACCCATTTACTTGATTTAGCTGAGAAGCAGTAAGCATGTCAGTGTGTAGGGAGACAAGAGCGGTTATGATTTAGTAATTCCTCTTTGAAATATGGTTAGAGAGGAAGCATAAATCTTTTTTTTTCTCTGCAACATTGTCTAAAATGGAGATTGATAGGCTTGGGAAAAAGAAAAGTAGACCTGTCGTGTCAGAAATGCATTCTGATGACTGTAGGAGGGTGAGGATGATGGGGGGAAATGTACATGGAAATTAATACACAAAATATTTCATCTCAGAAAATGGTTCAGGGTTTTAGAGGCACTAGAGAGCAAGGTATCTTGTGCTATGTCTTGTTCTTAAAAGGCCCAAATGTGTGAGACTTTGAAAATGCAGACTGGAATCCTCTTACCTACACCCACCTAGAATAGATTAATTTTACTGATGGCTGAATAGTGAGCCAAAGCAGAGGAAAATCCAATTAATTCAATGGATCTACTCTAGTTTGGACTAACAATAGATTTAGAGGATTGTTTGCCACCAACTGCAAGACTGTCTTCAACTGTCCTGATTTGCGACAGTCCCAGTTAATTCTGTCATCCCACTTTCTCAACTGCTTTTAAAAAGTCCCATTTTCTCTTCCATCCGCCCACCTTTCCCCTTGCCTTCAGCTTACTTCAGTTGCTGCAAGCTAAGTTCAAAATGCAAAAGTAGTTTGCAGTCAGGTAACTCAGGCCATTTCTGTACTACATTGTTATAGTGCTATTATTCCACTTTCAACATCCTATGGAATGCTGGGGTTTGCAATTTCGGGAGAGGCATTTAGAATTCTCAGTCAGAGAGCTCTTTGGCCTCAGTGACGTACAAACCCCCAGAATTCCACAGGATGTTGAAAGTGGAATAAGAGCACTATAACAATGTGCTGTGGAAATGGCCTCAGTAGCAGGCAGACAAAGGTGTTGGATGTTGCCCTTCCCAGCAGGCTCAGGCAAAAGCAAACTGCCAGACCTTCTCCTAGCTTTCTCATTAATTACTTTGATCATCTTGAACACACCCTCATGTTGCTTGGCCATTTCATTTGAGAAATGTTGAGAGGAATGGATTTTTCATTCAATCTGGAATTGTACAACAGTAGTGAGGCAGGAAAGGCTTTAGCCCAGCCTCCTAAGCTTTGACCTGCCAAGGATGAGTTAAGGTGATTGCGGTCCAGCAGTTGTAGGCATGAGCAGGTGTAACTTTTATTTGCAGGCATGAGCTATTCTAGGGGTGGTGGCTGTTCTAGGGGTGGTGGCATATAAATTAAGTAAAAAAAATGTATTTTTGTTGGTGTGACAAAGTTTTCATTGTCACCAATGACTTTCTTCCAAAGTTCTTGTGGAAAGCATTAAATAATCAGATTGCCCAGAAAAAAAGGTTCCCTGCTCCCAAGGAACCTGTCTACATTGTATGTTTGAAGTGCCACAGATTACTGAGGCAGTCACAATTAACCCTTTGTATTCTCATTGGTGGTATAGAGGTCTGAATGTTGAACTATGACCCTGGAGACCAGTATTCCATTTCTTGCTCAGCCGTGGAAACACACTGGGTGACCTTGAGTGGATCACACACTCTCCACCCCAGAAAACCCTGTGATAGGGACATCTTAAGGTCACCATAAGTTGGAAATAACTTGAATGTGAACAACAATAACAATTTCCTTATTCCCAGTGGACGATGCTGTATTGTTCTGATGGAAGAATCAGATAAGTGACAGCACAGAGAAAGATATAACTCACAGAAGTGGATTATTTGTGCAAATAAGGTGTTTTCTGATCCTGATATTTTCAGGGGACATTAGCACATTCTGCTGTCTATGGAGCCAACTTTTAGAGCAAGCATGGAGACTTCCATTGGGGTGGACCAACTCTAGGCCTCTTCTCAGTCCAAACCTCTAGATTCTCTCCAAGCCATATCTTCCCATCACCCTCATGTTGGATAACTCGTGTTAATAACTCTGCTCAGCTCTCCAAGGATAAATGTGTTGAAAGAAGCCTTGCTGTTGGATGAAATCAGCTGGGGATACAAAATTCCTGAACAAAATGCCTTTTGTTTCTGAGCAAAGCTAACACTCACATCCACAACTCCCTCTACTTTTGGCTGTGACCTATCAACTTATGTCATATCCTTGAAGTGCCACAGATTGGCTGGCTGGATCATGCTTAATGTTTGGCATCCCAGTAGGTATTAAAATGTCCCACTTTCCTCCTCTCAGCTACTGTATTGAATGCTTTTGTTGTTGTTTACCACCAATCACTGCAACTGGCCGCCATGTTTTACAGCTACCCTCCCCTTTCCTTCTCATCCTCATTGGTAGCCACTCCTCTATAGCTTCCCAATCACAGAAGAAAGAGAAAAGGACCAAGAATGGCAGTGGGAGAAGTGGCAACTTCAACCCTCATTCCAGCTATGGCAGCTGCTTTGTTACCCCAAAAGGTGGGTGACCTTGAGGTCCACCAGTAGTGCCAGTATCACCTTAGAAATTGGGGAAATTATAGCTCAAAGGCCAAAAGGAGGAGGTAAAAGCATGATTTTCTCACTTGTGTATACCAATATTAACTGTAGGACTACTGTTAGAGGTTTAAACAGAGTGTTTTTATTGGAAATTAATAGACATACACACAAATAATTAAATAGTCTCGCAAATCATATAAGGCTAGTGAAGGGAGAAAGGATAGATATAGGTTTCAGGTGTATAGGGTGATATTTATGAATCCTGGAGCAGAAGATTGAAGAAGAGTGGCTCAAACAGAAGTTTGATAGCAGCATGGAGGAACAGGAGTCTGAGGTGCAGGATAATACCCAAGGTGCTAGCAAATTTCTAGGGTCAGAGCTAGGGTTTTTATTTCCCACCTTGAAGGAATGAGTGTTAATGGCTCTCTGGCAGAGTAAACAAAGGGAGACTAGAATGGGCTGATTGACTTACTTTAGGTGCCAAACATCGATAGGAGTCCTGACAGCCTTTTAATGTCTTTGTTGAGTAAGATGATTGGGGAAGGTCTCTGTAGGAAATGCACACAACAGGGATGCTTGCCTGCTGCACCTGGGCAGTTTTGTTTATTATTGTCTTGGTTGCTGGGGCCATTGAATGGATTATTGGAAGCCCATTAAAGATTGGCTTTCCCACCTAATCTTCTTGAATTTACAACCTGTCCATGCTGAGGCCACCATGACCTAGGCCATGCTTACAAGCCAGTATCCTGCTTCTGCATGCTTTTAAAGTCATGAGATTCTAGTTCTTATATGAAAATAATATTTCTTTCCAATTTTGCTGTCCTACAGGATGAGGAGGTATGCTAACAGCTTATTTTCACTGGCCTTCTTACATCCCAGCAGCTTTGCCTTCTTTGTGGGTGAAACGGGAGAGCCACTCACATATTGCTCAGCAAAAGCAAGAAAAGAAGGGCCAGAAACAAAAAGAGGGCTAGGAAAGCAAAGCAGCATCAATGATAAAGAGACATGAGCAGCCACTCTCAGTGTTGCTTCCTTGCCACTCATTCACTCCTATACCCTCCTACTGTTCTGATTGGGCAGGGACAGTCCCAATTAATTATCCATTCTTCCACTTCTTCAGCTGCTTTTAAAATGTCCCAGTTTCTCTCTCCTGCTCTCACTTTCCTCCTTTGTGTTTGGATTACTACAGTTGCAGTAGACAAGGTTCAAACTGCAGAAGTAGTTTGCACTTAGTTAACTCAGTGGCAGGTGAGGAGAGGTATAGACAGAGGCCCTTTCCGCACGAGGCGAGTGAATCGCTCCGTGCCATTACTTACTGGCTCTTCTTGGGTCCGAAGTAACGCACGCTGTCCCTTGAGCCCTTCCACAGGGCTCCTCCATTGGTGCAGGGCGAACTGGAGCAGTGCAAGGTCTGTAGATCTGCACTACTCTGGCTCAAAATGGCTTCCTGTGGCTTCTGGCTCAAAATGGCGGCTTCTGGTGTCTTCGTGGGAGTGGACCAACTGCTGACGCTGGCCACGCCCACAGCCCGCCCTCCACTGATCACAGGCTTGCATTGGTGCGAGCCTGCATGTCTGCACAGGTAAGTAGGAATGCAATGGCGCGTTCCAGAAAATGTAAAGACCGGAATTTTCTGGTCTTTAGTTAGTGCGATGGAGGACCACTTGGGGGCAGGTTGGATCGGACTGAGGTGTGGAACTAAGTTAAATAGTCCGTACCTAGTCTGATCCAAGGAGCGGATGACCTCCGTGCCAGGACGCCTTGGCCCGTTTTAACTGCCTCGTGCGGAAAGGGCCACAGTCTTGCCCTTTCCCTGTAGATCCAAGCAAAATCAAACTAGCCTCTTCTAGCTTGTATGTTCTTCACTACTGACTTTTGCCATCTTACCCACACTTCAGTGTTGCTTTTCCACAAGTATCCTGGTTTTCATCTGTGAAATGTTGAGGAGGATTCCTTCCTTCCTTCCTTCCTTCCTTCCTTCCTTCCTTCCTTCCTTCCTTCCTTCCTTCCTTCCTTCCTGAGACCTTCCCAGGTTTAAAAAGGATGACAAAATTACCACCAGTGGCCTCCAGGAGACAAAGAGGGGCTCTGGCCCTCCAAGGATCCATGGGCATCCAGTGTGGTCCTTAACCCTTTCCAATTGCTCTCCCCTGCCTTCAACGACAATACTGAGGACTGAATGCAGGGCCCTCTGTATGCACTAGATGTGTTCTCCCACTGAGCTGTGACCCCCTTGGCAGTCTTGCCTTCATGGAAAAAACACCGACTGTCCTGAAATACCAACATTATCATGCGGAGTGGGGTGAGGGGAAGAAAACCACCATAGAGATGTGCTGCCTTTCATAGTCGAGATGCCTAGTATTTGGCCCCAGGGACAGTGAAAGGTTTCAGTCTTAATTGCCAGAGAAGTAAATTTCCAATTAAGTTTTTTTTTTTCAAAGATCCAGATAAGGATGGTCAATTTATTATCCAGTAAGCTAAATATAACTCTAAGCCATTAACCCCATGTAATGTCTCTGCACCTAATTATGATTTCAGCAAAATTCCCCTTAACTTTAATTCATGCATTATCTGGAGTTAACATCCTGCCTATAATTGGGAAGATATACAAATGACCTCAGACCCTTTCATTAGAGAGTGCTTTTGGCTCTCCTTCATTGCCACTCCACAGGCTGTTATAGATAATAAAGTAACATTGTGCTGAAGCAGCTTGGCCAACAGGTGGAGAGAGACAATTAAATGGCTGTGAATGTACTTTTAGAAACCATGATGGCTGCTAGCATCCTTAAAATAATTGTTTTAAACCCAGGATTTTTTTTTTTAATTTTGCTTTTAAAGGAACAGAGTCTGCTATATATGGCAAGGCTTGAACTGGAGAACTAACAAAGTCAGACATAACTCAAGTATAACAGCACTCAGTTATTTCCATCTCCTGTTGTTGTTGTGCACCTTCAAGTCATTTATGACATATGGTGACCCTAAGTTGACCTTATCATGGGGTTTTCTTAGCAAGATTTGTTCAAAAGGGGGGCTGCCTTTGCCTTCTTCTGAGGCTGAGAGAGTGTGACTGCCCAAGGTCACCCAGTGGATTTCCATGGCCAAATAGGAATTTGAACTCTGCTGTCCAGAGTCATAGTTCATTGCTCAAACCACTACACCATGCTGATTCTCTTCCATCTCCTGGACTGAGGTTAAAAAGAAGGAAAAATCAGTACAAATAATTCAGAGAAACATGGAATTTTTCTTCTGAAAGGATTTCTTACATGTTCAGAGATACTGAGGATTGTGCTCAAAATCCTTTTCAATGATGATGATGATGATGATCTTTATTTATGTTCCATCCATTCCCAGAACTGTGGCTCTAGGCGGCTTAAAAAATTAAATCAAATAAAATCAAATTAAAACACATGAAAGGTCAACATGAAAATGGAATTAAATTATCATTAGTTTTTTTTTGTATGACTCGTATGAATGGGAAGGAAAGGGTTATATTCCTTCTCCACACTCCCTGGAGTCCTGAACTTCCCTCTGTTTCAGATTAAATTTATATTTTTAAGAAAAAAAATACACACAAAATGTAATACATTTAATAGCATGTCTGTTTTTATCCTGATGTACAGCAATTTGAGCATGACTGGTGGCTCTGTTGTTGTACAATGGTGACTCCAACCTCAGTTTTAATGATAGACTTTTATGGGAGGTATGCAGATACTGAATTTATGTTGCAAATAGACTTCAGCGCTTGGACAGCTCCTCTGGAGGAACCGCTAAAGAAGCTGCTATTAAAACTAAGGGTGAGGTTACCACCCACCAATAAAGGAGCCCACTGACAACAGTTGAAGCACTTAACTCAAGGTTTTTTAGCTGAGCTTTATTATTATCGAGGATTTTAGCCCAACTCCAATACTGTATTCAACTTTCACTTATAAGCTGTCAGTCATAGCATGGTAGCTCCTTCCCATCCCTATAATATATCCCTGTTTCCATTACCAAATTTTAAGCAAGAAATCTCTTCTATGCATATGTTACAGATTCCTTATACTGCTGTCATCTTTCCTACTACAGTTAATTAATTCTTCCATCCCTTTCTGCACCAGAATCTTGTGGGGGATTTGCTCTGGCATAAATTCTGATTATACCAGAGTAAATATTTTCTTGGGTGTTGCACAGAGGGTGGGTGTCTAGTGCCTCCTTGCTCAATGCATTTGACCCAGGTGCTAAGCAGCCAAATGGCTCTCAAATGCAGTCCTGTCATGCCCTGCTTCCAGAGCATGGACTCTGACTTAGAGTCTGAAGCAGAGAGCATGCCAGAGACTGAAACAGGGCGCATGCCAAGACCTGCTATACAAAGAGAGGTTACAGTGCCAGAAACAGAACAGAGGGTGGTGCCAGCTCCAACAGAGAGTCCTGCCTCTTCAAATAAAGAAGAACTCCTACCTAGACCCAGCTTCGCACAGCACAGCCAGCAAAGAGAGACTCAGCGTCGCTCTCTCTGAATTTATAACCAGCAACAATCAATCAAGGCACAGCTATGCTAGGCTTTGGGTCTATTTAGCTGGCATCCTTCCCCTCCAGGAGTTGTCAGAGCTTATCTGACTTACTACCTTGCTGGATGCCTTGACAAATGCTCAGATTGACCTTGGACACTCCCTTGCTGTGAAACCCTGCTGGACATTGTTTGTGTTGGATTTTATTTATACCTCCTTGCTTACTGCCTGGAAGTAAGTAACAAGCTCAGAGATATTCAGCTTGTTTTGTTTGATTTATCAGCTGTGCCAGGGCTGAGATAGGACAAGTTCCACTTTTGGAAACTGATTGGCCCAAGATCCACTGGCTGTCCTTTCATGCCCTGTGTGTAGCTCTCCTAAAAGCTTTTTTTGTGACCCCAAGGCTCCTGACTTCTTTATACCACCATATTTTAATCACTTTTTTTCCTAGCAAAAAGAAAATTGAGGGTAAACATCTCTTGGAAGCTTCTTCTAGAAGCTGACATTTTAAGTAGGCTGCAGCTCCTCCTATTGCTTAAAATACACCCCCTTTTCCAAAACTTAACAATTCTATCCCATTCTGCTCCCACACACATACATTTCAGAATTTTGGTAGTCTATGCATTTTCTCCAAGAGTCTAGGTGCACAAATATAGTCTCCAGATCTGCCAATCTTTTCCTTTCCTACCATAACCCCTAACCAATTCAGGATCCCTTCCCTGTGGCTACACTTTTTTTTTTTTTTTTAAGGAAACTACATGGGGCACTCTCACAATATACAATTGCAATGCTATGATTCCCCTTGAACTGCCATGGTTTCATCCTCTGGGATTCCCAAAAGCTGTAGTTTGGTGAGACACTGGAGCTCCCTGACTGAGAATTCTGAATGGTCCTCCCTAAACATTGCAGATGACACCAAATTAGGAGGGATAGCTCGCACCCCAGAGGACAGGATCAGAATTCAAAATGACCTTAACAGATTAGAGAGCTGGGACAAGACTAATAAAATGAATTTTTACAGGGAGAAATATAAGGTACTACACTTGGGAAGAGAAAAATGAAATGTACGTAAGATGGATAACACCTGGCTCGACTACAGTACATGTGAAGGGGATCTAAGAGTCAGCAAGCTGACCATGATGAGTCAGCAGTATGATGTGGCAGCTAAAAAAGCCAATGTTACTCTGGGCTGCATCAATAGGAGTACAGTGTCTAGGTCAAGGGAAGCAATAGTACCATTCTATTCTGCTTTGGTGAGACCCCACATGGAATACTGTGTCCAGTTCAGGAAGGATATTGACAAGCTGGAATGTATCTAGCGGAGGTCAAATAAATAGTAGACAGCTTGAAAACTATGTCCTGTGTGGAGAGGGTTAAAGAGCTGGGTATGTTTAGCCTGGAGAAGAAAAGGTTAAGAGTGACATGATAGCTATATTTAAATATTTGAAGGGAGTCATATGGAGGATGGAGCAACCTTGTTTTTCTGCTGCTGCAGAGACTAGGACATGGAACAGTGGCTTTAAACTGCTAGAAAAGTTTCCATCTAGTCATTAAGAAGAACTTCCTAAGAGTAAGGGCAGTCTTGACAGTGGAATATGCTGCCTTGGGGTGTGGTAGAGTCTCCTTCTTTGGAGGTTGGATGGTCATCTGTCAGGAATGTTTTGATAGTGCATTCCTGCATGGCAGGAGTTGGACTTGATTGCCCTTGTGGTTTCTTCCAGTTCTATGATTCTATGATAAGCCACAAATCCAAGGATTCCATAGCATGGAACCATGGCAGTTAAAATGGAATCTTGCCAATGTAATTGTGTGGTATGAAAGAGACCCTTGTTTATGAGGGATTTTGATCACAGAGATGCCACATAGTGTCTAGCCCTGCTGTGAAGAAAGCTTCTGAGATTGAAATGCATGTACTCCATTTGTCTATATCTTGCCTTGACTCAGATGTAGCACAGAACTGAAGCTGTTGGTTCCACTTCTAACCTATCGATGGGAATCTTGTGGCCCACCTACCTTTGAGGTGGGTCCAGTGCAGTCCCTGGAACTTCTACTGATCCACTAAGGGTTTGTGTGTCTCTCCTCCATTTTTCTGGCTGAAAAACAACATTAGAAACATTTTTAAAAACTTTAGAGGGCTGTAAAATTATGACTTTCAGGTTTCCTACCCTAGCCAGGCCACCATCCTCCCTGAATGGTCTGGAAGTCAACCAAATGTGGTGCATCATCACTTCCACTTGCTGAAAATGGCAACTGAAAGGATGCAGTGAGGTTCTCTGGAGTCCTGGAAGTGCTGAAAATGGGGAAATGTGGCCTTCAGCACACTAGGCCATGCCTCATCCTCTTTGTGCTCACAAGGCCAAGCTGTTTCAACCAACAGCACTCAAACATCATTCATTACTTCAACCAAAGTGCAGTTTGAACTTTAAAATCTTCATGTTTCTGTGAAATCCTTCTCTTTTCTCTCCTGCTACACTCAACATATTCTACCTCTCACACTCACACTCCACCAAAACAAGAAGAACAAAAAAATGAAAATATGACTACTTCCCACCTGAGACGAAGGGGATATTTTTACCCTCTCTAGATGAAGAAAAAAAAAGCTTAGGTAGGCAATGTCATTTAAAGCCTAACTTCCAACTCACACATCACCTGAATTAGAGAGGTATTTGGACATGCCTGTCAGCATCAAAACATTTCTGAGAGATAGATAGGAAATCACTCTTATTCCCAATACACCAATGAGCGATTGAGAATATTTTTTTTTTAAAAAAACTTTTCAAAATGGCAAAGCAAATAGGAGAAGAATAAATGTGGAAGCCAAGCCCAATACTTTGACAATTCATGTTAAACATACTTAACTAAGTAACCTCTCCTGGCCTAACCAACCCTTACCTGAGAGAAACATCATTGACCCATACTCTGATTGTCATCAGAATGGATCTCCTTCTCTCCATATAGCTGATGCCTGGTAAATTAGGTCAGGGGAAAGAGTTGCAATCATATCAATAGTACCACAGTTGTGACTGAGAAGCAATCGTGAATATGAAAATTGCAGGTCAGTAAATCTAGCTAACTGTTCCATACTCACAATCACGTGTTGTTGTTGTGTGCCCTCAAGTTGTTTCCACTGTTAGGGTGAGTAAATAAACCACAGCTCACCGTATCTTCAGGTGGACATGGAGCTGAGTTGAACCCCAAACACAAAGTAGGAAGAGTAAATGTAAAAGTATATAAAATGTAAATGTAAAAGTAAAAGAAAACACACTCACACAGTAACTTTGGCCAAAGGATCCCTCCAAGTATCAAAACTGTATTCGTTATAGCCTACTGACAGTAGTGATAAGGAAAGATAATTTTATTCTTTCACACTTCCCTTTTTATACCATGTTTATTTTTACATTAAAGAATGCTTACATGAAAGAAAAGATTCATGCATCAGCGTCAGCAATTCTATCTGACCCTTAACTTCCCGAGTCCACATGACCCTGTCAATATCCTGGGTCATCTCCAAAGACATCTCTGACACTTCAAGAGTCCTTTACTTCAAGGATCCTTCCCTCATACATACTGATGTAGGAAAAAATGTATGAGGCAGAGCAAACAATTATAAGGCAAAGGTTATTTGATGAGCTAAAAGTGTCTAAAACCAATTAATACATAGCTAATTGTAAACATACATCAATTCTATAGCAAATTACCAAGCATTAAAATTTTAAGCCTAACACCACCTTGCAGTAAATCTAAGGTGAACTTCTCATGGGGTTTTCTGGGGCTGAGAGTGTTTCACACACTCAAGGTCACTCAGTGGGTCTCCATGGCTCAGGAGAAAATTGAATCCTGGTCTCTAGGGTCATAGTCCAACGTTCAAACCACTACTCCATGCTGACTCTCTCACAATTGTTACTTGGTCACAATTGTGACACTATGGTCATGATTGTAAAACCAACAACAAGTACAGACAATAGAGCACTTAATTAAAAGCCCCATCAGCCATTGGTTCTCAAAATCCTGATGAAACAAACAAACAAAAATGCCTACTTCTAGAAAGACACCACTGAACGTCCCAGTCTAACCTGTCCAGGGAAGAGTTCCAGAACCTGAGAGCAGCCACCAAGAAGGCCCTCTCCCGTGTTCCTACAAGATGAGGCTGGGGGGATAGATGAAAGGGCCTCCCCAGAAGATTTCAAAAACATAAGCAGGCTCATATAGGAGGAGACAGGTCTTCATATCACCTGTACTCAAACCATATAGAGCTTATGGGTCATAACCAGCACTTTGAATTGTGCCTTTCTTTCCTATCGCCTTCCAAGACCTTGAAGATCAGAGATTTCTGGTAGTCCTTCCGCTAACACCTATCACACAGACTGCACAGCATCATTGTGTTTATGTTCTGAGGGGGATGACAGCCACCTTTCTGTGGCCCATAGTGGCCAATGGTCTTGTGGCCATTGATGGCCAAATATCTGGTGATAAACCTCTCTGTACTTTGCTTGGTTGAAGATTTATGGTCCCATGGAAGAAACTGACAGACAGTGGTGAGTCACCTCCATACAAGTGAAGAGATAAGACACTGTGGAGATGGAATCCATAAAGAGCCCATATTTTGCAAACTTATGCTAGTTCAAACTTATTTTTTTATCTTTCCTCTTCTCTGCTCTCCTTTTCTCTCCTGTTTCACTGCCTCCTTCCATTCTCGTTTTGTTCCAGTTGAAATTACCAGGGAAGCAAACAGTTAAGGCACGGTTAGCAACACCCATTAGGAGGAACTGCCTGTGGTTCCTCCTCCCTCATAGCATGCCCATTAACAACTTCATCCCTCCTTTCTGCCTCCCTGCACCCTCCACTTTCCCCATTTCCTCTCCTTCTTCCTTTTGCACTCACTGCATATTTGTGGCATGAATTTTGCTTGGAAGAACAGCTTCCATAATTTAAAAGCCCCCCCCCCTCCAACAGCTGGGCTTCAGAGAAATTTTTCATGATAACGAATCCTCTTTGTCATCTCTGGATACTCTCAAGTCAATAAAAAAGGAAGACATTATTGCATTATTTTGTCAAATGGAAAGGAGGGAAATTACCCAATGTGTGGTAATAATAATAATAGCAATAATAAAAGGTGCTGATAATCGTTAACTCCGGGCTGAATGAAGCAACTGAATGAAATACATTCTTTCAGACCTTGTTTTATTTTCTTTTTATCAGTCTATAGAATCACACACACAACTTTTTCTCCTTTCTCAGCAGCTGAAGTTTCAAGATCTTCTGGAAACAGAGAGAGAACAATAATGCAGAATATTTTTTTTTACCCATTACAGTAGATGGAAAGACAGGCTTTTGAAGAGACAAGAAGCAGAAGCAACAGTTAATTTGGAAAAACAGAGGAATCAGGGAGAAACCTTGGCTTAGTAGTAGACATGCTTTTTCTTGGATAGATAAATAGATATTCAGAAGGGGATGAGTTCAGTCCCTAACACACCCAGTTATCAAGGGAACACGTCATCTTTGATGGGTAAGCCACTGCCAGGCAGGCAGCATAAATAAAACAAAACTACATAGACTGGTTAGGAAAACAGGAAGATCACATCACAAGTAGTTAGACTCGATCAAGGAAGCTACAGCCTTGAGTTGGGAAAATGTCAGCAGGGTTGTTCATAACTAGGATGTCTTGAAGATGTCTCACTTATAAGATCACCGCAAATCAAAGCCAACTTGAAAGGAATTAACAACAGGCTAGACTGGTGGTCTGTTTCGATAGAAGGCATTGTTGTGACACAAGAATATCAGAAATTTTGTAACAATGATGTTTCCGCATGTAAGAAATCTGCAAGGTCAGGGTTTTTTTGGATTTATTCATTCTGCATTTTCTGAACAAAATACAAGAACAGATACCGTTTGCAGTCAGAAAACCAAGCATTTCCAGTTGTTGTTGTCATTGTTTTGTTATGTGTCTTCAGGTCAACTCTGACTTATGGTGACCCTATCCTAGAATTTTCTTGGAAAGATTTATTTAGAGGAGGCTTGCAATTGCTTTCCTCTGCAGTTGAGAGAGAGTGACTTGCCTAAGGTCATCCAGTGGGGCTTCCATGGCTTGGCCAGGATTCAAATCCTGGTCTCCCAGAGTCCTAGCCCTGTACTCAAACCACTATATCACACTGATTCTCAGGTGGTTCTCAGGAATGCCTCCAAGATTTGTGGGTACCACAGAAAACATGGGGTCTCTATTGTGGAAATAATCAGTTTATTGTATTTTAGCATCCAGCCATTATACACAAATATAGATAAAGTAAAGGGGAAAAGCCAATAAATGAATTTACATGTAATAAATAGTCTACATTAATGAATCACTTTCCGTATTCCCCCTTACACTTTGTATCATGTAAGGCCTTAACAAGAAATTTGGATGTTCTAAAGGATACATATTTCATACAATCAGATAACAGAAAACAGGCCTTCACAGAAGAGGAACTTCCCTTAAGAGATTTCAGTTAAGGAATAATATAATTATTTCTAAGATCATTATAAATATAGCACTTAAGCAATATATGAATCAAATCTTCTGTTCAGACAGAGTTGCAACCAGATACTCTGTCCTTCATAGGAGCACTCTTTTATCGGCCCATCTGAACTGCCAATGAAAGAACATTTAATCTAGCATGTAGAAAGGATAACCTCATTTTAATATTTAGAAGGTCCACCAGGTAACATGGAAGAGACAGATACAGTGAGGTGAAATAAAAAAAAAAAATGTTGGATTGGCAGGACTTAATCTTAGTCATCTGAGATTGCATCTCAGTATCCTTGGGTCTTCAGGGAATTAATACTTTTGCTTTGTCATACCCTTGAGTCCAAAGAAGGGAATTATATTCAGGCCCAGAGAACAAACTGTGCATTGTTCCCATCTCTGGTCTCCCAGAACCAAAGTCCCGCAGTCAAAGCAATTGCACCATGCTGGCCTGTCCATTTCAAGGCTTGCCATAAATTCCAAAAGACAAAGAATGCATAAAAAATATGCAGATTTGAAAAACACACCAAAAAGACTGTGTACATTTCTAAAATGCACACACATGTGCTTTAGCGAATGGGAACATGTGTCTGTTAATGTGTCGATTTTGAAAATGCACAAAAATATATACAGATATTTCTGGTTCCTTTTTTTAAAAGAAACCAATCTGCACTGAACCAGCAAGGAAGAGACTTGGATGTGGCACTAGGAGGAAGTCTGCAGAAACACACTTGACAGATCTTTCCATCCTCTAGATGTGTCTGCTTCAAACAGTGAACATGTAAGTCAAGCCGCAAGCTATAAGTGATGTGAGTGAGCAATTGAAGTGTAAATTGCAGGCTTTATCTACCACAGTTCCAAGTTTCCAGAGATGCACACCAGGCATACGCCCTTCCCCGTGGCTGGTTTTCACTGCAGTGAATAGAGTCATCTTGGGCACGCTCCCCTCCCACAGATAAATGGTGAGATCAGCCAAGACTCAAATGAGAAACTGCAAGTCTAGGAAGCTGTGTCTGACGACTTCAGACTGAAATCTGAAAAGAAAAGGGCTGGGATTGATATTTTATTTAAAAAGTACATATGTATGCATGTGTATGTGTGTGTGTGCGTGTATATACTATTTTTTTCTCCTTAAAAAGGAATTCAGAATGTTATACATTAAAAGATACATGCAGTAAACCCAATTTCACAAATGCATTAACATCTCATTTTAAACAGAATATAGAAAATATCACTATCACTCTCCCAAATGCCACTGAATTTAAAACAAAAAAATCAACAAATATAGAAACTCGTAAAGTTCCCAAATCCAGAGAGAAATGGCTGAAAGAAATAGCCACAAAATTTTATTTATAGACATTGGCCAGAATTCTACCTGATCTACATAGTTAGTGTCATGTACAGGATAACTCCAGCCTCAAAATCAGGTTTAGAAATGTACAAAAAGCTTTATTCAGGAACAGTGGAGTAACAGCAGCACATTCTGGCAACTGCCAAGAGCAAAGATCTATTGAATTTACAGTAACTTATAAACAGTAAAATAAATTTGTGTGTGCAAGTCCCCTATTCAGCAGCTAATTAAAATAATTATTTCCCAATATCACTTCCCACCCGCCAACCTTGTGCTTGTGTTTATTTGCTCTCTTATCAGAGTTCATTAGGGTAACATTACTTCATTGCCAAAATGCTGTTTTCCAATCATTTCCCATCATCCCCTTCCAGCCCCTTTTTTTCAAGCATTACAAGGCATCAAGTAGCAAAGCACTACATGGCATTAGAATGTGTGGCAGGGAGGGCAGAGCTGACCTGACAGTTAAGTATGTGTAACTAAGCAGCATCTCCTGGTCCACCCAGCCAGCCCCCCACCCCACCCCAGGACCTACTGTACCATGCAGCTCCTGGATGGAGTGAAGGAACTCTGTTCAGTGGGCGATCAGGGGGAACGGGAGGATGTCTCCACTCTCTTCTACCAGCCAGTGAGGCTACAACAAAGACTTTCAACAGGGGTCCTGCTTCTGATTGCCGGAGCTTCACTGGCTGGTGGGAGGTGGAAATGTCATCCTATCGCACCCCGAAGGTTGGCTGAATGAACTTCCTTTGCTCCATCCTGTGTATGCTTAATAAAGCAGGTTTGAGAGGGCATTCACAATTGTGGAGATAGTTCCACAATCATGATTACATATTGTTTGTGGATAGGGATCAATTACAGATCCGTAACTTGAGATTACACAACCGTAACTGGAATACTGAATGCCAATCAGTCTTTTTTCCCCAAATGAAGATATTCCTCAACAGAGAAAGGATCCAGTGGATCTGTTCCACTAGTGAGATGTTCCCCTTTTCTGCTGCTGCCCAGGTGAATCCCTAAGCTTGGCCTTGGCTGATCAAGAAGCACTCCAAGGGCAGTATTGTTAACAGACCTGCAGGGTGGAGAGGAGAGTCGGAGAAATTTCTGTAATTTCTGCCAGAGGGATCCTAGACTGAACTTCAGATTTTGGCAAACAATCATACCCTGAAATAATAGAGCTGTGGCAGATTCTGACTGAGAGGATCCTTCCCCTGGCTGGTTGCAAACACCAATAAGACCTTACAAGTTAAACACCAATTATAGCACTGTGACTCCAGTTTAATTGTCATGGTTCCATTCTGTGGAAGAATGGGACTTGGAGTTAAGAGGGAGACGTTTAGAATTCTCAATCAGAGACTTCTAGTACATCCCCAAGCTACAGATGCCAAGATTCCTTAGGATGCCACCATACCAGTCAAAATGGAGTAATAGTGGAGTTACTGTGCAATGTGAAATGGCCCTTTATTAGATACTTCTTGAAACACTGCAATCATTTTGTTACTCCACTGATCTCAGACACATGTGTGGTTCTGTTTGTGTCTGTGTCCTTGAGGATCTGTATCTGTGTGGAATTATGCCTTTTTCCACTGTGAATTATGTTTGCCTTGTTTTCATTTAGTTGCCTTTTGAAAATTGCAATTCCTTGCAAAGTTTGTAACTCTGTTTGTAATAGTCATTTAAAACATTTACCAGCCTCATCAAAACCAACGGAAAGCTACATAGACATGAATAGGTTTGTATGTTTACTGGTCTTTATGGCTCATCACCTGCATGTTGGCATGAGCACCTTGACTTGAGCATGAAAGATAACAGGGCACACGTGCAGCAATTAGAAATCACAGTCTAATTACCAGTTGAATTAAAATGCATTGCTTCCTAGTATAGTAATGCTGATCCCATAAATCTTCTACCTCCCCAATATTAATTTTCAAATGGTCTTAGGTTCCAGTGCTTTCTATTTCAAAAGAGATTAATGTTGGGATTATACTACATAATATAATCAGCTAAATTAATTTATTCTGCCTCCATCTTCTTTATCTGATCTGCAATGTGAATAGAAATTAATTTCCTATAATGTTGTCAGGACCAAGGGAAGGGGAAAAAGCCTATCATTCAAGCACTTTGTGGGTTATTGTGGTACCTTCATCCCCCTCCCTGCTTCCGTAACGTAAATGTTTATTTCCTGAGCACCTCAATGCACTTCTAAGTTGCATTTCTGTAGCTGTCATTCTTAGGATTTGCAATAATCTTTATAAACAGTGAAAACTGAGATTTGTCATTATTCATATAGATTAACTATTTATTTTGGAATTTATTGTATGCATGGTATAATGTACAATAAGCCTGTTTGCAAAAAGCTGGTAGTGAAATTATCCAAACAGGACTCAAAGGCATTTAAAAAATGTACTTTTGATGTCAGAAGCCCCTTCTCCAAGATAGCCTGATCTATTTATTCATCTCTAGACTTCAGCATTCCATTTTGTTTTCAGATTAGCACATAGAAACTTTGCACCTCTTGAACAAGACCCCAACTGTATTAGACAAAGACCTACTTTGGCCTCCATCTTGGTTTTCCTCAGCTGCCAACCAGAGGATTCCGGGAAGAACATAAGTTTGCCATGAGGGAAACAGCCCTCTCCTTGTATTTTCCCCAACAGTTGTTACTGAGAAACATACTGCCTCTCATCCTGGTATTAGCCCTCTTGTTCATTCTCACCACGAAACCCAGAAGCTTAAGCATACTGTCTTGAGGGAAAGTCCCACAGAAACCAGCAGGACTTACTTCCAAGGAAATACAGTTCATCTCAAACTGTAAGCTTTTGGCTTCCTCTAGACACCAGCCTTCACTCAACAGATGCAGTCTGCGTTAATGTAGCTTCCAAAGCCCCACTCGTTCCCCCTCGTAAGCTCTCCTGGACTTCCACCAGCTCCATAGGGAACAGCAGGTGTGAGTGCCTGATGTGATGAAGGCACAGTGGAGCAGGGTTGAAATGTACAAAACTCTGGCACTCAGTGCCATATTTTTTGTTTGTTTGTTTGTTTGTTTTGTGGTTCCACTTCTCTACACTGTCCCCAGGAGCTTAATTTTCTCTTAATCAGAGCAGCTCACCTGGCTCAGAAAGAGAAATCCCACCATTTGGATTCAATCTGGGAGACTTTCTGAAGTGCCAAGTGTCCCGCCAGACTTAATGAGTCATTGGAGGGTGTTTTTTTTAATAAAAAAAAAAGTGGAGGGGAGGTCTGATGCAATTAAAAGAGCCACTGGGAGACAGCAAGCAGCTACATTTTTATCACAGCTAGCCACATAGCTGTATTGGTTCGTTTCAGAAGCTGTAGAGTTGTTTGCTTGTTTCCCAAACTCAGTTAAAAAAAAAAAAAATAGAAAAAGAGGATGCTAGAATTCCCAGTCATCATCTGAAGTCCACTTCATGGGAGACTAATGGACTATTGTTGCCATTTTTTTAAAAAAAAAAAAAAACATTTCAATGTGGCATTGTATTCACACAAGCTATCTGGGAAACGTAGGTCTCTTCCTCATTCTATCAGCACACATTTCATGCATGAATCTTAGGCATTTGGTTAATGACAACAACACCATAATCCAGATGACTTGTGGGTTCGGAGCTTCCATGTGTTACTAATGTACTGTAGTTCCTGACTAGAGGAATTGGGCCATTTAAGTGCTTAATAGAACCTCAATGGCCAGCATCCTGTTAATAATACGCCCAAGCATAAGTTGCAGTACATGTGCAGTATGATTTTTTAAAACTTTGCACAATGATTGCATCTAGTTGACAGCAGCATAAGCAGAGTTGTACTATGGGACCACAAAACATGCAGCAGCTCACTAAGGAACACAGTAGTCTATGAATATGCATAGCACATTTATGCACTGCCTTTGGGCATTTTGCATTGCAGTGTACCATAGATTATCAACCATGAGCATTGACCATTGATCCATATGTGTTGCTCCACAGTGATATTCAGCATAGGGGTTACATAATATTCCACTGGCAGACATTGATGCTGCACTGAAGTTAAGTAGGATCTTGGCCAGAATCATAGAGTTGGAAGAGACCACAAGGGCCATCTGGTCCAACCCTGTGATGCAGAAAGAGTACACAGTCAAAGCACTCCTGATAGATGGCCATCCAGCCTCTGTTTAAAAACCTCCAAAGAAGGAGACTCCACCATGCTCCAAGACACTATATTCCACTGTCAAACACCTCCTACCATCAGGAAATTCTTCCTTATCTTTAGATGGAATCTCTTTTCCTGAAGTTTGAAACCATAGTGTCCTAGTCTCTAGAGCAGCAGAAAACAAGATTGCCCCATCCTCTATATGACATCGCTTCAAATATTTAAAAATAGCTATCATGTTACCTCTTAACCTTCTCTTCTCCAGGCTAAACATACCCAGCTCTCTAAAACACTCCTCGTAGACCATGGTTTCCAGGGCTTTTATCATTTTGGTCACCCTCCGCTAGACACATTCCAGCTTATCAATCTCTTTCTTGAATTGTGTTGCCCAGAACTCGACACGGTATTCCAGGTGAGATTTACTCTCCCCCTATGTTTCCAACTGTATAATGTCAAACAGCACATTCCCTTCCCAGCTTCACATTCTACATCTGTATACATATATACATATACATACAAGCACCCATGACAGTCCAAGGGTAGTGCTTGTCCCAGTCCAATGGTAGTGGTCTCATTGTGAGAAACAGAAAGAAGGGAGCAGTCTCTTGCTTTTATTTGACAAATTTGCTTTGATTTGGTATCCATTTTTCATACACATAAGATTTGAAACCACATCACTCCAGCCTCTAGAACAATATCTGAACTTTTGGATTAACCCAATTTAACCACTTATTAACTAAAAAAATGGACATATAATTAGTATATTTCTACCCACTCATCTTGAGTTGATGCACAGATCTTAAGTTGAATGTTATGTTATGTTATGTTACGTTACGTTACGTTATGTTATGTTATGTTATGTTATGTTATTTATTTATTTATTTATTTTAGTGTTGTTGTTCTCTTGCTTCTTTTTTTGTAATTTTGTTAAAGGTTAAAATAAGAATTAAAATTAAAAAATAAATTAATTAAAGGATAAAAGCAAAAGATAAGCCCTGGTGGATCAGGCCAAAGGACTATCTAGTGTAAAGTTCTATTCACACAGTGATCAACAACTGTTGTTTATGGGATGCCCACAAGCAGGGCATAAGGGCTGCAGCATCTTCCATTTTGCACTCCCTGGCAATTAATATATATAGACATACTTCCCGTGATACTGGACGTGATAGATAACCCAATAATGGTAATGATTTCCATAAATTTATTCAGCCCTGATGTCATCCAACCTGGCAACCATGAGTACATTTGATATCAAACCCCACAGTTTAACTGTGTGTGGCATAGTTTAAACCTTCACTGAGGTACTTTGCAGAGACCCCAAATATGACAAAGGGCCTTTCTGCACTACACTGTGATAGTGCTATTATTCCACTTTCAACATCGTGTGGAATTCTGGCATTTGTAGTTTATTGAGCCAAAGAGCTCCTTGGCTGAAAATTCTCATGCCCCCCCCACACACTGCAAACCCCAGGATTCCATAGGATGTTGAAAGTGAAATAATAGCACTATAACAGTGTAGTGAGGAAAGGCCCAAAGTCAGAAGACTTTCCTCCCTGGCTAGCAGAAACTTCCAGTCTGGAAAGTTCTGCTTCTCCCTAGGACTACCAGTTCCAGATCATCTCAGGCACTGAAGGTCCTTGGCCAGCTCCTGAGACATAGGGATGACCCCGGGATGTCATTAAGTGATAGACATTAAGTACCAACCACACTTGCTCGTAGCTTGTCATTCAAATATCCACACCATTCTTTCCCATTTGGGAATTAATACTGAAGCTTAACTGTCCAACATAAATGAGGGAATTATTTCTTCTCACTTACTTGGGGAGACAGGATGAAGAACATTTAATCTAGCCTACTTGCTTTTAGCCACAAGATGGATGTAGAGCAGGGATGAGGGTGAGCCCTGGTGCCACAATAACTGAGAAAGAAGGTTGAAGCTAATTAAATAAATACATAGTCTTAAACACAGTGTCTTTGCCAGTTGTAGCAACAAGTCAGATAACTTTGCAAACTGTAGCAAGCTGCTGTTCTCTTTGATGAACTGCACACAGCCCTTTCTTCCTGCCTGAAGCTGAGCCCACCATAACTGGATAATTGGCACCCTCATCTCCCACCGGGACATGACACATGGAAACTGGAAATTCAGGGCAAGAACCTGAGATCAGGCAACTTTTTTTTCAGGCTCTGCTACACCTGAAGTGACTAAGAGGAGAGTCTGTACCTGATTGCTTCTTGCAGAGGGTGGGCAACTTCGGTATACCAAGCATTAGTCTCCCAGGAGACCTAGAAAGGCCAGCCTCCACCATACCCTCTCTGCAAAAACCCAAAATTTCTCTGCCCCCAAATGCCCCCAAACACCCTCTAGGATGCCTTGGGGGGATATTGGGAGAGGGATCCTGGATGGTTTTAGGTTCAGGAGAGACTCTTTTTTTTTTCAGTAACAGGTTGGAAGGCACTTCCAGTTCACTTTAGTTTCAGAAAAAGTTTTTTTTTTTTACAGCGCAGTCACTTTTCTTCAATTTATCACACTACTAAAAGTGATGCCAACATTAGTAGCACCTCTCTCTTTTATTTTACAGACATGCAAAGATCTTCTTATCCAGGCAAGTCTCTGGCTTATAACTCATGGGGCAGATGGACTTTGAATGGGGTTCTGCCATGCTTTAATGGTCTTCTATACAATTTTAACTTTGTGTTTTAACTAAACTATTATTTAATTGTATTTTAAAATAAATAATTTTTGAGTGGTGCCCTGTTTTTAATTACTTATTAGGTACCTTGGATCCTGTACAATGAGAAACGTGGGATAAAAATAATAAAATATAAAATAAAATAAAAGGCCTCCATTGCATTTCTCAGGGCAAGCTACAGCCCATGCTGTTACAGTTGCATTGTGAATTCACTGATCTTTCTTGATTTTGAAAGCTAAGAACGGTTGGATCTGGTTAATGTTTGGATAGGAGACAACCAAAATATACTGAGGACTTCCAGGTAAGGCTATAAAAGAAATCCTGTCTGAAAAGCTTGGAAAACACTGCCTCCTGTCGTAGCTGGCTATACTAGGATAGATGAGCCAATAGTCCATCTCACTATGAGGCAACTTCCTATTAAATTGGAACAATAAATAATATAGCCAATTTACTTGGAAGTCCCACTGAATTCTATAAGGCTTCCTCCTCAGATTTTACATGAAGGACTGCAGCCTTGACTTTGGTACTGCTTCGCTGCATTACAGCGTATTGATTTTGTATTAGAAAAAGACTTGGCATTTGTAGATTCAGGCTGGTATTCACTATTGCAATTGCAGCTCTGTAACCTAGAGTTATGGATTCGTAAGTATTCTATTTTCAGTAAGACTGACTGGTGTCACCGTAAGATTACAAAAACGCCATCTCAGGCCACCTTGAGAGCCAGCAGCTGGATTGGGCAAAGGAGGTCCTTTCAGCTTCTGATCAGGGCACAAGGAGGAGGATGTTTCTACCTCTCATGCCAGTGGGCAAGGCTGTTCCAATCAGAAGCAGGATCCCTGTGGCACCCTGGTTGGAAGGTGAGTAGATCTCCTTTGCCCGATCTGTCTGTTTGCTCTTGAGATGGAATGGTGGTTTGGGCCAGGAAACATTACTTACCTGTCATGCATAAGCCAATGTAGAGTATCACTGGCCATTTGTAAATCATAGATTTCTTTTAAATTATATTCCTACAATATGGAAACTAACTGATGATCAGTGTAGCTGGATCATGTTTGCTCCTATTTAAGCTAAAAGATGTACCCCATAGTTGGAAGGATAACCATTTACCATCTATTGCTCAATGCCCAGATCTCAGTACTTTAGCTATGCACAAATGTGTATTTTATAGATGTCACTTTCAAGAAAAAGTATTTTTGGAATATATTAATCTTATGCCTAATACATGTTTATATCCTATATATTATCCTTTCCCTTTCCCTTCTTTTTCTCCCTTTGGACTCCTACTTTTAAAATCCAGTAAAAAAACAAACAAACAAAAACTTTGGCACTCTTAATTATGGCTTTCTTGTTTTGTGCCTTCAAGTCACTTTTGACTTATGGCAACCCCAAGGCAATCCTGTCTTGGGGTTTGCTTGTCCAGATTTGTTCAGAGCAGGATTGTCAGTGCCTTCTTCTGAGGCTGAGAGAGTGTGACCTGTCTAAGGTCACCCAGTGGGTTTTCATAGTGAAGCAGAGATTTGAACCCTGGTCTCCTGGACTCCTGAGAACTGGAATGATGTATGGCTTGAAAATTGGACTAGGACCCTGGGAGTCTAGGATTCAAATCCTCATGTGGCCATGAAAGCCCACTGGGTGACATTGGGCAAGTCATACTCTCTCAGCCTCAGAGGAAGACAATGGCAAGCCTCTTCTGGCCAAGAAAACCCTGTGATAGGTTCTTCGTCATAAGGTCTCCATAAGTCAAGTGGCTTCCGCATGACACTCTCATAGCACGATGATTCCACTTTCAACCTCCTATGGAATCCTGGGGTTTGCAGTTTCGGGAGGGCCTGGCTGGCCCCTCCCGGAACAGCAAACTCCAGGATTCCATAAGAGGTTGAAAGTAGATTCATCGTGCTATAAGAGTGTTGTGTGGAAATGGCCTCAGAAATGCCTTGAAGACACACAACACAACACAACAACAACAACTTCAAGAGTCCTTGCCCAGTCTCCAAACCACTATATCACACTGGCTCTCTAAATACGGCTATTGGTTTCAGATGTATAATTAGATTATGTACCTTATTATTGTTGTCACTGTTATTGTTATTGCTGTTGTTAATATTTGCATCTGCCTGGGCAGTCAGCTCCAAAAAATTCTAAATAATTAAATCATTAGAGTTTGCAAATGATAGAATACTGTAAAGATGGCAGGCACAAGCTTGGCTGGTGCAGTAAAAGCAAAGGCTTGCAAAACGTACGTATGAAAGCCAGTAACTGAATAAACCTTGTGACTTACTGCCGTTTGCAGGACACCATCACTTATAATTTAAATCAATCAGTTTGTGATGGTTGCCAGCTCAGGTCTGTGGAGATGGGCATTATGTCAAAGCAAAAATAAATTGTCAGAACAAATGCAGGGAGACAAGCTCACAGCAGCAGCTGGAAAGAAACTGACACCGATGGAAGTTTTATAAAGAAACAACTCCAAGATGTCAAGACAAAAGCAAATTGATGTCTGATCACGTCTGCCAGGAAAAGGTTATAGCAACATTGTGTATACCTAGCTCGATTTGTGTATGTATAACTCAGAGCAGTATCAAAAAACCTCAAGAACAGTTATTACCAGGTACTTTATTGTTAAGAACTTCTTTTTATAGAACAAAATTACAGTATGATGCATGTTAAGTACCTGCAATCTCTTTCCAGAGTTTGGCTGAGAGGAGGAAATCTAAATCTGAATGTTTTTCTCATTATTGAGCATTTGCATAACATTTTATAGACTCAAAATATGTGGTGAGATACTGCATTATTACTCTCCCTCTTCCAGTTGGAAAACAACCTGACAGCCAAATGATATACACTTGAGAGAAGTTTGCTTGCTTAGTTATCTGTGTCCCAGGGACCTTCCACACCAAACAATTATAGCTTCATGATTCCGCATTAACTGGCATGGCTGCATCGTATGGAATTCTGTGGTTTGTGATTTGGAGAGGTACTAGAGCTCTCTGCCTGAGATCCCATTCCCTAAATTGCAAATCCCAGGATTCCTTAGGGTGTTGCCATAGCAGTTAAAGTGGAACCATAGCACTGTAATTGTATAGTGTGAAAGGGTCCCCCAGTCATTTATGAACTGGGAGATAGGAGAACTAATTTGAACATCCAAAGTCTGGCTGGCTTCAATTTTGAGGGAAGCATTGACAAGGTAACCCCCTAAGTGGGCAAGCTCTCAATGGGTCCCCCACTTGGCACCCTCTATCTATTGGCTTTCTTGATTTCAGGGGCTCTGTCTGGGAAACTGATCACTATTTTAATTTCCCACAGCTGTTCTACACTGGGCACTCTAAGGCATTATGACAATATAAAACAACAGAAGAATCCCAGGCCAGATGGCTGCCACCAGGTCGGCTCATTGCAAGAGGAACAAGCTCAGAGCTTGGAAGTAACATATTAAAAATAATGCCACTAGGTGTTCCTGTTACTGCAGTTTAGGCCTCCTTGGAGATAGCATAAAGATATCACTTTGATATCATAATTTGGCCTTCCATACCACCCCTTCCTCCATGTGTTTGTGAGGCCCCCAGACAAGCACAGAACTAGGCTCGGCCATCAAACGCTGCAATATCCCAAGACAATACAGGCAGGTCAGACATAGCCAGATCACCGCTTTAGGAGACCTCTCTGCAAACACCCTTATTATGTATGCACGCTGTTTACAAAGGACTCCCTGCCCTGAGCAGGTAACTTGGCAAGCTAGAAGTTTAAATGCCAAGCACTGAATATTTGCATACAGTCTACCTCTTTGTCAATTCGGACTTAACTCAATCATGCTAAATTGTGACCTTTCAGAGACATTGTCTCGCACCCAAAACTCATTGTTGTCCCCGAGTAAGGCAGATCCTGCAGTCACACTTCTCCCTATAAAAGCCCCTGATTCCGAGACCTTCCTCAGATCGCTCCAGACTTCCATCCAGCCTTGCTGCTGCTTTGTTTGGCGAGCTGTCCCTCAGTCCCACATACTGAGACTCCAGACCAGTGGTTCTCACTTGTGGGTTCCCAGATGTTTGTGGACGTCAGCTCCCAGAAGCCCCAGCCACTATGGTCAATGCTCAGGGCTTCTGGGAGCTGAAGTCCAAAAACATCTGGGGACCCACAGGTTGAGAACCACTGCTCCAGACCAATGAACTCAAGCTTCAGGACAGGTGTCGTATCACTCAATTCAACAATCCCTCTCAAAATCCCTCTATACCACTCCAACCTTTATTTTCCTTAGCTACTTGTGTGAGTGTGTTGCATACACTGTTTGTCTGTATTTAATAAAATCTCAATTATTCTTAACTTGGTGTGCTCCTTGGCTTGGCCTGACCCTGTAAACATTGGGTTACAAGATCCTGCTAAGTTGCGCTGCCTCTCGTAACGTTAAAGCAGTGCTCTGAGCTAATTTTCCCCACCTATAGTAGAGCACATTTTGGAGTCCCTTCCGGGACCCCCAGTAAACAGGGTAACATTCCTTTTTAAAGTAATGAGTTCCAGGATCACTGCTTTTAAACAGTTCTAACAAATAAGGAGGCAAATGCTCATTTTTGTAGAGCAATGTTTGTTATGCTGAACTGTTATTTTGGGAGAGAGGTGTGGCAAGTTGGATGTTAATGATGTTGTATGAGGGGGGAAAGGACTGAAATCCTGGATGGAAAGATGTATTTCCAGCAAATAGCTACAATACATCTCCTACTGCAGCCCCCCAAGCCCCTTTTTCATTGTGACATTTCCCCAAAGGCCATGTGGGGATCAGTGGAGAATGGTCAACAGCAGAAAGATGTCCTGCTATTTTCTTTTAGCTGGACACAATGCAATAGGCATCCCCTCTGATTTACTGGGGGAAAACAAAAATGTATTGTTTCAATACATCTTCCAAAAAGAAGAGTCTTCCCTCTTTCTTCATCCAGGACCATATGTGCCAGAGCTGCTAAGGCAAGTCCTTTTAAATGACTTGAAAGAAGTGAATGTCAAATAGTGTGGATGAAACTGGGAGTCGAGAGTGAAACCGGATCCTCCCAGTTTAGGATTCATCCACACATCCCCTTTCAAAATAAATCCTGACCTATCTAAATGCGTCAAGCTTCAGCCTTTCCTGAAATCAGCCTGTATCTGTGGTCTCTTTCACACTATGAAGTTATAGTGCTATGATTCCTCTTTAACTGCCATCTCTGTATCCTGTGTAATGCCCAGAATTGTAGTCCGGGGAGGCACTAGAGCTCTTTGGCAGGGAATTCTAAGTCCCTCATGGTATCAAAGAGACTTTAGCCTCTTCAGTGATGGGTGATTGTGCATTCTCATAATGGCATTGTAACAATAACTTAACTATCTGTCTGTCTGTCTGTCTATCTGTCTGTCTGTCTGTCTGTCTGTCTATCTAGCCATCCTAAGTATGTATGTTCTGAGGTCTTCCTTTTCTACTCTACTGGGATGAATAATACTTCCTGTTCTTATTAAAGTCTTCTCTCAACTCTAACTGCACAGTTGCTTGACTAATTCCCCTCCCACAGAAAAACCTAGACATATCCCATTCCTTCCCCAAACCCACAAAACAAACAATATTTTTGGCAGCATCACATCACTTTTTCACACAAATGGATTTTCCTTTCTAGTTTGCACTACTTTTCTGCTCTGGGCAATCTTGAAATACCATTTTAATACTTCTAAAGATAAATAGTATTCTGTCAATAAGCTGAAAATTGCTGACCTTGTCTTGTTCATCAAATTAGGCACTGACAAAGAAAGAAGCAGGGAGAGGAGGAGGGTTGGGAGGAGACAAAGAAAGAAAGAATGAAAGGAGAGGGGCGAAGCCTCCTGGTCTCCTGGGATTAAGCAAGGCTCTTTCATTTGAAGTGGAAAATGCTAAGCCTGCCATATTTAATGACGGGCCTGGGAGGGCTAATGAAAGAAACAGGAATGGCATTTTCACCTTAACTTGAAACTGCCCTATAACACTGCCTAAGGGTCTAGCTGGAGTGCCATTGCTTTTGGAAGTGTGTAGAAGAACAGAAGCAGCGAGACTAGAGACAATGTCAAGATGATAGGGAGGAGGGTGATCAAGATGGTAAAAGGTCTGAAAATGGAGCTGTCTAAGGGATGGGCTTATATATTTGGGTGTGTTTAGACTGGAAAAGAGAAGACAAACCATCTTTAAATATCTAATAGCACGTCATGTAGAAGATGGAGCGAGCTGTTCCTAAAAAGTAGGGGAGTTTGGGGTCCATCAGCAATGCCAGTGTCTCCTTGGAATTTGAGGAATTACAGCTCAAAGGAGGCCTGTGAGAGGAGGGTAACAGTATACCAATACTAACCACAGAGATGACTCCAGTTGAAAGTAAACAGGGTCTCTTTTGGAAATTAACAGACACACACATGAAATTGAACAGTCTCATGAACCATACAAGGCTAGGGTAAAATGAGGCAAGAGAGGCTGGATAGAGAGAGATGTTGGGTGAAGAGGGTGATGTTTACCAGTCCAGAAAAAGAAGGTCAAAGTAGAGTGGCTCAGACAGCAGTCTGAGGGTACTATAGAGAATGGGAATCATAACATATCAATGTGCATCCAAGTACAGCAACTTGCTGGGATCAGAGCTAGGGTTTTTATATGCTGTTTCCTACCCTGAAGGGGTGTGTGTAAACAAAGTGGTAATTGTTTTCTCACAGGGTAGACAAAAACGTCCAGAATGAGCTGATTGCCTTAGGTGACAAAACATTGGTTGGAGTCATGACAGTCTGTTACTGTTTGGACAGGTGGGGGGAGTAAGAGCTGTTTAACAGTGGAATAGAATAGCTCAGATTATGGTGGATTCTCTTTCTTTGGAGATTGAACAGAGGTTCAATGACAATCTCTGGGAGTAATTTAGTTGTATATTCCTACATGGCAGGGTGGTTGGACTAGATGGCCTTTTCGATTCTATTATTTTCTGGTTCTCTCTGGAGACTAGATTTTTACTTCTAACAAAAAGGCCCCATGTAGTCTGACAGCTAGACGGAATGGAAGTTGCTTGGCAGGCTCAGTTATTTCCTCAGCCTTCATGTCACTTCTTCCATTTCCCTCCCTGCCCTGCCAACTCTAAAGGAAGCTTGTCTTGTACAGGAGAAAATTCCTTCAGTAGAAGCCAGAGGATCCCACGTCAGTGAGGTGGTAGATCCATTCTGGGTTTCATTATGAATTTTAAAGGAGCTGTCAAAGGCGCTGAACTATATTTACAAAATAGGGCAGGAAACTGAGCAGCTCCATTAATGTTTGAATTGAAAAATGGAATACATTCACCAACTCACTGATATAGGAGTCACCAATCTTCGTGCTCTCCTCCCTTTTTCTGGTAATAAAAGGTTTCCACAGAAGGTCTTAAGATATGAGAAGCCTGGTAAGAGAAAACACAGAATAACCATCACCACCATTACCCAATAAGGAGACAAGGAGAGGTAACCTGAAGAGTTTGAGCGTTGGACTACAACCTTGGAGACCATAGTTCAATTCTCTGCTTGGCCATCGAAATCTGCTGGGTGACCTTGGGCACATCACACACTGTCAATCCCAGAAAAACCCATGGTAGGTTTTCCCATAAGTCAGAAATAACTTGAAGACATACAACACAACAACAACAACCTGGAGACAGGAAACTTGAGAGAGGATTGGGTGAGTTTCTGGAACTCTAATCTAGAAGCCATTGTGCGTATATTTGAGAAAGGTGAGATAAAAAAATTTAAGGTAGAAATCAAAACATGAAATACAGGATTCTAGCACTCTCCCTCCCTCCCTCGCTCCCTCCCTCCGTCCACTGGCAACTTGTGGCTTCCATATCAATGGGTGATGAATCTACACTAGATTTGAGTCTGAATGTTAAGGAAGATATACAAGGCTGTGAAATCTAAGCCCCAGACAACCTCAGCACCTTGAACAGTTCAGTCTAAACCCTGCAGCAGCTTTGCCATCTCACTAACATGCAAGCTACCAGCTACTGCTTGGTTTCCTCTTTGATTCTTGTCCCTACTGGTTTTTCTCTTTTGGTTCCACTCAGTATTGCCCCCTATTTTCCACCCTGATCCTCTTCAGGTGCAAGCCATATCTATCTATCAATCAATTATCTATTTATCTGAAAATTTACGAATAGATTTCAAATTCTGTATAAGCAGACTCATTGCTGTCAAGGCCAATTTACTCATAAGTAACCATACCAGAAGAAGCTGCATGGCTCTATGCCATCTCAAAGATGGATGGGAATATTTATTCCCAATAACATCCCAGATTAAGAGGTAGAGTCTTAGTCTCTTGTTACCCTGTGAATTGGGGGTCCTGGGAGGGGCGCTCAAATAACCAAACAGACCTAGCAAGATGGGGAAAATTAGCTGGAGCACTCTCTTGGCTAACGAGAGGCAGGGCAACGCAGCAGGATCTTTTACCCTATGTCTACAGCGTCAGGTCAGTGAGGAGGCAAATGGTTCAAACAGCAATTAGATTTATTAAACAGTTATTAAAGAAAAGCACAACACACTCCTATCTAGAAAAGGAAAATAGAGTTTCAAGGGGAGTGGGTGATACGCCACCTGTCCTGCAGTCCTGGAGAAGCCTGATTGAAAAAGAGGAAACCCGGCGTGGCGACCGAGGGGAATCTGCTGAACCGAGCGGCAGCAAGGCAGAATGAAGTCCAAGCGATCCGGCGAGAGTTCCGAAGAGCTCTCAGAGCGGGGGGGGGGTTTATAGCGGAAAGAACAACCGCAGGCAATAAGTTTTGGGTTGGAGACAAAGCCTCCGAAAGGTCAGAATTTGCATGATTGATTTAAAGTCCAAGTTGACAATAGTATGGCCAGTATGCAGATGTGGCTAGCTCGGCAGTTAAGTACCTAGCTCGTCAGGGTGTCCTCTCAGGGCAGAGGATCTCTTTGTGGTAGCGTGCATTCGTAATGAAGGTATTTGTTTCGGGAGGTCCCCTAAAGCAGATCTGGCAATATCTGTCTTGGTTTGGTGGGAGCAGCAAGCAATAGCCATGCCTAGCTTCGCGCTTGTTTGGCGGGCCTCACAAACACTTGGCTGGTGGCAGAGTAGGGCCGAATTGCGATATCAAAATGATATCTTTGGTTCACCAAAGGCCAGGCCAGGACACGGTGGTAACACTCTGTAACAATAGTGATGCTGGGTTATTTCAATGTACGTAAATGTTCTTCAATGTGGAATTAAGTGAAACAACACTGGATTCTTCTAATTGAATTCCACCATTCTGACACCTCTTCATCATGGATAGGATGTGTGCACTGTGTGTGGGGAGAGGATAAGAAAAGGAAAGGAAGGCTTGAGTAAAGCTTGCTTGGGCTAGTCCAGGGCACAGACAAACCAGGCCTGCTTTTTTTCTCTTTTCTGGAGAGCAGCACCCCTTTTAATATTAGTATCACAGCCCACCCCCCCTCACTTACTCCCAACCCTGCTTTCCCTAAAACCCACAACCTTTGTAGATAAAGGGGAAAGTTTATTAATGGTTACTCCAAAAGAGAATGGATAACCTGCGGTAGCATGTAATTAAAAATAAAACTGAAGAAAAATACTCTGTTAAGGCAGTACTTATAGAAAATAGAATGAAATCTCTATTAGAATCATAGAGATGGAAGAGACCACAGACACCATCTAGTCCAGCTTCCTGCTATGCAAGAACTCACATCAAAGCATTCCCAACAGATGGCCATCCAGCCTCTGCTTAAAAACTTCCAAAGAAGGAGACTCCCCTACACTCCGAGGCAGCACCTTCCACTGCCAAACAGCTCTGACCTTCAGGAAGTTCTTCCTGAGTTTTTAGTGGAATCTCCTTTCCTGCAGCTTGAATCCATTGCTCCTTGTCCTAGTCTCTGGAGCAGCAGAAAATAAGCCCGCTCCCTCCTCGACATGACATCTCTTTAAATATCTAAACATGGCTATCATGTCCCCTTTTAGTCTTCTCTTCTCCAGGCTAAACATATCGAGCCCCCTAAACCACTCCTCATAGGGCATGGCTTCCAGACTCCTCACCATTTTGGTCGCCAGGATTAGGATAACAAACCTGGAAAAAAAGGTAATGTAGATTCAAGGATATTCAACTAAAATAACAAATCTTAAAGATATTTAACCAATCCTTCTAAAATACCACAGTGTTTCCCCAATAGAGCTTTCACGCTCACCCCTTTGGCTCTCCTAGCACAAAGGTCTGTTTACCCACTAAGGGTTCCACTTCCACTTTCAGGAGTGGTCTGGTTACTTCTCTTCCCCCACACTAGGCCACTGAGAAGCTAACCCTCTCCTAGGAAACCCTCTTTGATTTACCAGATGGTTTGAATTCTTCCTGTAACTCTCACTGAAGAAACACAGTCTAACCCACACTCCCAGCATATATCCTTTCCGCTGTCTCCCCCACAACCCCTTCCTCTGATTAGGCCTGGTTTCTTCTCAGTCAGAGCGCCAATCTGATTACATCACCCTCTGTTATTAGGGCTGCTCTGCTAGCCATACCCCCAGACTCTGTCATAATGACACTGGGCAACCAACTGCACATTTGCCAGCGGTATTGCATGTTGTCCCACTGTGCAGTGACGGATGCACAATGGCCATTTCCTCAATCCCAGTGAATCAAGAAGGCAGTGACGCATACTTACACACCATTCAAGAACATGAAGCAACAGTTACACTCACACAAATCTGCTTAACACAACTGTGAACAATATACAGAGTTACACAATGGCTCAAAGAATACAACCGCACGTGCAAGGAAGCTTGCTTGAGCGTAAAGTACCAACAGGAATCCAGCCACAGTGTTGGGAATGGACTTTCGTTTATGTCTGAAATAAGAAAGTTGTTCATCTCCACCCCTGCCTCAAAGGTTTGTCCTCTTGAGCCGCTGCCAAAAGAAAGAAGGAGGGGAAGAAAGAGTTTCCGAAGCCACTAGAAATGAGAATAGACAACAAGTGATTCAAACAGGATCTTTCAATTAGCCCTTGGTCCCTTATCGGGCAATGACTTTTGCTTGTATTGATAGCTGCCCTTTAATAAACTCAGCATTGCTGATTTCGTCTAGACTGGTAATTAGAGGCTATCACCTTACATGCAGTCCTGGATTAAAAGCTTTCCAGGGCTTGGAGAGATTCTGATTTGAGCAAAACATCAATTTGATCCTTTTAGCATGTTTGCACACAGCTTTAAAAAGCTCCTGGGAGACAGAGGAAAGGCCGGTACCATGGCTTCCTTTATCTCTCTCTAGATCTAAGCAATGGCTTGGGGTTCTTAAAGCCGTTATGAAGGACTTAAGCAGGAGAAAAAAAGAGTCCTGCCCAGTCCTTGCTAATGGAGGATCAAAAAGCCAACTCTTCCATTTTTTAAATAAACGACTTTCAAAAGAATTTCCTTCCCTATATTTTCTTGTTAATTAAGGTTTGGGGTGGGAAACTTACATGCAGGGCTCAGTTATTAATTTATCAAATACAGGAGTCTATATCTTTCTCTCTCTCTTTTGCTTTCCCTGCTGGTCCAATTATGCTGGCATTTTTTACTATCAAGAGAAAAGAGCAAGGCTGATGCCAGCTTCCAGTGGGAACATGCAGTTTCTGGAGCCCCGGGCCCTTAGTTTGTTCCTTAGACAACAATCCTGGCTGGCCATACAGAGCAGCAGGAGGGGCTGGTGCCTTCTATGCTGGTTGGGTGAAGAATCTCTTCTGGGTAGTACTCTAAACTTTAAAGGAGATATACAAGGAGTTGAAACCAACCCCCAGAACAGCTTAAGCACTTCAAGAGCTCCTTTAAAGTTCAGGCTAAAGCCCAGAGCAGTTTTTCCCACCTACTGAGATGGAGGCCACCTGCATCCACTGCTTAGCCATAGCTGTTTTATAAAATGTTCGACAAAAAAATGTGGTCTCACTGTGTTTATCCTCATTCCACCAGCACTTTTGTCTCATCCTTTATTTGTGCTAAGTTAATGTAGCTCTGTGATTCTCTTTTCCTTTCTGCATAAAAATTGATGTGTGTTTTCCATGTACTTTTTAAACTGTTCATATTGCTTGTAGGTATTTTCCAGATGTAAGCATTTGGTATACTTTTTTCCTCATTGACTAAAGCACATTTTTGTGCATTTTCCTGATTGTACAGATGTTTAAACTGTTCACATTTTTTAAAAGGTGCATAGTTTTGCATATGTTTTATTTCTCCAAAAATACCCTTCGAAATGTGTAAATTTCCTGATGTAAGGTCAGTGTTTTTTCCTCAAAACAAGCCTTGATGGGTGCAAATGTATACATCCCCAGAAAATCACCACGACAGTGAGACTCTTTTCTATCTCTTGTTTCATGCTGCTATTTCACACGGTGCTACAGCATAGCACTGCCTCCAGATCTATGGGGCATCGTGGGAGATCTAAAATGGCACCCAAGAGGGCTAATATAGCTGAGAGTCCTATCAGAGCTGGAGCTGAACCTGGAAGAGAGAGCTGAGTCTGTGCGAAGGTGAAAAATTGTAGTTTGGAAGCTGCAGGTATACCTAAGTTAATGAAGTAGCTGCGCTCCTGAGCATTACTTCTCCAACCAGAGGCAGAAAGAATGTGGAAAGAATAGGGATAGGTTGCTACATCACAAAAAAGAGGAGCAGTTTCAGCAGACTTTTCATTTAAATTAGCAACATGAACATGTGAAATGAAACAAGTAGGTCAGGTAAGCCTGGAATAAGGAAATAAAAACACGCTGAGTTTTCTAGAGGCCACTTGAAAGCTTTTTCCAAAAATGCACCCAGGTTTGATTTAAAAAAATATATATCTACCAGTTTCCACTTTTCTTGTGATTTTCATTTGCGGGGTTCAAAGTTATAGATATATGTTCTTTTAATATGCCAGTGGTAGCCAGCAAGTCAGACTTATCTCCTTTCCCCTCTGTTTTGCTGTTCACAAATGAGAGATTCTGGAGGCAGCTGCTGTTTAACATGCCTGTCGTAGGCAGGCACACTTGACTACAGCAGTATAAATTACAGTAGAATCCCATTCTTTCCTGGCTCAACCTTAATTGCATGGCTTATTGAGAAGATACTGTTGCAACCCAACACTATAATTTGCATTTCTCAGGCCCTCCTTTGCCATCCTTGCCATCACTTTTAACTGCCATGGCCGTATCCTATGGAATTCTGGGGTTTGTTGTTTGAGGAGGCACTTGAATTGTTTGGCTGTGAATTCTAAACAATTCACCCAGTTACCATTCTCAGGATTCCATAGGATGGAACCATGGCAATTAAACTGGCCGCAAACTTCTATCGTTCTGTAATGTGAAAGGCACCTGAGACTCTTAACAGTATAATGTCTAGGCCAAGGGAAGTAATAGTACTAATCTATTCTCTTTTGGTCAGATCTCATCTGGAACACTGTATCCAGTTGTTCTGAGAGTCACAGTTCAGGAAGGAGAGCTACAAACTGGAATGTGTGCAGAGGACAGTAAGCAAAATGATAAAAGGCCTGGAAATCATGCCCTATGAGGAGCAGCTTAGGGAGTTGGGTATATTTCACCTGAAGAAGAGAAGACTAGGAGGCAACATGATACGGATTATTTGAAAGGATGTCATATAGAAGATGGGACAAACTTGTTTTCTGGTGCCCAAGAAACTAGGAAATGAAACGATGGATTCAAACTTCAGCAAAAGAGATTCTACCTAAACCAGTGGTTCTCAACCTGTGGGTCCCCAGATGTTTTTGGACTTCAGCTCCCAGAAGCCCTGAGCATTAACCATAATGGCTGGGGCTTCTGGGAGCTGAAGTCCAAAAACATCTGGGGACCCACAGGTTGAGAACCACTGACCTAAACATTAGGAAGAACTTCCTGATGATAAGAGCAGATCTACAGTGGAATATATACCACCTAATGGTGTGGTGGAATCTCCTTCTTTGAAGGTTTTTAAATACATGGCCACCTGTTGGGAGTGCTTCGACTGTGAATTTTTGGGTGGCAGAATGGGATTGGACTGGGTGGCTTATGCTCTTTTCCAACTCTATGATTCTGTTATTCTTGGGTGAACAGTCACTCAGCTGGCTGAAATGTGTTCAGTGACAGATAAAGCTTTCCAGTGAAGTTAGAGATATGAACCTGCTCCATGTTTTAGTCTGAACTTTAAAGGAGCTATGCAAGATGTTATATGATATCCTCAAAACAGATTCAGCATCAAGGATGAGGAGAGCATGATGGAAAAGTTGTCTACTTTTGCCTTTGGGTCCTCCTAGTTGCAGCTTGTGGCTTCCTTGTCAACAGGGCAGTGAACTGCTTGGGGTTTTAATGTAACCTTTAAAGGAGCTATTTAAGGACGTTAAGGTTCAGGCTTTTGGATGATTCTTTTAAAGTTTAGACTAAAGCACATAACAGATTCACTACCCTACTAACACAAAAGGCACCAGCTTCCATTGTTTCTCTGGCTATCAAGACAAGTTGCAAAGCCAGCTCTGTGCCACAGGGGAAGACCTACCATTAATTTCTCCCTTCCTATTATGTCTGGCTACACCCTCAGACTGTCAAAATCCACAGTGATATGACTGATCCAGGATTGCCTGGGAGAGACCTGGTCTTGCACTGTGCATTTGCAGTGCCTAAGAAAACCATCCCTGGGTCTCAGTTCACTCTTTCCTCAAGGCAAGCCATGAATAGTAAAATGGCTTGTCCCACATGGAAGACCTTGCAATCTAATTAACGGGTGAATAAGCAAAACTTATGAATGTTTTAAAATGCTTGAGAATTTCAGAGACCACTTTCTCCTCTCTCTGGGGTGTGATTAGGAGGCTACTTGGCTGATCATATTCTCTTGAAGCACCATCTCTGTGTAGTCTTTCCCCGTTGAATCGATATGCATTAAAGCAGCAGCCAGTTGTTGACTGTGACATTAAACCAGGGCTTGGCTATGAAGAGCCTGAGGGCCAAAAAGAGGCTCTTGGGGACTTTTATTTATTTATTTGTTTACTATACTTTTAAACCTCCCACTAACAGGGGCAGCATTGCATCTATCAAAAATATAAAATGCAACAATATGACAACAGCACCATAAAACAATGACTAAAGTCAGTTGAATAAATAACACCAAGATTTTATTTAAAAAAACCTGGATTTTTACATTTAAATGCATTGAAACAGAAAAAAAGCAAACAGATAGAGAGAGAGCAGGAAGAAGCAAGAAATTCATAAGATATGATCATGGGCTAAGTTTTTACATTAAGGTATGCTGACTTAGAACCCTGTTGATGTGTAAATTCCCTTATGGAAGCTGTTGGATATTCTTGATCAGTGTCCAACATCTGCTTTCTGTTCAAGGTCATGGGAGGGGAGTTACAGATGTGGTACTGTTGCACATGCTCACACACATTCTTGGCTGATATGCACCCATCTACCCCTGTTAAAATAGGTGATAATACTCCTTTGACTGTTTGTTTGATAGAGCATTCAGCAGCATGATCAGCTGCACATCTTATTGTGCATACAGACATGTAATGCCATCATGCAATACAAGGGTCTCAATGTAAAGTCCATGTGTAGTCTATATATGGAGATAGATGCTCTGCAACCACATTGTAAGATCTTGGTCTGTATGTCCAAATAACTGTTTGCTTCTAGAGTCATAAATATCACCAACTTCACCCTGAAATTTCACTATCCAAAATCTTCCTCCCTTTTCCTTCAGTTAATCTTGTGTGATTGTGTGACTGCTTGAAACTTGTGTGTGACAGCAATTCCCCTAGTAACACACATTAAGCTTACTTTTTGGATCTTCAGCTGTTTCCTCCCCACAGAAGTACTGGTAAACATAGATGTGAAAGATTGCATTGGGTTACCCCCTCTCGCAGGCCTCCTCTTTGAGCTAATAATTCCCCAACTTTTTGCAGAGGTACTGGCATTGCAGGTAGAACCCTGAGCCACCCACATTTCGGGGTGACACAAAGAGGCAGGGAACACACCATGCTTGACTACTAACTTGCATGATGTTGAGATGATGGAGGCCAACTGTAGACCAGGGGAAGCCATGGTGCCTGGAGATGAGGAAGCCAAAAGACACCCTGAGCTTCCTGCCCCAGGTGCAGCACTGGAGGAGTTACCAGGGAGAAGGAAGAGGGGTTTTGAGGTGAAGAGTGAATGCAGAAGACTCAAAGAGACAGCAGGGAAGAGAAGCACAGTGGACAGAATATTGGGGGAACTGGGATCAGGTGCAACACTGGAAGAGAAAGAGGATGGAGAAGTGGACAGCAAGGTCTGGCCTGAGGCACCTGCAGCTCCTGTCTTTCCGTTAGACCTGATCCTGGTAGTTGAGCAAGATGGTGCCAGAAGCCCCACGGTCAGATGGGAGGAAGCTAGCAATAGTAATAGCATTTGCATGCTTATTTCTATACCACTTAGCAGCTAAGCTACACATAGTAAGAACACAGCCAGAGAGCAAAACAGGACCTACCTCTACCACTGCCAGATTGTCTGGTTCCTCCGGTGCCTCCCCCACTGGGAGAGTGGAAGGAGGTGTAGCAGCTGCCAACAAAGGAAAGAGTTTGGATCTCCCTTAGAAGAGGCTGTAGGGTAAGAGCTACTGTTACCAGAGAGGCACTAGTGAGAGGAAATGGAGAAGGTAAAAGCTTAGCAGATGGGTTATGGAGCAACAGACAAAAGACAAATGAAAAATGACCTTGAAGGAAGCTGAGACAGATGGAGCTAAGACTCCAAAGAAGAGAGAGCTCTTGAGGCATCAGGACACAGGAATGGTAGCTGGAGAGCTGCATCTTCCATCATGGGAATCTTGGTTCTTTTCTTTTTACCTATCTTGGCACCATGAGACAATCAGGCTTTGGGATGTTGATGGTGTTGACTTACCAGTGGCGTGGAGATTGAACCTCAGTATGGGCAGAAGAATCCTGAGTTCATCTTCAAACAAAGAATAAGAGCATTTATCTAAAGGTATGACCTTATCAGTGGATCCAAGCATGGGAAGGGCATCACTCCAAGGGGGGCACCCAGTGCCCAACATTTTCACTATCTTCTCTTGGCTGTGGAAAAACACTGTGGTCAAAGGCAATCCCACACAATTCTGAAAGTGGAAGTCTTAAAAGGCTCATTTAGCTAGACATGATCAGAGTACTTTGATTTTGTGGTTTCGGAAACTCCGCTAGCCAGAAGATGTATTCGCATTTTCTGTAACTCTAAGCCAATTCCCGGAGTAGCCATTCTCGCTGCTTTTATACTGTATAGTTGCTTGTAACATCCAACAACCTCATTTCAAATGTATTTTCTTTCTCTCCTCTTAATAAAATATCACCTGTTAAGGTGGGGAGGATGTGTGTGTGTGTGTGTGTGTGTGTGTGTGTGTGTGTGTGTGTGTTTTGAGAGTGGAAGTTTGTGTGCACTGCTGAAGACTGCTAGCCAGATCCCCAAAGGAAACCAAGCCCTGGGAGCTTACAGCTGAATTTAGAAGCTACAGAATCAGAACTCTCTTTACAGGGAAGGGGAGAGAACATTTGAGAGATATCTTGCACTGAAAGGCCTAAAAGGAGGATGAAGCCCAGTGCTTCTCTGTAAATTCTAAGGATTTGACCCTTGGAAAAGATGCAGGGGGTATCTACAAGGGTAGGCATGGCAAAATGAGGTATTGCCCCGCTAGATAAGAATTCTGTCCTCCTCTCAATAATATTTTCCTTCAGTCCCAAATTTCTAGCGTTGCAGAGAGTGAGACATTGAAAATCATTCACACCTAAAACTCTTGTATTAGCTGTGTTCGCATCCCCTTAGTATTGTCATCTGTCCCCTTTCTTAGGCTGCCTGAACTCTGTTTTAAATGTCCAATGGATGGTTTAAATTACTGTGGTGCTACACTGGAGGACTGAAGGAAAATTTCATTTGGAGTGGCAGAATTCTTATTTGAGGGGATCTTTCTTTTCCTCCCATAGCAGTACACCCCTTCGTGGCAACAGCTTGCCCAAAGTAGAGGGAATTTGCACCTTGGGAAATAGTTAAGTGGAGCTGCGTAACCAATTCACCCAAATTCTGAAAGAAATTGGCCCAATTTAATAGACCAATCTGTAAGCCTCTGTGGTGTAGTGGTTTGACTGTCAGACTATGACCCTGGAGACCACGATTTGATTCCTTGCTTGGCCATGGAAATCCACTGAATGACTTTGGGCACATCACACACTCTCAGCCCCAGAAGACTCCATGATAGGTTTGCCTTAGGGCCACCATAAGTTCCAAATGACTTGAAGGTGCACAACAACAAGATTGGGGTAGAACCTGATCAGAATAGTCCAGATCAGGTCTGAATCACTTTTGAATCAGTTAGCATTCCAAATCATAGACAAAATCCAGATAATATCAAAAATGCCCCCAAAATGTTACAAAACACCGCCATATAAGGGAAACACTTGTCTGGGAAGGAGGAAGAGGACTGAACTATGCACAGTCTTTGAAAACACAAACACACATACACATGCACAGAGTGCAAAGTCCAGCTTCTTTTCTCCATGTAATTAGAATTAAATCTCCTAATTGTTAAATGGATATTATTCATTTAATGCACCCAAATATTCTTCTATAAGTAGAACATTTAATTGAGACAGCACCAAGGGTACTGAAACAAAACAAAATTAAATGAAATTTGAAATGTGATTGCATAATTAAATTCCCAAACTGAGGGCAGAGAAATTACTTCATTCTTATCCTTGTTCTTATCCTCATTTATAATAAATCTGCAAACGTTGATGAGTTAACAGTTGATGAGATAAGCATCTATAAATTCCAGAATGCTAAAAGAAAAGTGGACTCCATGCCTCTTCATTTCTTTTATCCATATTCATCTTTCTTTCCCACTCAGTTTTTACATATGTCACTTTATATACCAACAGCTATTTAACCATTGTTCAACAGCAAGCAATTTATCAGTCTTCCAATATTTGGCTATCAATTTTTTTCTTTTAGCAGTAACAATTATGTTAATTACCATTCTTTTGTGTCTCAGCAACACAATAAGGATTTCACACATTCAGTGAGAAAATTTGCAGTTCCAAAGAATAAATCTTTGATTACATCTTCTGTTTTTCTCCCAAGGAACTTCTAGATTTTACTACGTCTCCTCTACTTATGTCTAAATAAACCAATCCTATTTCTACAGAACCAACCAATCTACAACATATTTTTTTGTATCCCAGAAGCATTTTGTTCAATGAGGCTGTTGTATAGATTATTTTCAACTGATTTTTTTTCTTAATCCGACAACCATAAGGTATCATACTTATATTTTCAAATATTTTATTCCAATGCAATGATGTTAATGGACACCTCAAACTCCTATTCCACTTATCTTGAATACTCATATCTAATCTCTCATATCGTCCATCAGTGGAAAATTTTCAATAACAGCATCTTCCTTTTGTTGCTATCTGCTATTTTTTTTTCAACACTGGTAAGTTTTCCTGAAAAAAAATTAAACCCAGAGATTTTTATTCTGTCTTTCTGTACTACTATGACTTTGAAAGATATAAGGGAAGACAGATTAATATGGTTTATGGTACGATCTGATGTGATCTCAATTTATATTTCTTCCTGTGATTCCATATCCTTTTTTTAACAAAATCCATATTCCTAGTTATATTACATTGTTCCCAATAATCGAAGGAGGTTTGTTGCTTTGCTTTGGCTAGTACTGGTGTATAAATTATTGGTGCTACAGGAAATATTGAAAGTGCAATACTGTTTCTCTATTTATCCTCCGTCAATAAAATGGCATGCCTCAGCTTGTTCTTTTCCACAGGGTCTTGTCATTGATCTTTTCCTTGCCACACGACTGCCTTTAATGGTAGAGCCAATACTTAGCTGCTCAACTTTCCAACTATGTCTATTCCCCTTTGGCTATTTCTATTCCTAAAAAAGCAACCAATATAACTGCACAGCTATACTTATAGTGTTCTTGTTGTGTGCCTTCAAGTCATTTCTGACTTATGGTGACCCTAAGGTGAGACTGTCATGAGGCTTTCTGGGGCTGAGAGTGTTGATGTGCCCAAGGTCACTCAGTGAGTTTCCATGGCTGAGTGGGGAATTGAACTCTGGAGCTGAAAGTCAGGGAAGAAAGTGGAAAGGCAGGTTTACAGTTGAACATTCAGAGAAAAAATAATGAGCACAGATGATTCAAATAACATTAAATAGGCAATTAAGACATTGAAATGGTGAAAGATTTTCCATACTTTTCTCGATCATTAATCAGAATGAAGACTGCAGCCAAGAAATCAGAAGACTGCAATTTACAACGGCAGCTATGAAGAAACTAGACAAGATCCTAAAGTGAAAAGATATGACATTGAATAGTAAAGTTAGGATTGTCCATGCTATTGTAATTCCAGTTTCTAGGTATGGTTGTGAAAACTGGACAGTGAAGAAAACTGATAGGAAGAAAACCAATTCCTTTGAAATGTAGGATTGGAGAAGAGTTGTATGCATATTGTCTACTGCATGGAAGGGGGTTGGACTCGATGGCTATTGTGGTCTCTTCCAACTCTATGTTTCTATGATTCTATGATTCCATGAATGAGTCCTGGAGCAAATCAAGCTTGAACTCGCTCTACAAGCCAAGACGACTAAACCGAGACGTGTCATGAGATATATCTTGGACATATCTTTGGACATATCATGAGAAGACATGACTCACTTGAAAAGACAATAATGCTTTGTTAGGTAGGAGGCAGCAGGAAAAGAGGAAGACTGCATTACAAATAGATAGATTCAGAGAAGAAAGCCATGGCTGAGTCTGCAAGAGCTGAGCAGGGCTGTTGATGGTAGGGTGACTTGCAGTGCTCTCAGATATAGGGTCACCATAAATTGAAGAGGACTTGACAACAGTTAACAACAGCAAGGTGAACCTATCATAGGGTTTTCTTGGCAGCAGTTGTTCAGAGGGAGTTTGCCATTGCAAACCCTAGTCCCTCAGAGACCTAGTCCAACACCCCCAACCACTACACTACAATGGCTTTTGTCCACGTCACCACTCTCTGGATCTGGTTAGATCACTTTTTACTATAGCATTCAGCTGGACCATGCTAGCTTAATTGTTTTCATTACCTCTTCTTTACCATTTAGCTGACCAATCACTTCATTTGTTTTGCTCTTTCACTGTCCCTTTAGCCAGGCACTTTACTTATTAAAGCTAGGCTGCATTTTTTCTTATCCACTGTACATGTTCGTATTAACATTATTCTATTCCTCTCTTTAGGTCCTCAAGTTGGCAACATATACACACAAAAGAGATTGGAAGGGCATCTTCCAGAAGTGCTTTCATTATGTATCCTTCCATGGCAGACAGTTGGACTAGATGGGCCTTCCAGTTCTTAGATTCTATGGTTCCATGAAAATATAGCACCCAGGCTATAACCCTCGTAGTCTCTTCTTACATTCCTACTGAGCAGCTGCAACCAAGAAGCAATTTCAACACCCTGCTGTGTCCAGCATGTACCTGAATGGACTGCCTTCCCTCCTTGTTTTCCCTTCCAATGGGAAATCTGCTTTTGGTTAAGTGCATTTGTTTCTTGCAGATTATTTGCTGCATTTGGCCTGAGCCAGACACACACAACAGCCACCAGATTAGTGCAATGACTTGTTAAGCATGGCAACAAAACAATCCCAGCTGGTGCTGCAGTGATGAAAACCATCCTTTGCTTAGTGGCGCTTCACACGCTCTGCCTATCTCTTCCCTTTCTTTTTCTTTTTCTTTTTTTTTTCTTTTGCCTCCCCTTCCCAGTAGGTGAGGAAACTAAGCATGCTTTCAAATCTTCAAAGCAGCTGAGCTTCTTTTGTACGGAAAGTTTTTTCCCTTTTTTCCCCCTAAAGCAGAAAGGAGACTGGAGTAGGTTCCTCTTAAGCAAAGAGAGGCCTTTAAAAAATCCAAACCAGACCAAACCTCCAGGCATCTGTGCTCCAGCCCTCTTGAACCATTCCTTATCTTCCAATAAGATGCCCCTTAAGAACCTTTTCCTTATGTTTCTTTTTCTTTTTAAAACCTTTCCTTTTTCCCTAGAGATGTGCTTTTCCCCCGTTTTTCATTCAGGGGAGTGCTGAATCACACTGAGCAATGGAGAGGTTTGAAGTCAGCTTTCAAATTGAATTTTTTTTTTTAAGAAAAATCACTCTTCTGTCTTCTCACATGTGTTTTTTTCTTTCTTTCTCTGAAGACTGACCCTCAGCAAGGTGGATCATCTGATTTGCTTAATTAGGTAGGAAAGGAAACGTTCCTGGCTTGGAGCAAGAGGAAGGAGTTGTGTGTCTGTCTCAACATGCCCAGCTCTCGCTGCTCATTCTCTGCCAATGACTTCTTTTCTGACCTAGGGCGAGTTAATTTGATGGTAATCTTTTGCAGGGAAAACTCCCACCGGTTTCAAAGAAGGATAAAGAGGCACTGGAGGGGTGAAGGGCTGCTGTGAGGCTAAAAACTAGCTGAAAGCAGGGTGAGGCTGTAGAACAGAAACATGAAATAAAGGAAGGAAGCCCAGAGGGTACATAGCGAATGCACGTCATGTCATTCTCGTCCAGGGGCTGTGGAGGTTTGGTATCAAGCCCCCTGAGCTGTGCCAAGCACATGGGGTACAGAAAGGAAAATAATCAAGTTTGGAAATTAACTTCATGCTGCACCTAGTTTACTTGTGGCTCAGCACCAATTGACATGTTATGACCTTAATGAGCAGCCGAATGTAATCTCCCAATTTTTGCCCCAATCGGCAGTGAAATCTTGGAAAGATTTGATTTGCTCTTGTCTGGTTCCATGTCTTTGAGCATGAGAAAATCAAAGCTTGGGCAAGTTCCTTTGTGGACTACAGGTCCCAGAATCCCCCATGCAGCATGGTGGAGTTTGGGAACTGAAGTCAAGTTGTTGTTGTTTTTAAATCCAGGTAAGAATGAAATAAACTTACCTCCCTAATTTGCCAGATGCCAGTGAAAGTGGCTCAAGGTTCCATCTTGGAAGACTAGTATTAACATGTTAAAGTAGCCTTAGAAAAATTAAGAGTCTGTCTATACTACCCAGTTATAGCAGTTTGATGCCATTTTAACTGCCATATTTGTATCTCATGGAATCCTGGGATTTATATTTTGGTGTTATGATACAGCACTTAGAAATTTTTAGCTAGAGGTCTCCAGTGTCATAAGGAGAATGAATGGACTAGATGTCCTGTCTTTCTTAAAAGAGGCCTCTTGAGATGAGGAAGGGGTAAATGAAAGTCTGGATAACATGCCACAGTCAGTCAGAGGAGGGTGGTAACACTGCCCTGAAAGCAAAGCCAGCATCATCACAAGTAGACCTTCAAGAGATAGGAAGCTGGAAGCTGCTTCATCCTTTGGACCATCACAGACTAAAACAAGAACATTGAAAGCACAGGCAAGGATCTGGCCTACCTTAAAAGGGAAACACTGGAATAATGAGGCCAGCTATGCTGAATTACAGCTGGATCTAAATTAGCACAACCAAGGCCATTTCTGAGGTGCAAACTAGTAGCTCCACTATCTCTGACACTGTGAACTTGACTGCTCTTTTGAACTTTGAACTCTGGCTTGTTCTTTGGACTCTGTTCTTTGGTGACTCGCTGACTAGCATTTGAACCTGCTTGGGCTGCTTTTTGTGCTGGACTGCTTTGACCACTGTTCTGGATCCTCTGTGTATGACCTTGAAGTGGTTTGGGTTCTCCATCGTTTGCTCTTTTGAACTAACAGCACACTCACTTGAGCACCTATCACCCTGAAACAGGACACTGAGACTCTCTATAGATAACTTTACATATCTCATTAAACTGTAAATCCCAGAATTCCTTAAGATACAGCCACAGCAGCTAAAGTGGTATCAGACTGTTGTAATCATGTAATGTAGATAAACTTTCAGAACAGAGATTTGGATTATGCAGCTGTTCAGCTCCCAGTTCTCCGCAAATTGTCAGTGCTGACTAAGGCTACTGGGAGTTATAGCTCAACAACATCTAGAAGACTGTACAATTCACACCCTTAACTTAGGCCCTTTCCACAGGACATCATCATCACACATTAGGGATGGGAGAAGGATGACAGTTCTGCATGTTGTCTGGATCCTGTTCTTCTCCCATCCCCAGTTGATGCAATCATGCCACAAATCATTGATGGGTTCTCCCTGTCAATGACCAGTGATGGTGCCATCTTCCCACCACCCACCTGCACTTACCTGAGCTTTGGAGGGTCAGGAAGCACAATGGCTGCACTTTCTGCCCCAGTGCAGCCTGGGACAGTACCCATCTGTGATGTGAAAGCAAGAGGCATGACCATTGAGCTTCCTGAATTCCTGAAGGCAGCCAGTGCAGAGGGCAGTGTTCCTGTCATGCTTCCCTTCGAGGACAACCTCTATCAAGATCCTTGCAGGATGCTGCCAGTATCAGGTAGGGTGCAGAAAGAGCCTTAGAGTCTCACCTTATTTGAAAGTCTCTCAGAACCCAGAGGTGCTGTTTCATTGACTGCCTGATCACATTGTGAGGTGTCTTTTGAAGGGTGATTCAAGGAAAATGCCTGGATATCAGATGCTTTTAGACAAAAAGCTGCACTTGGCAGTTACTGACCTTCCCTAGTGACCATGTGCTAAAGTCACTCTCTCAGAGGCATCCTATCCATCAGTTAGACACTGACAACAGGAAAGCAGCCAAGGTCACCTTCTCAGAATGCAGCTGGCATGGTTTCAAAAGGTTCATTTCATTTTCATGGGCCTGCATTTGACTTTTCTAATTTCCAGTTCCCTGCCAAAGTTTGATAGCCCAAAACACGAAAGACATTTTGCACTGAGGCACAGTCACTGTCAGGATGACATTTGAGAAATGATAAGCAGGGAGTTTGTTGTGTACACAAACACAACTGTAAATAACAGTTGCTGAACTCTCCAGAGAATGTGCTTAATGTATGTTGTAGGTTCTGAAAACACTCCCAGAAGGGTTGACTATATATAGTGTACCAATACACATGCCTGCTCAATACAAAAATTGGGACTTTTGTTGGAGGGCAGGATTAGAACACTGCAATCTAAGCATTGCCAGCGAAACACTTATTCATCAAAAAGAGATTCTATTTTTTTTTTCTGGTCTGTAAATGGTTTGTTTATCCTTATCTGCACACAAAAGACCTGCTTTGGACCAATTATCAACACACATTCAGTTTATGAATATGTTTCTCAGCATAAATGTAGGGCAATTTGTGATGGCCATTTTCAGGAGCTCAGAATAAGAGGGCCAACTGAGATAGAAATTATATATCCAATATGTCCTAAGAACATCTCCGTGATGAATGCCCAGATTGGATGCCGACATGCACAATTTGGATGTACCCAAGGCAGATCAATCCCATAAGCAATTGGTGGTTCCATTGTTTAGGGGTAGTGTAGTCACACTGGATTTCACAGAAGCTGCTGTGGGCTTTCTGAGAGGTATCCAAGCTGTTGAACCTCTTTTAAGAATAGCGTTTAGCACCATAGATAGTTCCTATAATACCCAGAATTGTTCCTGTGAAATCCAGCATGTATTCACAACCTCAAACCAATGGGGCAAGGGGCTTCCAGAGATGACCTTTCAACCACCACTGGTTCTTACTCCTGTGAAGTTAATTCCCCTTCAAAGACAACAGAATCTGACCACAGATAAAGTTTTCAGAAATTTGAGCAGCATTCAGATATTTGGAAAGAAACCAAAAAGTGTCTTCTAGCTTTTGTTACTGTAAAAATGTGCTGGTGGGAGAAAGGGGATCTTTTTGATCATAGGACATGTTTTACCAGAGTATTTCCAATGCTTGTGATTTGAGATGGGACAAAGTTGGGACCAAAGTTGGGCTATTCTTCTGTCTGATTTTTTTAAAAGGTCTAACATGGTTCTTCTTCTTCCTCTTCCTCCTCTTCTTATTCTTCCTCCTCCTCTTCCATTAATAGTCAACAGAAGGCATAAATCTTCAGATTTTCAAACTCTGACTTGGTTTCAGGATCCTAGTCAAAGCAAACTGGTTTCAAATTGATCCAAGCCAAAGCAGAGTGTTTCCTAAAGTGCTTACATTGGGTTGTGAACTGAATTTTACAGATACCTCAGGCATTACAAATGTCCACAAGGACAGTTGGAATCTATGGGTGATTTGTGCTAAGGTGACATTTTCTGTTCCCAATTATTAAATGACAATAGTAATTGAAAAGCTCATACTGATGCATTACTTATTACTATTATTTTAAAAGAAGTCAGAAATGCAGAAATTGCTAAAAATCCCACAGAATGAAGCAACATTCTAGGAGTATGACTTACTCCTTAATATACACCTTGAAGGGAAAAAAAAACATAACGTCATTACCACTCATTAGGTTACTCTTTAAAAGTAACTAAAATGTAACATGTTGTAGTTAACGTCATTCCTTCCACTCCCTCCCTCATTGGAGTAAATAGAAATGTCCAGACCTGAGAATAAGCTCAGAGACTCTCTGTTTCCAAAATGTAAGTGTACATGTACACCTTAAATCAATGTTTTTTAAACTATATGATCTGAGAGACTGCCAGCTTTTTTCCTCCAACACGCCAGGGCCTGGCAGTATATATTTGTGCACCTTGGCTACAACTGTTTATTTCCTGGAAACTGTCCAGAAACCAGCACTTGATGGTTTGTGGACTGGCACTGATCCAGAGACTACCACTTTGAGTAGCTTGGCTTTCAACTACTCTTTTACTCCTGCCTCTAGTACTTTAGGTGGTGGGCCCAAGGTTCCAGTTAAAAAGAGGGAGATAACAACAAACCTGACGTCTGCCCATGCCTGCCTTATGTGACAATTTTTCTACCAACATCACATAACAGAGCATAAGGAAAGAGGCTGCCAGTTCTCCTCAGCTCATCTCCTTCTTCTAAAGGCTGAGGGAAATAGTGCAGTGGTAACACAGAGATATGATTTCAAATAGAAAAAGAACATTGTCATTGCTACCAAGGCACCCATCATTTCTGCCCTTCTGTACTTATCAAAAGTGCTGAGCAGCAAACAGAGCTGAAAAGCTTACTCTTGAGTAGTTACAGTTCCCAGAATCCCTTAGTTAGCATAGCCAGTGGAAATACTAGTTATAGGATTCAAGGAGCTGCAAGCTCTAGTTCCCATCTCCAAAGAATGCTGTCTTTCAAGGGCATCCCTGAGTTTGAAGCCTAGCTCATTATAGAAATGGGGAAATGGAGCAACAGCAGACAACTGGGACAATCTTGAGGTGATTGTAGCAGTTATCAGTCCTGAAAGTTGCTACACATACCCGTGAATAGTTCCTTCCAGCCCTCTCCCAGCACCAAGGCTCACAAAGGCCCTTTCTGCAGGTTCTCACTGCCTCATTGTGACGACGTATGGGCAGCTGGACTGTGACAATGCATGATGTCATCATGGTTCCATTGCCCATATGTCCCCAGGCAGCGCAATCGCAGGGTACATCATTGATGAACTTCTGTGTCAATGATTATAGAATCATAGTGTTGGAAGAGACCACAGGGGCCATCCAGTCCAACTCCTTGCCATGCAGTAACACCCATCAAAGCACTCCCAAGAGATGGCCATCCAGCCTCTGCTTAAAAATATCCAAAGAAGGAGACTCCACCACACTCCGAGGCAGCATATTCCACTGGCAAACAGCTCTGACCATCAGGAAGTTCTTCCTGAGGTTCAAATGGAATCTCCTTTCCTGCAGCTTGAATCCATTGCTCCTTGTCCTAGTCTCTGGAGCAGCAGAAAACAAGCCTGCTCCCTGCTCGACATGACATCCCTTCAAATATTTAAACATGGCTATAAAATCCCCTCATGATCCCTGATCACACCACACTCTCACTGCCTGCCCAACTTACCTTACCTGTGGAGGCCCTGGAAGTGCAATGGAGGTGCTTCCTGCCCCAGTACAGCCTGGGAAAATGCCTGGCTGCCCTGCAGCAGGAGGAGGCATGCCCCTCGCACTTCCTTCTGCAGCAAGTGAGCCGGCACAGAGGGGACCGTTGGCGTCCGCACTCCCATCCTGACAAAGCCATTGCCTAGATGACACTGGGTGACCCTAGACTCAGGTAAACGGCAGAAAGGACCTAAGTTTCTTCTATCAGCAGTAGAGAGGAATAAGGAACTCATAATCATTTCCTTTGTCCCCCTTCTCTGCTGGTTAATATCAGATTTTCCTAAGAGGAGGCAACTTGAAAGATACTGTAGCAGCTGAGAAAAGGCACCTGAGAGTGACTTTAGCAACTGTCAGAATTGATAGCTTTTACTATCATCAGCAACCTTCTCACTGCATGGAGTGTTCATTTAAGGCTCCTGTGTGAATGTAATCATACAAGCCAATTCCTTGCAACATGTAATACACAACCAGACTGCCTTTCCTGCCCTCTCTGGGAAATATTGAGGGATGTATCATTGGCAGCTAGCATGGAAAAAAAAATCTGAGGCAATCTTGTTCCATGGGAAGCCTTACCTAAGTTCTGATATCTGATCTCATATTCTTTTCAAAACAAACTATACAGTGAGAAAACTAAGTAGAACTTTTTAATGTTCCTTTTGCAGAGGGAAAAAAAAAAAGAAACCAGAGAAGGAGGGGATGAAAACTATTTTAGAAAGCGCCTTCTCTCTTCCATCTCTAGGGCCATGAAATGCTGACAGCTTTGATTCTTAGACTTAAATTATATCTCAGCGCCAGGTTGAAAACTGCATGCTACAGTGTCAGTGGTAGTGGAATACCGCAGAGCGGTAAAACTATTTCAGGATTTAGTACTTGTGTATTCTTTCTTTTTATTCAGCTTTCCATCAATAACGTAGCTGTGCGTCCTTCTGTCTGGGCATTTTCTTCCTGCCTGCCATCCAGTGTGTATTAATTGCCAGGCAACTGACTTGAAATCTATCTGGATTTTTGCATGAATGGTTCCCAATCAAAACATTCTCTCAAAAGTGTGTAAGTTACAGTTGTTATGCATGCCTGCAGATTAGGATTTGTAGCCCACTCTGTCTTTAAGTCTTGGTGTGGGTTAAGCACCCTTGCTAGATCCCCGCTGAGTCTCTAGGCTGTCGCTCAACAGTATTCCATTATTGGTAGACCTGTAACTTCCACTGTTCTGTAGTGAGAAAAATGAATTCGGTGATAGCGTTCTCTCTCTCTTTTTTTGAAAGTATTATCAGTAAACTTGGGCTGAACCCCTACATCAAAAAGACAGAGAGCCTTTCCACACTACACTTTTATAGCGCTATTATTCCACTTTCAACATCCTGTGGAATTGTGGGGTTTGTAGTTTACTGAGGGCAAGGAGCTGTCTGGCTAAGAATTCTAAAGGCCCCTCCCTAAACTGCAAACTTCAGGATTCCATAGGATGTTGAAAGTGGAATAATATAACACTGTAGTGTGGAAAGGTCCACAGAGTTACACAGCATTCCACAATGCCACCTTGCTTGTGAATTGAGACATTGGACAACTGAACATACAACCAAATGTATATCTCTGCATGCAAAGAGTGTGCATTACAGTTTACATACCAATAACACAGAAATGTACAACGCTTCTTCTACAGCTTTAAATGGAATATGGACATTCCAAGTCAGAAAAAAATATATATCCAACCAGTTTGTAGAGAAATCCACAGAGGCATTCAAAAACCCAACAGAATAACAGTTACGCTTGCAATCTGGGAGACAGTAGGGTTGATTAGGCCCCGGATTTAAACTCAGGTATCAGTAAGTAGGGCTACCAAACCCCTCTGCCTAAAAGCCTGAACTTCTGTCAATTGCAGTAGACCAGAAGTTCTGAGACGCTCAGCTATGGATCCTTAGTGACCCCGGGGCTTAATTAAGGTGCTCTGTGGAAAGACTGTGAAACAGTCAAGAACATCTGAGTTTGACCTTGCACTTGTTAAACCTTTTCCTGATGACAGAGACTGAGGGGATATTGACCAGGGTTAGTCACATAATCAAAAGGTTAATGAGGCTCAGATTTGGGAGCAATCTACTAATTTTCTCCTTGCAATGTACCAGTTAAAGGGATCTTTCTCAGTGCTTTTGGCCTAAGGTCTGTAGTGTTTCTACAATGCAGTGCTGATTTGTTGATGATGCCGATACTCCAATGACACCACTAGCAATTTTCAACCAGTACAAACATACACAGAGCCAGCATGTGTAGTGGTTTGAGTGCAGACCACAACTGTGAAGACCAGGGTTCAAATTTACCATGGAAGCCTGCTAAGTGACTTTGGGCAAATCACATTCTCTCAGCCTCAAAGGAAGCCAAAGGCAAATCCTCTCTGAACAAATCTTGCCAAGAAAAGCCCGTGATAAGTTCACTTTAGGGTTACCATAAGTCAGAAATCAATCAATCAATCAAATAAATAAATAAATAAATAAATATGAGAACATTTGAAAAATGTTAAAACCAAGTATTTTTAACATTGAGAAGCCCTGACAAGAAGGATCCTGGACTGATGAGAATCTTTGCAATTCAGGATTTATTCTGTGCAAAATTCTTGCATGGTTGTCTTGTGTAGAAAGGTACTTTATAAGCCAAAAACAACATTTTCTGCATGGGAAATTATATTTCAATGCAGAAATATTGCTTCAAATACAATTTTATTTTTATTTTTTTGCTGATTTCTGAAGTCAAGTCTAATTCCAATTGTTTCTGTATAGCCATTATTTCCTTTTGTATGTTGTGTGTTTTAGGGGGTTGGTTTTAGATGGGTTGGTGGGTGGGGAGGATTGGGTATGTTTTTAAGGTATTTAATGTATTATTGTTGTTTGCCGCCTCGATCCATTGGGAGAGGTGGGATAAAAATAAATATTGTTTTTATTATTATTATAATTTTTCTTGTAGACTTTTATTTTAACTCCATTTTCTTAATTTTTATTGAATGCAGGAATATTAATTCCTGACCAAGAATGCTGTTTTCGCTTAAGAAAATGTAGTAATGGGAGATTTATTTTGCATAAAATTCACACATGGTTGATTTCTATAGAAAAAATAAAGCATTTTCTAAATGGAAAATAATATTTCAATGCAGAGATATTAATTGCTGTGCAAAAATGTCATTTTCTGTGCAGAAAATGATGTAATGGGGGATTCATTCTGTGTAAAATTTGCTCATAGTTGATCTGCACGGAAAACAGCATTTCCTAAACCGGAATTAATATTTCTCTGTTGAAATTCTGTTACCCTGTAAACTGGGGGTCCCAAGAGGGGCACCCAAATAAACAAACAACAACAAGCAAGATGGGGAAAATTAGCTGGAGCACTCTCTTGGGTAACAAGAGGCAGGGCAACGCAGCAGAATCTTTTATCCTATGTATACCGGTTCAGGTCAGTGAGAAGCCAAACACTTTCACAAGGCTAACAATATTTATTAAGCAAAATAATAAAAACACAAGCACACCTAACTAGAAAGGAAAGAAAGAAGGTTTGGAGAAATAAGCAATATGCCACCTGTCGGAAGTCCTGGAGAGAAGGAAGGAAACCCGGCGTGGAGACCGAGGGGAATCTGTAGAACCAAGCGGCAGCAAAGCGAGGAAGAAGATCCAAAAGGAGCTTCAAGTGATTTCAGCTCAGTGACTTCAGCTAGTGATTTCAGCTAGGTCCGACGAGAGTTCTAGTGAGCTCTCAGAACGGGGCATCTTTTATAGGGAAAGAACGACCGCAGGCTAGACTGGTCTTTACAGGAGAACAATAAGTTTTGGTCTGGAGACAAAGGCTCCGAAAGGTCAGAATTTGCATGATTGAATTATGAACCGAATTGACAATAGTTTAGCTGAGATGTAGATGCGGCTAGCTCGGCCGTTAAGTGCCTGGCTTGCCAGGGTGTTTCACAGGTAAAGAGTCCTCTTTGTCTTGCAATCAAGGTGTTTGTGTAGGGTGGCTTCCCCCTGAAGCGGAACTGGCTATACCTGGTATTTTACAACTATCACCCATGCCTAGCGTCGCGCTTGTTCGGCAGAGCCTCATAAACACTTAGCTAATGGCGGGAAAAAGGGCCGAATTATGATATCAAAATGATATCTCTAGTCCACCAAAGACCAGACCAGTTTGCCGTGGTAACAATACTATTTTTCACTCAGAAAATGCTGTTTTCTGTGCTGAAAATGCTTTTCTCTGAGCAAAAAAAAAATACAAATTTTGTGCAAAGTAAGTCCTAATTGCAAATAACCTATAAAAACTGTGTGGATTTCAAAGACTTTCTTGCAGCAGGAAGAAAATTTCTGAAATTACTCATCTTTCTCAGTTTTCCCTTAATGTTGTAAAATGTGCTAGTATAGTTGGCTTTTAGGTACAAAGGGGGGGCTATTGAAGGACCTGTTCCAGGACTCCAGCCACCATAATCTGGACTTGCAACTGTAAAAAGATTTGGAAACTGGTGACATTTTAAACCTATTTTAACCACATCAGGAGCCAATGAAGTCCAAAACCACCTTCCACCTTGAATGGATCCTGGACCAATCTATCCCCTATAGAGCAATCTGTCTCATGGAGATAATGTGAAAATGAAGGCCAGAATCTAGTTGGCCCATAGTCATAGCTTATGATGGCGGAAGGGAAAAAGAAAAACATAGATGCAGTTGCCATGAAAGAAAAATAGACTGCTTGTCTTAGTGGATTTTGTATGTGCCTTCATGTACAGTTTTCAAATGTTTTATGTCCTTCCTTATGGAAGGGTACTAGTTTGTGCTGTGTAGACTCCCAGGCCATTTCTGCGCTAGACTGTTATAATGCTATTATTCCACTTTCAGCTGGCCCCTCCCTAAACTGCAAACCCCAGGATTCCACAGGATGTTAAAAGTGGAATAATAGTACTATAACAGTCTACTGCAGAAATGGCACAAGAGACATGGTTTTGGTTGACAGACCTTCCCAAAGGCCTGTTATCTGTGGCTTTGTAACCTTTTGGGAAGACATGGGTAATGCTGTAGAGTCTTGCACTGGTCTCATCTCTTTATTTCTGCTTCTAAGAACAATACTGTCCTCACAACTCTCCAAGCCAACTCAGCAGGGGGACACATTTTGCAAGGTGATCAGAAGGAGTCAAAGACCCTTCCAACACTGGTACACCAGTATCATGAGGAAAGGGATGGTGGAGGTTTCTGGTTGGTTGATTGGTTGGTTTCTTGTTTTTAAGGCACATTCCACTCCGGCAGTTTTCCTCCTTCCCCAACCTGTGCAGGACAAGCCAGTCATCTATTTGGGGACTGAGTGAGAATTTATCTCCCCTCCCCCTCTGCCATATTGGGTTAGAGTTTTTTCACTCAGCACAAATTTCGTCTGGATTCCTAGATTTTCCTTAATTTTCATGGAATCACTCTGTTAAATAGGTTAAGCTGGGCACTATTAGGAGAATATTTGCAGGGAGAATTAAAGAATTTTGGGTGATAGGGCTTCCCAAAGGCCTGCTGCGTAGGGCTGTACAACTTATGAGCAGTATGTGGATAGTGGTATACAGTATCTATTTGCACCCACTTGAAGCTGGCAAGCCTGGGGTGGGGATGCTGGTAGCAACTGCCTTCCCCACCAGAGAAGGTGAGGCTGGAGGGGATTAGGGGTAGAGATCATTTTCCTTCTCTGACCTTCCTAGAAGAGGACAGGTATTAGGCCTGAGGAACTGGCTAGGTTCCCCATACATTTAACCCTTTGCAGATGTTGATGCTTCTGGTCATATTACAAATAAACCAGCCCTAGCTCAACCCCATACACTGGTCTTACGTCTTTCTTTCTTCTTCTGATTGTAAAAGCATTTTCCTGCCAGTGGAAAAAGAGAATGAGGGCAATCCAGACTTCCCATGGAAGAGCCTGAGAGCAGGCACCAAGAAGGTTCTCTCCCATGTCCTCACCAAATGTGTCTGGTGATAGTGGTGGGACCAAGAGAAAGCCTTCTCCTGAATAAGAGCGTTGATATAGGGAGATATGGTCTTTTAAATAATCTGTAGCCAAGCTGTGTAGGGCTTTGAAGGTCATAACTGGCACTGTTTACTCCTGTTTAACTGCTGTTTTCTGTGGCATCTCTAAGAGGTATGACTGGTGCTAACACTGGATGCATTCTGGTACCAAGTATAACTGTGACTCTTTATTAACCCCTTTTCTGCCTAATAGATTTCATCCAGACGTGCAGATGTGCATTTTACATTGCTTTAAACTGTCCTAGAGCGCCAGCACCGTGTAGTGGTTTGAGTATTAGGCCATTTCTGCTCTGCACTGTTATAGTGCTATTATTCCGCTTTCAACATCCTGTGGAATTGGGGGGGTTGTAGTTTACTGAGGCCAAAGAGCTCTCTGGCTGAACCAATGCCCCCCCCAAATTGCAAATCCTGGGATTCCAGAGGACAATGAAAATGGAATAATAACACTATAGATGTTTCCTCAAAATGTTACAGCACTATGATTCCACTTGAAACGCCTAGGGAAACCCTGCGGTTTGCATTTTCGGGAGGGGCTGGCTGGCCCCTCCCGAAACTGCAAACCCCAAGATTCCATAGGATGTTGCAAGTGGAACCATAGCGCTATAATAGCCTAGTGGGGAAAATGGCCAAAAATTTGGGGGAGGGGAAATTTATGATGCCAGTGACCAGGATTAGCTCTCTGCTCAACCATGGAAACCTTCTGGGGGGCCCTTGGGCATGTCACACACTCTCAGCCCCAGAAAACCCCATGATAGGTTCACTGTAGGGTCACCATAAATCAGAAACAACTTGAAGGCACACAACAACAACAACAACACTCTTTTAACTGGTTTTAAACTGTTTTGTTTGAGCTAGTCAAATGGTTTAACATAATCCTACTCTATTTAAATTATTCCTACTGTTTTAAAAAGTTTTAAATGTTAATTTTAATAATTAATAATATTTTATATATATTTTTCATTTTTAATTGTTAGGCTTTTACTTTGTTTTTAATCCATTATTACTTTAATTATATTTTCAATTTTGTATGATATGAACTTTTTTCTGTATCTCTTTTAATTTTGATAAACTGCCTCTCCAGGACTGGGGAAAAGAAATAAGAAATAACAAGAGATTAAAACATTTTATTGTACACTGTCCAGCCATCCTAGATATATAATATAAAAATTTTATTAGCAGATGCTAATAAACATGCTAAAAAAATTTTTAGTTTCATCTCTCTCTTGCCAAGATTCATAAAAGTATTATTCAGACCCAAAGTAATACCTAGGGTTTTTTTCTCCCCCTCTTTTTTAAATTTTACAATGCTTTTGGGGTTTTAAAATTTTACACAACTCCTGAACTGCTACTTGCTCCCTCTGTTTTCTATGGTATAATTTTGCTTTGTGGTTTTTGTGATGGATATTTCATGTTCTAATTTGTTCTGTGGCTGTACAATAAATACCTTATAAATATTTTAACAAAAAGGCTGGCAGGAATACCAAACAGTGTTATATGAGAAACATCTTGGGGTTCTCCTATGGAAAAAGATATTTTTCCACTGTCGGTTATTACATGGCTACCAAGAACTGCATCATCTCTGGCCAATAAGCATATGCTGAATCCTCCTAAGTCAGCTGATGTGCCTAGATGTGAGGCAGGTACTCTGTGCCTGACTTCTTATTCAAAGAATCCAGAGCAACAGCTCTCTGCCCACAAAATAAAATTCCATCCAGCACACTGAACTCATCTTTGATTGGGAAAATATGGTTCTCCTCCTGATAGTACATGACTCTTGTCCTCAGGCTATCCTTTCAGAATTGCTTCCCTGCCTGCCTCCCAGCTGGATGTCTTTTTCAGTGGCCTCTTTAATTTCATGGAGTTTGGGTTTTCTGAAATTGTGAAAGAGTGCAACATATTGATGGATTTCTCCATTTTTCAGCTGTTTGTTATCTATGGTCTTCTAAGGGCATCTGCTAACTAGGATTGGGTGAGACTTTGGTTTTTTTCCCTTTTAAGAAAAAAATCCAAAAAAACCCATAAGTTTCTTAATAAATCAGAAGGAACTTCAGATAAAAAAAATGGCTAAGTAGAGATTAAAACCCCTGGTCTTCTAGAGTCCTAGCCCAATACTCAAACCATACGGGTTCTACTAGGCTTTTATCAAGGTCACTACTCTAAATCAAAGTAACATCACTAATTTACTATAGCTCTCAGCCAGACAGTCCTATCAGCTCTGTCTTAATTGTTTTCATTATCTTTTGTTTTACCCTTTAGGTAACCAATTATACTTCATAAATGCTTTTTCACTGTCCCTCTAGTGATCTTATTAAAACTGGATTGGATTATTTCTTAACTGTTCATATCTGTTTATAAGTTTCAGGCTTAACAAGAGCTCAGGTCTTGTCATTGATACACAGGACTTCTTTTTTTAAAAAAAATAATATAAAGTCTATTATGAACTGGGCTATTCAAATCACCTAGTTAACCTAAATGAGCTCAAATCTTCAGGGTCAGATGTCCTGTATCCCAGAGTATTGGAGGACATACTCACAGAGCCACGACGTCATTTCTGAGAAATCTTAAAAACAGGCAAGGTGCCAGAGGACCGGAAATGAGCAAACAGTGTCCCTCTCTTTTAAAAAAGGGAAGAAAAAAAGAAACCAGGAAAAAACAGCCCAGCAGACTGACCTCAATACCAGAAAAATAGAAAGAACCTAGAGGAATCTGTTTGCAAGTATCTTGATGACAATGCAGTAATTAATAGGAACCAGCATAGTTTTGTTAAAATCAAGCCCTGCCAAACTTATATCTTTTTCTGATTTGTTCACTAGTTTAATAATTGGTGGGAATTTTGTGGAAGGAGCTGGGCATGTTCATCTTGGTGAAGAGAAGACCAAGGGGTGGCATGATTGCACTCTTTAGTACCTCAAGGGCTGCCACAGAAGGAGGGGGCATATTTTTCTGTTACCCCCAGAGGGAAGGGCCAGGTCTAATGTTTTGAAGTGTCAGGAGAATAGACTTTGGCCCTTTCCGCATGTGGGAAAGGAACCCACAAAAACGGGACTCACTGGACTTCTTCAGCGTCCAGGCGAGTTCGTTGGGACGAGGAGCAGTGCGGACTCGTCATTCCGCACTGCTCCAGTGTCCAAAATGGCGGCTTCTGGTTGGTGGAGGCTCTCCACCAACCAAAAATTAAACCTAAAGCCCGCCCCTGGCAGATCTGCAGGGGGCCCCCTAGTGCGTGCCTGCAAATCTGTACTGGGGCGCGGCGATGGAGCGACACAGAGTCATGCGCTCCGTGCTTTTTAAAAACCGCTAAAAAGAGGTTTTTAAAAAAGGCCCTGCAAACCCGTTCCGGTCACTCCGGAAACGGGCTGAGGTGCGGAACTGCAAAAAGTAGGGCCTCCCCAGTCCACTCTAAGGTCCCGAAGACCTCTGTCGGAGGTTTCCCCTTTCACTGTTTTAAAACCCGGTGCGGGGAAAGGGGCCCTTTGGGTTAATATTAGAAGGAACTTCCTGACAGTGAGAGTGGTTGGGCAATTGGACCAGTTGCCTAAAAGAGGTGGTGAGGTCTCCTTCTCTAGAAATTTTTTCAAAAAGTAGCCAGAGAGCTACCAGCTGGGAATGCTGTAGCTAGAGGTCCCCCCCATTAAAACAGGGGGTTGGGACCTCCCGGCCCATATAGCCCTTTCTTAAACCCATGATCCTATGAAATGAGACTGTAGTTATATAATTCACTGATAATGTAAACTATAATTTTTAAATTTAGTAAAATTATTTAAAAAGAAGGAAAACAATGTGTTTCCATGGCTGAGTGGGTATTCAAACATTGATCTCCCAAAAGCCCCCGTCAAATTCTCAAACCGCTACATGATGGTGGCTCTTTGTGCCAGAGACTATTAGGATAAGGGGCCATTTTGGGCCCCAACTATTTTTTGTCCCTCCTAAAATTTCCCCGGGACTGTCAACTGATGGCTTATGGACCAGCACCATTCCCTGGACCACCACTTTGAACAGCATTAATTTATAGCACTGTTTATGAATTTTTCTTATGCTTTGCTCCATTTCCCATAATAGATTCATCTCCCACTCATTATGAAGGGATTAGTGCTTTTTAAAAGTTGTTTCACTGCATGTTCCTCAGGAGATATGCACTTTTCTCATAAGGATTCTGTTACATGCTCTATGTTTAGCAATGGATAAATCTGCTGATTGTGGTTTCCCTCTGCTTCTTCTTTTCTGTTCCTTAATTCATAGAATCATGGGATCCTAAAGCTGGAAGAGACCACAAGGTCATTGAGTCCAACCCCTTGCCATGCAGGAACACACACTCAAAGCACCTCCAGCAAACAGCCATCCATCTTGTCTCTGCATCAGACTTAAGGAAGAAGAGGAAGAGTAGCAGTAGCAAGAGTAACCTCTCCATTATTTCTCACAGACATAGCTGTATTAGTCAGTTTTGCATGGAAAGGTGAGGGAAGTGCATGATAGGAAAGCGTCTTGCAGCGCCTTTGAGACGGGATGATTTATTTCTGCCTGAGCTTTCATGCGTATCAATCCCCTTCTTCAGATGCATTGAGGGAGTGATATTAAAGCCACAGACACTTAAAGACAGTGACACAGTTGTGGGCGTGGGAGAGAATGTAATAGGATACAGAAATTGTGACCCTGGCCATAAATTTTCAAAGAGTTGAAACAGGCCTTTCAGGTAACTTGTCTGTTAGAACTGAAGTGTGGAAGCAGTAAATCCGTTCACTAAAAGTCAGTATCCTTGGAGTTCTGACCTTCTCTGAGATTTCTTTTGTTGTACATGCAGTTGTGAGGAGTTGTAGTGTACCGAGAAACTGTTATGTCTGTTCAGACCTCTACTGGTATCTTTTAACACATATTTGTCCATATGTCTCTAACGAAAGCCATTTCCGCCCTACACTGTTATAGTGCTATTATTCCACTTTCAACATCCTGTGGAATTCTGGGGTTTGCAGTTTACACAGGCCACAGAGATCCATGGCTGAGAATTCTAAAGGCCCCTCCCTAAACTGCAAACCTCAGGATTCCATAGGATGTTGAAGATGGTATAATAGCACTATAACAGTGTAGTGCGGAAATGGCCTAAGGCCCATTCCCACCCTACCTGCTCCCAGCAGCTTCCTGTGGGGATGTCTGTAGAGGTTCTCCCAGGAGGGAAGTGCGACAGGAGGGCTCCCCTCTGAACCGGCTGCCAGGGGGCATGCAAGAAGTGCAATGGCCACCCCTCTTGCTTCTGCAGTGTACTGTCCCAGGCTGCACTGGGGCATTAAGTGCAACCATTGTGCTTCCTGACTCTCCACAGCTCAGGTAAGCATGTGCAGGCAGCAGGAGAGCAGTACAATCACTGGTAATTCATGGGGAAAACCCATCACTGATTTGCGGTGCAATCACGCTGCCTGGGCATGGGAGAAGAACAGGACCCAGGTGACGTCATGCAGAACCATCGTCCAAGTCCCATTCTTCTCTTGTCCCCAGTGCAGGACAATGACGTCCTGTGGAAAGGGCCTAAGTGTAGCTTGCTCTGATTTCTTTTTTGCGTCATACACAGTTCTGCACTTTTCTATTGGACAATTTTAGTTCCTTTTCCACTGATGCATACATTTTAAGGCACACTTTCCTTTTGTAGTGGCCAAGAAAGAGGCGAAACCAGGTTTCAGGGAAAAATCAAAAAGCCATTTATTAACAAAACCTTGCGCAAGGGCAACAGTTATTTCAGAACTGTTGTGTCCATTAATTGAGGCAGCATCACTATATACCTTTTGCCTTCTATGTCAGCAATCAATCATTTACTTAGCCCGCCCATCACTGGAGAAAAAGATCTTTAGTTAACTTTTCCATTACATCAGAAAAGAACAAAGAGTTAGTTCATAAGATGATACAAAATAATGGTAGGGAGTATGCCTACTCCCATTTAGTTCCCAGACCTCTGAATGTTGCAAGGCTATTCTATTCCTAGAATTTGAGATAAGACAGACATCTGCAATTTACTCAGGGGCACAATTCATTTCGCTTATTTTTCCTATGCAAGTGGCATTGGACTTAACCCCTTCACTTTAATATATCCTTCTTGTTCACATTTTTTTTGTTCAGGGAGTTGTATCACAAATTTCTGAGAAGGGAGAATACAGTACAACTGCATTGTGAAATTAGAGGATGGATAAACAGAAAGTTAGAAATTGCATTAGCAGAAAAATTTACTGGACATTTACGGATAACATAAAGAATGAATACCATGAATGACTTTGCAATAATTTGCTATCACTTTATTAATTCTGCCAATCAATTTAGAAAAGCTTACAGATCCCCTGAGATATATAATAAATTGTAGGGAAATCGTTTCTAAATATGAACTGATAATCATGTCAACAGTTAGGTTATAATAAAAAGTTTGTAAGTAATGAATGTGTAATTCTCACATTTGTGAATATTTTGAAATAAAAATTAAATTAAAAAGAAAAGAAAAACAAGTGTGTATCTAGTAAGCTCTGTCAAAATCCAGACCAAACAAACTTCTCTCCCATCCCTAGAGAATTCATGTTTATGAATTTTGGTGGTTTTTGCAGAGCTTGGGAGAGTTACTTTTTTTGCATGACAGCTCCAAAAGCCCTGATGGCTTTCATGTCAGTGGTGTACTGCTTTGGGCTTTTGTCAGAACTTCAAATGATTGTGCAAGGTGCCAAACCCTACCCCCAAAATAGATCCTGCTCCTTGAATACTTCCTTTGAAGTTCGGACTAAATTTTAGAGGTGATTCCTTGGCTCTGTGACAAAGAAGCTACCAACTACTGCTGTTCTCCCAAGCTCTGGTCCAGCATGAGATCATCTTCCTTTAGGAACTACTTGCACAAGAAATGCTCCCAGATACCAAAGGTTGTCTGGGTCCTAATCGAAGAATCTGTTAATTCTCCAGAATTCCAAGTTGCTGCCAGTGTGAACAAGCCAGTAAGATAAAAAAATGAATGTCTTTCCCTTTGTGTTTACTCTCTGTTGAAGAACCTGTGCCTCTCAATTATTTTACCTTATTTGGAGAAACAATTCAGGCTTCCAGAAGAACCCGCCAAAGTAAAAGCTGTGTCCAGAATTAGAGCTGTGTGTGTGTGTGTGTGTGTATTACTCCATAAAACTAACATGAGAACAGGCAACTTCATGCCCTCCATATGTTTTGGACTACAGTTCCCATAAGCTCTAACCACCATAGCCAAAGATCAAAAATTATGGGAATTCTAATTAGAGATGGGACAATCCAGAATTTTCCAGATCCGAATCTGGATCCGAATCCCTGGAAGGCTTTGGGAATCCATGAATCTCATGAATTTTGAATCTTTCAAATCCTTTTTTAAAAGAAGGTTTAAAAAGCAAGGGAAAGAAGGATAATCTTGGACAAGACACACTCTCTCAGCCTTGGCAAAAGCCTAGGCAAAGGCAAACCTCCCTCTGAAGAAATGTGGCCAGGACAATTGTCATAGTTTTGCCTCAGGATCTCCCCACATTGAAAATGACATGAAGGCCCTTTCTACACAGGCAGGAAAATGTGGCTTAATCCCACATTTTCCTGCCTGTGTAAACAGGGCCATACACTACAGTACAGAGATAATCCAGGTCAAAACTGGCTTTTCTTTGCATAACTCCTTCTGGCATCCTGTAGTTTGTAGTTTGTTGATGCACCAGTACACTTTAATTTCTGTAATTTCTGAAATTGTTAGCAAAGGCCACTATTACTCCAAGGGAAAAATTCACCTATTTGCCATCTCCCCATATGTATTTAGTCTCCCAAGTTTTCAGGTGTCACAGTCTGCCAGATTTTCAGGCATCCCGGTCTCCAACAAACTATTTGGGTGGCAGATTCAAAAGATTCGGTTTGCCAAGGATTCAACGATTCGGTTGGCCCATCTCTAATTCTAATCTAAAATATAGAAAGGGCAACAGGTTGCGTGCCCTTGCCCTAGTGAATGAAACAAAAGACTCGCTGTCCTGCTGTTACCATCTCTTTGCACTGTCAGAGCTGAATATAGCTTGAATTCAGCTCCACTGCTGAGCCAGGTCACTGCCTGTGAAATCTAGAGGTGCAGAAGATGTCAGATTGAATTCCATGGCTTCAGGCTTCTAACTGTTACATTCTGGAAAAGTCACTCTTCATCTGTTTCCACCAGATTTAATAAAAAAAAGTACAGTACTAGCTAGGCCTGTGAGTGAAACTTATGGCTCTGGGAGCTGTTCAGAGATTTGAAAAGTTACTTTCCTGGAATATGACCCCCAGAATTTCCCAGCCAGCATGACCAATGGGAATCTGCAGATATTTTCTGCATGGATAGATGAATCTGTGAGTTTCAATATCTTCCACATTCATTTTGATGTGAAAAAAATGAAATTGTTTCACCCCCAAATATTAAGAAAGGTGTTTAAAAAATGAACTGAAACAGACTTCTCATCTATCCCAGGTTCCATTGACTGTGTTACCAGTACATACATGTTCTTTACAGTGAACCCAATGTAGAGTAAACACAGAAGTACTTCATCTACTTGCATAGCTTCAATGTCTGTAGGTAGAGTCAATGCAGCTGATGCCATTATGAGGCTCTTGAGTCAAACGGAAAACTTTTATAACTGAATCAAGACAGCAAGCATGCAACTAAATGCTCAACATACATCCAATTCTTCTTCTGCAATGGACTGCAGCTATTTTGCATCTGCAAAACTGTCTTGCTGTTCCCCTGTAGGAAACTTACACAAGCTTAAGACACCAACAGGATTCTAGCCATAAAGATCTGGATCCTAATAGTCTCAATTGGAGCAACAAACCTATTGAATCAATGGGATTTGCTTACAAGTTGACTTGCCATTCCAGCATTTATTCAGTGGCTCTGCTCTAGTCTGAGATGCTGCTACAGGAAGGCAAAAAGAGTCCATTGCTCCCCGCTCCCAAATAAGAATTCCACCAGCCAGGAAATGTTCCTTCAAGTCCTCAAAGTTCTAGCATTGCAAAGAGTCAAGCACTGAAAATCTACCACACTTGGAATTCCTCCATTTGATGTGTTCATGTCCCCTGGCTATCTTTGCTTGACCTTTTTCTCCAGATGCCGGAATTGTATTTCTAAATGCCCAAGTGGAGGGTTAAGTCACTGTAATGCTAGAAATCTGTAGAATGAAGGAAATTTTCATTGAGAGGAAAGAATTTTTATTCAGGATGCAAGGCCCTTATTTTTCCCTCCCACAGCGTTTATACTGCTGAGGCTAGTGAAGACCAACCAAAAATATTTAAGCAAATACATCTTCCCAGAGTTTGGAAAAGTTAATTTTGGAGCTACAACTCTCTGAACTGCCCATGCTGACAAAGGGATTCTTGGAACTTATAGTCCATCAACAGGATCCCAGCCTCAAGATCAGTGTCTGACCAAAGGAATTTCATACCCTCCCACTGCCCCAATTTGGCAGGTACAGCAGCAATTAAAATCTTCTGTCATCCAACTTTTTCAGATGCATTTAAAATCTCCCAGTTTCTTGCTCCTCCTCCTCTCATTTCCCCGCTTTGTCCTCAGCTTACTTCAGTCACTACAAACTGGAGCTGTTTCCACACTACACTGTTATAGTGCTATTATTCCACTTTCAACTTCCTGTGGAATCCTGGGATTTGCAGTTTAGAGAGCAGCATTTAGAATTCTCAGCCAAACAGCTATACAAACCTCAGAATTCCACAGGATATTGAAAGTGGAATAACAGCACTATAACAGTGTAGTGTGGAAATGGCCTGAGCTAAAAATACAAACCATGCTTGCACGGCATTAATTGAGCAATGAGGGAGGGAGAGGAAAGGGAATAACCTTGCCCTTCCCACTAGATTCAGGTAAAAGCAAATTGCTGCAGGTTGTGTGTTCTTCTTCGCTAATCACTTTGGCCATCTTGACCACACGTCGTGGTTTTCGTCTGTGAAATGTCAGAGGGTGTGAAACTTTATGTACAGCGTCAGTGTCCTCTGCCTCAAGATGGAGTTAGCCCTGAACTGTAACATCATGCTTCCGTGTCAGTTGCATTGTAAGACTTCCTCTCCGCTGAGGGCAGCAGACAAAATGAGACCGTTTTTAGGTCACTGAGCCGCATCATCCTATAGACCTTTCTTTATCTCTGTTCAAAGTGCACTCCACAAACATTTCCCCTAATGAATGTCAGGCAGGTAGTTCATGAAAAGCCATCTGGCCTGCTGCGGACACGGCACTCCTTGCTATCAAGCACTCGTAATACTTCAAAGCAATTCAAAGCCCGGCTGATATAATAAAGTCTGCAGGGCTTCCGGCTGGGAAGGAGACCCAGAAGAGAGGTTGGTATCGTCAGGGCAGATTGATTCACCTCCACCTTGCTTTGCATTTGCCATTAGAAAGGCCTCCCAGTCTCTTCTTCCAGATCCCATTTGTGTTAATAATAACTAACCCAAGCGGCTATTTCCGGAAGCCAAAGAAAATAAAGAAGAGAAATGTGCCAGGCCTTGCTGAGATGTATTCTTTGCCTGAGAAAACACACAGAGAGAAACACACACACACACACACACTGCATTTGTCGGCTGTTGCTTTATAAAGATATAGAATTTTTGGGGTCGGTGTAATATAGCAGATCCATGTTGGGCCTTAATGCTGTTGTTTTTCTCCTTTATGACCTGTTGAGATGTAAGTGATTGAAAAACGGCTCCATTAAATTCCAGAGACGGCAGCTTCAGAGGGGGAGATCGGGAGAGGGTGGGAAGAAAAGTATAACCTACAAAGCTATAAATATTCCCTTTCAGTCCTGATCAAGGAAAGTCAGTTTATTGTTGCAACCAAGCATTGTAGCATTGTGTGGCTGAAGAGAGACCTGAAGTTCACAAAGTCTCCTTCTAACCAAAGTACCCAAGGAGATACCTGGACTACAGAGAATATTTAAAATTGATTATGCGTGTGTGCATACAAAGCTGCTAACTGACCTCTGCCATGGGCCTTTTCTTACTATGTCCTGGCTACTGTCTGTGGACTGTGAGCCACATCATTGACAAAGGCCGTTCCTGCACTACACTGTTATAGTGTTGTTATTTCACTTTCAACATCCTTTGGAATTCTGGGGTTTGCAGTTCAAGGAGGGGCCTTTAGAATTCTCAGCCAAAGAGCTCTGTGGCCTCAGGAAACTACAAACTCTAGAATTCCACAGGATGTTGAAAGTGGAATAACAGCACTATATCAGTATAGGCCCTTTCCGCATGTGGGAAAGGAACCGCGCAAAAATGAGACTCACCAGATTTCTTCGGTGTCCGGTTGAGTCCGTCGGGACGAGGAGCAGTGCGAGCTTGTCGCTCCGCGCTGCTCCAGCGTCCAAAATGGCTGCTTCTGGTTGGTGGAGGCTCTCCACCAACCGGAGAAGCTCACCAGCCTAAAGCCCGCCCCTGGCAGATCTACAGGCACGCACTAGTGCGCGCCTGCAAATCTGCACCGGAGTGCAGCGACGGAGCGACATGGAGTCGCACGCTCCGTGCTTTTTAAAAACCTCTAAAAAGAGGTTTTTAAAAAACATGCCGCGCAACCAGTTCTGGCCGCTCTGGAGCGGACTGAGGAATTGCAAAATGTATTCCGCCCCAGTCCACTCTACAGTGCAGAAGACCTCCGTCGCAGATTGCTCTGCACCGTTTTAATAGCCTGGTGTGGAAAGGGCCATAGGGTGGAAATGGCCCAAAATTCTTCGTTGGGATTCTACCTTATCTGTAACATAAATCTCCAGGGAGCCAGAGTGGTGTAGTGGCTTGAGAGCTGAACTGTGGGTGACAGCAACAATGGGCAGGTTTTCCCTGAAACCAGTAAGTCACCCACCAGCAGGAGATTCAACAGTCTTTTATTCAACCCAGGCTAAAACCAAGAGCTGTCTTGAGATTCCCACAAACCAGACGGGCAGAACAAAGAAAGGCACACACATTTATACTTTTCATAAGAAAATAAAAATAGTATACTAAGTTACATCACTTCTACCTAAGATCTGGTGGCATACAGGTAGCAGGGTATGTGCCTTGGCCCTGTCACATAGTAGTCCCTCTAATACATCGGTCACTTAGCACCTGTTATTTACTCAAAGTGGGGGCTGCTTACATTCTGTACTCTGGGAGTCTGGCACTACTGTCTTCTTTGTTATCAGGAGTACGCATTCCATTCCCAATGTCTATCTGTTTCCCAGGTCAGGCTGCTATTTCTGAAGGCTGGCATTTTTTAATTCCCAGAAGCCAGTCTTCATTGTTTGTTAATAACAAAGCAGGCTAGTAACTCCAAGAGCATTAAAGGGGTGGGAAGGTCTGCAAAGGCCTGGATAATATTTTTTTATATTCTTCTATGCTACTCTAAGTCCCTTCATTCTTAGGCTTCTCTATCATAGAGACTAGGGTTCAGATCTCCACTCAGCAGTGGAAACCTATGAGTGTTCTTGGACAGCTCACACACTTTCTATGGAGTCTCTACCAGAAGTGTATCTAGGGTGGGGCTACTGGAGCACATGCCCCTGGTGCCAATGGCAGGGAGCACAAAAAAGAGGAACTCCCCCACCTGTCCCCCACCACCCCATCCTCCCATTCCCATCTCCCGCCACCACTTGCTCCACCCCTGCCACTCTTTGCTCCACCCCGCCACTGCTTGCCCCACCCTGACTTCCCCCACCCATCTCACCCCCCACAGCACCCCCCAGCCCCTTGCCCCAGGCGCTGTTTTTCTTGATATGCCACTGCTCACTACAGATGCCCATTTCTGCCATAAGCTCTGCGAGTCTGGCAAAAAAAAAAAAAAAAAACTTCCTAAAAGCAAAATACAATCAAGAAAATCCATAAAACAATGGCAATTACAGCAGCAAAGTCAACATAAAAGACTCATACTTTGGAGCAGGTTTTTAAATGCTTTCATAAATCTTTTTAAGCTTATGCCTTGGTTCTTATTTATTTATTGAATTTACCTCCTAACTTTCCACTTCAGAACTCAAGGAAGTATATCTGGTTCTCCCTACTTCACCACCAGCTGCAACTGACCCCACCATTTTAGCTTTTCGCAACCATGCTATGCAGTAAAAAGGAGACATGTAGTAGTATTGAAAGAGATCGCCATGGTGTTCTGTTTGGGTATAAAAAGACACAAATGAATCCAACAGCACTCTTGAGATTAATTGGGAAGAAGATATTTCTAGCGTGTGCTTTTGCGGACTTGATCCACTTCATCAAATGCATGGAGCAAAGCCTCTGCGGACAGTGATATATACAAATGGAGAGGGAGTGTGAAAAGCAATGAAAATGCAAAACAGAGGGTGATAAGTAGCTATTTAATGATGGTCTTAAAAGATAGTTAAAAGGTGGGAGACAGGTTTTACAGAGAAGTTATAACAAGTCGGAATATATAGATAGATACAGATATAGATATATGTATAGGTAAAAATATATTTGTTGTTGTTGTATGTCTTCCAGTCATTCGCAACGTATGGTGATCTTAGAGTAAACCTATCAAGGGGTTTTCTGGGGCTGAGAATGAGTGATGCACCCAAAGCCACCCACTGGGTTTCCATGACTGAGAGGGATACCAACCGTGGTCTCCAAGGTCATAGTCCAACGCTCAGAAAAGTTGGGTGAGTTTTTTTGTTTGAGGGGGACTACACTTTCCCAAGGCCATGCTAGCTAGAGGATCAAAGGAGTTATGGTCCAAACCAGCATTTTTCCCCATGACCTGGGACACAGGTGGTGTTAGAAATAGGAGCTTTAGTATGTTTATATTCAGTAGATGCTAGTTTGCAGGTCTCTCTGAACGTTTAGACACAGCATACATTGATGTCATTTCCTGCTTGTTGACCTTAGCTTCACGGTATGACTTCCTGCATCAATTAGTTTGCATTATTCTGAGTTGGTTCATCTTCTGTTTTGTAGCCTACAGTTCTCTCTCTTCTCCATCTTTGAAAGCAAGGGTTCTTGCCCCTCTACTCTGTTCTAATCCTAGACAGGCTTCTTCTTCTTCCAAAACTGAGAAAGAGTAGAAATTTCTCATTCCCAGCCTAAGGTCATCTAGTAAGATGCATAGCCAAACAGGATGTTTTTACCTTGATCTCTCTGGTCCTAATGCAATATCCTATATGCCATACCATCTCTCTGAGGAGCACTGATGGACTCAGTAGGAGAGTCACACATCCCATGGAGCAATGATTAAACAGTAGGTTGTGGGGAGTGGACAATGCCATTGCTCTTGCTCACTCCCAAAGTAAATTCTTTCCACTTTGTCTTTTAATCACACTTTGAAAGTCATGTCTTAGAAAGAAGGGGAATAATAAACAGCTGTAGATAAACCAAGTTTTTGATGGCATTTTTTTTTAATTTGAAAGCTTCCTCTGAATGAAATACAAGCTTCACCAGCAATTGGTTATTTTATCTAATCCATTCCTTAGGGCTAAATTGACTGCCTCTTCCCCCCTTCCCCAAAAAGACTTTGTGTTTGGAATGATTTTCTGTGTTTTGTTTCCTTGGCAAAAAGAGCGGGGAAAGCCACCATCTTTTTTATCTGGCCCAGTGATAATCATTCAGTGAAGATAACCCAGAAACATTATGCAAGTCTTTTAAAGAAGGAACCGCAGCATTATCTTCTTCTTGTACACATCCACATTCTGCTATGAAAAGTTCAAAGTTTTCAAAAAAGAGAACAATCTAAAAAGCCCTCATGCTAAGCTGTGTACTTCCACGGATGTACTATGCTGATGCCACTCAAAACCAATGCTGTATAGCAATTCCCTAATGCCATCTCAAAGAAAATTCATCACATTAGTTTCCAGCAAAAGTCTTCCAACAAGCTGCACTCACCCATCTTCTACAACACACACCCTTGTAGGGATGTTACAGATACTAATGATATTTTATCCTGATGAAATAACTGTATTGATTTTAAGGGCCTTTCCGCACTACACTGTTATAGTGCTATTTCAACATCCTGTGGAATTCTGGGGTTTGTAGTTTACTGAGGCTAAAATGCTCTCTGGCTGAGAATTCTAAATGCCCTTCCCTAAACTGCAAACCCAAGGTTTCCATAGGATGCTGAAAGTGGAATAATAGCACTATAACAGTGTAGTGCGGAAAGGCCTAAAGTGTCTTGATTTTAAGTGTCACAATCTGGCCACAGTTCTTCACCAGAGATGTATGGTTTACCTCTCCACTAGAGATGAAATAGGAATTCATTGATTTCCTGACTGGGGTCAAATTTGGAGTTCCTAACTATAAATTGCAGTAACTTGTTAAATTGCTTAACATGCTTTAAGGCTGTTTCAATTAATTTCATAGTGTTTACATTTAAAAAAACAATGTTTAAAATGGTTCTAAATGGATTTTTAATGTATATCCCACTCTCGGATCTTCTGATATAGGGAAGGATACAAATACTTTAAAAAATGAAATAAGAATTATTAAACTTGTTGGTGTTCTATTTGCACTCCTAGAGGCGGGCAGAGGTGTTTCTGGGATTTTCTACCTCATGCTCAAATATAACTTGGGTGATTTTTGGATTCTGTGTGCCTTGCTGAATGAGTAGATTTTAGTGTGACATTTGGTCCTTTGTCTCAGGCAAAAATTGTTTTCTATTGGTCATTTACTGACAAAGTTGCAACGCTAGACCATTTCTACCATCAGGCAAAGTTAGTCAATTGCCTCAAGCAGCAGATTTGGGGTATCACAGAAAGGGCAACAAATAATTTCTTATTGTGTAAATTTTACTGCCAAAGCTGGGGAGAAGAGTTGGAATGTTCTTTCTTATGTGGCAAAATAATCTTTTACGTTTGGACATGGTACAACATGTCTTCCATGAACCAGGTGCCATTTTGTTTTGTGACTCAAGCAGTAAATTGCTTTAGGCAGGCATTGAGCATTACCTTCCATACTTTGGTTATCATAGGTGCTTGTTTTTTAGTTTTAGAATTTTTATTTATGTTCAAAAGGGTTCTCAGTTTCATCCAAGAAAGTTCCAGTATAACAAAAACAGGAATATAAAAACACAAAAGGAGGAAAAATAACCATATCAGTCATAAGTTTCTATAAAAGCTGGAAAAATGTTCAAATATAAGTCCTTTTGTAAATGCTGTCTATACATCATTCTTTCAAATGTTACAAGTTTTGTTAGATCTTCTATCCATTGGCTCAAGGGTGGGAAACATTATATTTCCAGTAGTAACATAGCAGTCAAAAGAGCATGAAAAAATCCCCCTGGCCATTTATTTATTTCCAAGAAACAGATAAATAATTCAGAAGAACATACACTTTCCTGAATATCAAGGAATTTTCCAATACCAAATTTACTTCTGCAATCATTGTTGTGGTTGTGTGCCTTCAAGTTGCTCCTAACTTATGGCACCCTAAGGTGAACCTATCATGGGGTTTTCAGGTATTGAGAGTATGTGACACATCCAAGGTCACCCAGTGGGTACCATGGCCAAGTGGGGAATTGAACCCTGGTCATTGTTCAACATTCAAACCACTACACCATGCTAGCATTCTCTCCCTCCCTCTCTCTCTATGTATGTGTGTGTGTGTGTGTGTGTGTGTGTGTGTGTGTGGACAGAGAGCTCAAGACCATACATATTTGAAGGACCCTGTCTTCCTATTTGAGCCCGCTCAAACTCTTGCACCTTCACAGCCACCTTTGAAGGAAACGTAAGAGAGGACCTTCTCTGTGACTGCTTCTACACTCTGGAACCCCCTTCCTAGGGAGTCTAGGAAGGGAGTCTAGTCTGGCTTACAACTTACTGTGTCCTCCTCCTCCAAAACATATGCGTTAAGGAAGCACTAGAAATACTGCATCCCCTCAGGGTATGGACATCAGAGAGATCTATGAATCAGAATGAAGACAGATGGAATTTGGTTACACCTCTATGGGAACGACTATGGGGAAAAAAGGCTATTAGGGAGGTTGAAATATATATATAAAAAAACAAGATAATTATTAATTTTGGACTTTTTATATTGATATGTTTAATGTTGGAGGTTACCTATTGGCAGTATGTAATAATATAATGGAAATAGAATGAGTAGGATAAGTAGGAAATTGGTAATGAGATAGGGTTTTGATATGGTTAATAGAAAAGTTAAAGACATTACATGTAATATATAAGGAACTAGAATGTTTATACTGAAGCAGAAAAATATTTAAGAAGTAATATTCATATGAAGATGTTATGTATGTTATGTATGTTTATATGTAGGTTATACATATTGCATATGTATTGTAAAATAGACCCGAACAGTTATAGAAGAAATTAGGGAAAATAATGGTTTCGCAAAATTAATAAGAATAGAAATATAGAGAATGAAATAGATATATGTTAGCTCTCACATCTTGAAGTGGGGGGAGGGGGAAAGGGGGGAAGTAAAGAAGAAGCTATTAGGAGATTAGGATAATTATGAATATAAGAAATAAGGGTAAATTTAGGACATTAAGGAAAATATGATAATTTAATTAGGGAAATAAGGAAGATATTATTTATGATATGTTATTGTGTGCTTCCTTTATCTTTCTTTCTGTTTTGTTTTTTCCTTTTTTGGCTCTCCTTTCTCTTTTAATAATGTAATTGAAATACTTAATAAAATATTTTTTTAAAAAAAATAATAGAAATACTGCATCCCCAACCATCTGCTAATTTAGAAATCCCTTTCTTGAAAGTACATTGTAGCAACCAATATACCCAAAAGAGCAAGATGCAGTCAGAGATCTATAGCCATACAAGTCACTGAATGTTGAAATGGATGGCCGTGGATTAGTCAGAACTAGGTATTCCAATTCTCTATTCCATTCATCTTGTAAACCTCATGTTTACTTATATATATGATATATAAAAGTCAGTTTTTTGTCTGTGTCAGGCAAAAACCTCAGATGATTGGCTGGGTCAAGTGAAGACCTCATATGATTGGCTACCTAACAAGATTCTATGGAATCCTGGGATTTGCAGTTTAGGGAGGGGCCTTTAGAATTCTCAGCCAGAGAGCTCTTGGGCCTCAGTCAACTGTGACTGTCTTGAATAGGCTGGTTGCTTTGGCGATGAGACCTAGCAGCAAGGAAGAGGGCAGTGTATTCCCTCAGGAACTCAACCTCTGTGTGTTAATAACTCTGAACAGAGATTGGATTGGGACATATGGGGAAAAGTTACAGGTACTTGACAACAAAGTTCAGAGAATTAGAGACACAGGACCTCAAATCTTTCTAACAAGTATTACCTATGAGAAAATAAAGTCCTTGGCAATGCCGGGTATATACAATGCTGGGTATATATATAATTGTTGTCTTGGAAACTTCTTTGGCCTCAATTAATGTCTCTAATATTAAGGGAACCTTGGAGGGTCATTACAGATGCTTGGGAAACTTGCATAGATCTTTGTAGCAGTCAATGTGGCTTTGAGATCCATCAAAATCCAATGAATTGAGTTTTCCAAATGAATTCCTTCTGCTACTGGAAACTGAGGTAAGGAAGCCACCATTTCATATAAGAAACTTAACAAGGTGGAGGGAACTTATTTTCTGCCACTCAAAAGGAAAGGACCCAAATCAATGGAATAAAGTTACAATAAACATTAGGAAGAACTTCCTGATGGAAACAGCTACTTAGCAGTAGAACAGACTATTTTAGAAGACTATTTTGTTAGAGTTTTTAGGTATCTCTTTTTCAGGGATGCTTTAGCTATGGTTTCCTCCAATGCCAGAGGGCTGGACTAGATGAACCTTTGAATATCTTTAAATGCTAAAATTCTGTATTTAAGAAAAAATATCTGGAAAACACCTACAGAGTGGTGAGTGAAGCCTAGTAACCAAGAACTTGGGGATGCTACTTTTTTTGTACTACAGCTTCCAAAAATTCTCAGCTAGCTTGGCCACTGGCTATATTCCTCAAGGGGTTTTGGGAGACATAGTCCAAAAAGATAACTTTTGCAAACTCTGATGAAGTGACTAAACTCAGAAAATTGCAAAATATGCCATCCACAAGAGCAGAGCAGGAATCTCAAGATGGTGAGACAGATGGCTGATGGAAGCAAAGTTGCTCCGCGTAAGATGCTGCAAGTCGTCTCTCCTATGAGGATTATGCGCCTCGCTCAGTACTTTCAGCATAGCTTATCAACACCACACAAGGCAAAGGAGTTTCTACCTCCCATCATTCGCTTTACGGTCTTTGCTTCACATAGCATGGGAACAAATCCAATCACACTCCAATTACTGAGAGGACCACTGTGGTGACGAGCCAGATGAAATGAACTAAAGTGTGCATTTTTATGAATGCATCATTAACATTATTTGCATACAATTTGCATGACAGCTGGGAAGGCCAGGCTGCTGCTGGTGAATATATTTTGCTTCCATATGGGATGCAAGGTGAGCTGTGAATTGTTGATGCTCTCTTTCGGTGGCCTCCTCTTCCTCCTCCTCTTTTCCAACCTGGGCTGACAAAAACATCTGCCTTTGCTAAAGCCCAAATGGTTAGATTATTGAAAAGTAAACCATCTAATCTGAAAGAGCACTTTTAGTCCCTGTGTCCAAATGTACACTGTGCTTTTGACCCGAAGTACAAACACGGATGACAAGAAGGGAAGGCTTTCTTTAAAAAAAAAAAAGGAAGAAGAACAGCTGGAAGGAATTTCTCTTTGAAAAAAGGAGGGGAAACAATAGTCTGTTCATTGAAACTATTGGGAGAAAGTGAAATGATATCACAGCCTCGCTTTGGTCTTGTGTAGCCCCAAGGGAAAGGCCAGAATGGGAGCGCCATCAAACATCAAATGAATGCTACAGCTGGAAACAGGCCTGGATGAACTGACTGAGTTAAGCTTAGATGTTGTGGTTTGTTTGTTTGTTTTCTTCTAAGTAAAGGTACAGTTCACAAGCCCTTGATTATATATACTTTGAGCCAAACCACCTATTAGAAATCTGTCCAACACTAGGATCCTATCCATTACTAGATAATCTTCCAGACCTTAACCCTTTTCGCATGCCATTTCACATGTGAAAGGCCCTTTGGAGCATCGCATGACTGTGAAGACTGTTTCACATGACGTCCTTGCAATCGCGCAATGCTACCAGGGCCAGTAGGCAGCGATCACAGAAAATATCATTTTCGGCTTCTTGCCAAAAATGATGCATGATCACACATCATTCCTGGGCCCCACACACACTTACCTTGCATGTGGAGCCTCCGGAGATGAGGCCCTCGCCTTCCTCCCCCAGTGCAGCCTGGGCAAGTACCTGGCTGCACTGCAGAAGGAAGCAGCAGAGCCCTCACGCTTCCATTCACCAGCAAGGAGCTGCTGTGGAGAAGAAGCAGAGGTGACGAGAGTGCCTCTCACAAGAGGCTGCTCGAGTGATCCCCGCGCACCCACGTCAGGACCAGGTAAGGTGCAGAAAGGGTCCTTATTTCAGGGGTAGCCAAGTTTGCTATGCAGAAAAATACAATAAAATCCCAAATGCACAAAAAAAAAGCCATACCCTTATTTGCTAATCAAAATGCAGAAGATACATCAGGCAAGTTTTTGAAGCTTCACTGGTTTCTTCATCAGACAAAGGTGTTAAAAAATCATGCAAGAGAAATAAGGGTTAGGATAAATTCATTGTATATTTAAGAGATTTTGGGTTGAGAAAATCAATATTTTCAAGACTAGTATATAGTTATTACTATGAACAACCTTAAAAATATAACATTTCTTTTTAAAAAAAGGCTTTCCCAGAGCCAAAGATGTTGGTTGACCAATATCATGAAAAGAGTTCTATGTGGGGATGGAAGGAATATTCCAAACCTCTTGGAAAATAGTGGCAAAACATGTTTTTCAGGTGCTGGGAAATCTTGAAGAAAAGAATCCTGGACAGACAAGAAACTTCACAGGTTGGGACTTATTCTGCATAAACTTTGCATGTAGCTTTTCTTGCATACAAAACTGAATTTTCTATACTATTTTGCTGCCCAACCCACGAAATGAAGAAACCACACACAGGGCTTGGGTTGAACTAGGGCAATTTATTAATATATGCCTAATTAATATAAAGCTGGAAGTGAACTTGATCTTGAACTTGGGCTTGAATTTAAACTTGACCATGAACTTGAACTTGAATTTATGACCAACAGCATGGGTAGGCTAAGGCAAGGGTCAGATCCAGACCTCTTTCCCAGCCCTCCTTGAGCGAGGTACTGGGCCCCAAAGCCAACCCATGAGGCTGGATTAAAACTTTGGCCGGACCTTTTCTGGAAGGCAAGCCCACAAACCGCAAGCCCCCCGTCTCATGACAGTAGGGGCAAGTCCCAGGCCCACCTCAAGGAAAGCATTTATCCTACACCAAAGGGTGCCATAGGTACTCACCAAAACCCTTGACCCCCCCCCACCAGCCATGGATAAAGACAAGTGTGGCTGTGGAGACCTATTTAATACCTAGTTGAGACACCACTTTGTAAAGCCAATTGCCCAATCCCTTGGCGCAGTGTAGGGTAGGCGAAAAACCCTCCCAAGGGGGGGGAAATTCCTACCCGGCCCTGAAGCGACCAGCAATCTTACACTGAAATCATAGGGTGGGAGGGTGGGTCGCCAGCAAACAAAGAGGCTGAGGAAGGGGCGGCGCAGCCCTAAAAGGGGTCTGCAGACCCCGCCCCTCCCCATCCCACCGTGCGACTCTTGTCACACGGTGATTCCATGGTCTCTTTTTCATGGGAGGACAGCAAATGTGTCCCCACCACCACCACTTGTGGTCACACGAGCAGTGGGAGACGAATTCTGCACAAAGATATTATGTTCAGTGCAGAAATGCTGTTTCCCATGCAGAAAATGCTATTCTCTGTGCAAAACAAAGCAATATACACATTTTATGCAGAAGAGTCTTGAATTACAGCATTTTCTGCCCCAGAAATATTTCTGCAGAAAAAAAAATGCTGTTTCTGCACAAAAACCAGTGTGCAAATTTTGCTTAGAATAAGTCCCAAACCATGAATAACCTTTGAAAGCTGCATAGTTTTCACAGACTTTCTTGTAACAAAATGAAAGTTGCTAAAATTAAGTGTTGCCTCTTTTGGATTAAAATTAACCAGTGAATTACATCCCTAGTTCAACAGATATGGAACAGCTTGGACTCTGCACCATTTTCCCTGAATTAGGACATGTACAAGGATGAATCTGTTGAGATACTTAGGCAAGGTAGATGATAAGTGGGAAAACCTCTGCAAAAGTTTTTGCTACTATCCAAACTCAGAAGGAAGGATTTAATAAACTCAATTGGGAGGGAATAATCCAGATGTGTTTCCCGTGAGTTCGGGGCTGTTAAAAACCAGATTGTTATTCTTGGTCTGCCAGTTGCTGACCCCTTCTCTGGTTCATATTTGCCTTCCCTTGTACTTGAAAAACGTGTTGTCTGTGCACTGCTCCATTGCGTTTATTGGCTTGACTAAGGCACTCTTAGCCCTTTCAAGGTCATTACTTTCCTAGTAAAAAGACAGACATTGGGCAAATACTAGCTGTGGTTTCATGTTTGACATTACCTGAAAGAGTCCCTGTGTCAGCTTAGCATCAGTATGTCATTCTGTTAACTCAGCACAGCTTCTCAAGACTTTAAAGCATTGCATCCTCTCTCTTCTAACTTTAACCCAGATAAAGAGCACTTGCAGATAAATGTCTTGCCTCCATTAAAGAGAGAGAGTAAGGTTGAATGGGCAGTTGTTGCTTTGTGTTAACCAGCAAGGTAAATGGCTGTTTTCCTCCAGTTTAGAACTGAGTAACTCAAGGATTGGCAATTTTTTTTGGGGGGGGGAGGTCCACAAAGACACAGGATTGCCGGGTCATCACTGAGATTTCAGGGCCAAAATCTGAGATCTAGGGGTGACCTCTTGTGATGTCACTAGAGATGGGCAACCCTTGGTGATGTCATTAAGCAGGATTGATCAAGCATCAACCACAGCTGTCTGGAGTATGCTAGTCAAAGTCATCTAACAAATATCAAGTCTAACATCAAGTCTAACAAATAGGAAAATATTTTTAGCCACAATGCAATGCTCTTACCTTGTGGTTCCTCACCCTGAAGATCTGAAAGGAGAGTCAAGACCCTGAAATCTGGCAACTCTAAACATGGGAATATGGCATAGAGTCTGGCATGATACAACAGTGAAAAAAGATGCTCACCATTCACCTGTTTGACATTCCTCACATTTGTAGCACCTATTAAAGGATTTAAAATATGAAGACAATAACCAGCATCCTGTTTGTGGCATACACACATATAACTGTGGCTTGCATGCATGTATATCTTTTTCTGGAAGGGCCTGAAGGGGCTTATTCTTTAGCTCTTACACCTCATCCAAAACCTTCCCCTAGTAGCTGTCCACCCCCAGGAAGGGCTGCTGCTGCTATTGCTATTGCTGCAGCTTCTGCTGCTTACCAGTGAGCAGAGGAGGGAGAAGGCAATTCAGAAGAAAGCAGTGCAGAGCTAGTCTGGGCTCCAAGGGAAAGGGAAAGGGAAAGGGAAAGAGGGAAAGGAAAAGGAAAAGGAAGGTACACTCCAACTGTGAGTACACTCTCATTTCTTTCCCCTCCCAAGCCCAAACCAGCCACTTCTTCCTCATCTGAATTGACTTCCACTTCCTTCCCTCTCTGCAAATAAGCAGCAGCGGCCATGATAACAGACTAGGGCAGTGGTTCTCAATCTGTGGGTCCCCAGATGTTTTTGGACTTCAGCTCCCAGAAGCCCTGAGCATTGACCATAGTGTCTGGGGCTTCTCGGAGCTGAAGTCCACAAACATCTGGGGACCCAAAGGTTGAGAACCACTGGACGAGGTGAGGAACTGCCAAGGGTCGGGGGGGCACATGGAAATTCATGAGCAGAGTGTAACATTCCACCTGCTTGATCAAGGTTCTGGGTCAGTGACTTCATTCTTCTGTATAATCATAGCTGTCTTGATCTTTCGCAAGATCAGTTAAGCACAGCATAGTGCTCTTTGCCAGTTAGTCACTAGCAGGCCTATAAGCAGGTGAGAGATGTGAAGGAAGGATCAATGCAAAGACTGCTTATTTTGGAGACTTTTCTCCTAAATGATTAGTGCCAAGTTGCCCACAATGTATTATGTATGTTTGGCTTTTGTTTGTTTTCGTTTACATTTGCATTCCATCCTTCTTCCAGAGAGCTCATGCATAGGGCTCCTCTTTATCCTCACAATGATCCTGTAAAGAAGGTCAGGCTGGGAGAGAGTAAATCATCCAAGTAGGAAAGCTGTGATCCACCAAATGTGGCTGGACAACAGCTCTTGTCATCCCCTGCCACCAAAGCCAGTGGTGAGTGCTGATGGGAGTTGTAGTCCAACATCAGCAGGGCTGTGAAAGACCCACCTGTGAAGGCTCATTTGTGCCTAAGCTGGCATTTAACTTCAGACCTCTCCAAGCCCAGTGGCATAGCAAGACCTTTTGCTGCCCAGGGCCAACCAGCCCCTGCCCCCCCCAGCTAGGCCACTGAAGGAGAGGGAAGGACAGAAACCGCCATCACACAACGTTCCTGGCAAATGGCTACTAGTCTTGGGCTTTCAGGAGTTTGGGGCAGGGCAAAGAGAAGGAAAATATGTATGTTCCATTTTTTTAAAAAAAAATGGAACATATATATTCTATTTCTCACTTCCCCCCCAACCACGTCTCTGACTTGCCCCCCTTCTTCTCTCAGTTTCTATCTTGCTGTTCTACACACGCAAACACACCACACCCCTGCTTTGTCCTTTTGTCCAGCTCTACACATGCAACAGCTGCATTGCAAATAGCCAAAGCATGCAAGGAAGCTAGGAGCTAGCTGTCTTTTTCAGCGTTTGTTTGGACTCTGATTTTTTTCCCCTTCTCTCTTTCTCTTCTCTTCCATCTGTCCCTAACCCATTCCATGAAAAAACTACCCCCTTTTTTTTTAATGTTGGTGAGGGAGTACTCATACCTTCAGCAAATTATTTAAATCATCACCAAACAAGAAAAAAGTAAATAGAAAAGGCTACAGTGCAAAGCAGAACTGCAGCAGTAGATTTATTCCTGCTTTTCAGTGTGAAGATGGCAAAGACTGGGGGGAAGGAGGCAGAAAGTGGAAATAAAAACAAGTTCAAGAGAAAACAGAAGAGCTTGTTTTGAATGAACAGGGAAAGAGGTTCTGCAAGAAAATCTGCCAGGGAGGAAAGCTGACAGCTCCCCATTCTTTGGATGGTGACTCCCCAGGATTTTTACCTGAGCGAGCCCTTGATCCCAACTCCCCCCCCCCCAATGCACAGACACACTCCCCTCTTGTGCAGGAGCACCTTGTTCTAAGTATTTGTCCACCAGCACCACCCATATACCGCCTGGGACTATTTCTGAGTTCTCACTCAGCCTCGCTTTTGCAAAAGTGGTGTTTTTTGTAGGACTTCTGCAGGGCTTTTGCAAACTGTGTGCATGCTCTGCCTGTGCAAACATGGTGCTACCTCACTTCTCCACGTTTCTTCTCTCCCCAACTCACTGGTGCTGCCACCAGTTTCCTACATTCTTCTTCTCCTCTCCTCTCCTCCCCTTCCCACTCACATGTATACCTGCCCTCCCTTCGTTTTGAAAAAGGGAAACTTGATGGACACGTTTGCTTACTTTCTATATGTATATTATGTATAATGGGTATACAAAAAGGTGTCTTACGTTTTGGGCAGGACATGCAGAGCTCGCCAGAGAAGAAGTCAAGCTATAAGTGCCCAGTTTCTCCAACTCCCTGTCCACTGACACACACCTCTCCCCTCTCCCTTTGGTGCTTCCACCAACTTTCCAAGTCTGATCCTATCTCAGTTATCAAGCTGGGTTTCCCTCACAGTGGGGCATGGAAGGGAGAAAGGAGTCCCTCTGCCTGCTTCCCCCACCCTCGCCTTCCACTGCCACCTCCTCTTCCTCCAGTGTACCTCCTCCTTTGCCTCCCCCTCTTCTGTTTTCTCTTGAGCTCCCCATGCCAGCCTTGCCACTCTTTTGCTCACCCACTGTGCCCAGGTGGGGTCTCTTCCATGTGGTTTCCATTAATTCCCCAACTCCCCTCTCCAGCCACCCTTTTTCACTCACCGCTACCACTGCTGCTGCCACTGTTTGCCAGCACCAGCCAACTTTGAAATGGGCTTTTTCTCCCTAGCCATCTTCTACTTCTCCAGCTGCACCCTCCAAAAAGTGTCGCCAGGGGCAGACTGCCCTTCCCGCCCTCCGCTAGCTATGCAACAGTCCAAGCCACGTCTATTATGGAAATCATTGTACCACACTAGTTGTATTATACTGTATTATGGTTTTAAAAATTTACTACTATTCATGGAGATGGGAGAAGAAGGAGAAGAAACTCTATGGTGATGTTGATGCGTGTGATTTCTTTTATTATTTTCATAGCAACATTGCCTTGGAGTTATGCCTAGAACAGACTGCAGAGTGAAATCCGTCCCTTTTTTTCTCTTTTCTTTGGATCTTGCTGGATTCTGCTTCCCTTGCTATATTTTTATAGAGACAAGAAAACATAAATGGGAATTCTCAGCTGTTTCAGCCTCCAAAAGTGAGCAAAGTCTGAGGGGAGGCATGAGAGCGGCCTACATGCATGTTTAAAAAAAAAAAAGGAAAAAAGAGATGTTTCACCAGAGGACAGAAAGAGATCATTACCATTAGTCAGCAATGATAGGAGAGAGGAGTCAGTTTGCTTAAGGCTGCAAAAAAAGGAAAGCAGAGCGTAGCAAGCATCAGGGATAAAGCTTCAAGAACACAAAATGGAGAGCAAAGCAATTCAGTGCAGGTGTGGATTCCCTGAACTGGCATCAAGGTTGAGCTTCTCACATTTCAGAGAAGGATCATTGCAGAGCACATGTCCAGCAATGCAAAGTATTCTAAGTTCAATCCCTAGAGTCACCAATTAATTCAGGTGGAAATAGGGATGTGTATCTTGGCTTATTTCATTCCTGCATGCAAGAATAACGAATTTCATATGTTTTGTTCCCTACTGAGTGAAATTCTAGAAGATTTTGTGTCATGACATTTTTTTCACACCTAGGGACTTTTTGTGAAAAATTCATTTTCCCATTAAAATGGGATTTTAAAAAAAAAGAGAGGGGGGGAATTGTTTTGCAGAAGCCCCACAGCATGGTGTGTAAAAAACTGTATTTTGCACCAGAAATGGCATTTGCAAAAAATTTGGCCTAAAAGATTTTTTTTTTAAATAACACAACTCTTCTAAATTAAAAAAAAAACAAAAAAAACAACTCACAGTGTTTGACAATTTCTCTCAATGGGTTAAGATACCGTTTCTCATTGAGGATGAAAAAAAGTGCAAATATTCTGTACATCCTCTGGTTACTTAGGAAAGTAATGGGAAATATTGTGAAGATCGTAATAAGGTAGTAAGACTGCTTTTTTCCTGAGACCACAAGACACATTGCTAGTAAGAACAGACATACTAGTTGCTGAAGACAGGCTGAATAGGAGGCATGTTCATAGAAGGCTTGTCCTTACTATAATTCCCCAGAATCTCCTGTGGCTGTGGATTCTGAGAACTACAGTCCTGAAACTGCTCCAGGTTCTAGTGACATAGACATACATTTTGAATGAATCATAAAAGAATGTGGGCTGCTTCAGAAAGAGTTGAGATTTGCACAGAAAACTTTAAAAAGTTGCTTTTTTGGATGATTATGTCCAGAGTCACCTAGTTAGCATGGTCTTTTCCCAAGTTTTGGAATTGTGTGAAACAGACGTCCACTGAAGCGACCCAAATTCATCAATGTTTCAAGCCTGCTTTAGAGATACACAGAGAAAGACAAAGAAGATTTCTGCAAAAACTGATAACTTTTTTCTGAACTCTCTATATAATAAAATGGTGGCGAGGGAACAGGAGTAGGTCTTAGATTCTCTGCTGTGTAGGTAAACATATGTAAAGTTACATAGCATAGAGGATGATATAGGATTCCAGTACATATTCATTTTCCTTTATCACTGGGTGATAAGGGTCCACTCCCACTAGACGCCAGAAGTGTGTCTACACCCCTAACAACCTCCAGCCTCTAACAGGCAGTGGAGGGGATAGGAATATTGTCGGGTAGCCCTCCATATTTCAGTATGGGACATGTAGTAGTAGTTAATTAGTTGCTTGCTTGTAACCAAGGATGGGAACCAGAGACCGTTAGGTAAACAAAGCTAGGAATGCAGCACTGATAGGAACTACCAGCCGAAGCTGGCCCTTCAAGGTCTCTTGCTGTGGGAAGAGAAACTTTTGCTTCTAATGTTTGGATTTTGCTAGTTACTTTCAGTTCGCTCACAGAAGTCCTGTACAACACATCACACTCCTAATAAATAGTGTATTAGCACTGTTACAAAATTGTGTGTGTGATTTCAGTTCCTGACAAATATGGCCTTCACCCCAATATAACCATTCTGTATTCAACAGAAAGGAGGAAGAACACTGATGCATACAAAAAAGAGCTATGTGTTTGCCTTGAATGAGACACTTGTCTGAGCAAGGAACTCCCAGCTCAAAAGTATCTGGATGGCCTTTCTAGTTTGTTTATTTATTCCACCTTCCCTTCTCTCCCTCTCTCCCCTTTCTCTCTCTCTCTCTCTCTCTCTCTATATATATATATATATTTCCCACTTTTCAGAAGAATCACTGGGCAGATAGCAACAATGTTGGTAGCCATAAAACAATGAAATCCAATAGAAGTGCATGCAATAAAACTAATAAGCCAGTCAGCAATAAGGAGAAATTGGTGCAGCATTGTATGCCAACCCTATGGATAATCTATTTTAGGATTTTCTTGGCAAGGTTTGTTCAGAGGGGGTTTGCCTTTGCCTTCCTCTGAGGCCTAGAAAGTATGAATTGCCCAAGATAACCCAGTGGGTTTTCATGGCCAAGCAGGGAATTGAACCTTAGTCTGTAGAGTCATAGTCCAGCACTCAAGCCACATTGTCTCTCTTCTTTAAACTTTTTTTTTATCTTTAGAGAGCCAGAGTGGTATAGTGAGCAAGTCACACACTCTTAACCTCAGAAAAGCTTGTGATAGGGTGGTCTTTAAGGTCACCGTAAGTTGGAAACGACTTGAAGCTCACACAAAAATCTGTCATCTTTTTTGTTTTTTTAATCTTTATTTAAGAGTAACTGCAGGGCCTTCTGGATTCCATTGGAGTCTTGGCTCTGGGAAAAGGGAAAATATTTGAATCAGCACTCTCCTGCTCTTCTCCAGACCTAAACACACACACACACACACACTGACAAAATAGTTAGAAAACAAAGCAATGAATTTAAACAGCAAGTTGTTCAACAGCAGGCAAATAAAAGCACAGAATTATCAGCTCTCCACTACCAGAAATAACACAGGACAGAACCCCAAAATCTGTTATTTTATTCTTCCGACCAGAATGAAAGCCTGAGGAGATAGATTTGTAGAGATAACTTATAAATCTCAGATTCTGAGGAAAATTCAGCTCTTTAGCCCAGACTTGCTTTCTTAGGACTTAAGTTCCATCCTCTTGCTCCAAACAGGCTTAACCCTGTCACTGCATAAGATACCAAGGAGTCTAAGAAAACATTTCATTAAAATAAAACATTTCTATCAATATTCATTTACCTAGAGTTCCCATCTTCTTCTATTTATTTATTTATGAATGCATGGCAACCCCCCCTCCAAAAAAATCTTTCTTTAACTTTCTTGTACAAGCGGAGCAACAGATCGATTTTTAATTTTGACTCTCAGTCTTGTAGTTTACTGAGACCCAAAAGCTCTCTGGCTGAGAATTCTGAATGCCTCTTCCTAAATTGCAAACCCCAGGATTCCATAGGATGTTGAAAGTGGAATAATAGCACTATGACTGTGTAGCGTGGAAACGGTCTTTGAGTGAAGGTGCTGGCTTTTTAGTGAAATCACTCCTGACTGCACCCATCCAGAGCAGCCATCAGTTCCTGCATAGGAAGCAGTATATGGAAATTTCATTTTGCAACACACTTTTGTTAAGCAGCAAGGCCTCCTATTAACAGTGTTTCTCAAAACTTCCTTTACCACTGACCCCCTTGAAATATCTTTTGTTGCTGCAGCTCACCAGAACTTAGCTCAAGGCTGCTTCCAGCCATATATGCGGTTGCAAGAAATGTCATGTGGTTTCTCTCAGCCACTCAGAGTCAATCACTTGCTTGTTCTCAGGATGTGCAAAAGTAGTAAGTGATGAGTGCATTTTTCACTATCAGCTTCATAACTCTTGAATGGTTTCTGATATTCTTAAAAAAAAAAACTTTGTCCAAATGATGTCTGCCCAGCAAAAGACTGCTGCTCTTTGAGATCAATGTATGACCATCTGTCTGTCTGTGAGGACATTGTGGCTCCCCAGATGTCCACAGACCCCAGGTTAAGAACCATTGTTCTGTACCCCCTTTGAAACTTTAGTGCAAAGCAAAGCATACCATATTTGCCGACGTATTAGATGCACCGGCATATAAGACGCAACCCATTTTCAAGGGGCATTTTTCAGGTGGAAAAAAAAAGTTCCCTAGTGAGGGGAATTAAAGGAGTGCTGCACCAGGAGAGGAAAGGAATGAAAAGAATGCTGCACCAGGAGAGGAGGAGAGTCAAAATGCACAGGAGAGGAGGAGAAGGTAAGGAGTCCTTCACCTGGATTCCACTACCCCTTCCTTTCCTGTTTGCTTTGGCAAGGAGAACTTTGGCTCTCAGTTCATTCCTTATGATTTTAGCATTACTGTATTTGCTGGTGTATAAGATGCACCCCATTTTCAAAGGGTATTTTTAAAGAAAAAAGTGTGTCTTATACACCAGCAAATACGGTACTTTGTCTCCAAAATTTTGTAAACTTGTGAAGCTTATGCTGTGTTTTGGAGAAACAAAATACAAAATGATGTGTACATTTTGAAAGTATAAAAGGCTAACAGCACATACGATTGAAAAATATACACAAACACACTTTAGATAGTGGGGAAAAAGCAATGCATTAGGAAGAAGGCTTTAAAAGAATAAACAAATTAAGGGGAGAATGAATAGAAAAGGCATATGAACTTCCAAGCAGGAGTTGAAAACAAAATCTCAAATCCTAACACAAAGGGTGAAACAAGAAATGGCTGTGCTTTGGAGAAAAACACTAAAATTATAGCTGAGCGTCTTGCATTCCTACAGGCAACTAATCACAAACAAGGCCATATTAATATGTATTCTTTCATTTGCAAATACTTTATGTCACTTTTCACTTGCTTATGTATAATAAAAATCCCCCCCAAAAAATTAAATAAATAAATAGACAAGTAATTTGCCACCGTTTGCATTAATCCAAACTTGACTCTCATTTCATCAGGCAGGTTAATTGCCAACGCAACAGTGCAATTGTCATGCCTAGAATTCATCTGCTTTCAGCATACCCATCATATCTCCTGAAAATGAAGCACTGCTCTAACAACTCTTGATCAACTGGGTGTTGCTATTTTTTGTTTTTTAACGATAACAAAGGATATTTCTCTTCTTACACCCAAAAGAAAACTCCCTGCCAAGGACATCAAGATTTCAAACAAATATCAAGGAGTCCCCTCTGAGGCCCATCCAGTTCTGAGTAATCTCAGGGCTTCCATTAGGGAGATCCCTGCTCGTGAAGAGCGCATCTTGCAAGGATACCAACTCTGTCGGGACCCACAGTCTGAACTGCTGAGTCGTCTTTGAATTATCTAGCCTTCTTTAGGAAACGTTGTGGGAAATCCAATTAGATTCTTTCTCAGAGGACTTCATGTGCTCTGAGTTAGTTTCATCTCAGACTTTAGATATCCTGCTGGAATGGACTTTTATTTTATTCCAGACTTACTTCTGTACAATTTCTCCACCAGGTGGTTCTGCGAGGTTATGAGACTTGCTTCACCCTAGGAATGTGCCACACAGTGCCACACGGACCTACTGGATGCCGCAGGGAAGTTTATAAAAGGGGCGTGGTGTCAACAGCTCTTTTCTGTCCTTTGTCCCTGCTGCCTGGCTTTCAGAATCCTTTTGCCTCTGGACACAAGCCTTTAACATACTGTTGGTCAACATGTCTGCTATTTCATGATCAACCATGAAAGAATGAGACCAGACACAAATTTGAATAATAAGGATCATTTTATTTAAACTGACCTATTTAGAGTTGTGTTTGCCTGGAAGGGAGCAATAAGGGGGAGCAACCTGATTCAGGTTCAGCTGAACCACACGGTAATCTCCTCAGCCTTCCCATGGGCAAAACACCTCAGCCCCAAGGGCAATCCAAATTGTTTTGGTTGCTCCCCGGCCCGGCATAATTGGAGATTCTCCCAGTGGACTCCCACCCAAGCCTCAGGGTTCTACAAGTGAGAGTCCAAGTCCCAGGTAAACCTTAAGAGCGGCCTCCTTCCCTGAACCCTTGGGATGCAGGGCCCTAAAGAGGGAGTTCCAGAGCCCTACCTTCCACCAAAAGGGTGCTAATAGGTGAATACCAAATTCTTATTCTCCCCGCTCTACCTGGCAAATGAACATCTATTTAAGACCCCAGCCCAAGCCAACTGTCTATATGAAATCAGCTACAGTATGGGATAGGGAAACCTCCCCCCAGTAAAGAGGAAGGGGGAAATTTCTATCCAGCCCCAGAGCAATGAGATAAAAACACAGTGTATTGAGGGTGGGAGGATGAGTTGAGCAAACAATCCAGAATTATACATGCCAGGGTAGACTGGCATAAAATAGCCCAAGCTCCACCGTGGCATGTGTTGTGATTTGGCACTAAGCACCAATCACAGCCACACCCTGCTCTCTAACATGGAGACCATCAAAATTTTACCCTCCCCTGCAGCAACTGCATTGCACAGGTCCAGGTAAGTATAATACATCTTTTTCTTTTCTAAGCAGAACTCATTAGGTATAGTAGTGATGGAAGCATAATGCATAGATTTCTGAAATACTGTAGTATACAGAAAAAGTCAAGCAAATTAAAAAACTATGGACTAATCTTGACATTATGTTGAAAAAGATTGATATTCAGATGTTTTGATACCATATAATCAAACTGTGAGCAGTTGGAGGCCCATGAGCCAAAGTCTACCTTGCTTGCAACTTCCTGCTGAATGCACTTACCAACTGTGCCTTACCTCCTCAACAATCACTTTGGTGTGGCTGAAGGTCAGGTCAGGATGAATTGTATGGGGGTATTTGGTTGAGAAGGGAAATCAGAGGGACACAAGATGAAAAACCAGATGAGAAATAACATCCAAGGCAGATCTGGTGTAAATGATAATGGGAAAAAACCCTCTACATTAGAAGGATAGGAAGTTTGGAAGAAAGACAGTGGACAGTATTCTGTGTCAGCTACTTAGCTAAGTACATCTACATCAATGTACTTAACTAAGTATCTCTTGGCTTGAGGTACTCCAGGCAAACCTGATGGAAGCATTATTCACATTTGATGGAAGAATCATTCATCAATGCTCCAGGTGCTGGTAGAATGGACCAGTTTCTCTCCATGCAGCTGATGTCCACTAGAAGAAGGTGGAGGAGGGGAGTTATGATAGTGGCTATAGTGTTACAATTGTGAATATAGAACAGTTGGCTAGATTTACTCTTCAATAAATGTTCTGTATTCATGATTACTGCTAAGTCATAATTGTGATACTATTGCCACAATTATAACTCTTCCTTCCCCAACCTACTTTACCAGGCATCATCTGAAGAGGATGAAGGAGATCCATCTTGCCAGAAATTGGAGCATGAGTGAATGACTTTTTGTCACATTGAGGGGATCAGACCAGGAGAGGTTATTTAATTACATAAACTTAAATTGCTGATGCAGATTACTGGTCAGTGTTCATAACTAAGCAAACCCATTGGGTTCTTTGTGTGGAGCCATGGCTATCCAGTGAGCAGGGGGAGATGAGAAGGACAACACACTGGCCACCTGTGCTCTGTTGCAGACATTTTTGTGGCTGCTAGAGCCACCATTGCCACCAGCAAATTTCACGTCTGTGGCGGCATGATGAAAAAATGAATGACATTTCTACACTAAAATAATTTACACCATTAGTTCTTAAACTTTTCTTTACTGGGGTCCCCCTTGCTGGGGACCCCCAAGATTTAATTCAAGATTTAAATTTTTAAAGATTTTTTTAAAAGCACCTAAATTGAAAAATTACCTGGATTAATTTTTAAATATTGGAGTCGGGGTTCCCTAGGGCTTTGGAGAAAACTTAGTAGATACCTAGAACCACCCAAGCAGCTACATAGAGCCTGCTTCCCCCTGTCCTCACCTAGACGTTTGCTATCTGATATGGGCTATTGTTGCTTTTTCTTGTTGCCATTCCAAGATTGTTTCTGTAATCCCAAACAAGTATAATTCCAAACAATAACAGAATTCCCATTAATCTTAATCTGGACTGACCACAAAATCAAGCATGCCACAGTACAGAGGCCCAAGCAGGGACACTTGATCTGTAGTTACGGGGGTAGCAATCCACTTTCAGTTTTACATCCACTCCTTCCTTCAAGTCATGAGGGATCGCTCCTGGTAACAGACACTATCCTGATAGAGGTTCAGTACTGGGAGATCTTCTGTACAATGTGACCCAGTAGTGGAAGGAGCTTCTGCAAAAACAAGAGCAGATTTGCCACTCTAAAGCAATAGATCCACAGGGCACCCCTGGGTCCCAGTATTCCAAATACTCTGCAGTGCTGTTTAGCATAAAGGTGGAGAAAGTCCAGTCTATGGAGCCTCCGAGTTTCACTATGGCAGCCTCCAAGCCTCATTTTTGCAGCCTCCGAAGCCTACCCACTAGTGCCCTGGAGCTCCTTGAACTCCTCCTTGATGTGCTTTTTAGGCAATGTTTACCCCAAAACTGTATTAAACACTGAAAAATGTCCTCTCATCCACTTCCACACAGAACCTCACCCCAGAATCCCAACCTTACCCAAAGTAATTCCACATTCAGCTGTCTATTGGCCCAAAGGGCAACCAGAAGTGACATCATGCCACTTCTGGCTGTCATTTCGGCTGATATGCAGCCAAATATGGAGATACAGTCGGGATTGGCTGGGCAGGTATGGCCTATGGAGAAGAGATTAGGGGAAAATTGCCCCTCCATGCAATTTCCCATCCCAGTCTAGCTCTGCCTCTTTTGCCTGCCAAAATTTTCTGATAGGCAGCATGCATGACTAATAGCACTCGGCTGGACATACTTTTAGAGGCAATCCAGGAATGCTATATCACAAAGAGCTCTGAGAAATGGACAGGGGAAGATGAATTCTCCACTTCCAATTAGCACCTATCACTAAGTCACTTTTCTCGTGCTGTCACAGCTGCCTGTCAGCATAACATTCCCATGCTGTGTCTTGCAAAAGGTTTAGACATTCTTCCTCCACCCCTTCCCTTCTGCGGATGCTCTCTCTTGCTATTCTCTCGTTCTTTGTTCCATTCCTGCCACCTTTGGCAGGAAGCAATCTTCCATCTGTTATTTCATTCCAAAATGTCACCTGCCTATGACAAGAAAAGTGTTTATTTTCCTTTTCCGTCTTGGTTCACCTGGCTTTAAAAGGCTGTGCAATTCTCTGTTTTGCACAATATGCCACAAAATTGCCTGCTAACTTCCCCAGGGACAATAAGTTTTTAATTTTGATAAGTTAGTTTTGTTATAGACTATGGCAGCAGGTGGCTTCTATGTCAGTGGAACTTTGGAGGAGCTATCCAAGGTGCTGAATTGATTGGGGGCCATTTTAAAACCCGAACCTAAAACTCAGAGCGGATTCATTGTCCTGCTGACATGGAAGCTATCAGCTGCCGCTGATGTTATATGAAAAGAAACAGAATACAAAGATCGGGGGGGAAATAAGACACTGGCTGACATCCTGTTAATGAGTTGTTATGGTGCAAGCCCAACTTACATCATCATAACCCACCTCCCAGGTTGTTGCAGAGGACAGAATTCTGTTCCAACAATGCAATGTCCCTCCCCAAATCCACATTTCAGCGTTGCATTCTCTCAGAACAGTCATTTTTGCATTGAGGGAGAGCGGAGAGAACAGGAAAGATGCAGCCAGCTATTTTCCTTCGTCCTAGGTGCACAAGAATAACACAACCTGCAGAGACCTCCCAAGGACTCTTGAGAGGTCCCCAGGGGATATCTGTCACAGTGTCTAAATAAATGAAAATGGCTGGACATGTCTCTGCTGTTCCTCCTGATCTCGACCAACTCAGAAATGGCTATCTTGGTCAGGGCTGCCACATTGAAAAGATGATTTAGGGGAAGGTTTCAACTAGAGATGTATTGTATCTATGGGCCAGAGCTATATCTCCTGAGGCAGGATCTTAGCCTTCATTTTAGGTGGTTGATTAATCAACCGCCTGTGAAACTGAAATAAATGGAACTCAATTTTCATATTACCAAATCTTTAGAACAGTTGACTTTTTGAGATTTGAAAAGAAATGTCAAATAAGTTGCCATTTTGCAAGGAAAAACTACTATTTATTGTTAGAAGGAAGACCTGTCTTAATCATTCTGGTCAGTACTGTATATCAGCTACTTAGTTTACTTAACTGTACTTGACTAAGTAGCCTCTCCAGGCCTAACCCTCATGGCCCCCCCTCCAAAAAAAACAGCTTGATGGAAACATCCTTTATCCATGCTCTGATCACCAGCAGAATGCACCTCCTTCTTCCCATGCAGCTGATGCCCGATAAAGTAGGTTGGACAAGAGAGTTACAATCATGGCAATAGGGGCACAGTCATGACTAAGTAGTGATCATGAATGTGGAACAGTTGTGGATAAGTAAGTCTAGGTACCTGTTCTGTATTTATGACTGCTACTCAATATACTTGGTATACCTAACTAAGTAGCTGATAAAGAATACAAAATTTTAAAAAATGCATTTTTACAGAAACATCCTTAAACTTAGTCTGTCCATTTGGACAACTTATGGAAACACCCACATCAGAAAGGCCTTTATACTTTTAAAAGATAATGCCAGTCTGTCACACCTCAGTCCAAGGACCCAGGTGCAGACACAGATAGGACCATTCCCAACAGCCATAATAAGCAGGTATGAATGTGGCAGCCCATTACTGCAGCCCAGCATAGATGAGAAAGGCAGGGCCCACAAGACACTCAGAGCACTTATATAGGAAAGACTTACTAATCAGGTAACAGCTGAGGGAGGCTGCTGGCCAATTAATATCAGAGATTGGACAGGAAGAAGTCCATTGCAAACAACCTGCAATTTCTGGGGGGGAAACAACACATTCATCTTTTGATCCTTAGCTCATGTTCCTGAAGGTCCTTGAACCTTGCTTTGTGTGCTGACTATGCTGCTGGATACGCCCTTGAACTGACACTGAATTTATTGCTGACCTGGACTGCTGGAACAAGAATGCTATGTGTTTGACAGGTAAGCTCCTATAAACCTCAACTGTGGCTGCTACTATAGACTCTGTTTAAGGACTTTGAACCTTGGCTGGGTTTCTAAACAGGGCACAATCCTTAATATTTAAACTGCCTAAATATTTAAAGAGCAACTGCCTGCATTATGTCTTTGTCTCCAGAACAATTGCTCTTAGCCTTTTTCACACAGTGTTAAGAGAGATGTTCTCCATGTGTTAAAAGCCACTCTCTTTAACTTTAGCTTTGCACATTCCATGGCTGGATGTTCCATAGAATGGAGGTTGCATCTGCTACATGCAAACTCACAAAACACAGGCTCAGTTCCCAATATTTTCCAGTCAATCTTGGAAAGATTTGTATCTGAAACTTTAAGGAGCCACTACTATTTAGAGTACACACTGCTTACCTAGACAAACCAGTGGGCTAAGCTTAAGTCAAGTTCTCTTATTGGAATTTTGGTATTTATGTTAGATGAGTACAGAAACATGGTATAGAACTTATGTCCTGCATCCTATCGGTTAGTCCCAATGGGGCAGGTCCATTAAATCTATTTTGAGTGATGAGTCAAGATCTAACTAAATCCCATTGATTCAATGGATTTATGGTAGTTGACTGTAACAATAGGATCTGGGGAAGTCTCATAAAACAAGGATGTGGCACTGTTTAATAATAGGATCCAGGTCTGTCTTTTAAATTACCCCTGGTATTGTTTCTGCAAATCCATTCAGAGAGAGAGCATAAAGAAAAATATTTAAAAATTCATTAAAGCTTCTAGACCTGGCTTTCATGTGTGCAAGGATGCTGGAAACCATGCAAAATATAACCATCTCCTTATGAACAGACAACCACAAACATTTTGAAGAAGAAATATGAAAGAATTGCAATCTACATTCTAACAAGTAGTTACAATGTGCCTGCCGATGGGTGCACTCGCTGGAATGGACCTCCCTCACAAAACAAAAAACATGAGCACACCCGTTGCATCCATTAACTATAATGTGATAGGATGCTTCACGCAACCTTGCATTCGTACACACAGAGGTCTCACCAGAAGAGGGTTCATCATACTTAAGAGAGGGAAAGATACCTAGATATCCTTGGCTGTCCTTCTGAACTACTGTCCGCTACTGGTTCAGGTAGGTTGTAATCAATGTGGTGCTCAGTTTTCAACAATTTCTGAGATCTGATAAATGATGCCACAGACTAGAGGACTTCTGGCTCTAATAAACCCCTTTCTGGACAGAGATGAAAGTCTCTCTCTCTCTCTCTCTCTCTCTCTCTCGCTCTTTCTCTGTCTCTCTCTTTTCCATTATGTGTTCTGGCAGTTCCAAGCCCATGAACAGCTAAACCCTGAATATTACAGATGCACGGTCAACTTTCCCTGGCTTGCATGGAACACTGATTTGCTGTTTTATTGGCACCTACCTGTCAGGGAGCCACTGGCTGCTGCTTATTCAGGCCTGTCTGTTACTTAAAATCTCAGAGGAAATGAAGGCCCCTGTAAAACTGGCTCCAGGCTGTGAAATGCAACAGTCAGGGGAGGAGGGTGAGGAGTCTGTGTATGCCAAGATTAGATCTATAACAATTAAGAATTCTTCTAAATATAATTGGGAAAGCGTCTGTTTTGATCAACGCCGTGATGTTATCTGCAAATTGTATTTTGTTTATCGGCAGGCGGCAAAGGTTTTCTGCACCAGATTCAGATGACGTCCTTTGATCTCCCGCGCTATACAGTGAACTGCAACAGGAGGGCAATGGTGATGATTATCAAGGGAGAAAAAGGAGTCAATTGATCTATTCTGAAGTGGGGTTTTTTTGTTGTTGTTTATGAATAATAACTCTGTCTAACGTAGGCTTCATTTAGGAAGGAAAATAATAATTCCTCTCTACAATGGGGGAAGAAAATCCACTCTCAATATTTATTAAGCTCAAATTTTATCATACTGAAAAAGATAATTGGAGGTTCAGGTCCAGCCTTTCAGGCTATGGTACAGGCTTTGGTGTCCAGAGTTCTGGGATGACTCTGTTTTTCGATTTGCCTTTCTACTGGGTAAAGTTCAACAGTCTGCAGCAGTCTGCTTTTGACTGAGTCTAAAGGGAATGTCAAAATTCAGCTCCCTCCTCTCCTCTCCCCTCCTTGCTGAATTAATTGAATGTGACAATTTTTGCATTTTGAATTCAGTATGCAACCACTGAAGTAAACCCAAGACAAAGTGGGAGGGGGAGGAGAGAAGAAACCGGGACATTTTAAAAACAGCTAAGAAAGTGGGACAATAGAGGATTAATCAAGACTTTGGCTGCCAAATCAGGACAGTTGGAGGGCATGGATTCTGTCTTTATGCCTAAGTGGGACAATGCCTTGCCGTTGGAGGAGTGTTCCTAGTACGCAGTCTATGGGGATGTGGCAGTATAAGCTGGCAATTGAGATGCATGATGACAGGGTCCATGCCTATTGATGTGCCATTTTACACCATCACTGATTGCCTTTGGTTGATGCCCCTTTCTGACTCTCTGGCTCTATAGCCACTCGAAGCATAACACTGTATGAGGTGCACCGGTCGTCTAATTGAGTATACCACTGTTCTCTCATACATTTTGATTTTTTAAAAAGATCTAGTTGTTAACATGGATGGTAGAAGTGAAGGTATCCGCGGGGGCGGGGGAGTAATATTGTCTGGGAGCATACTAGGAGCATTATTTGGGGGCAAACTGTGGCCTGCAGGCCATATGAGCTTCCATGGCTGTTTCTATACTATGCTGTCCCCAAATGTCCAAACAATTGGCCAATCGCACTGCCAGATGCCTCTAAGGCAGGGATGGGCAGCAGGGTCTGAGGGTCAGCATTCTTGTCTCGGGACCCCCATGGACTGCCAAAAATGTCAACCCCTCACCAAACAAAATAGAACCAGATGTGGCCAAAAGTTAACTTCCAGCTTTGAAGAACAGTATTACTGATGTTAAAATAGTGTGAGCCTCCCACTTTGGCCAATTTGAAAAGTAAACTAACACTCCTGAAGGCTTCTAGAGGAGGCTATTGACCACCATGACCATCAGCAACAACAACAACAACAACAACAACAACAACAACAACTCTTTCTCTTTTTCCTCTTTCTTCCTTCTCCTCCTTCTTCTTCTTTGTTCTCCTCCTCCTTCTATGGTTAGAAAAATGGTGGTCTGAGGAATCCAGAGGGATGAGGAGGGCACAAAAACACCCCTGGGAACCGCAGGTAGCCCCACAGCCACATTTTACTCATCACTGCCCTAGGGGGTACAACTGACCAATCTGAAGCTTGGGGGGGGGTGTCCCAGGCTATTTTAACCAGGAGCAGACCCCCCCAAAAAAATCAGAAGTGGCCTGATATCACTTCTAGGGCCTCTTCTGCACATGGTTATTAAGGTGGGGCAATGCGTCTTGCCACGGGGGTCTTCTGCATGTTGGAGCAGACTAGGTTTGGTTTATTTATCTTTGTTCTGCATGTAATTCCGACTAAATGCGCCCCCATGTGGTGGTAAAGTGCGCTATTTGAAAACCGGAAGAAATCGGTTTTCCAATTTTCCAGATCAATCCAATTCATACTTTCACAGCGGTGCAGACACATACATTCGCTCCAATGTAAATTGGTGGTCAGGGGAGGGCTCATGGAAGGGGCCAGGGGGTAGTATGGACTTAGGCACGTACGCAATGACGTACTAAACCATGCAAAAAAAAAAAAAGGTCAATCACAGCCGATGGGGCAGGGTGAGGGGAGTAGTGGGAGTGGCCACGGAGGAGGCAGTGCGGATTCATGAACTCTCACTCCTCCGAACAGAATGGAACATACGCAGTAGCTGTGCGGAAGGAAATGAGGGAAAGTCCGCCTTGTTTCGAGCCCAGAAAATCCGGTAAGAAATGGCACAAACCAACTCACCAGCCTCGTGCGGAAAGGGCCTAGGTTTGAAAACAGGCCTACAAAGAGACCAGTTGAAACTGACCAATTGCACCCCCAGAGGCTCCTGGAAGAAAAACTGGCCAATGTTTGGGCCAAATAAATTCTAAAGGGAAGAGTCAGTCTTTCAGGCTTCGAGAGGGAGCTACTGCGGTCCCACAGCTACTGGAAAGTGGGGCTGCAGTATGTCACCATAGGGTGAATGAAATTTGTCCAACATGTTGCCTTTCTCAAAAAATTAAACATAAAAATAACAAGAATTAAATTTTCAGGCATGCACACTTGGGACTGCAGCTTTATTTGGTTCTCTACTCTATAACTCAGAACAGAAAGAGCATTTCCCTTTCAAGTAATGGCAAATGATCCAGCAGTGGGCCAGGAAGAGCTCTTTGCAACCAATACAACTGTCCCACTCGCCAAATATTTTCTTTTTTTCAGTAGTTGGATTGCTAGCCAACAGATGATCTGTAAGAGATTATCTTACTTCATGAGAAAGTTGAATGAACTTCCTTGTTTTAAATACATGAACCTCTGACACCTGGCACAAAGAGCAAGCAGACCTGCTCTCTGTAGGGAGCTGAGCGAGGCCTTGCTAGACTCTGCTATGTCCTGTGTCTCCCCCAGCATGCAGTTTCATCAGCACTACCGAGCCATCTGCATTGCACAGACAGTGAGTGGGTGGATATTCTCTAGTTTTCCTTAATTACAGTCAGCAGTTCCCTTTTGACACCAAGGGAGATTTTTCAACTTTATGCTAAACTAATCCTTCATTCTTGTTCTAAAGGGGTCCCACAGAGTTTAGAATGAAGCCAACCAGCCATGTTTGGTGATCTACCAGATGCTTCATGAACCTCTTGCCTTAGATTCTACATTGATGTTGCATAGTCTGAACCTCTCTGTGCATAGTTGAATATTAATTGTGCTATGCAATCCTCGTATTGCACATCAGTGTTGCACAAATGAACCAAGACACCAAATGTACAATCTGCATTGTGAATCCACACACAGTACACATTTGCATTCATGTACAGTAGCACCAAATGCATAACTCCGTTTCCACAGTTCCACAACTGAGTGTGAAAACAAGCTAAGGATCACAAGCTAAGCATGACTCAACAGTGTGATGTAGTGGTTAAAAAAGCCAATGGAATTCTAGGCTTAATTAACAAAACTATAGGATTGCATAGCACAATTAATATTCTGCTTTGATGAGACCTCAGCTGGAGTCGGAGGTCCAGTTCTGGGCACCACGGTTCAAGATGGCTATTAACAAGCTAGAAGACGTCCAGAGAAAAATGACCAAGATAGCAAAAAGGTCTGGAAACCAAGTCCAATGAAGAGTGCCATAGGGAGCTGGGCATGCTTAGCTTGGTGAAGTCAAGACTAAGGTCCTTTCCACACAACACTGTAGTAGTGCTATTATTCCACTTTCACATCCTATGGAATCCTGGGGTTTGCAGTTTAGGGAGGGGCATTTAGAATTCTCAGCCAGAGATCTCTTTGGTCTCAGTAAACTACAAACCGCAGAATTCCACAGAATGTTGAAAGTGGAATAATAGCACTATAACATCATAATGCCAAAATGGCCTGAAAGGTGATATGATAGCCGTATCTAAATATCCGAAGGGATGCCATGCAGAAGATGCATAGCAAAACTCCCTAGCACAATTAAGCTTGTTTTCGGCTCCTCCAGAGAATAGGACATGCAGCAATGGATTGAAATTGCAAGGAAGGAGATTCCCCATAAACAATGGGAAGAACTTCCTGATGATAAGAGATATTAAAGAGTAGAACAGACTTAGACAGTGCCAGGCTGTACCTCTTTGGAGGTCTGCAGAAAGAGATTGGATGAGCCCTCCCCCACTCCCTAGTTTTAGCTGTGAATTTCTATACTGGCAGGGCTTTGGTCTAGATGCCTCTGTTTTGAAGCTAGGTGTTAGCACTTTGGATAGCTCCCTTAAATGTCAGACTAAAATCCAGAGTAGATTTAGCACTCCATTAAAATGGAAGCTACAGGCTGGCAGAGCATCAAAATGTAAGAATCCTCAATCATGCCATGGAAACCTTGTCATAAAAAAACTGAAAGAGTCTGAATAGAACCACTGCCAGTGATCACATTGCTTTATTGTGTATAGGTCCTTCCTCCAAGGAGCTTATACAGAGAATCTGACACTCGAGAGACCGGAGTAAACAGAGAAGTAATAGGTAGCTCATGCATAGACATCGGCTCTGTTATGGGAATATCTGAAGATCTGATTTCTCTTTTTCAGCTATTTTTAAAAATACTTTCAAATACATCCAAGCTGTCACCATAGCAAGACTAAATCGGCAATCATCTCTCACATTTTTTCAATTTGAGTTAGAGAGAATCATACCGTAAGGTTGTTTTAATTCCTTGACATTTCTCTTTGGCCAGCTGAACACTTTATTCAGGCCTTTTGATAAAGCCAGATCCCCCAAAAGCATCTACAAAAGCCATTTTTTTCTCTCGCCCCCAAAATGGAATATATCAAGATAATTAAGCAGATCTGTGATCTGGAGATTTATACACACTTATCTGGCAAATTCCCTTCTGGCTATAAAGATTGACGCCAGAAACATCAGGGCATCAAATGTATGTGTAGGAGGAACGTGGCATCTCTGGAGAAAACAGGCAGTCAACAGTGAAAGCGAAGAGAAATCAAGGTTTGGAAAAGTGAATGAATCAGAACAAAAAACACAGGTAATGGAAGAAGGAGACAATGAGTTTGAAAAGAACATTCTGATGATGACATCTCTCCCTGGGGAGATGGAAGGTTTATTCAAATGAAAAATCCTGGTGACTTCAGTTTCAGTGACGTGGTGAACCCATTCTTTATTTTCATATAACATTTAAAGGAACTGTACAGGAGACTGACTGTTATCTTCTGGATAGGTCCAGCACTTTGAGTAATTTCTTTGAAGTTCATGTTGAAATCCAGAGCGGAATCACCATTCCATGAACATTAGAGCCACTCAGTTCCATTGGATTTCTTTGCTTGAATCACCAACCCACTGCCACCAGTTCTGGCATTTTCCACTTTTTCCCCATTACAATAAAAGCATACCAGTTAACTCTAGTGCTGCTGTAAATGGTATCAGCTCAAGTTGCAAGGGAAAAGACTCCAAACCACACTGAATATGGAACAGCAGCTGAGATTTTCCTGGCATTGTATACATGTGCAAATTCCCTTATACATGCAGTAGGCCATAGATGTATTTAGTTGGTTTTTTGGCTATAGGTCTTGTCAATTCATGGAGATCCACAAAGGTAACCATTTCACATGGGCTTACATTCTATTATTAGTCCCATCCAGAGTAGTGCCATTGAATCAATTCGAATGTGTTGACTTACCACTCAGGAACTGATTGACTGAATGAATTTAGTCTATTTGGGATTTAATAACAGGATTCCAGCCATGCAGTTTAGACTTTCTTGGATGGCATGTAGCTGTTCATCAGCGCCCTCAATTTACTACTTGATTCCCTGGGGTTGCAAAAAGAGCCACTGTGTCATTCCCATTGTACAACAGAACAAGAAGGAGGAACATTAGTAAACATGCCTGCTGGAATCCTGTTGAGGTGTTGCGTGCCCATAAGTGGACTCAAGCATGTGAGAAATAGAATTCCAAAAATGCCCAACATCTGTATTCAGTAGAGGGCTGGTGCTATGTAACTACAGAGCATAGCTGCCAGAGGAACAGCTGTGCAACAGGATACCAGCAAGGGAACTGTACTCCCAATGTGCATCAGTTACACATCTCTGCAATTCAGTCACTGGGTTTTTTAGCACCTCTGATACTTAGTTAAGTGTGTGCAAACTTACATTGCATGTAAGGAAATACAGGATGCTGAACATAAATCTGTTTGTCTGTCTTCAAAAGAAGTAAGGTGTAGCACAGCAACTATATAAGAGCAGGAGTGCAGAATTACATCATGCAAACGTGGACCAGGAAGGGGGGGCAAAATGCAGCCTGTGGGTCACATGTAGCCCTGGATCCCACTCTTACATCCTTCAAAAGCCCCCCATTAGTCCCCCAAAGCCTCCAACACTCCCCCCATTTTTAAAAAAGGCACGATTTGGGGTGTTTGGTTGAAAAAAAACACATGGAAAAACCTCATAAAGTACAAAATGCTGCACACAGAAAGCACCCCAGAACCCCCAAATGCCTCTCCCTTATTAGAATCCTCCTCAAAATGGTGATGTCAGTTCCAGTCTCCATTTTGAGAAGGACTGTGACAAAGCTAGAGGTATTTGGGAGTGCTGTCAGGTGGGCTGTGGCCAATAGGGTGAGTCAGAAGGAAAATTTGGCCCCTGTGCATTTACCCATCCTGATACAGGATTTCAGCCAATATTTTTAATTTTCCTATTCCCCAAGAAAAATAAAATTTGTTGTTCTCAAAATCCAATCAAATAACCAAAGAAGAATGGGCAAAGACTTAGGCCATTTCACCAGCTTGCCAGTTCGCACCGACATCCTGTGGCAATCCTAGCACTGCCTCTGCCAGGATGGGAGTGTGTCATTCAGTGCTCCTTTCCAAATGCAACCCACTACCTGCAGAAGGGAGTGCAAGGGACATGATCCTTCTTTCTACACTGCATCCATTCTTCTTCCCAAGCTGCAGTAGGGAAGGAAGCAAGTGATTGCACTTCTGCACTTCTACATGGCAGGTAAGGATGGGAGCGTTGCAGGATCACAGGTGTTTAACAGATTTTTTATGTTAAGCAAATATCCCGTGATCGAACTGGGGGTGGGGGTGAGACAGGATGGCAGCAGAAACACAACAACATCGTGTGAAAGCACAGCTCCCGGACTGCTGCCATCCTGTCCCTATACCAGGACAGCCCCATTGTACGGAAATGGCTTTAGCCTCTTTCCACCACAAGACCCAGAAGCAAAACAATGGATAGCACCTCACAGCCCCAGGAGAACTATGAAGAATAGGTGAATCTGCTACCAAAGAATGGCAAATGCTGTCTGGATTTTATTGCTACTTCTCCTATTGCTGCTCCAAGCTGAATGTGACCTCTGCTGGTCCTGAATTAAGATTCAAGCCCAGCAGAATTCCCGTTCAGTTCAAAGCAGTTAGAAGAGGAATGGAAGTAAAATCCAGAATGAATTCCCTAGCCTTACAACAGCAGATCCACTGGCCACCCCTAGAATCACAGTTGTCATGACTGATTAACCCTCACCCCTTCCACCTCTTTTTGTTCCAGCTGAAATGCCTCAAATGGACCAATTTTGCCACCTACGAATATGCCATGAAAAAGTTGAAGAGAGATTTTGGCTCAGCCTTAGGACATGAAGTTTTTCCGCTGTTTGATCCTTGGTTTCCATGTGGGGGGAAGCTAAAATAGTCTGGAACATAATAGAATTGAAGGAAGGCTTCCCAGACACTGTGCCTTAGTACTATTTTTATCAACGCCTTCTGTTGCAGGATTGAGAAGGAAAGAAAGATTGAATCTCTAAAATCTAAACTCCATTGACCCTCCCTTAAATTTTCACTGCATGCAGAGGGTAGGAATCTGATCCAACCCTCCTTTCAGAAGCCAATGTGACATCCATATTCTCCCTAGTGCACGTGAGGCTTTTTAGTGGAAGGTTGCAGTTTTTGCTTCAGACAGTGAGACCTTTGACCACGCGACTCATTGACTCCAGCAGGAGAACTATGAATCACCAAGTGCCCACACAGAGCCCCAAGAATTGGCTCAGCTGTCTTTTGAAAGATTTTTCATAGGGTTTTTATTCATTTGACACGAATAAGTCAACATTCTTTTGCCAGTTGTGCGCATTTGGCTGAAAATAACAACAAAGACTCACTTCTAAACATTGGCTGTAAAGCTCGCTTTCTTTCTTTCTTTCTTTCTTTCTTTCTTTCTTTCTTTCTTTCTTTCTTTCTTTCTCTTCTTTTTTTTTAACGCTCTTTTCCTTTTTTTAAATCTTGTATAATGTGAAAGCCAGCAAAGTGTAGTGGTTTGAGCTTTGACTATGACCCTGGAAATCAGGATTTGATTCCCAGCCAGAATCCCAGAGACACTTGTTAGTTAACCAGAAATGAAATGGCACAGTAGGGCATTATGAGTTTTAAAGGTGGGGACCATACCCTTCAACATTTCACATATGAAAATTGAGGCCCATGTGGCAACATCAGGGTGTGGTCAAGATGGTAAAAGTTATTAATAAGTAAAGACTCACAAGCCAGGACAGGCTGCAGCAGTTTGCTTTTGCCTGAGTCTAACAGAAAAGGCAAGACTGTACTTTGAGCTCCATCTGCAGCAACTGACGAGAGTGGAAGACACGGAGAGGGGAATGAGAGAAGAAGAGAGAAACAAGGATATTTTAAAAGCAGCTGAAAAAAATGGGACAACAAAGGATTAATTGGGATTGCCCCTGCCAAATTGGGATGGTTGGAGGGTATTGTTAGTAGGCTGTACACTCCCATGATTAATATGGTTTAATTGGCAATCGTTAATTGGCATAAATATAAATTATAACCTGCTATGATTGCACGGCCATGCTGGCCAAGAGGAAAAAGCTGACCACACACGTGTATTGCAAAATAGATAAAGAAAGACCTCAAGGTGTAACCAAGTCACAGTCAGGCAATCACTAGGAAAATCCAGTGATAATATACTTACGGTTAGCCTCTGATGACTCAACGTTTAAGAGACAATAGTGTCCGAGATGTTCCCACAGGACAGCTGAGTGTCTTAACTCCTCTCCCTCTGACCAAGCAAGCTTCACTTTTGTCCCCAAACCTATCTAGCAACTACAGAGCTTTCAGGACTATAATTAACCCTTTGTCTCCTAATGCTAAGGCCATTCGGTCATTTTGAAACCCATTGTCTACTCTCCGGACTCCACTGTTTACTCTGCCAGAGAGCCATTAACAACTTAGCCCATCAGACAGAAAATATTTAAACTTCAGTTTTTGGCCAATCAACTCGGAGTACACAGATTGCTGGTTGCCATTCTGCCACTCTGATTTCCATCTGTGTACTGTCCTTGGACTCCTAGTCTAAGCCACATTGTTCTTCATTTCCCTACTGGATTGGGAAATATTACCCATGTTGCCCTGAAAATTTTGCTGCCCAAAACTCTCCTCCCTTTTCCTTCAGTTAGCATTGTGTGGCTGCTTGGATCATGCATGTGTGATTGTTAATTCCCCCGAATAAAACAATTAAGTTTACTATTGAACCTCTGTCTGGTTCTTCCCTGCACTAGTTCTGGTAGACATAGGTGTAAACAATCTTGTAAGGTTACTCCCCCCGCCGGCTTCCTCTTTGAGCTAATATTCTCCACTGTTTCGTGGAGGTACTGGCATCGCAGGTGGACCCCTGTTTGGGGGTAACAGTATGGGGGACTTGGGGGCCTCAAAAGGAGCAGCGGGGTCAGATACCTCCTTGGACCACTACTTTTGCACCCTTGATCAAGAAAATGACCAAGGTGGGAAGAAGCAATCTCTACCAGGACCACAAGCATCTATCTTGCCCTGCTTTCCTTCCAAACCTATTCCAGCTAAACAACTCTCCCCTTTTGAGTCGGGATGATCTTTGACTGTAGGAAATCTATATTAGAACAAGATCAATACTGTTGTTAATAGCCTACGGTATTGTGGGAGGTGGGGAGGAAAGCCAAGCCAAACCTTCCTTGCTGGAGGAAATGAGAATATTATCTGGAAACCGGAAGATGATAATCCTAGAGATGAATGGATTTAGAGATTTCTGAAACCATTTTAGTAAACAGAGGGCAGGCTTAGGCAGGTCTTTCAACAAGTTCCTTGACAAAAGGAAAGAGATTGACATTTTCCTGTTTGGCTTTGCGGCTGCCGATGTTGACATCTTGCTGTGAATATTTATCAAGCATTGCAAGAGAGGCTGAAGAAAGCTGCATCTGGGTTGCAGTTGTGTATTGAAGCAGCTGTGGCTCGAAAGATCCACGCAACCAGTAATCAGAAGTGTCTGTTTAACAAATGTCAGAGATCACAGAACATTAACTCTAACTAGTTTATATACACTCCAACCGTCCTGATTTGGCAAGCACAGACCCCATTATTACTCTATCCTCCCACTTTTTCAATGCTTTTAAAATGTCCCAGCTTCTCTCTTCTCTTCCCACTTTCCCCTTTGCCATCAGCTTTCCTCATTTCTTTAAATTCACTTCAAAGTGCAAAAGTAGCTTGCATCCAAACAGAGGAAAGCTTTTCCTATCTTGTGTATTTCTCCTCAGTGATAACTTTTGCTATCTTAACCACATTATGAAGTTGCTTGGCCACATTGTGCCCCAGTTTTCATCAATGAAATGTTGGTGGGTAAGAGTTTATGGTCCAGAAACAAAAGAACATCCCAGATGGGCTGCAACAATGCATCCTAGTAGACTGGATTTGACATCACATCAATTCCTGTTACCATTTTCAGCCCCAAATCCATTAGTTTGGGTGGTTTGGAAGACAGAAGATTGCCTGAAAATCATAGTAAAGTCTTCCTAAATGGGTGAAGGGTTAGGAAGTATAGGGGGACTGCCAAGGAGCTTCAGAGGCCCCAAAGATGGGGTTTAAGGGCTACATGTAACCCAATGGATTACCTTTCCCCTCTTAAACATCCTCCAGTTATCCCAGTGACAGTCCTGGGCCATTGCTATAGTGCTGTTATTCCACTTTCAACATCCTATGGAATCCTGAGGTTTGCAGTTAAGGATGGGCATTTAGAATTCACAGCCAGAGAGCTCTTTGGCCTCAGTAAACTGCAAACCCCAGAATTCCACAGGAGGTTGAAAGTGGAATAACAGCACTATCACAGTATAGTGTAGAAATGGCCCTCGTTTGTACTTCCTGTCCCTTTTTCACAAGTGCTTTTAAAATGGCGTTTTTTTTCCTCTCCTGATTTACATCCTTCATCCTCAGCTTTATTGACTTGCTGTGAACTGAATTCAAATAGAAAAAGCAGTTTATACTTAGTTAACTCAGCAGAGGGAGAGGAAGATATGATGTCTTTCACTTCCCAGTAGACTTATTTTGCGTGTTATTTCTTCAGCTCAATCCATAAATCCCAAGGTTTCTAGACTAAAAATAGCAGTTTTCTGTGTCTTCCTCATTAGTAACTTTTGTTCTTTGGTTCTCTGCCACATGAGTTTGATCACAGCCTCATGTTGCTCAGCCATGCATCCTAATTTTCACGCATGAAACGTTGGATGTGCCCAAATACCCTAAAAGCACCAAACCCTGTCTGATCTTGGAAGATGAATATGGTCAGCCCTGGTTAGCACTTGGATGGGAAACTGCCATTTAACCCTGGGTGCTGCAGGCTACATTTCAGAGGAGGGAACTGGCAAAATCACCTCTCAGTATCCCTTGCCTAAGAAAACCCTATGAAATCCATGGGAACACCATGTCAACAGGTGACTTGAAGGTACCTGCGCAAACACACACATACTCCTTAAAGTGTCTGCAAGCAAACAAGCGTGGGCCTAGTTAGTGGGCTGTTGACAGGTTTCCAAAATTTTACCAGGGAAGTGATTCATTGTCTTGTTCTGATATGCTAGAACCACAAGAATGTTCCCCTTGCCTCTGAAAAGTGGCAATCTTTTCCTCCAGTGGCAACAAGTTCTTACAACTGCAAGAATAGGTTTTTGCACAGATTGTGTGACTTGCACAAATTGCATGGAATTATGACAGCTTTTCTTTTGTTGCATGAACTTTTAAAGATTTGAAGCCTCATATAGGTTGGCTCTGGTTTTTTTGATCAATCGGCCAGACTTTCTGTGCTTGTTCTCTGCATGTGTGTGAGAGAGACAGAGAAAGAGGGACAGAAAGATTGAATGGAAGAGAGAATGCTTTGTTACACAAAGGGAAAAGACATTACTTTTGCACAGAGACATTTTGTGAAATAGTGGAAACCACCTCCCCAAAAGTGTCCACTGTCTTGTTTCTTGCATTGGAGATGAGAAATCCCACTGGGGTCAACATTTTCTCAACAAGTTTTTGAGGGCTCAACCAGACTTCCTCAAAGCATTGAGAGTTTCTAATTCTTTGTTTTGGTTGTGCTTGCACATAGTCATCTCATGAAATATGCTGGCTTTCCCTCCCTTTCTTGTGCTTTTGCCCTTCCTTCTCCCACTGATCACAAGTCACATCCCTAACATTTCAGATATTGATTTTCTCCAGTTTCTGCTGAGGGGCTGCTGCTGCTGCTATGGTTGTTATCATTGTTTGGGAGCTGTAGTCAAAGTGCTAGAGTGTTCTAGCAGTATTATACAAGTTGAGCCTGAGGATCATTCTGTTTTAGTGTGAACCTTCCTCTTTCCCTTGCTTGATCTCTGTTGAATGTATGTCCTGGAAACTATAGCTGTATTTACTGGTGACAGCCATCTTTGTTGCTTCCAAGACGGTGCAAACACATGGGCCTTTTCCGCACTAGACTATTATAGTGCTATGATTCCACTTTCAGCCTCCTGTGGAATCCTGGGGTTTGCAGTTTTGCCCCTCCCGAAACTGCAAACCCCAGGATTCCATAGGAGGTTGAAAGTGGAATCACAGTGCTATAACAGTCTAGTGCAGAAATGGCCAGAGACAGGTACAGATATTTTTCATTTAGGGAAATACTTGGGTTGATTTAAACCAAACTGGGAAGCAGGAACAAAAAGTCTTTGGTATACTGGGAGATGCCACAAAATACAGTCTCTCCACATTTACAGGTTTGACTTTTGCGAATCTGAATTATTTGTGAACTATTTGGGGGGAAGAGGATGGTGCACATGTGGAGGAGGAGAAGAGTGCACATGTACATTCACTCACTCATGTAGGCAAGAGGGGGAAGGAGAAGGGATGGATGTCCCCTTTCTCCCTCCTCCCATTCCCACATCCTGTCTCCTTCCCTTCCATCCACTTGAATGCCAGAGGAAATGCACGTGCAGCCTGGCCCAGCCACCCTGACAGTGCAGCTACTTCTGGTGTGTGCACACAAGTGTTAAATACAGTTTGAGGACTGCTCCCCAGCCCTCACAAAAGTGGAGGCCCAACATCAAGATTATAAAAAAAATGTATGGATCCCCAAAACATGCACAGGAATAAAGCCTGGCATTTCCTGAGACTTTGTTCCCCTCTGGAGGCCTCCTTGACACAACCTAGCTCATCAGGAATGAAAAATTCTGAGAGAATTATTCATTTCCCTAAATTCTACTCATTTAAAGTTCTTCCTGAATGTGCTTTGGATGTGCCTCTTCCTGTTCAGAAAGTTGAACTAATGGAGTTCACAGTGGATCTCTGTTAGCCATGTAGGGTTTTGCCTCCAAGAAAATGTCATAAAATGGAGGCAGAGAAGCCTATGTTCCCTCTTCTGATGGAGGTGCTCAGTGTTGATGTATGAACCAAACATAACAATCCTACATGTGCTTCAGCGGATAAGTTGTTCTCATCAACTACAGACCACTTTCTCTGTAATTTTTTCTTCACGCTGTTGGATTTTGGGTGGAAAATAATATACAAAATAATATGCCTTTTTCTTACAAGGTGGTCTAATACAAAGCCACTTATGCATGCTTGTACACACACAAATAAGTCTCTCTTTCCTCCTTATTCATTTGCATCTCTTTTATCCCATTCCTTTCAGAAGCAAGGCAAAAATTTCCACCGGCACATATTAAATATCTCTGGAAGCTTCAAGGACAGCAGAACCTTTACATCCAGCTGCAGATTCTCTTGAGACAAGGCAGTCTGTCATCATGAGGGTGCTGTCCTTTTGGAACAAGGAAAATCCCTCTTCTAGTGACAGATTTCACTGGCATCCCTTCAGTCCCCACCTCTCCTCTCTTCCCTCCAAGTAGACTTCTAAGTTGTGCAAACATTTTTGCACCCTAGGCAGAAATCCTGATCCTCACCAATTTTCAAAGTCTTTGCCAACAGTATGCCAAGATTACAACTTGACTGGACACAAAGTGCTGTGTTGCTGATTGCAAAAAAAAAGTCATGGTCCAGTGCCTATAAGCACTGGAATGCTTCAGGGCTCGCACTTTTCATCTCTTTCCTCGAATCAGTGTAACTTCGATGAACTGGCAGTGAAGCGTGGAAGAGCTCCAGCAACACCTTTTGTTTGCCTGGAGAAAGTGAAGCGCTGAGTTTGGGGTGGGCAGTCTTGCCCTGGCAAATGAAGTTATTACAACCCTTTCTCCTCCGTCTCTATTTCTATGGATAAAAGCTGACTTTCTGTTGTTGTTACTGAGGTTTATGCTGAAATATACTCTTGTCTCATTAGCCTTTGTTGTCACACACTTCCCAGGACTTCTCACAATAAAGCCTGATGCTGGACACGACAACCGGAAGGCTGTTAAGAGTTTTATGCACATGCCAGTTTCCTTACCCATGCGGTTGCACAAATTTGCCTTCCTGCTCCCTTCTTCTTCTGGCTTCAGTTCAGAACCATGCCATCCAGGTTGTTTTAGATCTCCTAAAATATTCACCTGTTTCTTTTCCCTGTAGATCTCTTCACTGGCTACCAGTTTGGGCCGGGGCCTGTTTCAAATTTTTGGTTATGTTCTTCAAGTCTTTGCATTCTAACCTCCTTCAGTTCCTCTCGGCTCAGTTAGTATGATATGCTCCATCCAGAAATTTAAGATCTAAAGGCAAAGGATGACTATTTGTTCCACCAATGTGTACAGCTCTGTCGAGGATGCTAGGCTTTCAAGATCTGGCTCCACATTTGTGGAATGGCCTTCCTTTGGACCTCTGCCTGGAAGAGGATCTCACCCATTTTCATAAGAAGTTGAAGATCTTCCTCTTTGATTTACCATCTTAAGCCGCTGAGTTGTGTTTAAGATGTTGAGATGGGTGGCGACTGGTTGGGTGCTGGAGATTTCATTCCATGTATTGCTCTAGTGTTATTTTTATTGTCTTTGTCCCTGGCTGCATATGTTGATGTTTCACCCTTTGGTGAAAAAGGGCATTGTAAATAAACATAAATAAACATCATCAGTATTATTATTATTATTATTATTATTATTATTATTTCCTAACAGTCATATTCAATTCACAGTTCCATAAGCAGAATCCTGCAAGTATACCCATTGCACAAGCAATTGATTATTCAATTTGGAAGGTAAGTAACTGTTTGTCAGCACCTTCAATGTACCACTTGATTTACTAGGATTGCAGAGGTACCTATTTGTTATTCTACACTGCACAAGAGGCCAGCAAGCAAGTACAGTTGTGGATACACAGTGTTGCAGAGGCACTACCACCACTTAAGTGTAGATTTACATTATGAGAACACAGTGCAGGATCTCAGCCAACATTTCTAGGTATCAAGGTCTCTGGGCTTGAAACCAGAGCTTTGAACAGGGAACTTGTTACCCCAAAACCATGGGACCCTGTGAGGTCCTATATTAGAATCCACAACTAAATGTAAAAATGAGGAATTAATTAATTCAAATTAAGGAGGCGTGCAAGGGTTGGGGGGTAACTTTAGGATCTTTCCACCTATGTTTATGAGGACCTGCTAAAGAGACCAGTCAGAAAACTTATAGTACAATTTTAATGTGTTTTACTGGGGGAGATATACGCACACACACACACACACACACACAAACACACACATGAGCGATCACACGAGGCTAACTTGAAATTAAAAGAGGAAGATTTAGAGGAATAGAAAGGGACTTTGGGCTGATATTTACCATCAGATGGAAGTAGAGAAATGGTGATGTGGCCTGGGTTCCTGCCCAAGAGGCAAAACAACAAGGAGGTCTCGTGAAATTGAAGTGCTGTGTGGAGGACCCAAAATCAGGGTCCCTTTATACCCCAAAATGTGCCCTGGAGGTGTGACTTTCTGCTTGGACAACAAAGGATTTCCAGGGTGGAGAAAAGGTGACAGGAAGGATTAATGGTTCTAATGCGTGGAGGAAACATGTTGGTGATTTTTAACATGTGGATGGCAAAAGATTTTGATGGCAGTGTGATCAGAGATGAGGAAAAGGATCATGGGTGCGAGGGTGATTTATTATAATAATTATAGATTTATTTGAAATCTTCCTGTTCTCCTGAACCAGCGCTATCCACCAAGCAAATGCTCTTTGTTTTGAGGCTTCCAGCAAATAGGTGTCAGATTAAGTCAGTAGCCGGTTTTATGGCTTTGTCTTCCATAGAATATGCAAACCACAGGGGGTTACTTGCTCTTCTCGGAGATGCCTTTTGTCCTCCCTAAAAGAGTCATTAAGTCCATGCTTGGGGATCATTTCTGTTTCTCTAGTCAAACTTCCTCCTCCACGTGGCTTTATATTTATATGATTTCTATTTTATGCCAGTTCAACATATATGCCAATTAATATATCTTGCCAATAAAATTATCAGAGAGACCAGTGGAGTTGCAGACTCTTTCAGAGTGCATCTCCCAGCATCCTTCAGCTAAGCTGGAAGATTTCAAGATCTGTAAACCAAAGCAGGCTTTGCTTGAAATCCAATGAATTGTCCTTTTTTAAAAATCAAGATAGCCATTCAACTCTTAGGCTGAAATGGCTACACTAATTATTACTCCCTTTAAACATTTTGATTAATACTGTCTAAATAAATAGCAGTGCATATTATTTCCAGCCAAACCAGATAAGATGTAGCACCATCTGAAAAAGAATGGATAGCAGCGTGGTTTACAGTGGGAATAAACCCAGGTGACAAGCAATAACTGCTCATTCCCCACCCAGGTACAGTCAGGACAATAGGTCTAGAAGGAACAGAGAAACCAGTGTTACCCTGTTTACTGGGAGTCCCAGGAGGGACACCAAAATGTGCTCAACTGTAGGTGGGGGAAATTAGCTCAGAGCACTGCTTTAGCGTTATGAGAGGAAGGGTAACTTAGCAGGATCTTGTAACCCAGTGTTTACAGGGTCAGGCCAAGTCAAGGAGCAGATCGGTTTGAAAATAATGAATGATCTTTTATTAAATACAGGCACACAATGTAAGCAACACACGCACACAGATAACTAAGGAAAATAAAGGTGTGAGTAAGATAGCAGGATTTTCAGAGGGACAGTTGGTAAGGGTGATACGACACCTGTTCCTGAAGCCTTGAAGAAGATAGAGAGCGATGGTGGAGTTCGGTGTATCTCAGTATGTGGAGCTGAGGGGAAGCTCGCCAAGCAATGCGGCAGCAAGGCGGTTGGTACTCGGGAGCGATCCGGGGAAGGTCTCAGAATCAGGGGCTTTTATGGGAGAAGTGCAACTGCAGGCTATGCCTTACTCGGGGACAACAATGAGTTTTGCGTGCGAGACAATGTCTCTGAAAGGTCACAATTTAGGATGATTGAGTTAAGTCCGAATTGACAAAGAGGTAGACTGTATGCAAATGCTCAGTGCTTGGCCTTTAAGCTTCTAGCTTGCCAAGGTACCTGCTCGGGGCAGGGAGTCCTTTGTAAACAGTGTGCATACATAATGAGGGTGTTTGCAGAGAGGTCTCCTAAAGCGGTGATCTGGCTATTTCTGGCCTGCCTGTATGGTCTTGGGATATTGCAGTGTTTGATGGCTGAGCCTAGTTCTGTGCTTGTCCGGGGGCCTCACAAACACATGGAGGAAGGGGTGGTATGGTAAGGCCGAATTATGATATCAAAGTGATATTGGGTGCTATCGCTAGGTAAGTCTAAACTACAGTAACACCAGTAGGAGGAAAATAACAGCTGGAATCCCGCATGTGTAAGTTCCCCTACGAAAGAAATTGGACATTTTTGTCTGATGGCTACATTCAGTTCAAAGGTGTGAATGCAGAGGTGGACGTGCAGGTCCACTGTGAGCACCTGTGTACATTTTACAGAGTTGTATGTGTGCATTGTGCATGGATATGCTTTTGATGGTACATTCAGTTACATATTAAGTAGGGCTGCCAGATCTCAAGGGCTGAATCTTCCCTCCAGTCCTTAGGGCAAGTGGGAGGAATCTCCGGGCGAAAGCACTACCTTGAAAGGTATGTAATACATATGTATTTCCTCATTTGTTAATCTTGTTGTTTTTTATCTGAACAGCACACTCTGAGCAACTGTGATTGATGCTTAATGGCATCACCAGGGCTTCCTCTTGTAACATCACTGGGGAGTGTTTCTTGTGGCATCACAAGCAGTCATCTTTAGGTCTCAGGTTATGGCCTTGAAATCTCATGACCTGGGATAATGCCAAACTGATAGCCATGATTTATTTGGTGTCTTACTTTAAGTTGGGCATTCAATACAAGGAGCGAATAGCACAATTAATATGCAACTCCATATTTGGCAACTTATGCTACACAACCCCATCGGAGAATCTCAGCCAACGTCATCATCACCCCTGCTCCTCATAAAATCCCAAGGTTGTTATCCAAAAAATAACCGACTCCTATTATAATGTGTGGAGTATACCACCATTTTGTTTGCTGAGCTCACTTGCCCTCTATTTTCTTTTTCAGAAAACCAAGCTTCTGCAGCTGGGCAACTCCTGCATGTTCCCCTTTGTCCTTCAAAACTCTCTCAGCCCATCTCGTTGGATTGCCAAAGAATTTATCATAGAAATGACAAGTTAAGCCTGCTCAGTCAGCCTTTGTTCTCTCACAGGCCTCTGGCTGTTTTTAAGTAACAACCCATGTGGTTCTGTTAAAAAATATTTATATAAAGTCTTGACAGGCCGAAGCAATGAAAGAAAAAGGAGAAAGAAAGAAAACACAATCACTTTTTATCACTACCTAGATATGGAGAATCTGTGCTGGTACTGCTTCGGTTGGCTTCAGTAAGTCTTAAGAATGTCTACAACTGACCTCCGAAGGAGTGGATCACATATCAACACCGTAGCTGTTACAGTTATTTACTGTTTGCCTAGTAATAGCAGTACCCTTGGCCACATGTATACAGTGTGAGATGCAGTAGTAATTTCTTCTTCACTGGATCTTTTTAAACAAAGGTTGGATGGCCATCCCAGATGTTTTAGTAGTGGATTTCCACATCCTATAATTGTCTCAATTTGGCAGGGACAATTCCAGTGAATCCCCTATCGTTGCATTTTTCCTGCTGCTTTTAAAATGCCCCAGCTTTTCACTCCTCACCTACTTTCCCACTGGGCCCTCAGCTTATTTCCATTGCTGCAAACTGAGTTCAAAGTGCAAAACTGGTTCACACTCAGTTCAGCCGGGGATAGAGAAGTGGAGGAGATGGAATCTTTTGCAGTGTGTGTGTGTGTGTGTGTGTGTGTGCGCGCACATGCATATGCCTTCACGTTGCCTTTTGACTTATGGCAAACTGGTTAATTCCATAAACTTTTCTTAAGCAAGAACAGAGAAAAACAGAGGTGGTTTTGCCAGTTCCCTCCTCTGAAATATAGTCTAAAGCACCTGGTATTCTTTGGTCGTCTCCCATTCAAGTACTAACTAATGCTGATCTTGTTTAGCTTCCAAGATAAGACAGTGTATACAATTTGGCACCAACACCCACTTCAGAACTTCCTTCTCAGCTTTTGGAGGGCATCAAGATCAGCAGGGATATGAAGCAAGACAGACAAGACAACAATAATAAGAAAAAAAAACAGAACTTGGTGACACTGTTTCAACTACCCTCTTTCCTCTCAAGACAGAAATATAAATCTTTAATTATTTTATCCTTGCATGTAAGGACAAATAATTGCTGAGTTTTCACCCTGCTGCAGGAGCAAACAAACATTTTTATACTATATTGTCCCTATATTTGACCATTTCAAAATGCTCTGGAGAATTCTTCTGCACAGAAAAACATGTAGTGTTATTGCACAAAATAACATTACATTAAAAATTAGGAAAAGTATGCAAAAGAAGGAGGGAGGGAGAGAGGGAGAGAGAAAAGCCATGAAGAAAAATAATCTGGAATATTTCAGGATGTTCCAAAAAACTTGGCAAAGGTCTTTGTTATTCTGTCATTCATCCCAATGAGGCTTTCCAACAGTCAGGAAAACTATTTTTTTTACTAAGAAATGAGAATATCCTTTCCACCTACATTTGGCTCTCCATATTCACTAGGGTTAGGGTTGCAGGACCCCCGCAAAAGTGGAAAAACTGTAAATATCAAAATGGGTGTGTATATCTATGGAAGGGGTCCAAGGCATGGTGAGGAGAATGGACACCCGGGGTCTAAACCAGAGTCATTTCCTCACTAGGCTGTTATAGTGCTATGATTCCACTTTCAACATCCTATGGAATCCTGGGGTTTGCAGTTTGCGCCTGGCCCCTCCCGAAACTGCAAACCCCAGGATTTCATAGGATGTTGAAAGTGGAATCATAGTGCTATAACAGCCTAGTGCAGAAATGGCCCTGGTCAGGGAAAGGAGAAGGAAAGGGGGTAGGTCAGAATGGCAGCCCTGTACTTCTTCTCTCACTCATCTCCTTCCTTGGGTATGGGGGGGCATCAGGAGACTGTTTGTGAAACTGAGAAACTGGGCTAAAAGCCATCTTTAGCTGGCCAAGCAACGGCTGGTAGAGGAGGAGGACCAGAGGTGGGTTTTCAAAGGGCTGCTTGGCCTGATTGGAGCTGCCAAGAGGGAAGGTTCCCCCGGAAAAGAAGCACTTGAGGTGTGGGGAGGGGGGCAGGCATTAGAGAAACTAACAAATAATCAAATCCATGAAATCTAAACCCACAAATATGGGAGGCAGACTGTATGTCTCAAGATTTATATTATTCTCACTGAACAAGAGCTTGTAGTGTCTCTTCATTCTACACCTTTCCAGATATGCAGCCTGGAAGCTGCTTTTTGAATTGAAATGTTAGCAAGAAGTCTCACAGGATTCCACTGGTTCACAATAGCTTTTATTGTAACTTTCTTCTGTTTGGCTACACATGCAAATTAAGAATCCCAGAGAACTATTTCATTTTCCCTTTAATGATGCCAGCCTTCATAAGACAGTGATAGTGGGATATTAAAGGAAACAGAAATTTGGGTGGGAGCAGAGGAGAGCCGTTCGGCTGCCACCAAGTTAGCAAAGGCAAATAATTATACATTGCCCGATTATGCACATTTAACCATGGGCAAGCATTCTGAATTAGTATGTAATGAGCAGACCCAAAAAAACAAAAAAAAAGGTGATTAGATATTTATTGTTGTAAAGATTTATTGACAAAGGAGTAAATGCTTTAATTGCTACCTTCTCCAATTTGTGAAAGGCCATCTTGCCAAAGTATAACAAGAGGCCTTGCTTGTTTTATGTTAGGCAATGAAAATGCAAGATAGCCACAAAATAGTCATGTCACCATGGCAGAACAAAATCAGCCACAGAAAACATTTTATTTTAGATGCAATAGGCTAAAAAGTAGCTGTTTTCTGTACTCCCCATTTAGAATATTCACTCAGTAGATACATGGTTTCCTTCGCAGTTTTGGGGATTTTGGAAGTTATAATTCCCGCGGGTAATTTTTCCAAGCTCTTGAAGGATCCCACTTGCTCACTCCTAGGACCTTTCCACACCCTACCTTTTCGTGGAGTCCTCCAGTGGGGAACCCAGCATCGGCTCTGCTAGGAGGGCAGCATGATGCAAGTGCTCTCCCTTCCACACCTGCTGGATACGTAGTGAAGCAAGCATGATGGCCATACCTCTCCCTTCTGCAATGTAGCCAGGTAGTTTCCCAGGCTCCACTGGGGCAGAAAGAGCAGCCATTGTGCTTCCCGGGCTTCTGAAGGCCAGGTAAGTCTGTGATGGTGGTGCGATCATGGGTGATTGACAAGGAAAACCTATTGATGATTTAATCCATGATTGTGCTGCCTGGAAATGGGAGAAGGACAGGCCTGTGACGATGTCATGCAGAAGCATCATCTTGGTCCCATCCTTCTCCTGTCCCCATAGCAGGTTGGGAGAGTGGTGCGGAAAGGGCCCTAGTCATTTTCATAATTGGGCCTAGTTCTCATTGAGCAGAATACTGGATGAATATGAAGTGTACTAAATATTCAGTTAAATTATTGCATACTTAGGCCATTTCCACATGGGCATATTGCCCACGCTAGAGCGATCTCTCCAGGAGGTCTTCTTCACCGGGGTCTGCGCAAGAGCAGTTAAAAAAAGTGAGGTTCTAGACCTCAAACTGCTCTAGCGCAGCCCCAGGGGTGGCGCTGTCAGTTTTATAAAAACCACCTTCAAAAGTGGTTTTTATAAAACTTACCCGCGCTACCCCGTAGCAGCCCCCAGTCAAGAACTGCAGAGACGCGGTAGCGCGTCCCTGCAGATCTGCCCGGGGGCGGGCTTCCGGCTGGCGCGCTGTCCTAATTGGCGGAGTGCCGCCGGAAGCCGCCGGTCGCCATTTTGGGTGCCCCCGGGCACCGCCAAGTGCCGCCGAAATTCGGCACCGTTTGGAACAGCGGATCCATGCTCTTCGGAGGGACGGAGCAACCCGCTCACGGGTAAGCTCCGCCCCTGCGTGCGCGGCCCCATTTTGCCCCCCCCCGTGAGGAAAGGGCCTTAGTCTGAAGTATTTCAGACAATAGCTCGAATGCTGACCAGTACAACAGAAAAATCCAAAACAAAACCATGCATGTGGAAAACTAGCCCATTAAGGAGATCCATAGATCTCCCGGGTTTTTTTCTCAGATCATAAAATTGTACAGTTGGAAGTGACAATGGAAAACATCTATTCTAACTCAGGCCACTTCCGCACTGGACTGTTAATAGTGCGATGATTTCACTTTCAACATCCTATGGAATCCTGGGGTTTGCAGTTTAAGGAGGGGCCAGCCAGCCCCTCCCTAAACTGCAAACCCCAGGATCCTTAGGATGTTGAAAGTGGAATCATTGCGCTATAAGAGTATAGTGTGGAAATGGGTGGAGAACTCTTAAAACTCACAGATGGTTCTTCAGCCTCTACTTAAATACCTTTAATAAACAAGAGCCCACCATCTCCATACTGTCCAGCCTTCCCAGTCGAGACGGACAGTCCTGATAAATCCTCTGTCATCCCACATCTTCAGTTCCTTTTAAAAATGTCCCATTTCTTTTCCCTCCTTCAACTTTCCTCCTCTGTTGTTGGCTTAGTTCAATGGCCGCAAACTGATTTCAAAGTCAAAAAAGTAATTTGAACTCAATTAATTCAGTGGAAGGAGAGGAGAGATGGGAAAGAATCTTGACCTTCCCAGGAGGCAAAGGCAAAAACCAACCGCTGCAACCTTTCTTTGTTAGATTATACTTATATTTTCAAAGTCTCATAGCTTTGCCTATCTTTTATCATGTTTAGGAAAAGAGATTCTACCTAAACGTTTGGAAGAACTTTTGGATGTTAAAAGCAGTTTGACAGTAGAATGCACTGCCTCAGAGTGTGGTGGAGTCTCATTCTTTTCGAGATTTTTAAATAGAGGCCGGATGGCCATCTGTTGGGAGTGCTTTGATTGTATATTCCTGCATGGAAGGGGGTTGGACTAGATGGTCATTGTAGTCTCTTCCAACTCTCTGATTCAGTCTAAGGCAGATGCCAAAATCTCCATTGTTGTGCGCTTTTAATTCATTTCTGCCTCATGGCAACCCTAAGGCAAATCCATCAGGGGGTTCAGAGGGGGTTTGCCTTTGCCTCCTTCTGAGGCTGAGACTGTGTAACTTGCTCAAAGCTGCCCAATAGGTTTCCATGGTTGCTCAGGATTTGAACTCTGGTCTCTAGAGTCAGAGTTCAGCACTCAAGTACTACACCATGCTGGCTCTCACAAAATCTATGTCTCTCCTGGGAAAATGAGGAAAGAACATGTTGTGAAGTTGTTTGGGCTGTTTTCATAAGTATCCTTTGGAAGAACGTGGAGCTGCATCAGGCTGAGCTCTCTGCTTTTCCTCCTCCGCTGTTTTGCAGTCTGGGCTTTGATGCTGATAACAGGAAAACACCCACCATCCCCATGCCTCCCTATGCCAGTCTGCTCAGTAAATGTTTTGTCATGCAGCATCACTTTAAAATGCAGACTGGTGAGATTAGAACAAGCCAAACTAATTGGCAGGAAAGGAAGGCAAAGTTTCTCCTGCCTTCTCATTTTATAAAAGTAGGGGAGATCAAAGTGAAAGAAATGTCCAATCCTGCTAAAAATAAAATAACTTTTTTTTGAAAAAAAGCAGCATGTTTCCTGAAAGGGAGGGGAGAGCAGAATGGTCTGTCTCTGATCTGGAGGGATTGCTCCTGAAAGGTTGTTGTTATCAGTAGAGACAGAAGGACTAAATTTCCCCTCCGTTTTAAAAGAAAACTAGTGTCTTCCTCACAGCTGGAAGCCCATGTAATTCCTCATGGCCTCTAAATGATGCATAGAGCCAGGGTGAGTTAACAGCAAGTTTCAAGACAAATGTAACTGTAAAATATAAAGAGGAAGAAGCTCATTAGTGAACACTGACTTAAATCCTATTGGTCATTCACAACCACAGCAGACCCATTGAGTCAAAATACAATAAAATCCAAAATCCACAGAAGACAGATGTCTTTATTGGCCAACCAAAATGCAGAAAATGCGTCATGCAAGCTTTCAAAAGCTGCTCTGGTTTCTTCACCAGGCAAAGTTGTTGAAAATCACGCAGGAGGAGAAAAGTGACAACGTTAGAACCACAAGCCCAGATTTCGCCTCAGATGTTATTTTTGTTGCCAATTAAGATGTTCTAAAGGGATACCAGTGCAGGTGGAGGTTACTCCCTTTCTTAGCCCTGTGGGGAACAGGGACAAAAGGGCAATAAAAGAGAAATAATAAAATTTCAACTCCATTAGCAACAGAAAAAATATCATTTTTTTTTTTTTTGTGAATGTTATTTTGTGTTGCATTTTGCTACATGGTCAACACAGCAGCCCTTTCCACACCTTACCTTCTTCCGGCGCTGGGGTGTGGGGATTGCGTGAGCAGCCTCTGGTGAGAGGTTCTTGCGTCTGGGGTCCTTTGGCTCCGCACAAGCTGCCTGCTCGCGCAAGAGCCCTGCCTCTTCCTTCCGTGGTGCAACCTGGGACCTTCCCAGGCTGCACTGGGGCAGGAAGCACAACCGGCACGGCTCTGGAGTCTCCGCATGCCAGGTAAGTGCACATAGAGCCCGGGAGCAATGCGCAATCGCGCACCATTTTCAGCTTCTAGCCGAAAATGAAAAGGTGCCTGATTGGTGCCTGCTGGCACCTGGAGCATCACGCGATTGTGAGTGCGTCGTGCAGACTGCTCCTCACAATCGTGTGACGCTCCAGGTGCCCTTTCGCATGGAAAATGCCGTGCGGAAAGGGCCAGCATCACCAGAGTATGTTCTGTTGAATCAAGTTTATCTACATGTAGCCTTGTCATGTAAAAACATACCTTTCACCATTTCATAGATGAAAACTGAGACACCTGTGGCCAAGCAACATCAGAGTGTGATCAAGATGGCAAAAGTTATTAGTGAGAAAGAACATGACAAGGTAGGAGAGGCTGCAGCAATCTGCTTTTGCCTGAGCGTACTGGGAAGGTCAAAACTCTTCCCTGTCCTCTCCTCTCTGCCACTGTTGAGTTAATTGAGTGCAAACTACTTCCACACTTTGAACTCAGTTTGCAGCAAGTGAAGTAAGCCAGAATAAAGGGGGAATGTACTAGAAAGAGGAGAGAACATGGGATGTTTTAAAAGCAGCTGAAAAAGTGGAACAATAAAAGATAATTCAAGACTGTCCCTGCAAACTGAAACAATTGGAGGGTATGCAGCAATTGATTCAATGGGGCTACTCTAGTTGGGCCAAACCAACAGGAATCAAGCACTGTAAACTAGGATGGGCAATTGTGGCTCCCCAGCTGTTACTCCCTTAATCCATCCCATTATCCTTTCCATAATTCCAAGCACTGTCTATGTTGGCTGGGTCTAATAGGTGTTTTGGGCCATGTTTGATGGTTATATTTGGAAATAGCCAGCTGTGGTTCTCCTGACCTATTTAACCTCTCTTATAATGTCATTTATTGACGGACAAAATCTATCTGTTTCACGTTTTCCCTACATTCAAAGTTTTTAAAAAAATCTCCAGTTCTTTCCATCTCATTTATGAAGAAACTGAAAAGCTTTTGTCGAAAGTGAACTGGGCAAAGTTCTCAACTGTCTGCCCTGGCCAAGTACAACATGAAACTCTCTCTGTCTACTGGGAATCCATTATTAACACTTCGCCAGATCCAGTTGGTACAATTGAACGAGAACCTCAGGGTTCAGCCCTCTGCCCCCTCATCCAGCACTCTTGAGACATCTTGGCTACAGTTCCCATCATCCGCAGACAGAATGGATCATGTTGGCCGGTGATAAAGGGAGTTGTAGTCCAGCCCATGAAGAGAGACTGGTATGTTTTGCAAATAGCAATCTAGATTTAAAAAAAAGGCTTCTGGAAAATAAATCAGTTGCTAGTAAGTAATTTCAGAGCAGCTCAGTACAGTAGGAATGCAACAGAGAAGGAATTACAGTAGTTCCCCTCTGATCTGTGGTTTCACTTTCCATGGTTTCATCTCCCCGCAGTCAACCACACAACACTTTTAGAGAGAGAGAGAGAAAGAGACTACATTCCCATAACTTTTATTATAGTAAATTGTTATGATTGTTCCATTTTATAATTAGTTATTGCTATTAATCCCTTACTGTGCCTAATTTAGAAATTAAACTTTACCATAGGTATGTAGGTATAGGAAAATACATAGTATACATAGAGTTTGGTACTATCTGCAGTTTCAGGCATCCACGGGGGGAGGAATCTTGAAACATATCCCTCATGAATAAGTGGGAACTACTGCATCTTCAGTGCTGAACGATTGATTGGTGAATCATCCTCTACCTATCAGATGTCTGCTTTGTGGGAGTCAAGGCCAGTTGGCAGAAGAGCTGCCCCATGATCATCTCACTACAGTACTATCCACAACATCCTAACTTTCCAAAAACACCAGGCTTCACACCACTTACTCTTTAGAACCAACTGGGAGCTTAAAGACTCCTGTTACATGTTTGCTATTTCAAGCTTCTCTCCCTCTGTCAAAACTATTTAAGATTAAAGGGGCCAGGACCTATTCTTCAGGAGTTGGTACCTATGAGGAGCTTTCTGCTCCCTGGCACGTCCCAGAGAAGAAAGATTATCCTCTACATTGCCAAGTGCAATCCTTTGGGAAACCCTTGGAGTCCGAGGAAAGGAGAAGCTATCTCTTCAAGCTGTTCAAGTAAAGATTCTTTGGATGTTTTTAAGTAGAGCCTGGATGGCTATTTGCTGGAGGTGCTTCGAGTGAGTGTTCCTGCATACCAGGAGATTGGGCTTGATGGCCATTGTGGTCTCTTCCAACTCTATGATTCTATATCTCTGCCTATATGACTCCCCATGATGTGGACTTGAGTTGATTGACTCGGACTCCAATCAGACTTAAGTCACATCAGTGACTCGACTCGGACTTGACTCAGCAAGTATTACACACTGACTTGACTCAACTTGAGACTGGCATATTTTTAGTGACTGACCTGCTGTACTTGGTTCCGTAACATAATACATTCATCCAGAAACCTTACAACTTCCTGGTCGCATGACGATCTCTCTCAAGCCCAATGTGTGGATACATTTCTCAGAGGGAACAGCAAATGGGTTTGAGGTGAAGTTGAGGTCTGCTCAGCAGCCTGTCCCTGCTATATATACAGGGAGTTTTCTAAAACCTTTCCTAAGAACAGAAGGCAAGACTCATGCCCAAAGTGCAGGGTACATATACCACATATACATACATATATATACATACCCCAATTTTGTAAATAGGAAGTAAGAAGGATTCTATTCCCCACTTTGAAAGCTGCAGATGGCAAGATCACAAAAGGAGAGGGCCAACTCTACTTAAATTGTTAAAACTGACATTATTCAACTCTGTTTTCTGGCATACAAGTTGGGGTATAAAGTTGGCTCCCAGACTTGAGACTTGACTCGAGACTTGACTTGAAAGTATCTTGCAAGGACTTGAGACCTGACTTGAGACTTAGAGTAAAAGACTTAAGTACACTGCTGCTGGCTCCCCTTCAGAGCCTGGGAAAACAACCTTTTTTGGACTATACCTCCTATTGTTAGGAGAGATGTGGGAATGGTGGAATATAGAGTCGTGCTGTGAAAAGTAAGAAAATCACTTTGTTCTTTAAAGGTGCTTGTTGCTTTGATGCTTTCAAGAACAGCTAGCCTATTCTGTTATCTGAAGCTGAAGAGGTCCAAGCAAATGGCCCAGAAGACAAATGGGGAGTACAAGTTAGAAGGAATGCAGCATGTAGATAACAAAGCCCCTTTCTGCATGTGGCAAGGGAATCGCTCCGTGCTGTTACCAACCACTTCTTCTGGGGTCCGAAGCATCGCAAACTGTCCCTGAAGCCCTTCCGCAGGGCTCCTCCTTGGTCCAGGGTGAATTGGAGCAGTGCGAGGTCTGTAGATCCGCCCTGCTCCAGCTTCCAAAATGGTGGCTCCGGCTTCCAAGATGGTGGCTTCGGCTTCGAAGATGGTGGCTCCGGCTTCCAAAATGGTGGCTCCGGCTTCCAAGATGGTGGCTTCCAGCTTCCAAAATGGTGGCTTCCAGTTGGTCGTGGAACTGACCAATTGCTGAAGCTCGCCACACCTAAAACACAAGGGAGCAGGAACACAATGGTGCCTTCCAGGAAAATAAAGACCTGTTTTTTCCAGTCTTTCAAAAACACACTGGAGGACCACTTGGGATCATCTTGGAGTGGATCTCCGGTAAGTAGTCTACTCCTACTCCATTCCAAGGTGTAGACAACCTCCTTGTGAGGACGCACTGCCTCGTTCTAATTGCCTGGTGCGGAAAAGGCAAAAGAAAGAGTTTAAAATTTAGTAAACTATAGCTCATTTAAAAAATAATAGAAATCACATCCATGGAGAACTTAATATGTTAATTGCTCTTCCACAGCTTGTTATGGGATGTTGGGTCATAACGGGCTTACTATGCCTGCACCACACACGATGCCCACCAGATTTATGTAGAAGTGTGCAATTGGAGATGCTTTTCTCATTAACATGTAGAAATGTATAAAGGATAGTGCCTTCTCTTTGTCTTGTGGCCTGATTTGTGGAAATCACATTCCTTGGGCAATCTCTGTTTTGCTACAGTGAATAAAATTACTTTTAGATCTTCCCACCACTATCACCCTGTATGCGGCTAGTCATACGCCAGGACATACGCTGGTTGTACGCCATGGCAGAAGCAGAATCCATTTGGTCCATATCATTATCATGATGGCTAGAGGATTATGTGAGTTGTAGTCTAAAAAAAAGATTTTCCAGTCTCTGCTCACCAAAACATGTGACTCTTTGTCAAAATAGTGGTTTCTAAAGTTGCTTTCTGGGAACAGTTTTCGCATATAGTCTTTTCTGGTTTTTTTATGACAACAGACTTCAAGTGGATGTCAAGCAGCATGACCCAACTTCACAAGAATCTGAGTGTTTCATACATGCTCTTGTTTTTTTTACCTATGACTTGTTGAAAGATGTGCCTGAAGACAGGGCTAGGCAACCTGCAGCCCTACACCCCCAAGTAATCTCCTGCCTAATTTCCAAAGCCACCTGCAAGCAATGAGTTCAGATCTTTGCAAGAATGCTCTAACTTTTCCTCCAGCAGACTGCTGGGCGAAGAGAAAGAGGGAAACATGGAGGATGGGAGAAAAACACAGCAAGAGAGAGGTCTACTCATTTCTGTCTCTGGCCCCACATGCTGGGTGTTGCTCTTCCCCATGCTCAGAACTTGGAAAACTTATCACTCCCAGTACCCCCTAGCCATCATGCCCCTAGGAAGATTCAAAAACCTGTAGCCCCAAAACGTAACGTTTCTTCTCCCAGAATCCAACTAGGGATTCAGCTCCCAAATCCCCCAGAGGCCAGATTGGCTGGTGGGATTCTGGAACTAGCAATCCATAAAGCAACTTCTCTAAGGACCTTTCTGCCCTACACTCTTATTCCTATGGAATTCTGGGGTTTGTAGTTTACTGAGGCCAAAGAGCTCTCTGGCTGAGAATTCTAAATGCCTCTCCCTAAACTGCAAACCCCAGGATTCCACAGGATATTGAAAGTGGAATAATAGCTATAGTGCAGAAAGGCTCTACTTTTTTTTCCTATAGGGAGAGATACAAGAATAGGAAAAGATGTGCTTTGACTGCAGTTTCCAACAGATCTAAGCAGTGGAGAGAAAAGCTGGTTGTTGCCATCCAGCAATATCCAGAGGGCTGCTTGATTCTTATTTTGATTTAGTAGCACGAAAAGAAAATCAATGTGAATGAAAAGATCCTCACAGATCTACAGGCTATGTAAATACATTTACTTTGATACACTTTATGCTACCTTTATCCTTGTAAGGGAACAATTTCTGATTCTTCCATTACTGTGATTTGGAAATATTTCATTTTATTGGGACTGACTGTGGTGTAATTTTTCTTAATTAACAAGCTGTTTTGAATAAGGAAGTTGTCAAAGTCCATTATGTCCAAGCATTAATTAATTGTTTCCCCTAAGTAATCTCTTTCATTGAGTATTAATTGATTAATCTTCCTTCCCCCTTATAACTACAGACAGACTGAGTAATATTTTCAGCTGCCATTTTGGCTAATGCATTTTTTTCTAAAAATACTTCCAGGGAGCTTAGAATGATTATACATTGCTATTCTTAGGAGCTTTCAACATTTATTCTTCATCCCTTCTGTTCCAAAATATAGTTCCAAAATGTATCCTGGATTTTAGTTCTATTTATTTTTATATTGTATTTTTAATATGAAGAGTGAGGGTAAATAAAAACAGCAACCAATGGCTATTCACTTTTGCCTTATTTCATGGAACAAGAAGCCAGCAACTGACAATCCAGTAATCAATGGAAAAGCTAAAGAACCAGTCAGACAGAACCAAGCTGGCCATTTCTGGGAGCTTGTGACAAGGTTGGCTTAAGGCAAGAGGTCCCAAGAGATAGCTGAAGGTCCAGAGCACAATGGCCCCATGTCAGTGGACTGGTTCTCCCCTTCATTGGATGGGAGGCATGTGGTATGAGAAGGATGGACATTAGATTGAAACTGAAGCTGTTGGTTGGAGGTTGCGTTGCCAGTTTAGGATCATTAAGTACAAACTACAGGTGCTCACAGCTTGTCATTCAGACTCTCTCACACACACACAGGCCATTTCCACCCTACACTGTTATAGTGCTATTATTCCACTTTCAACATCCTGTGGAAATCTGGGGTTTGTAGTTTTCTGAGGCCAAAGAGCTCTCTGGCTGAGAATTCTAAATGCCTCTCCCTAAACTGCAAACCCCAGGATTCCATAGGATGTTGAAAGTGGAATAATCTAGTATATAAAAGTCAACGTTTGTGAGTTTGTCTGTGTCAGGCAGGTGAAGCCTTCATGTGATTGGCTGTGTCAGGCGAGAAGATCTCGTACGATTGGCTGCCCATCAAGATTCTATGGAATCCTGGGGTTTGAAGTTTAGGGAGGGGCCTTTAGAATTTTCAGCCAGAGAGCTCTTGGTCTTCAGGCTGGTTGCTATGGAGATGAGGCCTAGCAGCAAGAAAGAGGTGTATTCCCTCAGGATCCCAACCTCTATGTGTTAACAACTCTGAATACAGATTGGATTGGGGAATATGGGGAAAAGTTACAGGTACTGGACAAGACAGTTTGGGGAATTAGAGATATAGGATCTCAAATCTGTATATTTCAACCACATCTAATTCCTAAAGTAAGGTAATTCCTAAGGTATTTCAAACAAGTATTATCTATAAGAAAATAAAATCCTGGGCAACGCCGGGGTGAATATGCTAGTAACATTATAACAGTGTAGTGTGGAAATGGTCACACCAGAGAGAGAAAGAGAGAGAGAGAGAGAGAGAGAGAGAAATATATTTTTTTCTGTTTGGAAATTAAGATAGAAATCTTACTTAAAGAGGCTGTTCCCAGATCGAGGTGAAATGTGGGTATTATTCTTTCTTTCATACTTAGGAGAAACCAGCCTAGAGCCAGCATGATGCAGTGGTTTGAGCGTTGGCCTACAACCCTGGTGGCCAGGATTCAATTCCCCGCTTGTCCATGGAAGGGCACTGGGTGACCTTGGGTCCATCATATACTCAGCCCCCAAAAAACCCATGATAGGTTTGCCTTAGGGTCTCCATAAATTGGAAATGACTTGAAGGAATAGAACAACAACAACAATTTACTTTTAACCACAGGGTGGATGCAGGTCAGACCAGAGGGTGAGCCAAGATGTCACAATGACTGGGAGGGAGGGGTGGAAGATAATTTCGTAAATGCTAGTGTATAACCCAGGATTGCCCAGGATTTTATTTTCTCATAGGTAATACCTATTAGAAAGATTTGAGATCTCGTGTCTCTAATTCCCCAAACTGTCTTGTCCGATACCTGTAACTTTTCCCCGTATTCCTCAATCCAATCTGCATTCAGAGCTATTAACATACAGAGGTTGGGTTCCTGAGGGAATACACTGTCTTCCTCCTTGCTGCTAGGCCTCATCTCCATAGCAACTGGCCAAAATTGCTCTCTGGCTGAGAATTCTAAAGGCCTCTCCTTAAACTGCAAATCCCAGGATTCCATAGAATTTTCTCAGGCAGCCGATCATATGAGGTCTTTGCCTCACACAGCCAATCATATGAGATCTTCACCTGCCTGATACAGACATCAAACAAACTTTGACTTTTATATATTAGTAGATATAGACCAGTGGTTCTTAACCTGGGGTACAGGGACCCCTGGCAGTCCATGAAGCCTTCACAGAGGATCAGCAAAGCCCTGCTGCTGGACACCAGCAGCTGTGGCACAACAGGGACTTGCCCAATGTCACCAGTGTCTGAGTGGAGATTTGATTTGAGGGTCTCTGGAAACAATTTATATTTACTGGGCGTCCCCAGTAAAGAAAAGGTTAAGGACCATTGGCATAGACTTTTGGATAATCTTTGTAAGTTGCAGCAACAAGTCAATTAAGCCTTGGAAATTGCAGCAAGCTGACATTCTCCTAACTGAGCCATTCTCCTAGCTGATTGCACCCAGGCCTGTCTTCTTTCCTGGAGCTGAACCTACCAAAACTAGGGAACCCTTGTCTCCTGCCTGGAAATGACCTTTGAATATTAGAGACTCAGGGCCAGGCCATGATATCTGGCAACCCTACTTAAGGGTGGGTGAACTGGCACCTAGGGTCACATCTGCCCCCTGAGGCTGCTTCTGTGACCCTCAATGGATTCCCTGGATGCCCCTTTTTCTAGATAAAGAGAAAGGAGCAGTGCTCCTCCGGAAGCCTACTGAGTGTAACACTTAACCTTTTAATTCTTTTTGCAAGGCCCCCCGTGCCCTGTTTAACATTAAAAAGATACACATTTTTGAAAACCCCAAGAGGGTTTCCAGATACTTTCTGGTTGTTTGTTTTCTTTTTATACCACTTTTTGCATTCCATGGGGCCAATTAGAAATGAAAATTGCAAATACAATAACAATTTAAGTCCCAATAATGTTTTCAAAACTGAGACACAGCCAATTATAGACTAAATTGAGCACATATCCACTGTCCTAAAAGCTTCACTCATCCAACAAGGAGCCAGCATAGGACCTGATTGTAGGAGAGTTCTTCATATGCTGTTCAGCAGTACTGCAACCTTGAAGGCAACCCTTAAAGCCCTGAATAAAAGTTATAAAACATGTACAAATGCATAATAGAAATCCCACTATAATGAATTTACCCTTTTGTTCCCTACTAAATACATAAGTGAAAATCCTACTACCTTATTCAAGGTGAAAAGGGCTTTATCATTATCGCTGGCAATTGTAGTTCAGCGCTCTCTCTCTTTCTGAGCTGTACTACTGTATATACTCATCTATAAGTCGACCTCATGTATAAGTCGAGGGCAGGGTTTGGGGCCAAAATTATGAATTTTGATGTGGCCCATGGATGAGTCGAAGGGGATGGTTCCTTTTTTTCTTTTATAAAAGTCAAGGTACACTATTAATCCTTATTTTAAAAGGCATTCCCTTCTCTGAGTAGAATGGCACAAGGCAAAGCAAGCGCTTGCTCCATCTCGGGAGAACCTAAAAGAGCCACCGATCCCCTCTACTCTCTCATCACTCTTTTGGGAGAGAAACACCATTTTTCCACACAGATATTTAAAGAAGCTGGAAGGATGGACTGAGGTCTCGCCTTCTACCTTTCTGTTCAAAGAAGGGGATAGTTCACATATATATATATATATTGTGTGTGTGTGTGTGTGTGTGTGTGTGTGTGTGTGTGAATATGAGTTAAGGTGCAGTACTTATATTAACCCGCGGATAAGTTGAGGTTTTTTGGACCAATTTTTTGACTAATTTGTTTTAGACTTATACATGAGTATATCCAGTAGTAAGTAGAGCCCTGCCTTTATGATTTCCCCAGCCACGGGGCCAAACCAACACAAATGTACCTGTGTTAATAAAGCCTTTAACAATGAAATTCATTTTTGTAGTCTTTTTATAACCACCACCGCCTATTTTGCTACTTGTCTTCTTCCTAACTAGAAGGTGTTCTTTTGTTTTTGTCTGTTTGTGTTTGGTACAGGAGGACTGGAGAAACACAGACTTCAGTACTATGTTGCAGCAGAGCGTGTCTGTAGTAAACAGTGCCATAAAGTTTAAGTTTGGTGGTTCTTAAGGACCTCAAAAACAGCCGTAGGACCACATGCAGCCCATTAGTTTCCCTTTCTCCACCCCTGCTGGACAGTATGCTGGAGTGAGCTCTGAGCTCTTGCAACTCCCTCTTTAGAGTACAAGTATTTGACTTGCAACTTAGAGAAAAATCTTTATTAACCCCACTTGTCAATTGCCCCCACTCTTTCTCGATTTGGTACCACTTTCTCTGTTTTCCTTGTTCTGAATCTCTTTCTCTGATTTCCCTCTTCTCTTCTCATTCACCTTTATACCTGAAATTGCTTTGCCATAAGGTCTGCTACCTCCTATGGTCCAAATTGTAACACCCCCAGGGCTTGGAATGATAGCGTGGCTCTGAAAACCCTCAGCCACGTGAATTTGCTTATCTAAGTTAATATTTCCTTCATTCTAAGGCAGCTGTGCTCTATTAGGTAGTTATTTGTGCTATCCGTTTACTGTTTGCCAGTCATGAAACTCTGCAATAATATTTGCTTTTCCCCTATTTCAATCATTGTAATTTTATTGTTTTTATTCGTGTGTAATTTATTCAGTAAATTTCCCTGTTAGCTACAGCTGCATTTTTTGGCTCCAGTGTGTCTAAAATGCATTACTGGGTGAAAGCACTGGGTGAAAGCCCACTTACAGACACATATTACTCAGAATAAGCATGCACACACGTTTCTGAGAACATACTTGGTAGCACTGCTGCATACTACCATTCAACTAACGTTGCAAGAAAAGATCAAACCTTGGAAGAATTACATTTTGGATTCTGGGGCCAGAATCTTGTTGATGTTTTACAGAAGAGTAAGATTCCCCCAAAAAAACTCTGTATATTTTCCCCATTATGTTGTTACCATACCCTACTAGCCGACCCATGAGAATTGCAATTTTCATAAATTGGACTTATGAATGACCAGACAACATGATCAGGGCCATGCTGCCTGGAAATTTGTTCAGGGTCATGATGGTGGGAAAAGTCCAGATAGGATTATGTGGAAAATCCCAACACTGAGGAGTTTGTGCTAATCCCTATACCACTTTAGGCTCTTTTCATTTTTGAATACACTGGAAGATGAACTGCCCAGACTGGTGAGCAATCAGAGACTATCCTTCAATCTTACCCTACAGCTATCTTCCCTATACAACCTACTTGATTAAGAGATTGTCATGAAGCCCCTCAGTGTTTTGTCCCTCCAGAGTTAAGCAATCCACCCATTCAGCACCCTGTTGTCAGTCCTGTGGGAAAGCCATTACATCCTTGTCAATTCACCCCTTCAGGGTATGAAATAGGGTATGAAGACCCTAGCTTTGACCCCAGCCAATCGAAATGCTTAGAATGTAGGACTGCTGTTCCTCCATGATACCCTCAGACACAGTCTGAGACCCTCTGCTGCAACCTCCTTCTTCAAGACTGGTAACTATCAATCTTTCCATCCTTAATCTCTTGCTATCCAACCTTTCCCATCTTACTTTCTGATAGCCTTGCTGAATTCTTAAGAATGTCTGATTTCTTGTATGTTTGTCAATTCAAATAAAATACTTTTAAACTTAACTGGAGTCCTCTCTACAATTAGTACTAGTATACACAGGTGAAAGATCCTTCCAGACCCTCCTCTCACAAGCCTCCTTTAAGATTTAATTCCCCCAAATTCTAAGGATATAATGGCATTGTGGGTGGGCCTTGATGTCCCCCACCTCTTAGGGTAACAATGTGCAATGCCTGCATCCCATTCAAGGCTTCAGAAGTGCAGTTGTGAAATGCAATGCCCTTTCACATTCTGACATGCCATCTCAACTAACGCTTATCTGTCTGCCTCTGCTGATGTTCAAGATAGTACTCTTGGTTGTACATTCAGCTGTGCATTAGACTGGATATCTGATTATGCAATGTTCCATTGCATGTTATGGTCAGATAGCACCATCAAAACATTGCAGAGATTTACACTATACAACTTTGATAGAAGTTCCCAGCCTTAGAGTTATAGTCCAACAAGTAACTTTTCCAAGTTTTGGAAAAGAAACATATGTAGGAAAACATGAGACAATTTCCCCAAGTTTTGGGGGAATAGTAGCCTTTTTCCAATTGTTTTTGGAATAGGTCTTAATTACTAAACTCTTGAGAATCATGAATTCAGAGGAGGAAGGAATGGTAGCCAGCTAAATTGTACCTACATGTTTCATTCTCAGAGGGAAGCAGAAAGCCCTGCCAGATTATACAGTATTTGTACCCATGCTGTTACTCATTCTGAGCTTTAAGGCTACAAAATAAGCAAAGTGCTACACTTTCGCTGCTGGCTGCCCATGGAAAAACTCAAAACAGAAGGCTTTGGAGTATGGCGATTGGCTCAGTGCCTTTTCTTGCTAAGCAGGTTTGCACGTCTTTTCCTGGATGTGTTTTTCTCGTTAATGGATATGCTCATAAAAAGAGGCCATTCCTTCCTCCCATTTCAGGCTTTTTCATTTTGAAAGGCAGATTGGAAATTACTGTAGTATAAATTCCAGTTCTTCCTTTTCAAGAAAATAATTGCCTCCTGCAAATTTCAGAGATCGCTGATAATCAAATTAGTGATGCCATCAGTGCTGTTTCACAGTTCGCTTCTCTGCTGCCCCCCTTTCTTCTCTCGCCTTCTCCCTTTCAGCCCCCACCAGCCTGTGGTTTCCCAGCTCTATTTTTGTTCTGAAGCCTGCTTTCCTGGCATCTGCTTTGCCTGACAATGAGGAAAAGATACAAACAAGCACATACAAAATGTGAATGTGTATATATGTGTGTGCATGGTTCCTTCAAAGTGTAATGAATTACACAAGTTTGTTTGTTTGTCAGGTTTGTTGCGTCTTTGTTATTGCTTGGATCTATGTAACATTGTCCCTTCCCAGCAATTTCCCCAATGTTTAGTTCATGTAGTAGAGGTGAACTACAGTCTGCATCATGCAGCTTACAACTGCTCTGCACTGGACATTCAATGTTAGCACCTGAAATCCCATTGGATAGAGGGTGATATCCAAGAGCTCAGAATCATAAAATCATAGAGCTGGAATGAACCACAAGTATCATGTAGTCTAAACTCCTGCCATGCACGGATATATGACTACAGCATTCCTGAGAGATGGCCATCCAACCACTGTTTGAGGACCTCCAAAAAAGAAAAGTCCACCACGCTCTGAAGCAGTCTATTCCACTCTCAAAGTGCTCTTGCCATCACAAAGTTCTTCCTGTTGTTAAGATGGAATCTCATTTCTTGTAATTTGAATTCCTTGAACCATGTGGGCAAATTGCTGGAGCAACAGAAAATGAGTGTGCCCCATCTTCTACATGATGTTCCTTCTGATATTTAAAGATGGTTGTTCTATCAGTTTTCAGTTTTTTGTTTTTCCAAGCACTGCATATCCAGCTTCCTTGACTGTTTTTCATAGAGCTTTGTTTCCTGGCCTTTTACCATTATGGTTGCCCCCTCTGTACACATTACATAGCAACCAGCCTCTGAAGCAGAAGCAGGTGGGATGTTTGATTGGAACAATCCAAGGATTAACCCAGAAGACCACAAGCCAGTTGGAGCAGAACTGCAAGCAGAAACAGTAGTCAAAGTCCAACCAACTGTCATGACTAATGAACAGAACTAGCACCTATACACTTCTTTGCCTATTCTGAACAGGAATATCAGTCAGACCCAGAATCAAACCAGTTAGTATCAGGCAGGAAAGGTGAATCTGCATGAGCAGAAGCAACAGAAGAGAGCTGCTATTATCCGAATAATGTGTCCAGGTATCCTTGGGTGTCTTGTACCATTTCCTGCAAGAGGTAACTAAAGTCTAGAAGAAGGGCTTGCTTGCAAACAGAAAAGACCCAAATCTACAGAGTCTAGGCAGGGGTTAAACTTGTTCCAAAGAGAGGTAAAAGAGTGGTAGAGAATGACCCTGGCCCCCATTGTTCCCAACCCTGCCCTTTCAGTTCACAATCTTTCCATGTTCACAGCAAAAAATCTGGAAGATGCTTCTCCTTAAAGTCAGCTTCTTCATGGTTAAGAATCCTTTCCTGGAATTTTGTTGGTGCCTTATATATATATATAAGTACCTTTGTGTAAGGAGTTGGACATTTTTGTATAATGCAGAGTATCTGTGTCGAGTTCAAAGCTGCAGAATGTCTACCTTCAGTTCAAGGTTGTGGAAGCAGAGTTGTTTATTTTGTGTCATTGTGCACGCAGATGTGCACTGCACATGCACGTAAATGCATATTTGGTTGTGCATTCATGTGTTTTGTTTCAGTTATGCAACACTGACATTCAAGATAAGGATTGCCTAATACAATTAACACACAACTCTGCATTTGGAGATCTACAATCTGCCACCCTGATGTCAGATCACAGCCCTTATAAAGCAAGAGTCCTGTTTAGGTGAAGGCTTCTAACCATGTCCAGCTACAGGCAAATAGCTTTTCCAAGCTCTGTCTCCTATATTAGCTCTCACGTATGTAGGCAACCCTCTGCATGGGGTTAGAGATCCATTCTAATCTTTGAGAGGTCTTCTTTTCTGAAATCTCTGTTTTTTCTTCATTATAATATGAATGGTTATGTTTCACTGAAGCAGAACATACTGTCTATTGATTCCTTGGAGAGACCTTCATTACATTAAAAGAGTTTATTAGAAACAAATTCTTGAAAGACAGAGAAATCCCAGAGTCCTCTTAGGGTGGAAAATTGGAGTATACAGAACCTTTAACAGCCATGTGTAATGCATAAGTAAACCAACAAAGAAATAAATACTGCAGCTGAAAATCCAATTTTTACTGACTTTCAGATTAACTTAATTTAAACAAATGAAACCTTATGTGGATTTAAATGTAAAAAAAAATGGGAGAAGCAGAAAGGAAATTTGTGGAGCAGCTACAGGATACAATTTGTTAAGAATATGTTCTATGCAAGATCAGTTGAATTAGGTGGGAAAGTCCCAAAAACCCAAGTCCCAAAAATGATTTGAAAGGACTGTCCCTTGTAACATCAGACTTGTAACAACATCAGGTTTCACTCCCTGTAACATCACAACAAGCACCCTTGCTTGTTCCAGAAATTCCATAATGCTTGTCTAATACCCGATAGCTTACTTTTTTTTTACCATCAAAACTAAGTGATGTTCCACATTTAAGCCTGGGGACCCCCAAAATTGGTAGCAACAATTCGCAAAGTCCTTATTTCTTTTTATCAGTCTATTTGAAGTTTGCATTCTAGGAACTATAAGCTTCTCGCCTAACCATAGGTTTCGTCTTCTTTGGCTTGGCTTTGCCCCTTTTCAATCAGTGCTCTATACTCTTGGCATTCCTCCCTGAACATTTGTGGTCTGCTCCTCCCCTCATTATTTTTAAATCTCAGTTAAAAACTTCCTTGTTTTCCAAAGCTTTTGGAATTTTAGTTTAATGCTGTTATATAGTCCTGTATATTTTCATTATATATATTTATTTGTTTGCTCTGTATTATATTGTTTTTTTTATTTTACACAGATACTTTGTTTTAGAATTTCATTGTATAGTTTTATATTTTTATTATTCCTTCCTTCCCTCTTTTTCTGTGTGTGTACATTTTATATTGTATACTTTTGGCAGGATCCACTGTCTTTGATGGTTTTACTTGCAAAACACCATCTGCGTTGATGGCACAGTATAAATAAATGATACTGTTGGTGGTGATGATGATGATGATGATGCAGAATCTTTCGATAGGTCCTATATTCGTAGATGAGTCTGGAAGAGCAGAGATGAAGAGAACGGCAGAGAGGCGAAGAGAGAGTTGGTCCTACAGCCATTTTGTTTGATAAAATGGCATCTTTAGACCATGTAGCTGGAATGAGAGGACTTTTATGCTCAAAGCATCATGCACAGTTGAAAGGCAAAATGAAGTCCAGATTGCTATCTTCATTTTCCTATTATTTCATGTACCTCAAAGGATGTCGAGCATAAAAAGAAAGAAGCTGAGTTTTGAAATAAATCATTTTTATAAACTAACTATAGGGAAAATTAATTAGAACCTGAAGGGGAGTTGTTTTCAATTGGGCACCTTTCATCACTTTGTTTAGCCGTGTAACATCTAAAAGAGAACATCTAGAAGATAATTTTCTGGTGGATATTACAGACTCTGGATTATTATGCATGACCAACTGAAATCACATCCTTGGTCCTGCCTCCAAACTTGAAAGCTGTAGCCTTAAACTATAGAAATCCCAATTTAAAGAACAGGAAGATGAGAAAAGATGTCAAAGGCACAAGTGTTTTCATCTTTTCCCTCACCCACCAAAAAAGGTCAGGAGATGTTTGGTGAAAGGTATTTAAATGATGCCATTGTAAATTTGTGGAGGGTTGGGACCCTAAGATTGGAATGCAAGAGCCATTGGAAAAGGAAATCACGGGATAAGCTGCATTATGAAGGACAAACAACAGTCCACAAGAAGGCTTTAATGTGAGTAACATAGGACCTTGTCTTGTATCAGAGCAGATTATTTGCCCATATAAGTCAATCAGAGCCTGGAAACATGACTTTTTTTTAAAAGTTTATTTAATTATATAAAACAGAACATTTATACACGTACTTAATAATAATGTTACAATCTTTTAAAGAAAAGAAAAATTCAACATCATGATAGATATACCACTTGGTTAATATCAAATACTTCTTTCGTTCATTCTTAACCATTCTAATTTATGTCCCATCATTCATAACTTGCTCACTTGATTTACTGTTGTATTCTTCTCAAGTTATGAATAATATAGCTATTTGTTATTTTACTTCCCTACTTCCTCTTAGTTCAGTTTGTTATCGTCCTCATTATTACTCCTCACTTTATGTTTTTTTTTACTTCAGATAAATTTTCATTAACTTTGTATTTTCTACTGCTTTCCTTGTGTCTGCCGTATACTGTAACTTAAATTTGTCTTTGTAAGCTCATTTATTCCAATTGTTCCTTTTGTTTGGCAATTAAAGTACCGTAAATGTTAGTATTATTTCTAATTCTCTTTTCTGTTATTCTTTATCAGCTTATATTTATGTTTTGTGAACCCTCATCTTTGTTTTCTTTTAGGATTCTGGAAGTTTTCTTTTAAAAGACCCAAGTTTCCCTAAGTCTGAGCCCACTATGGTCCATAGCAGTTTCTCCCCACCTCTGTTCCTCCAGATATTCCTCTTGATAATTTATGCTGCAGCTCCTTTTGTGCCAGATGGAAATATCAGCCTTACTGCACCTTCCCAGGTAATGAATGGAGCCAGATTGGGCCTTGAACCTGGTTAGGTAGGAGTTGCACACAAACACAATGCTTTCGTAGAAAGGGCCTAGTCCCATGAACTCTGCTTTTAGCTGAGCTGAATAGCAAAAAATCAGTCAAACGGACACGCTTTATTTGAAACACTGGCATATTTATAGAACTTCCAGTACTGTGTGAACAGAGAGAGAAGATATGCATAACAGTTCATTAACAAAAATTTCAAGATCTACAGAGCAGAGTCTTCTTGACCTTTCTAGTATAAACATCATCTTTCCTATGTGAACAGATGCTCTCAAAACAGGACAGTCAGTTATCAAATCGTTCTTACTTATCTTATTGACTTTTGAAACGTTTCCTTGCAGTAGCAGTTTGCAAGGGGCCAGTGAGAGAATAGATAGAAATCAAAAGGTATTCAAAAGTTTTTAACCCAGATAGTGGCTTGCTTAGAATTACTTAGGAGCTCAGAAATCAATGGTTAAATTCTTGGAAATATTTTGGTGCCTAGCACCATCAGACATATCAAGAATAGGCAAATTGTCAGGGATGGGGCGGTGTTCCAGAAGACCTGCAGGGAGCAGGTTGGGGAAAGCTGCCCTGTTCTGATGAGAGGGATGCTCCCCAAGGTCTCAGGGAGAGAAAGGTCTTCCCTCCCATCCACTACCTCATTGCAGTTTGGGAAAATTATTCTTTGGATTTAGGAATGCCAGATCAAGGCTACCCTTAAATTTCAGGGCCAGAACCTGAGATCCACGGACACCCCTTTGTCATGTCATTCAGCATGATACATAAAGCTTCAATCACAGCAGCAGAGCATGCCTTTCAATTATAAAATACAAGGTCTGACAAATAAGAAAAATATACATTAACACATTTTCAAAGCAGAGCTGTCAACCTGAGAAAAAAAAAGCCAGGCCCTGAGGAACCCTATTTGGACTACAACTGCAGATAGTGGGGGGAAATCCCTGAAGTCTAGGTTTTGTTCTTTTACAAACCAATTTTATTTTGGAGATCCACATATTGTTTTACTTATCCCAAAGTATTTCCTGGGAAGATACCCAGGTCCCATCTGATCTTGAAAGCTAAGCTGGATTTGCATACTTGGATGGGAGGCCGCCAATGAACATCAGGTGCTGTGGGCTATATGTCAGAGGCAGGAGTGATGGAGCCACCTCTGAGTATTCTTTGCCTAAGAAACTCCTAGATCATGGGGTTGCCACAAGCTAACAAGTAACACAGACCACACATATACATACAGAATTAGCAAGGACTTTTCATTCCCTTTCTACAGGTCAGTTTAAATTAAACCAGTACTTTCCACAAAAAATATATATATTTTCTTGCCTGTATATTGGTACTGTCTCAGAAGAAATAAAGATGGCTGTCACAAGTAAACACAGCTATTGTTTACAGGGCACAGATTCCACAGAGATCAAATGAGGAAAAGAGGAAAGTCAGCACTAAACAAAATGATCTACATGCATAACTAGCGTAATATTGCTAAAGTACTTTAGCATTTCAGCTATAATTCCTGAATACAGGCTTCCCCCCCACAAGGGACCAGAGCTCTGTTAGAAAATGGAAATGGTTGAAAAGCAGAACCCATGTGCTGTTCTGTAGGGAACATGAAGGACTTACAGAGGCTCACTTGGGACTGGCTGCATGTGCTGCTTGCAAAGTCTCTCAGCCAGCTTGGTGCCATTTTCCCCCTCTCAGCTCACTTTGCAAGCAGCATGTGTATGTGGACATTCCCAGGCAAGCCATCATAGGCAAGAAAAACTGATGAAAGAGTGTTGAATCAATGGAACTTGTCCTTAATTTGGAGGCATCAAAAAAGTGAATTGGCAGATAACAAGGTGTCAAAAGGTGAGGGCCTTCAATTAAAATTAAAAAATACATTTAAAAAGGCTCAGCAGAAATGTCCTGGCCCAGCTCCGCTCACTGCGAACTATATGAGGGAGGATCTTCAAGTTCTTGAGTTAACTGCAGCCAAGGCAATCAGAAGAAGTGTCCTTACCTATGAGAATCTGTTTGCAGGAGGCTGGTCAAACCAGTACAGGTTCTGAGATCAAACATGGCTAGCAGTGGATGCAAGGATCCAGGAATTAAGCAGTGTCAGCAGGCAGTCCAAGACCAAGCCACAAGTATGTTCACAGGTTGTTTCCAGCAACAAGCATGGCCATAGCTAGCTCTGAATGGCTGCAGCCAGCTATCATTAATTAATTAATTAATTAATTAAGAGCATTCCTCATGCTCTTTTGACAAGGAGCCTGACTGATCGTCTCTGCTGTCAGTGGGTCCTGGCTGTGTGCCTCCTGAGGCTTCCTTTCAACAGGAGGGAGTTGCAGGGCTTTCTTCAGGCTCAAATTCCAAGTCACAGTCTCAGTCCATGACAAGGAATTGGTGAAAATCAGTTTTCAAATAATAGAATCATAGAGTTGGAAGAGACCACAGGGGCCATCCAGTCCAACCCCCTGCTATGCAAGAACACACATCAAAGCAATCCCAACAGATTGCCATCCAGCTTCTGTTTAAAAATCTCCAAAGAAGGAGACGCAACCACACTCTGAAGCAGCATCTTCCATTGCCAAAAAGCTCTGACTCACAGAAAGTTCTTTTTGAGGTTCAGGCAGAATCTCCTTTCCTGCAGCTTGAATCCATTACTCCTTGTCCTAGGTCTCTGGAGCAGTGGATAACAAGCCCGCTCCCTCCTTGACATGACATCCCTTCAAATATTTAAACATGGCTATCATGTCCCATCTTAACCTTCTCTTCTGCAGATTAAACTTCCCCAGCTCCCTAAGACACTCCTCATAGGGCGTGGCTTCCAGACCCTTCATCACTTTGGTCGCCCTCCTCTGGGCATGTCCCAGCTTGTCAATATCCTTCTGAATTGAGGTGCCCAGAACTGGACACAGTATTCCAGATGAGGCCCAACCAACGCAGAATAGAGTGGTACCATTGCCACTAGTCACTTCTCTCCAGGATGAAAGGCAGCCATTAGTGAGCACTTTTTGGGTTTAGTCAGTCAACCAATTACTAATCCACCTAGCAGACTGGTGTGACAAATAATCAGTGGGAGGAAGAAGAGGAAAGACGACAGTAGAGAAACTCAGCACATTTCAGGAATGAATGCAAATTTGCGAGTGTGCAGATATAATCAAAACAGAAAGATACCTTAATACAGGATGGGAATGTTCATGGCATTTTAAGAAAAGCAACCAGGATGAACATAAGAGATTTTCACATCCCTCTCTTACAAGTCTTCTTATCTGAATTGTTCTGAACCTATGTGGGAAAAGCACTGCTCCTGTTCATCATCATCACAAATGTTTAACTGTTTGTGACAATTTAATACAATTATCAAAAAACTGTTAATACTTTCTCCAGTTATGTGGAGAAAAGTGAAGAGTTGTACAAGAAACCCACGGTGTTCTACTGTCTCCCCCTGTCCCCTATCCCAGGACTTGCTCTGTTTCTCTTTCCTCCTTTTTTGGCTTTGCAGTCTAAAGGGGCAGGCTCTGTTTATGAAACATTCAACACTGCTATAGGATTGTGGCAAAATACATCAGACTTAGGAATGGCTCTTAATAATCGCAGCATGTCTATCGGAGAGGACCTTTCGCACACGGCCTTAAATAATTCACAGCTCCTCAAATATTGCATTAAATAATTCAAGGACAGTACAGGCGTTGTGATTAATGATCTGTATCTGATATTTCTGCTAATGCTGCAAGGAGTCAGAGACCGACAGGGAGAGGGGAAGCGAGAGAGAGAGAGAAGGATACAAATATATAAAGAAGCAAGCAACAGCATTGTCACTCCAGACTAATATGAAGGGTATATTAGCAGGTGCCTGGTCGTGACATAAAAAAGAGATTCAAAACTATCATGGATGCAACAGTTCATTCTCTCTCACTCACTTTCTACTTGTTTTTATTCTATTCTATTTAGTGTATTAGGCATTTAGTTAGAAGCTTTCATTGTTTTCTAATCCCATCACTGAATGCTTATGAAGTACAACCTTTTTTGCAAAGTGTGTATCTCAGCAACCAAAACAAGGATTATGCTGCAATACAAGGTGAAGAGAACCCTCAATATGTAGGAGACACCAAACTTTCTCCGTCTCATGGGAATGTGTCTTCCTGACTACATGCAGCTGTTATTTATTTCAGAGCTTGGAAATTATTTGGCCTCCAATTTCCAGTGGCCATACTGGCTGGGGAAGTTCGAGAGTTGTAGTCCAAGACCCAGTTGCTAGCCTCAGATAGAGTAAGCCCATTGAATCCATTGAATTAACTGTGGTATGCTAAGTCTACACTTCCTGATGATAAAGGTAATCATTCACCACTGATTACTATTGAGGAGAAGAGGTTGTTTTTGTTTTTGTGTGCCTTCCAGGCCCCTTCTGCAGGATGTCATCATCCCACATTGGGGATGGGAGAAGGACGGGTCCTGGACGAGGCTAATGCACAATGTCATCCAGGTCCCATCATTCTCCTGTCCTCAGGTGGTGCAATCACACAGTAAATCATTGATGGGTTTCACGCAGCCCTCTCATTGCCTGCTCACACTTACCTGCTGTGTGGAGGTCCTAGAAGCACAATGGCTGCACTTCCTGACCCAGTGCAGCCTGGGACAGTACCCAGCTGCACTGCAGAAGGAAGAGATAGTTCCTCCATTCATGGAGACAGCCAGTGTGGAAGGGAGAGCTCCTGTCATGCTTCCCTCCTAGGAGAGGCTGTACTGAGATCCCCACAGGACACTGGTGGGATACTAGAAAGCTGCAGAAAGGGCCATAGTTTTCTTTGCAAGATTTGTCGAGTGGTGGGTTGCCTTTTGCCTTCATCTGAGGTTGATAGAGCGTGACTTGTCCAAGGTCACCCAGTGGGTTTCCAAGGCCAAGGGGAATTTGAACCCTGTGCTTGAGTATTACAGCCCAACTCTCAAACCACTACACCAGAGGAGGTAGTGGGAGACAATTCAGATGATGAAGAAGCAGCTGGGCTCAGCTCAGAAGTGAGAAGAAACTAGGGTCCAGTCACAGTGCACTCTTCTTTCCCTTCCCCTCAGTGTCCAGAGTAGCACATCTTCATTGTCTGGATTGCATCCCCATTCCCTTCTCTCCCCATCAGTAAACAGCAACCACAGCTACTCACAAGACTTGATAACTGTAGTGGGTAGGGGATGATGTTTCCCATGGTGCACAAAGGGCTAGAAAAAAGCTTCCTGTACTCTGCCCAAAAAGGGACATATAAATGTGTAAACTACAATGTATTACTAATTAGATCCTACATATATGTTACTTACAGGATCACATTTACAGAAGGTCATTTCCTAATCCTACCTGGAAATCTCTAGTATTCCCTCATGATCTCCCATCCAAGAATTAATTAAGCCTGATCCCTCTCAGCTTCCAAAATGAGCAGAAATCCAAGGTGTTCAGTATGGTATTGGATTCACCAGTTTTCAATACCACCTGCAACAACATTCAAGGCACCTTATGAATAGTTAAGCATACCAGCAAATTGCTTTATCTAAGGAATGTTGTGATCACTAAAAGTCAACATGGGTTTCTCAAAAAAAAAATAATTCCAGACTAATCTTATCTCTTTTTTTGATTGAAGCACAGGCTGGGTAGATGATGGGAATTGTCATGCCCTTGCCCCAGGACCCAGGCCCTTTCCGCACCTTACCTTCTTCCGACGCTGGGGTGTGGGGATCGCACGAGCAGCCTCCGATGAGAGGCTCTCATGTCCGGGGTCCTTCGGCTCCACACAAGCTGCCTGCTCGCACAAGAGCCCTGCCTCTTCCTTCCGCAGTACAGCCTGGGACCTTCCCAGGCTGCGCTGGGGCAGGAAGTGCGACTGGCATAGCTGCAGAGACTCCACACACCAGGTAAGTGTGCATGGGGCCCGGGAGCAATGCTCAATCATGCACCATTTTTGGCTTCTAGCTGAAAAAGAAAAGGTGCATGATCGGTGCCTGCTGGCCCCTGGAGCGTCATGTGATTGTGAGTGCGTCGTGCAGATTGCTCCTCACAATCACACGATGCTCCAGGCCCTCTTTCGCATGGAAAATGCTGTGCAAAAAAGGCCACATACTTCCAGGAACCAGACAGATCTCTTCCCAGCAGCCACACCCCAGAAACATGAAAAGGCAATACTTATGGCAGCCAGTGCAGGAGGTAAGGGGAGAACCCAGGTCTCGGGCAATGCTAATATGGGAAGGGCTCATTAATCAGGAGATAACTGGCCATGATGCTGAGGCTATATAATCAGAGGCCCCAACAACAGAAGATTGTTGGGAACCATTGACACTATTGGTGGTGACAACTGTGGTGATTCTTGCATCCTCTACCTGTGATCTTTGGACCTCGACACTTCACTCGTTTGGCTTCAGGACTATTCCCTTTCTGGACTGTTGTGTTTTTGCTGAGAATTTACTTCAGGCCCAAGGCTGCTTTGCGGAGCTGCCATTATCTAGTCAATTAGGCAACTGAGGAATCTTGGAGGGCTGCCAAGCCCAGGACAGGAATGCTGTAGATATAACATATCTTGATTTCAGTAAGGGTTCTGACAAGATCTCCCCCGATATTCTTACAAACATGTGAGTAAAATCTGAATGGTTTGATTGTGTGTTCCTGCATGGCTGGGGGTTGGACTCAATGGCCCTTGTGGTTTCATCCAACTCTGTGATTCTATTATTCTAAAGGACCCAGTCATATGGTGCACAGTAGCTAAGATCAGTCCATCCCTCTCCATAACCTCATAGGAAGTAATTATACCAAGCAAGGAAATTAACATCTCAAATGAGGGGTGAGATCTTATGTTCAGTAGATTCAGTGGCCATACTGAAGCCTTCATCAGGAATGATTAAAGAGAGGGAATGAGCTACCCAACCACTCCACTTTTGCTTTCCACATGTGGAAAGAAACAGTCTGAAGAGGAGAGCCTCTGCTACATGTGGAGGCTCTCCATACAGTCAGGGACCCTAATTTTCAGGGTACTGCATTTTGGGGAGAGCATCCATATATAGCAGAGACTCTCCTCTTCCAGCTTTCACTTTCCATGTGAGGAGAGCAATGCTGGTGCGCTCCCTCTCTTTACACATTCACTATGGACACAGGAGCCAACGGCTAGGACAGCTCAGATGTCCTATCTCAGTCCCAGCAGCACAGTTGGCAATTCAAGCAAAACAAACTGAATAGCTCCCTGCTCATTACTTACTTTTATTCGATAAGCACAAGGTCAAAGATAAAGTCCAACAGAATTCAAAGGCAAGCAAGTCCAAAAGCAGGCAGGGTAAGTCAGGCATAGAGTTCAGCAAGGTATCCAACAAACAGAGAGGTCAGATAAGATCTGACAATTCCTGAAGGGCAAGGACGGCAGCTATATAGGTCAGCCACCTAATGCAGCAGTTGCCTGAGTAATTGTTGCCAGTTATAAATTCTCTCAGATCAATGTAGGTTCTCTCTATGTTGTCTGAGCTCAGCAAAGGTAGGTAGTGGTAAGTTATACTCTGTGTCTGAAGGGACAGGACTCTCTGCTGGAGCTAGCACCACCCCCTGTTCTGTTTGTAGCACTGTAAGCTGTTTCTGTACAGCAGGGCCTGGCATGCTCCCTGTTTCAGCCTTTGGTATGTACTCTATTTCAGACTCCATGTTCTGGAAGTGTGTTCAGAAAGCCCATGTTCTGGAAGCAGTCCATGTCCTAGAAGCAGGGCATGACACCAGGGTGATCTGTAGACATTTGTCACATAGTCATCCTATGGATGTTACAGAGGTTGTTTTGATCCTCAGCCTCAAGCACCAACCAACCTCCAGAACTATCCCAACCCTGATCTCAGAACCTAAGAAGCTGAAGTGGATAAGGCCTGGTTAATGTTTGATGAAAGATACCATAATGTAATGCCAGGAATCTCCAGGCAAAACTTGGAAACCATCCTACCTGGAAACTGAGGGAGCCTCTCCTGCCAGTCAGACAGTATTCATCTAGACGGACTGACAGTCTAACATAGTAAGCCATCTCCTATGTTCCTAATCCCAGTGATCTTCCTCACAGGGCTGTGATGAACCAATCTTCTTTAACCCAGTTGCCTTCAGACATGTAAGACTTGGCCCCCATCATCTTCAGACAAAATTTGTCATGCTGTGTTGGGATGTTGAGGGTCAACAGCACATTCAGGGCTTCAAGTTGGCGAAAGCTGGTACAAACATAAGGAAGAGTGTTTGGCTTTTTGCCAGTGGAACAAACAGTATAAGCTGGTATTATAAAATACCAGTAAACACTGATGTGACAGAGGTCCATCTTAAATGTAAAGAGTTCAAAGCGTTTTTATGATGTTCTGGATATTGAGACAAAAATGACTTCATGGCAATGAATAGTCTCCAATCTGCTCCCTGCTGCACTGTTAATATTTAACAAGTATTCAAAACTTCCTTTGCAGAAAAAATAAATCCTACTTGGGTGAGGAACTTAATATTCTGTAGGTCGTTGCATTTGTGTTTTGTAGAACTCTCGGCTCCATCAGAAGCCTGTGATCTGGGGCTTGTGTGTCACACCGCAAAGTCATCTGCCTCAAGGAAATTCATTTTGAGAGCCTCAGAGCCCCATTACAAAGGCACACTTCTGAGGTTCCAGACTTCATATTGTTCTTTCAAAGGCCCTGAGTTCCCATTTGTATTGAAAAGACAGCAACAAAAGTCATGGCAGTTCAAATAAACAGTGGCTAGAAGGGAGAGCAAGGGTACATATTTGCATTTGAATAGTAGCAAATGCAGTAAATATGTTGACACGGACCTTATTTTGAATGGAATTAGGGCAGCTGTATACAATTATATGATTTCTATGAGAAGGAAGTAATAGGTTGTATGGCTGTTTCCCTCAACAACCATGTAGTATGGTTGTAATCAACAATTATGCGTACATCTGTAAGCAACAATTTGTGTATCTGGACCACTGACTAGAACTTGTCTTCCCTTAAAGGGGTCCATAGGTGTTTGGTGAGCCATATATTATAAGGATATGCGGATGAACACACAACACAGCAACCACACACAAACCACAAGGAAAGAGTGGATTGCTTCTGCTAGCTATGTCCAGAGGTGACAGCATGCCTTCTGGCCATGCTCCCCTACTGGCTGCACATTCAACAGCAATGTGACAGAGGTTCACAGGCATACAGATAACAGGTTTTTCTCCATGTAAATGAGACCCTTGATGGCCCAGGTAAGCAGAAATCCTAATTGCCAATGTAAATGGCAATCCTGATTGTCCATCTACTTGGGGAACCTGATTGACTATTCTAAATGAAAACCTGATTGTCCATGTATATGGGAGACCATGATTGCCTATGTTAAATGGAAAAACTGATTGCCTTTGTGCCCAGGGACCCTGATTGGCAAGTTTCTGTTCTCAGGGAAAGGATGTAGGCCTGTGTTTGCATAGGCTCCTTTTGCACTAACACACACTCACATAGCTGTATCACAAATGGAGGTGGGGGAGAGTTGATTCTTTTCTACTCCCCTGCACACATTTACTGCATATGTGGGGTGGGGTTATTTACATTAAGCAATGTCTTCACTATGCATAACACTAGTGTTTCCCACAGAGATCACAATGGGTAGAACTGCTCTCAGAATTCTAACTAGCACTGATGGCCAGTGGTTGCCATGTCAGTGGGTTGATGCATCTACTCTAGTTTTAGCTAAGACTCTAGAGGAGCTATCTGAAAGTGCAGAACCTTCTGTGGATTGCTTGGATTGCTCCTTTAAAGTCTAGAGGCTAAAGATTAAAGACTCAAGACTAAGGCCATTTTCCTCACAGAATGTTATAGTGCTAGTATTCTACTTTCAACATCCTATGGAATCCTGGGATTTGCAGTTTAGGGAGGGGCCTTTAGAATTTTCAGCCAGAGAGCTCTTTGGCCTCAGTAAACTACAAACCCCAAAATTCCACAGGAAGTTGAAAGTGGAATAATAGCACTATAGCAGTGTAATGCAGAAATGGCCTAGAACTCAGAGAAGAGTCACAGTCTCATGGATGTTAGAGCTATCACTGCTTTCTAGAAACAATACAGCTTTCTAGAAACAAAATAATAATACAATAATAAGATTAGAGGCTGGATGGTCATCTGTTGAATACTCCCAACAGATGATCATCCAGCCCCTGTTTGAAAACTTCTAAGGAAGGAGACTCCACCACATTCTAAGGCAGCATATTCCACTGCCAAATTGCTCTTCCTGTCAGGTAGTTCCTCCTAATATTTACATGAAATCTCTGTTCTTGTAATTTGAATCCATTGCTCTAGTCTCTGGATGAGCAGAAAACAAGCTTGCTCCATCTTCAGAATGCAAGCTTGCTCCATCTCCATCAAATATTTCAACATGGCTATCATGTCATCTCTTAGCCTTCTCTTCTCCAGGCTAAATGTTCACACACCCAAAATCAGTGTATTGAAAATATGAGGAAAGGGCCCATCCAAGGTTTGGTATGCATGTGCAAAACTTTTCTAATTCTAGGCTCTGAGCGTTGTTTTCACACAAATTTCACATTAATGAATCTTATGTCAGAAGTGAGCAATGAGGTCATGTGAACTTTGGTAGATAGTCTGAATTCATTACTGGTATATCATATGAATTATTTGGTAGCTAATGTATAGAATATAGCCGGAATCCTATTTTTTGGCCTTAACTAGAATATACCCAGTGACTCAGTTGTTGAACGGTGAGTTAACCTATAGGTACATCCCCCTGATTCAGTTGTTTACAGCAGTCAGGATGAACAACAGGATATAGGCCATATATTTAAAAATGTCTTTTACTATTTAGGTAACATTTCTAGCAGTGGCTGCTGATGGCCTCCATGTCAGTGGGGCAGTGAGTCTGTGCCAAGCTGTAGCCCAAAACTGTCCAAAGTCTGTAGTGGAAATGACCCCAAGAACTTTAAACTAGGAGGATTAAAATGACACATGTCAGTTGTTCCAATACTTCTTGGTCGGTTTTCTCCATAATTCTCTGCAGCTTGAGCTAATACTAAATCTGTGTAACCCTGGTCTCTTCTAGATGGCTGTTGGGGTCTCTTCCAACTATGATTCTTTGAAAATGTTAAAACAATTTAAATTTACATTTCAATGTGCATTCAATGTGCATTTTGGAAAAAGCAATACGCTATGATTTTTTTTTTAAAGGGCCATTTCTTTGATGCCTGAAAGGACTTCCTAATGGATGTGTATGATCTATCAACTCCTCTTCCACAACCAAAGGTCATCCAAATGTGCTGGACTATGAACCCATCATCTCCCACAGCATGGGGATAAGACTGATGGGAGCTGTAGTCCAGCACCTCTGAAGAAGACTGTTCTGATTACACAGGTGGAGGAGGAAGACGAATTTTATCTATACTCTACTTTTTCCCCAAAATTGGGACTGAAGGTAGCTGTCAATTTAAAATGACTACAGTATAACTGAAAGCATACAAAGTTCAACATTGAAACTGAATTAAACTGTTCATAATATTAAATCAATTTAAAACATACACTGAGGATAGAGCCATTAATAATACTTCATTAAAAACAATACAGTGCTCTTTTAAAAGCTCCTCCCTTACAAAACTTCAAAAGCTTGTCAGAGGGGGTTTTTTTAGGTCTTTTCCTGCCAATAGAAGGACAACAAGGAGGGATCCATTCTGGTCTCTGTGGAAAGGAGTTTCAAAGCCTAGGGACAGCCACTGAGAAGGCCCTTTTCCCACCTCCCCACCAACTGTGCCTGTGAATGTGGTGGGGCCAAGAGAAGGGTCTCTCCTGAGGATTTCGGGGCCTCCTGAATTTGTACACAGATACAGACACACAAAAACAAACACAAGTCAATCTTCCATTTCTTCCTAGATAGAATTCTATTCTGACTTGGGTGGAATTCTTTTGCCTAAGTCCAGGAACATGCAATCTGGTCACAAGAGCTCTATTAAAATTGTCATCTCCCTGTCATCTTATCCCTTGGAGATAATGATTATATAATAAGGTTGACAAGAATATTTTTTGTCAAAAGTGACATGTTGAATATTCAACCATGAATTGCTCTGGCTCCACCTTTGAAATGTCATTGTGAGATGACTCACTGGAGGCACCTGGGCACTTTCTCCTCCACCGTTGTCAGACTCTGCTCATTCCTTCTGCTTTTCTTCTGGTAGCAAAAATCTATTTTTGAATAATGAGAAGAGAGTTGAGGATATTCAGCCAAGATATGGAGATGGTTAATTTATTAGCTGGTCTAGAACAACCAACCAACCTTCCTTTCTTCCTTCCTCAGTATGCACCAAGATGACCAATGGATCCACCACTACAAGGAAAAATACACTCTAGATTTTACTGTCACAACTCCCACAGCCACTTCAGATTGAGCTAAAGTCTTGCTTATTCTTGACCCTAGTTGGAGCACTGGTAAAACTCAGATTCCTTTTGTCTCCTGGTGTGCACAGTACTGTATGGTATTGGATGGATGTGTATTGAACTAACATATTTAACCATTGTATAAGTAGTTTACGTATATTTCTGCTAAGCTGGTCACTAAATGCTACAAGTATCCAGTGCTAATTGATTATTGCAACATCATCTGAAAGTGTATGAAATGAAAGTGTAACCTCATTATGAAAGTGTAACCTCATTAGGCTCTGTGTTTTGAGAACCTGGTACCTGTGAGATAAGGAGCAGAAAATATGTGTCCAGGTCAAACCCATCAATAATGGAGAGAAGTGGGATCTGGGAACTGTCTGAAAGGTAGTGTGATGCATGAATTTATGGGCCTTACCAATCACAGTGTTGCATGCCTAAATTTTGGAATGGTCACATATAAAAGGTGTAAGTTACATATATACTTTAGTCTCAGCAACTCTGGCAGAAGTGTACTGTGTTGCTTGTACCTATACAAACAAACTGCTGCCTACCTCAGGGTGAATTTTGTAGACTATGGGGTACCCAGTACATGACAAAACTCAGCAGCTGAAGCCAACATAACCCACAATGAGGCATACTGGAAGCTGTTCAGCATATCTGGAGGACCACACCATCCCCTTCCCTGTTTTTAGACCTTGGAATCCAGATAGGTTCTGCCTTAGATATCTTTGCATTTGAAACAAAAAAATCAAAATGATTCCCCCAACACTCCCATCGAGACACATTAACTTTTCCATCAATTCAGAAGGATTTTTGCCAACAGTGTGTAATCCCAAGACAAAGAGCTCATGATGAAATTGTCAGAAACACCACAAGCTTTTACTTAAAGCAGTCTTAATCACTCTGCATTGCCAGATTTTTTCCTTTTTTTATTAAAAAACCCCCCATATGCTCTGTTCTTACTGTAAATTTCAGCAACAATAACTGTGCTCTGGACAGTTCCATTAAAAGCCCTCTCTATGGAGATGTTTTCAATTATTTATTTCCCAGTAAAGTTTGATGTTGGTTTTGTTTGTCCATTCCTCACATGTCGGTGCATTCAGACAAAAGCCTAATGACACCCTAGCACCTCAATTTCTATTAAAAAGGCTGTCTCTTGCTCACAGTACATCGGGGTTAAAGCAGCTTAGCTGGACTTTAAAATCTGACAGCACAAATCAGAATAGTCTTTTAAGCAGCTCTGTCATACAAATGGTGGGGTTACCCTCAAGCCAGTGCATAAATGGATAATATAATTCTCCACAAGATATTCTTTTCGCATTAAGCTTCCTGATCAGTGTACACAAATATTCCGTTCCCGAACCCAAAGGAGGTAATTCAGGCAATGTGGTCAGTCTGATTTTTCTCTAGTTTTAAACCTTCTGTTTCCAAAATCTGCAGCAATCTCATCACTATGAAGACTGAGAATGGGTGTGAGCAAAGGGCTGAAAGGCAGGAAACAAAGACCATTGGGGGACTAGAACTCCCAGACTTCCCCAGCCATCATGAGGATCCAGGAGTTGTATCAATGGTAACCTTCCATGTCAGTGAGGATGCAGAATCATAGAATCATGGTGTCTTAGGCCATTTCCACACGGGGGGGGGGGGTAAAAAGTGGGGAAACGGGGCGGCGCACGCGGGAACGGAGCTTACCTCGATCCGTCGCCGCAGGGAGCAGCACGCGTTTGCCACTCTATATGGTGGCGGTGTCCGGCGGCGTCCGGCGGCGCCCAAAATGGCAGCTGGCAGCTTCCGGCGGCTCTCCGCCAATCAGAGAAGCGCGCCATCCGGAAGCCCATCCCCGGGCAGCTCTGCAGGGAAGCACTTGCATGCCCCTGCAATTCCCCACAGGGCGCTGCGACGGGCTAGCGTGTGCATGTTTCATAAAGACCACATGAAATGTGGTCTTTATAAAACACGTGGCGCCACCCCCGCGGCCGCACGAGGGCAGTTTGAGGTGGGGAAACTCCACATTTCTAACTGCCCTAGCGCACCCCATGGTGTAGACGACCTCCTGGTGAGGTCGTCCTACCCCATGTTACCCCGTGTTTCCCCCCCGTGTGGAAAGGGCCTTAGAGTTGAAATGGATCACAAGGGCCATGTAATCTACCATGTATACTTGACCATAAGTCTTGCATAGATAAGCCAAGGTTAGGCTTATAGAATTTGGTACAGCCCAAGGATAAGTCAAGGGTAAAATATGTCTGACACTAATAACAATGGGTGTGTTCTTAGTCCCACACATGGTTGCCTACCTCCTACATTGCACAGTCACAATTTAGTTTCTTCCTCATCCATCTAGCCTTTAGGGTGAACACGAACAATTACACCTGCCCAATTTTTTTTTAATCTTTGGCTCGAGGCATGCAAAGGCAGGATCCAGGGCCTTTTCACCAGCCTCAGCTCCCTCCTTCCTTCTCCCATGAGGTGGGCAGGCCAGTCTTGGAAGCCACAATTGACCCATGGATAAATCAACCAAGTTTCCAGGGAAAATTTTTAGACTACTACTTCCCTCAGTATGGACTCTTTACTCCTGTTCATACTGCCCAGAATTACATTGACTATTTTGGCTATCCCATCACCCTGTGGATTCCTGTTTAGGGCCCTTTTCGCACCCTACCTGGTGCTGCTGGCGTCGCACAGGGATCGTGTCCAGGAGGGAATCGTGTCCCCTCTGCTTCCCTCTGCACCAGCTCCATGAGTGCTCTTTCCTTCCACAGCATAGCCAGGTAGTTTCCCGGGCTGTACTGGGGGAAGAAGCGCGATGGCCGTGCATCTGGAGCCTCCGCACACACGGTAAGTGTGTGTGGGGCACGGGAGGGACGTGTGCTCGTGTATCATTTTCAGCAATGAGCCAAAAATCATATAATGCGCAATCACCACCTAATGGCCTCGGGAGCGTCATGCGATTACGAGGTTGTCATGTGGAACAGTTCTCACAATCCCGCGATGCTCCCAAGGCCATTTCACAATAGGACTGCTGTGTGAAAAGGGTCTAGCTTGTCGTTTGCTAATACTCCTAGATCATGTTCACAAGTACTGCTTTCAAGTGAGGTTTCACCTATTCTATAGGTGTGAATTTCATTTTTTCTTGCCTAGATGGACAGCAGAGAATAGGCCTGTACCTTTCTCTTGTTAAAGACCTCAAGGCCTGTCACAAAGATGTCAGCCCTCAATCTTCTCTTCATCAACCTGAACATGCCCAGCTCCTTCAATCTTTCTTCATTTGTTTTGTTCTCCATACCTCTTATAATTCTCATTGCCCTCCAAACTCACTCCAACTTTTGCTTAAGCAAGAAGTTGGACCTGATGGCCCACGGAGCTCCTTTCAACTCTATGATTCTATGATTCATTTATATCATTACCGTCTACACTGACTGGAAGCAGCTAATAATTAATACTAACAATTTACAGATCAAGCATCATCCACCCAAAATGTGCTTCATCATTTGTGCCGTCATCCACCAGAGCACTCTTTGTGAATTTTTGTTTTTTACTAGTGGATTTGGAGCGGAAAATATTGTTCAAAATAATACATGTTTTTCTGCAAGGAAGACTTACATTCATTTGTATGCATAAAAATGTGTTTCTTCTCCCTTCTCTTTCATCTGCATCTCTTTCATCACCATCCTTCACTTTCAAAAGTGTGGTTGCATCATCTACAGGCAGATACATAAATATTTCCATAAGTTTTGAGGGCAAGGAATTCTTCCCAGCCATGATTCTGTTGAGTCAAGGCAGTTCAGCATCTTAAGGGCGTTGTCTCTCTGTTAGAAGGATGGTTGTCAGAGGATTCTGTGGCAGATTTCATCAGCATCCTTATTTCAGACAGCAGTCTTTTTTTTTTCTTTACTTGGAGATGGCCTAAATACCCTAAGGGCACCAGATCCCATCTGATCTTGGAAGCTAAGCAGGGTAATCTCTAGTTTATATCTGGATGGGAGACCACCAACAGATACCAGGTGCTCTAGGCTATATTTCAGAGGAAGGAACATGCCAAAATTAAACATGTGGCCTTCTGCATATCAAATGTGGGTTCTCCCACTGACCTACTTCATAGTTCTGTCCTTCAACATACAGCAGCTCTGTGGACAAGTTCTCATGCCCTGTCCCTTGAAAGTTCTTCTTCGATGGAAGACAGCCTTTCCATTGGAGGAGTCATAACAGAGGCCTGATGATTGCCAAACCTTCCTTCTCATCTGCAAATCTGGTTAAGATCAGAGCAGGAAGAGGAACTAAAAGAAGGGCCCTCTTGACCAAGAAAAAAAGTACAGGTTCAGGTGTCTGGCCCAGATTATCCCCTGCACATGAAGCAAGAAGCTGCAATTGGATTATCAGGAGGAGGAGCACAGCTGTAGAATGCTTTCTTTAAATGCTGCCTGGGATCTGGGCACTGGCTGAATGTGCCACCTATAAAAGTCAGTTGCGGAAACCAGCTAGAGAACAATTTCATTCTTCTTCTCTGAATGCTCAGCTCGTGCAGGTGCCTCTATGACCCTTGCATTGACTAACAACTCAGATACTTCCTGGAATCCTGACTCTGCTTTAGGCTTTCTTGACCCAGGACTGTTTGACACAGGCTACCTCTTGCCCCGATAACTGTTACGTATTCCTGGCCCCCTCCAATTAGGGCTTATGGACTCTAGACTTCTGAAATTCCTTTACGGTTAAGAGCAGGATGCAAGTAATTGTTTCTACCTCCCCATCTGCACCACCTATTATCTGCTGCCTGAGTCAACGCCCTCCCTTTTTTTTTCTTTTTGTAGTGGTAGTGCCAGCTGTAATGATCTGCAATGACTTACAGCTCGTAGCAGTCTTTTATGGACCATTTTACAGATACTAGGGACTGAACATGGGACCTTTTGTATGCAAAGCATGCACTCTACCATGGAATTAAAATTGCTAGGTTATTAGGAATCCTACCTGCTGGCTTTGCTGAATTTTATATTTCCTGGAATATCAGCATAACCTCCAACATTTCACTAATGAAAAGGGGACATGTATGGTCACATACCTTCAGACTATGGTCAAGATAACAATAGTTATTAATGAGGGAGAATATAGAAGTTAAAAAAAAGGACACAACAGTTTGTTCTTGCCTGAGTCTACAGGGAAGGGCAAGATTCTCCCCCTCCTCTTCCCTCTGTGGAACTGAATACAAACTACTTCTGCACTTTGAACTCAGTTTGCAGCAACTGAAGTAAATGGAGGAAGAAGGGGTAAAGTGGGAGGAGGGGAGATAAACTGGGGCATTTAAAAGGAGCTAAAAACATGGGACAACAGAGGATTAATCAGCATTGTCTCTGCCAAATTGGGACAGTTGGAGGGTATGTATCAGTAGCTCAATGTTATTCAAAGAGATAGCCATGTTAAGTCTGTTTTAGCAAAAAAATACATAAAAGAATCAAGTAGCACCTTTGAGACTAATTGGAGAGAAGACATTTTTAGTATAAATGATAGAAATCAGGCACATCTAAAGAATGCATTGTGTCCATGTAAACCTCTGACAAAAATTGCTTCTTCCCAGTAAGTCTCAAAAGTGGCTCGGTGAGGCTCCCTGCAAATTGAGAATTTCAGCCACCAGAGTTTTCTCTAGCTCAGATTTTAAATCTAAACTAGGAATGGGAATCATGCAGCCCACCTAATGTTGTTGGAATGCAAGTCCCAGCAGCCCAGCCTAGCCCTTGATAAGGAAAGCTAGGAGTTGCAGTCCAATGATACCTGGAATGCCACAGGATTCTCACCTCTATCTGAACACTGGCAGAGGTGTTTATCCCTGTTTCCTCTGTCAGTGCGTACATGTCGAATGTGGCAACTGTCAGATGTCTTTTCACTGTGTATTCAGCACTGGTGGCTTGACAACCCCAGATGTGTTACCGTCAGCCAAAAATAGCTCCATCCTGCTTTCCATGCTAATGGGCTCCCTCCGGTACTTATGGCCCAAAGGATTATGGCATACATTAGATTCTGAATTCACACTTGGAGCTTGTTTTAATGTTACTGAAGTGAGTCTCCCGGCTCCTGTCATAGTTTTATGCTGCTTCCAGCCAATGTCATGACAACAGCAGGCCTTGGGATCATCCTGGGATACTGTTTCTGCCACCGCCAAAAGTGTTTCTTATAAACCATCTTGTTCTTAGACTTACAAAGCTGGGGAAAGGATGGGAAAGACAGCAGACATAATGGTGGGATGACCACTTTTATTTATGTAATGATATGTGCTTTGCTTTAGAAATTGCCACTCCTGGCCATGCTCAGCAATGGTGGTTCTCCTTTTCTTTAATCAATTATTTCTCAGTCAGCAGGCAGAGCTAAATTATAGGCAAGGATGCATGTGGTCCACAGGTCATATTTTGCTCATCTTAGCATGGAATATTGAAATACCTAGAGACATAATTGATTAGATAGACAGAAAGATTTGGGGACCTGAAAACACCAAATCCCATCTGTTCTTGGTATGTGGACAGGGTCAGCTCTCCTTAGTACTTGGAAAGGGATAGGAGACCATCAAGTGCAGGAGTTTGCTCTATATTACAGAGGAAAGCAAAGGCAGACCACTTCTGAACATTGCTTGAAATTCATGGAGTCACCATAAGTCAACAGAAAACTTGAAGGTTTGCTTTCTGTCTGTCTGTCTGTCTGTCTGTCTCTCTCTCTCTCTCTCTCTCTCTCTCTACACACACACACACACACACACACACACACACACAATGCTTTATGTGGGGCTGCCTTTGAAACAGTACAGTTGGCCCTCCACATTTACAGGTTTAACATTCACAGATCTAATTATTTGTGACTTTCTTCAATCCCTGCCCTGCCCTGCCCACCTCATGTGCCTCTTTTCCAGGAGAGACTTCCCTCTGATCAAGCCGTAAAGCCCTCTAAAAACCTACTTCTGATTCTCCTTCTCTACCACCAGTCATACTTGGCCAACTAAGGACAGCTCACACTTTGATTTCTCATCACCACACCCAAGAAAGTAGACAGGTGAGAGAGGAAGTATAGGGCCATCATGCCAACCCACCCCCTTTTGCCTCTCCTTTCCCTGACCTGGTTTGGACCGGGTGCCCATTCTACCCCCCAGGTCTCCGTCCCCTTCCCATAGACACACACACACACATTTTGATATTTGTGGCTTTTCCACTTTCGCAGGGATCCTGAGCCCCTAATCCCAGTGAATGTGGAAAACTAACTATATTCAGAAACTTCAGCTAGCCCAAAGAGCTGCATACAGATTATTAACTGAGGTTGGCTAGAGGGAACATCCCTCTGTTGCAACAATTCCATTAGTTGCCAGTGCATTTCTGGTCAGAAGTCAATGCACTAGTTGGACACAAATAAAGCCCAATATGGCTTAGGTCCAGGCTGTCTAATAAGCTGTCTCCACATTTGGGGGGCGGCTTTCTCTCTGTTCCACCACCCTCATAGATAAACCTAGAGAGAACATAGGAAAGGGTGGTCTTGGTGGCTGCTCCAGGGCTATAGAACTGGACATGCTGGACCAGTGGCTTCCTTGAAAACTTTTTGTAGACCAGTGGTGATCTGACAGGACTCTGAAGACTGGTTTCATAGAATCATAGAGTAGGAAGAGACTCCAGGGGCCATCCAGTCCAACCCTCTGCTATACAAGAACGCACATCAAAGTATTCCCATCAGATTGCCATCCAGCCTCTGTTTAAAAATCTCCATATAGAAGGAGATTCCACCGCACTCTGAGGCAGCATATTCCACTGCCAAACAGCTCTGACCATCAGGAAGTTCTTCATGAGGTTCTAGGTAATCTCCTTTCCTGCAGCTTGAATCCATTGCTCCTTGTCCTAGTCTCTGAAGCAGCACAAAACAAGTGCGCTCCCTCCTTGACATGACATCCCTTCAAATATTTAAACATGGCTATCATGCCCCCTCTTAACCTTCCCTTCTGCAGACTAAACATACCCAGCTACCTAAGCCATTCCTCACAGGGCATAGCTTCCAGACCCTTCACCATTTTGGCTGCCCTCCTCTGGACACACTACAGCTTGTCAATATCCTTCTTGAATTGAAGTGCCCAGAACTGGACACAGTATTCCAAATGAGAGCTAACCAATGCAGAATACAGTGGTACCATTACCTCCTTTGATCTAGACACCGTACTCCTATTGATGCAACCAAAAATTGCATTGGCTTTCTTGGCTGCCTCATCACTTGCTTGTCTGTTTGTTGCTTCTGTTAGTTTGGCCTTGCTTGTCTTTGTTTGGCCTTGCTTGTGTTTGTTTGGACATGCTTGTGTTTGTTTGGCCTTGCTTGTGTTTGTTTAGTCTCTTCGTGCTGGCCATGCGCTCTCCCTGAGCACATGGTCTGACTAACGAGGGGGAGGAGCAAGCTAGCGGGGAGGAGCTTTATTAGGAGCATCCAGCGGCCCTCTAGCTCATTTCCCAGAGGAGAGAGCAGAGGGAGCAGAGCAGAGGGTCTGTGAAGACATCCTTAATCAGGTGTGTTTACAGGCTTGAGGGCCTGTGCTTGCTTGTCTGTTTGTTGCTTCTGTTTGTTTAGCCTTGCTTGTCTTTGTTTGGCCTTGCTTGTGTTTGTTTGGCCTTGCTTGTGTTTGTTTAGTCTCTTCGTGCTGGCCATGCGCTCTCCCTGAGCACATGGTCTGACTAACGAGGGGGAGGAGCAAGCTAGGGGGAGGAGCTTTATTAGGAGCATCCAGCGGCCCTCTAGCTCATTTCCCAGAGGAGAGAGCAGAGGGAGCAGAGCAGAGGGTCTGTGAAGACATCCTTAATCAGGTGTGTTTACAGGCTTGAGGGCCTGTGCTTGCTTGTCTGTTTGTTGCTTCTGTTTGTTTAGCCTTGCTTGTCTTTATTTGGCCTTGCTTGTGTTTGTTTGGCCTTGCTTGTGTTTGTTTAGTCTCTTTGTGCTGGCCATGTGCTCTCCCTGAGCACATGGTCTGACTAATGAGGGGGAGGAGCCAGCTGGGGGGAGGAGCTTTATTAGGAGCATCCAGCGGCAAGCGCCTTCGGCGCGCACACTTAAAGTACTCTATTTCAATCTTCCAACTTTAACTCTTGGCGTTCGGTAGAGCAGACATAGCTTGTACACCCAGTTATTCTTTATAGAATTACATACTGTACTGCTCTCTCTAGTTTCAAGAATGGAAGGTGAGGGAGCTACTGCAGTCACCTGTAACACTTGTGGCATGTTCCTTTTCTTGCCACAAGATGTTCTTGGGTACACCTGCACCAAGTGCAAACTGGTCACCCTCTTGGAAGAGAAGGTGTGCCAGCTGGAGGCATGAGTTTCTGATCTTCATCTTATTAGGGAAGGGGAGGCGTTTTTGGATAGGGCAGAGAGGACCTACCGGAAGACTGAATGCACGGAGGAGCTGCCAGATCAGCAAGTTAGCACACTGTGCCAGGAAACGGAGGCTTGGGCGAATGTCACACGGAGGAGGAGAAGGACCAGGAAGGCAACAGAGACTCTTCACCTGCACAATCGCTTCAAAGTTCTTGGCCTTACGAACAATGAGGAGCGCCATGCGGAGGGAACAGAATGTCAACAAGAAGAAATCCAACTTCGGCAACAGGAACTAGGTCAATGCTCCCAGGCTCAACAGAATGCCCAGGCAGTCCTAGTGGAACATGCTCGTCGAGGAGACCAGGACAAGCCGCAGAGGAGGTGAGTTCTGGTGGTTGGGGACTCTTTGCTCAGAGGAACCGAAATGGTAATTTGCAAACCGGACAAGCTCAATCAAGAGGCCCGCTGTCTGCCTGGGGCCAGGATCAACCACGTAATGGAGAGGCTAACCAGGCTGGTCAAGCCCACTGACCATAAGCCCCTCATTTTGGTTCATGTCGGAACCAATGACACTGCGAGGAGCAGCTTTTACCACATCACAAAGGACTATGAGCTTATGGGGACGAAGCTTAAGGACCTTGGTGTGGAGGTGGTCATTTTGTCTCTCCTCCCTGTTCAAGGATATGGCGCACGTCGGGAAAGGACAATAGCAGAGGTCAACAACTGGCTCCACACGTGGTGCCGCTGGAAACGGTTTGGGTTTTTGGAACATGGCCTGAATTTCCATGAACATGCGCTTCTGGCGAGGGATGGGCTGCACCTCACGAAACTTGGCAGGAATGTTTTTGCAAACAGTCTCGCAAGGAGGATTAAGAGGTCTTTAAACTAAGTTCCGCTGGGGAGGGAGACAGTGTTATTCAGGGCAGGGACTTGTCGAGCGCAGGGGGGAAAGGCCCAATTGATACTGCACAAGTAGTACAAGAGGCCAATGGCGGGAGGAGTAGAAACAATAGTACAGGACTTGCAGGAAGGGCCCAGGGACTTAAGTGTCTCTGCATTAATGCACGGAGTATGGGAAACAAGCAGGATGAACTTGAACTCCTAGTACAACAAAATAAATACGATTTGATAGGCATCACTGAGACCTGGTGGGATGAGTCTCATGATTGGAATATAGGAATAGAGGGGTATAGCCTATTTTATAAAAATAGACCAAACAAGAAAGCCTTGTATGAGTAGCCTTGTATGTCAAGGATGTTTTCACCTGTGAAGAGATCCTTGACTTAAACCCAGTAAGCCAAGTCGAGAGCATTTGGGTTAGAATTAAGGGAGCAAGAAACAATAGGGATATTCTGGTGGGGGTTTACTACAGACCTCCAACCCAGGCTGAGGACTTTGATAACGCCTTCCTCAACCAAATGACTGCACATTCAAGGAGAAGAGATACAGTAATAATGGGAGATTTCAATTACTCAGATATATGCTGGCAGTCAAACTCTGCCAAGACAGCAAGGTCCAGCAAGTTTCTTGCTTGTCTTGCAGACAACTTCATGGTCCAGAAGGTGGAAGAGGCCACAAGGGGATCAAATATTCTAGATCTGATCCTGACCAACAGGGATGACCTTGTTAATGAGGTAGAAGTGGTTGGATCTTTAGGGGGGAGTGACCATGCCCTATTGGAATTTGGCATTCAGTGGGAAGGAGAAGATAAGAGTAGCCAGACACTCATCTTAGATTTTAAAAAAGCGGACTTCTGTAAACTTAGGGAGCTGCTGGCTGGAATTCTGTGGTCAAGAATAGTGAAAGGGAAAGGAGTTCAGAAGGCATGGGAGTTCCTTAAAAGGGAGATACTGAAGGCACAGTCTAAAACTGTGCCAATAAGGAGGAAAAATGGAAGGCATCTGAAGAAACCAGAATGGTTGACTAAAGAACTCTCAGCTGAGCTCAGTGTTAAAATAAACATGTATAGGAAATGGAAGAAGGGGGAAACCACCAAAGAAGAATTTAAGCAAGTGGCCCGGAGATGTAGGGAGGAGGTCAGAAAGGCTAAAGCACAGAACGAACTTAGGCTGGCCAGAGACATTAAAAACAATAAAAAGGGCTTTTTTAAATACGTCCGCAGCAAAAGGAAAAAGAAGGAGACGATAGGGTCGCTGCGCAGAGAAGATGGAGAATTACTAACAGGGGGAAGGGAAAAGGCAGAACTACTTAACACCTTCTTTGTCTCAGTTTTTTCCCAGAAGGATACAAGCACTCAACCTGGCGGTTGGGGAGCAGGTGAGGAAGCAGGGGAAATGAGGCACGTAATAGGTAGAGGGGTGGTACAGGAATACCTGGCCACACTGGATGAATTTAAGTCTCCAGGGCCAGATGAATTGCATCCTAGGATATTAAAGGAGCTGGCAGAGGTTATTTCGGAACCGCTTGCTATAATCTTGAGAAATCTTGGAGGACAGGAGAAGTTCCAGCAGACTGGAAGAGAGCAAATGTTGTCCCCATCTTCAAGAAGGGAAAAAAAGAGGACACAAATAATTATTGCCCAGTCAGCCTGACATCAGTACCTGGAAAGATCCTGGAGCAGATCATTAAGCAGTCAGTTTCTAATCACTTAGAAAGCAAGGCGATAATCACGAGAAGTCAACATGGATTTCTCAAAAATAAGTCATGCCAGACTAATCTTATCTCTTTTTATGATAGAGTTACGAGCTTGATAGATGAAGGGAATGCTGTGGATGTAGCATACCTCGATTTCAGTAAGGCCTTTGACAAAGTTCCCCATGACGTTCTTGCAAAGAAACTAGTAAAGTGTGGGCTGGACAGGGCTACTGTTAGTTGGATTTGTAATTGGTTGACCGACCGAACCCAAAGAGCGATCACGAATGGCTGCTTTTCATCCTGGAGAGAAGTGACTATTGGGGTGCCACAGGGTTCTGTCCTGGGCCCAGTGCTGTTCAATATCTTCATCAACGACTTGGATGAAGGAATAGAGGGCATGCTCATCAAATTCGCAGATGACACCAAATTGGGAGGGGTTGCTAATACTCCAGAGGACAGGATCAAAATTCAAAATGACCTGGATAGATTGGAGAACTGGGCCAAGGCTAACAAAATGAAATTCAACAGAGAGAAGTGTAAGGTCCTACACTTAGGTAAAAAAAATGGAATACAGAAATGTAGGATGGGGAAAAAGTGGCTGGATAGCAGTATGTGTGAAAGGGATCTAGGAGTCTTCATAGACCACAAGCTGAACATGAGTCAGCAGTGTGATGCGGCAGCCAAGAAAGCCAATGCAATTCTCGGCTGCATCAATAGGAGTATGGTGTCTAGATTGAGGGAGGTACTGGTACCACTCTACTCTGTTTTGGTTAGACCTCATCTTGAATACTGTGTCCAGTTCTGGGCACCCCAATTCAAGAAGGACATGGTCAAGCTGGAGCAAGTCCAGAGAAGGGCGAACAAAATGGTGAGAGGCCTGGAAGACATGCCTCATGAGGATAGACTTAGAGAGCTGGGTATGTTTAGTCTGCAGAAGAGAAGGTTAAGAGGGGACATGATAGCTATGTTTAAATATTTGAAGGGATGCCATGTAGAGGAAGGAGAGGGCTTGTTTTCTGCTGCTCCAGAGACCAGGACAAGGAGCAATGGATTCAAGCTGCAGGAAAGGAGATTCCACCTGAACCTCAGGAAGAACTTCCTGATGGTCAGGGCTGTCCGGCAGTGGAATATGCTGCCTTGGAGTGTAGTGGAGTCTCCTTCCTTGGAAGTTTTTAAGCAGAGGCTAGATGGCCATCTGTCGGGAATGCTTTGAGAGTGTTCCTGCATAGCAGGGGGTTGGACTGGATGGCCTGTGTGGTCTCTTCCAACTCTACATTTCTATGATTCTATGATTCTATGATCACACTGCTGACTCATGTTCAGCTTGTGGTCCACCAAGACTCCTAGATCCCTTTCACATGTACTGCTATCCAGCCACACACCCCCCATCCTATACTTGTGCCTTCCATTTTTTCTGCCTAAGTGTAGGACTTTACATTTCTCTCTGTTGAAATTCATTTTGTTAGCTTTGGCCCAGCTCTCCAATCTCTCATGGTCATTTTTAAATTTGATCTTGTCCTCTAGCAACCCCTCCCAATTTGGTGTCATCTGCAAATTTGATCAGTATGTCCTCTACTCCTTCATCCAAGTCATTGACGAAGATGTTGAATAGCACTGGGCCCAGGACAGAACCATGTGGCACCCCACTAGTCACTTCTGTCAAGGATGAAAAGCAGCCATTGGTGAGCACCCTTTGGGTTCAGTCGGTCAACCAATTTCCAATCCACCTAACACCAGCCCTGTCTAGCCTGCATTTTACTAGCTTCTTTGCAAGAATGTCATGGGGAACTTTGTCAAAGGCCTTATTGAGGTCAAGATATGCTACGTCTACACCATTCCCTTCCTCTATCAAGTGTCGGGGTCTCCGGCCCCACCGGCCCCGCCGGAGCCTCGGAGGCCGCCGCGGAGATGGCGCCCGAGGCCGAGGGCATGTCGGCCTCCTCGTGAGTCGTGACAGAGGCCTCCCGCGCCGAGAACGGCCAGCCGGCCACCGACGGGGGCTCCGCCGCCGCGGAGGGGGCCGCAGAACAACCCACTGCCGGGGACAGTCGCCCGGCCGTCCCCGCAGGTCCCACCACCGAGGGGGGAGGTCGCGGAACCTACCGCTGCGGCAGACGGCCGCCTGGACGTCAGCACGAGTCCCGCCGCCGAGGAGGAGGTCACGGAGCCGCCCGCCGCGGAGGACGGCCGCCCGGGCACCGCAGCAGATCTCGCCACCACGGAAGGGGCTGCAGGACCTTCCGTCGCCGAGGGGGAACGCCCGGACGCCACCGAGGGCCTTACCGCCAGGGAGGAGGCCCTCGGGCCCCCTCCCACGTGGCGACAGCGACGGCAGGCCAAGGAGGCCGCCCGACGCTCCTGTCGGCTACTGGAGCGTCGGGCGGCGAGCTCACAGCTGGCTGATCACGCGCAGCTGTGAGACAGGCAGAGGACCTGCAGCTGCGTGAGGGCTGCAGGAGTGGTCGGCGCCGATCCAGGGGCCCATTTAAGGCCAGAAGGAGGACAAGTCCGGCACGGGGCAACAACCGTCGGGATTCCTGCGCCGTCGGTCTGTCCTGGGACCTGTGCCTGCTGAAGCTCCGTCCGGAGGAACTGCCAACCAGCTGCCTCTTCGTTGCCAGGGTGAGGAAACCCCTTCCTTTTGTTACTTCGTTTGCCTGCTGCAAGGTCTGCTTTTGTTTGCTGCACTGCTGGCTGGAATTCCGAGGCTAGCCTCGGCCTGAGACCACCCTAGCCTGCCCGGCCCCGCCCTGCCACCGACATCAAGCTTGTAACTATCATAAAGAGATAAAAGAGATAAGATTAGTCTGGCTTGACTTATTTCTGAGAAATCCATGTTGACTTTTAGTGGTTACGGCATTGCTTTCTAAGTAATTACAAACTGATTGTTTAATGATCTGCTCTAGGATCTTTCCTGGTATTGATGACTGGGTGATAATTATTTGGGTCTTCTTTTTTCCCCTTCTTGAAGATGGGGACCCATTTGCCCTCCTCCAGTCTGCTGAGACTTCTCCTGTTCTCCAAGAGTTCTCAAAGATTATTGCAAGTGGTTCAGAAATTACTTCTGCCAGTTCTTTTAATATCCTTGGAGGTAATTTATCTGGCCCTGGAGACTTGAATTCATCTGGTTTAGCCAAATATTCCTATACTACTTCCCTACTTATTCTGTGCTGCATTTCCCCCCCTTCCTCACCTGCTCCCCATCCCCTATGTTGAGTATTTCTATCCTTTTGGGAGAAAACTGAGGCAAAGAAGGTGTTGAGTAATTCTGCCTTCTTTCTTCCCTCCGTTATTATTGTCCATCTTCTCCACACAGCGACCCTATTGTTTCCTTGTTTTTCCTTTTGCTGTGGACATATCTAAAAAAGCCCTTTTTATTGTTTTTAATGTCTCTGGCAAGCGTGAATTCATTCTGCGCTTTAGCTTTTCTGACCTTCTTCCTACATATCCTGGCTATTTGCTTAAATTCCCCTTTGGTGGTTTCACCATTCTTCCATTTCCTGTACATGTTTCTTTTAATACTTAGCTCAGCTGAGAGTTCTTTAGTCAACCATTCCGGTTTCTTTAGACACCTGCCATTTTTCCTCCTTATTGGCACAGTTTTCAATTGTGCCTTCAGTATCTCACTTTTAAGAAACTCCCATCCATCATGAACTCCTTTCTCTTTTAGTATTCTTGACCATGAAATTTCAGCAAGTAACTCCTCAAGTTTAGAGAAATCAGCTTTCTTAAAGTTTAGGATGTGTATCTGGCTACACTTGGCTTCTCCTTCCCACTGAATGACAAATTCCAAGAGCATGGTCACTCCCCCCTAAGGATCCCACCACTTCCACTTCATCAACTAGGTCATCCCTGTTGGTCAGGATCAGATCTAAAATAGCCAATCCCCTTGTTGCCTCCTCCACCTTCTGGACCATGAAATTGTCTGCAAGGCAAGACTGTTAGCAAAAACGTTCCAGCTGACAGTTGTGAGGTACAGGCCATCTCTTGCCAGAAGACCATCTTTTTGGAAATGGAGGCCATGATCCAAAAATCCAAATCGTTCCAGCGGCACCATCTTCTGAGCCAGTTGTTGATCTCCACCATTCTTCTTTCCCTTCATGGGCCATGTCCTTCCATAGGGAGGGAGAGACAAAATGACAACCTATGCACGAAGGTCCTTCAGCTTCCTACTCATAAGCTCATAATCCTTTGTGATGAAATGGAATGTGCTGCCACGGAGTGTGGTGGAGTCTCCTTCTTTGGAGGTTTTTAAGCGGAGGTTGGATGGCCACTTGTCGGGAGTGCTTTGAGGGTTTTCCTGCATGGCAGGGGGTTGGACTGGATGGCCCTTGTGGTCTCTTCCAACTCTACATTTCTATGATTCTATGATTCTATGAAGTGAAAGCTGTGCCTCGCTGTGTTGTTGGTTCCAACGTGAACCAAAAAGAGAGAGTTACGGTCAGTGGGCTTGACCAGTCTCATTAGCCTCTCTGTTATGTCATTGATTTTGACCCCAGGGAGAGAGCACACCTCATGATTGATCCTGTCCAGGTTGGAAATGATTGGTTCCGTTCCTCTCAGCAAGGAGTCCTCAACCACTAGAAGTCGTCTCCTCTGAGGCTTGTCTAGGGTTATTCGATAAGGAGATTCTGTCATGGCCTCCTGAACCTTCTGTTTGTGCTGAGACTGTTGATGCTGCTAATGTTGGATTTCGTTTTGCTAGTGCTGAGGTTCCTGTTGCTGATGTTGGATTTCCTCTTGGTGACATTGCATTATCTCTTCCTGCTTCCCGGTTTCTCATAAAGAAAGGGTGCTTAATAATATGCTGTAAGTGTTGTCGTTGTTCTTGTTCTTGTTGTTGTTGTTGTGTACCTTCAAATCATTTCCAACGTCTGGCACCCCTAAGGCAAACCTGTGATAGGGTTTTCTGGGGCTGAGAGTGTGTGATATCCTCAAGGTCACCCAGTGGGTTTCCATGGCTAAGGGGGAATCGAATCCTGATCTCTTCAGTGCTCAAACCTATGTACCACACTGACTCTCAGTTATCTATATGTATTGTTGTTTTTTTCTGTTTTAATGGGCATGCTTTAAATTTATTTTAATTCTATTGATAGCTTTATTATATTTTAACTTTTGTACAATGGATACCTGTAGCTGTATCTCTTTTATTCTTTTCAAGACACCTTGAGTCCCAGGGCTGGGGAAAAGGCAGGGTGATAAAACAAAGTATCTAAAAACAAATTAGATAAATAACACAAAATAAATAGACTTTTTATTTGATTTCTAGACAGCCAGCTAGCCCTGCCCTCTCACAGAATACGCCATTCTAGACCTCCTTCTTCTGCCCCAGTTTTCTATTCAGGTGAAATAAGGAAGTGGGCTACGCGGAGATAGCACCTGATATCACTTTAATATCAAACAATTTGGCTTTCCCCTGCCACCCTGCTCCACGTGTTTGCGAGGCCACCAGACAAGCATGCAAACAGGCACGGCCAATAATTGCTGGACATTCCCTTCTCCACCTAGGCAGGCTAGATACAGCTGGTTTGTCGCTCCAGGGACCTCTCCAGCAAACACCTCATTAGATATACGCAATACTAACAAAGGCTTCCTGCCCCGAGCAGGCTCCACTGGTAAGCATTGCGTATTTGCATACTGGCCACACTATTGTTAATTCGGCTGTGATTCCATCATGCAAAGTTGTGACCTTTCCGAGACATTGTCTCGCACCCAAAACTCATTGTTCTCCCCGAGTAAGGCACAGCCTGCATTCCCAATTCACCCTATAAAAACCTCCGATTCTGAGACCTTCCTCGGATCGCTCCTGAGTTTCATCCCGTCTTGCTGCTGCGTAGCTTGGCGAGCTCCCCTCAGCTGATCGAGCTGAGCTTCTTCTCTGCACCCCCGGCTTCTCTCCCGAGGTCCAGGACAACAAGACAGGTGTTGTATCACCCATTTTCCCCGAAAACCTTTATCCTTAATTCAGTCTCTAATCTCTTAGTTAGCTGTGTGACTGTGGTGTCTTTGATATTTGTTTGTATGCAATACAACATCATTTTGATTACTTTAAACCCGTCTGGCTGCTTGACTGACCTGACCCCGTGGACGCTGGGCTGCAAGATCCCGCTAAGTTACTCTGCCTCTAGCTAGCTTAAGGGAGTGCTCCAGCTGATTTCCCCCAAAATTTTGTTTCATTGTTTGGTTAATTAGGTGTCCCTCCCAGGACCCCCAGTAAACAGGGTAGCACCCCTACCTAAACTGCAAAGCCAAGGATTCCATGGATGTTGAAAGGGGAATAATAGCACTATAATAGACAAGTGCGGAAACGGCCTAAGATTTATGACTCTACCTCTGAACGTGTTTTGTCCTCACCAGGCTGTAAAGGGCATATACTTCTCCTTGCATTCTCCCTCCATGGATTTTTTTTTTCATGCTTCTGTAGATCTTCACTAAGCTAATATTTGCTGATCTGTATCTCAGGGGCTCTGTTTTGGCTACTTACACACTGGCACTCAGCATGTGTGCTCACTATTAGTGTAAGTAATGCAGAGAGACTGCGCATCCTCAATATTACCAAAGGGAAACAAAGAACAGGAGTAAGCCATAATCTGCACATCCTACTTGTGTACTACCCCAAAAGTCTGGCTGGCTACAGTTGTCTAGAGAATGCTTCAGTCTGGGCTGACCCAGCAAGAATTCCTTAAAATATATATCCATAGCTCCCCTCCCAGGAGAGGCTCTCCCGGGATCCCTGTGGCATGCTGCCAGCATCCAGGATCCTGCGGAAAGGGCCTAAGAGATGGTCATCCAATTTTATGCTCAAAAAAACCATTGAATGTGAGTCTATCACCTTGGAAGACAGTCTGTTCCACTGTTAAATAGTTCTGACAGTCAAGAAATTCTTACTTATGTTATTTTGGAATTGATTTCTAGCTCATCTTCTTCCCAAGAATGGAACTGATAGCAGCTTTCCTGCATCAGCTCTATGACTCCTCCCACCAAATGGTATCATCATCATTATCTGTTATTTGAATTAATGAAGAGATCACATCAAAACCGTTTTAAAAATACATTTAAAATACATTTCAAAATGTATCTCAGGGCACTTTTAAAACAAAAAGAGGCATTAAATTTACTTCATGTGACTAAAAACAAAATTCAATCATACAAATCAAGAGACAATGCAAATTAACAAAATGCATAGAAAGTTGACTTGGCATCTTCTGCATTTGGTGGCCAGAAACCTGTAGACGGTTTACACTGCCATAGCCTTGGTTACACAAACCTAAGTACACGTAAAGATGTTGTGGAAGGGGATATCTGATAACTCTGTTCAGTACCTTTGCACTAGGCATGGAAAGGCAGCCAGAGGGGTGCAATTCCAGCTCTGTGTTCTCCTGCCACTGTCCTGTTTTTGGAGACCAGACAAGGATCACAGTTGAAAACAGAGTCTGTCAGGCAGCAGAGACAGTGGCAGCCACAGATGTAAGGAGAAGCTTACCAGCCCTGTGAGTAAGAGCTCCACACCAGGAAGTAGCTATGGGAGGAGGAGGAATGAGTACATTGCATCCCTAAATAAGAATTCTGCATCCCCCGCATTAAATTTTCCTTCCATCACCTGTATTTCTAGCATTGCCGTAATTTAAAACTTCATTTGAGCATTACAGTTTAGGCATCCAGAGAAAGGAGGCAGGCAAAGTGACTCAGCCAATGCAAGTGCAGTGAACAGAAGCATCCTAAGTGTTGATGACATCCAGTATCTCCCTCTCTTTAATGCTAGAAATTTGGAGACAGAAGGAGAATTTTGTTTGGGAAGTGGGGACAGAATTCTAGTTTTGGACAGTGTCCTCATTTTGCTTTACCCCTCGTAGCTACACCTCTGGCACATGTGAATACACACACATGTTTGTGCATGGTCACATTCACACAGTGGGGCATTCTGCAAAAGCATGGTTCTCACAACATGCAAAAAACTTATGCAAGATTTTTTGCTTCCTGAGACAAAGAGCACTATAATCACCTCCCTTCTTCCACCTAAAGACAATACTGAGAATGGCAGCTGATTCTCAGCATAATCTTGATGCCAGAACAGCATCTTTTATGCAGGCATGTAACTGTCTGAGTGGGGGGCAAAGGGCATTATAAATAAACATTAAAGGGCAATAATAATAATAATAATAATAAAAAATTATCTCCCCCCTAAGAATTGTGCCCCATCAGGAAAATTTCATGGATGAGGAAGAATTCTAATTGGAGGAGCAACGCCCTCATCCCCCATAGCTACACCCCTTCTCCACCTCACCCATTTTTGAACTCATGTTCAGCTTACATGTGATGCTGCAGCAAAGAAGGCAAATGCTATTTTGGACTGCATTAATAGAAGTGTGGTTTCCAAGCTGAGGGAACAGTACTGTGCACCAGTTTGGCTTCATCTGGAGTTCTGGGCACCTCATTTTAAGAAGGATATAGACAAGTTGGAGAAGGTTCAGAGAAGTGCAACAAGGATGACAAGCGGTATTTTGAACAAAATATAGTCAGGCCTTCACTTTCACAAGGATAGGGGTGCAAGACCCCCACAAAAGTGGAAAAACTGCAAATAAAAATAAAAATTGCAAATGCTTTTCTTTTTTAACCTGAGAACACTTCTCTGTGAATCACAAGGTCCTCCAGCACAACTCTATGGTCCACTTCCACTGGAGGACCTAGAGATTCCAAGAGTGAACATATTTACTTCCAGTGGCATAGGCAAATACAATAGGAGGGGGTTTTTTTTATTAATAAATTAAATAAAATAACCTGTAAATAATCAAATCTGTGAATGTTGAACCCACAAAAGTGGAGGACCAACTGCATTTGAGGAAAGTTAGAAGGAACTAGGTGTGTTCAGCTTAGTAAAGGGAAGATAAAGGATGACATGATTGTACTTTTTAATACCTCAAGGGCTGCCACAGAGAGAAGGGAGCAGGTCTGCTGCCCCAGAGGGTAGAACCAGTTCTAATGGTCTGAAGTTACAGGAGGGTAGATTTCGACTGAACATTAGAAGGAAATTCTTGACAGTAAGAGTGGTTTGGTAATGGAGCCAGTTGCCTAGAATGATGGTGGGATCTCCTACACTGGACATCTTTAAAAAGAGGCTGGACAGCTACCTGTTGGAGATGCTTTATCTGGAGATCCTGCACTGAGCAGAAGATTGGACTCAATGGCCCTTAAGCTCCCTTCAAACTCTATGGGCATTTCTGCCCTACACTGTTACAGTGCTATTATTCCACTTTGAACATCCTGTGAAATTCCGGTGTTTGTAGTTTATTGAGGCCAAAGAGCTCTCTGGCTGAGAATCCTAAAGGCCCCTCCCTAAACTGCAAAGCCCAGGATTTCATAAGATGTTGAAAGTGCAATAATAGCACTATAACAGAGTAGTGCAGAAATGGCCTATGATTCTGTGATTCCATGAGAGTAGCAACCTAGCTAGGCGGAGTGGGTCATGAGGAAGCCACATGGGAGAGGAACAGAGAGAGATTAGCCACTCTGCCTTCCACATCACAATCACCTCCCTCTGCCTAAAAGTACGGCTCGCCTTCCTTAAGCATATAAAGTTGCATACTCTGTTCAGAATGGCTTCCAATGCATGACACTCAGGACAGCGAGTGGGACCAAAATCTACCCACCTCCAAACACACACCCATTCTGTGCACATTCAAATGCACCGGGGTGAAGATGCAGGTGGGACTGAAATCCCTGAAGGAAAACTAGAATGTTTCAAAGCCCTGTCTGGGTGTTCACTCAGCTCAGCGTCAAGCACTGAAATACACCCAGCACCGAATTCTTACTAATAAGCCAACATAAGAAGAAGACTGGTCGAAATGTGTTTGACATTTAACGTAAATCACTTTTGATCCTCCAGTGAGTGAAGGTAAAATAAACAGAACCTGTGCTGTATAGCTAGCTCATTTCTGCTGGTAGAAAAGGCTTCATTGTATGTATCAGGTAATCATGGGAAAGGGCAGAGAGATACCCTCTTATCTCTTCTTAGATCTGTGAGTAGATTTCTACACTAAGGCCCATTGCTTCCTTCCTCCCTTTTTTGGCATACCCACCAGCTATTACTGTTTGGGAAGGAAGGTTCAATTGATCCTCTCCCATCCTGCCTTCTCAGCAGGTTTTAACATGTCCTGGTTTCTCTCTCCTTTCCCCCTTCTTCCTCTACTTACTTTAGTTCCTGCAAAGTGAATTCAAAGTACAAAAGTAATTTGCACTCAATCTCATTTTCCCCTCTTTTTGTCACTTTCCGAAACTCAACGCATACTTTTTCTGTTTAAACTAGTAATATTTGTGTGTTCTTCCTCATTAATAACCCTTGCCTTTCTGTTGCCCGGCCACACCCTTTTGATCATAGTCTGCTGTTGCTCAGCCACATGGATCCTGGTTTTCATCTGTGAAGTGTTCAAGGAAGACAGGCCGTTTCCACACTACACTGTTATAGCGCTGTTATTGGACTTTCAACATCCTATTGAATCCTGGGGTTTGCAGTTTAGCGAGAGGCATTTAGAATTCTCAGCCACAGAGCTCTTTGGCCTCGGTAAACTACAAATTCCAGAATTCCACAGGATGTTGAAAGTGGAATAATTGCACTACAACGGTGTAGTGCAGAAATGGTCTCAGCCTCTTTATTGTGTTTCTGTAAAAAGAGAGCAGTCCCACTCCCGGTCATGGCTGCCAACCTTCCTCCCACCACCTCTATGCATACCTGCCCATTTTAGTGGCTCTGATAACCTGATCTAGGCCATTTCAGCACTAGACTGTTATAGTGCTGTTATTCCACTTGCAATATACTATGGAATCCTGGGGTTTGCAGTTTCGGGAGGGGCCGTCCGGGATTCCATAGTATGTTGCAAGTGGAATAACAGCACTATAACAGTCTAGTGTGGAAATGGCCCTAGTTAAATCTTTTGTTTATTTTCTGCCCTGGCTTGGCCTGGGATGGGTTTCTAAGACAATAAAAGTCAGTTGTACCTTTTACTTTCCTATTGAGAATAATTATTCTGTTTTTTTCCCTGAAGTTCACATTCATCAGAGTTTTTTTTTTATATCTGAGACATCCAGTTTGGTTTGAGTGTTGGACTACAACTCTGGAGACAGAGGGTTTGAATCTCCAGGAAATCCACTTGGCCTTTGGCCAAGTCACATTCTCACAGCCTCAGAGGAAGCCAATGGCAACTCCCTTCTGAAGAAATCTTGCCAGGAAACCCCCTTGATAGATTCTTCTTAGTGTTTCCAGATACTGGAAATGAGTTGAAGCCACAAAATGTCAACAATTAAGCAGCATGCAGCGATATGAGCTTATAGCATAAACAGGAGCAACTATGCATGATGGCAAAAAGGAGGGAAAAATTACATTGCATTTGTTGTCTCAGGAAACCTATGGCGATCCCCTATTGCGGACCAGTGATTGTACTGTTTCGATGGGTTTGATGTAGCAAGCTTAACCAGGTTCTCCACCAAATTTAGTATGAACAGGCAGAAACAATGGTAAAAAATAAACAAGCAGAAGTTTATTAAGGCACAAGAACTGCTAAGCCATTCATAGCTTCCCAAAACCATAGTCAGCCCTTTCTTGGTCCTGACTATCGTGCCTCTATTCTATCTGATCCTATCTCTTTGAGATCTGTTCCCTGTATCTGTCTCAGCTTTTCCCTCCCTGCCTTCTGACAAAGACAAGCCCGGTTTTTGTAGCATTTCCTTCCTGTGTTCCCCGAGCTGTGACTGGCAACCCTCAGCCAGGCTAGCCCATCTCCTTCCTTTCTCACGTGTGTGGAAAAAGCTAGCAGCCATTGGTGAGGCTAGTGCCCCATGGATGCTCCCTTCTCAGAAAAGGAAAAATAAAGAGACTCAGTACCTTCTTGAAGAAGGGAGAAATGACCTCAGTGAAGGGAACCAGGGCCCCAGGGCCAATCAGGGGCTGCATGTTGCCTCCGGTCTGTAGTCTTCCCATCTCTGACATAGACCAAAGATACACAGAGGAAGGAATAAACTGTGGGCATTGCCTGTCTCCCTGTCATGCTCATCGCTTTATGCAAGCACTGATGCCTCTTTGATTCCAACAACATTTATACTCACCTGTGGCACTCTGCTAGCATAAATACCACATATTGTTACAAAGTTAGCACGAAGAATGTCATGTGGAGTCTTGGGGGGCTAGAAGTTGGCTCAGTATGACAGAGAAGGAGCAAGAAGGCACCAAAATAGTGCAAAGAAGGTTTTCACTGATATCCTATGAGGGCTTCATTGGTCATTGAAGTGCACACTGTGGTTTTAGCACAGCTAGAAAAGTTGGAGCATAGAACACATATAGCACCATAAAATGAAGCCACATATACAACTGTATCTCCATTTCCCTCTTACATAGCATAGAAACATAGGAAGCTAGCTATAAGATCACATAACTGATTGCCTTTCTTTGTTTCTCCTGTACTCTTGGCTTTTCTCTCATCTTCCTCCCCTCACCCTCCATTCTCTCTCTCATTCAGGAGTCATCCTACTGTTTCAGAAGAACCCCCAACACCCTATTCATCCAGCACAAGGAAACAAGAGCTGAGATCCTACATTGTCATGGGATAAAGCGGAATTACTTTCCTCTTGCATTATGCAGTCACTGTGTTGGATATTTCTTTGGTGCAAAGTATATGGATCACTGCTAAAAGCGCATAAGGGATAACCTGTTGCACAATTATAACATGCAATATCATGGGCAGTGGTGCATGTTCTACATTGGGCCTCTGTGCAAACTGCAGTGGGGCCTCAGGCCCTGTTACAGAATGACCAGAGACCCCTTGTGAATTGTGTGCATTCCACCCACAAGCAGACCTTTGTTTCTGTCCCCATTAGTTGGATACAGCCACTGCACAATGTCCAAGCAAACAAAGCATGCATGACACAGGCTGGGGTCTGTCACTAACAGGATGCCAGCCAAGGTGTACTTCTCCTCTTGGCTTCATGTTTGCGGACCCCGTCCTCTACTCTACCAGTCCCAACAGGCAACAACCACCACTGCTCTCATTCGCCTACTTTCTCTGCCCATCCTGGCTTTCATGGTGTCCTGCCTGCTCGTATGGCATCCACTCTGCTTCTGTTTACTTGGGCACAACCATGGTTCACCTTCTTCACTGGGCCATACAGTCTGTAGGAGTTGTTGGAAATAAAGAAGCATCATCACTTGCATAAAGTGATTCGTGAAAGGGCTCTAGAGAGCATGCCTGCCATTTTCTTTAACCACTCTGCTTCTAGCTTTGATCTAGGTACTCAAACCTTTTTGCTTCCCCCTTCTTCCAAAAGTCCTTTGTCTCCTTTTGTCTGGGAAAGGGCCATCTATGAGGCTCCTATCTCAGGATTACTTTACATCTACCGGTACTAATGAGAACCAGCTTATAGGAATTCTACAGAAATTTAGGTAATCTTCTTTTCCCTGTCTCCTATCCTATCTCAAGATGGATTTCCTGAAACAATGATTTAAGTTTTCCCTTTTTTTTAACCTTACAAGAGCAATCTGAGTATTTTTCCTGTTTTCTACCACAAGCTCATATTGCACTGGATACACTGCACTCAGCTTGATATAGATGGCAAATATTAGTACTGGAGCATCACTAGCATCACAGTTTGCAGCTATAATGCCATGGATTTACCAACAATGGGGAGGAAGTAGATGCAATTAGAGTCCCTCTTCTCTCCATTCCTAGCCATAGCACTTCTCCCCTTTCTCTAATGTCTTGTGCTCAGTTTTCAGATGAATCATGCCTTCATAAGAGAGAGGGGAGAGAAAAGAAAGCCAGATGAAACTTCAAAGCCATAGCTGTGAAATAATATAACAGGTACAGCCAGTTGGAGGAAATGACTTTCCCCCGCATTCCCTGAGCAACACTTCTGCTGAGCAATTCTGAAAGGCTCTCTTGGCCTTGTGAGGAGTCTCCTTCACATCCAGGTACACTGGCCCGAGGCTATGCGTGGCAGAGATGACAAGCATATTGTTGGTGCTCAGAGTGACTTTCTACATCCCCGATGGCCTCATCAGTCCCCAAACACACTGCCACTCCACCACTGAAGGTCAATTTCGCCTCTGTCTTGCCATTGGCAATGGAAGTTTCCGATTATCAGGTGGCATCATGGACAAGGTAATTCATGTCATGAAGAGAAGATGCTTTAACTTATTGATGTGCTATTGCATCAAAGTTCAGCCTTGCCTCTCTGAGGCTATTTATATTTGTTATACAGCAAGCGGTGTCAGCTGCTGGCTGATGCTTGCTCACCAGGGAGCCAGTGCCCAGATTCACAGCCACATACTAAGCAAGTAAGTAACAGGTTTAACATAGGATCAGAAATAATCCTCCATTGGTCCTGCTACCAGCTGCATCATCTTGTTTAATGGATACAGTTCAAAACAGCCAGGGCATCACATCGATGCCATAGATGTAATCAGACCTTTCTCAGATTGGGCTTCAAAAAGCTTTTGGCACTTTTTCCTCTTCAGAGAATTGGTTGGCCCCTAAGCAAGTCACCCTTACTGGACTCCCTGTCTTGCTACTCTCACTGCGCCCTCATGGCCCCATCTGCACCATTTTCCAGCATAGGTCAAGGCCAGCTGAAGCAGCTGCTCTTCTCCTCATCTCCTGCTGTCACAGCTTGAATACATAGAAAGGGCATCAGGTTTGGAAGGAACAGCTAGGATGAGGTTCTGAGAGAAAGCAGGGGCCCAGTGCTACTAACAAAGCTAACAAAATTAATTTCAACAGAGAGAAACGTAAGGTCCAACACTTATTCAGAAAAAAACAGAATGCACAAATATAGGATGGGGGACACATGGCTGGATAACAGTACATGTAAAAGGGATCTAGGAGTCTTGGTGGACCACAAGCTGAACATGAGTCAGCAGTGTGATGAGGCAGCCAAGAAAGCCAATGCAATTCTTAGTTGCATCAATAGGAGTATGGTATCTAGATTGAGGGAGGTAATAATACCACTCTATTCAGCTTTGGTTAGACCTCATCTGGAATACTGTGTCCAGTTCTGGGCACCTCATTTCAAGGATATTGACAAGCTGGAGCGTGTCCAGAGGAAGGTGACTAAAATGGTGAAGGGTCTGGAAGCTATGCCCTAGAGGAACAGCTTAGGTAGCTCGGTATGTTTAGTCTGCAGAAGAGAGGGTTAAGAGGGGACATGATAGCCATGTTCAAATATTTTGATAGGATCTCATGTCGAGGAGGGAGTGGGCTTGTTTTCCACTGCTTCAGAGACTAAGACAAGGAACAATGGATTCAAACTACAGAAAAGACATTCCACCTAAACCTCAGGAAGAACTTCCTGATGGTCAGAGCTGTTTGGCAGTGGAATATACTGCCTCGGAGTGTGCTGGAGTCTCCTTCTTTGGAGGATTCTAAGCACAGGCTGGATGGCCATCTGTTGAGAGTGCTCTGATGTGGGTTCCTGAATGGCAGGGGGTTGGACTGGATGGCCCCTGTGGTCTCTTCCAACTCTATGATTCTATGATTCTACTTACTCCTGGTATGGGTCTGGGACACAGAAGTAGGCTTCACTGCCAGACTAAACAACCTCTTGTGGTTTCAGAAAAGAAAGAGCCATCTATTTTGTGTCTTTTATGACCAGTCGACCATTTGGCATGAAAAGTTTAAATGCAAACATTTGTTTAAAGCAGGAGAGGGAAAAGTGCAGCCTGGGCAGGGCCACCTTATCCTTTAGGCACTTTAGGCACAGTGCCTAGGGCCTTTGAAAATGTTAGGACCTACGAAAACAGGATTTTAGAGCCTATGAAAACAGGCCTAGTTGAGGCAAGATGAGGAGTTGAATACCAGAGTGCCTAGGGCTGACAAAAACTTAATGCAGCCCTGAGCCTGGGGACCACATGCAACCTCTGGATGCCACTTTGTTGGTATCTGAAGTTCCTCACTAGTTCCCCCACCAAAAAAAATCCTTCATTTATTAAAACTATTGGTGAGATTTGGGGATAATTTTTGCCCCAAAACCATGTCAAAAAACCTTCCTGTCCTCTAACTTTCCCAATCCCCCAATACCTCAGTTTCAACTATGTTGTTGTGATGGTTGTTGTGTTTGTTGCATGCCTTCAAATCATTTCAAACTTATGGTGGTCCTAAGGTGAACCTATTGTGGGATTTTCCTGCGAAGATCTGTTCAGAAGGAGGTTGCCTTTGTCTTCCTTTGAGGCTGAGAGTGTGTGACTTGCTCAAGGTCACCCAGTGGGTTTCCATGGCTAAGCAGGAATTCGAACCTGGTCTCCAGTATCATAGTCCAACATTCAAACCACTATATCGCTCTGGTTCTCATTTCAGCTGTATGCCGTCCCAAAATGGCAACCAGAAGAGATCACTTCCAGTTGCTGTTTTGGCCAGTATACAAGCAATATTGTTGGCATTTTGCCACACTATTGGATAGGTGCAGTCTACTGAGTGTGGAACTGGCTCCCAGCTCCCATGGAGCTGTTCACCACTGGTTTAGAGACACCAATAAATAGGCGATCTTTTTCAAAGCAGCCTTCTTTGGATTGGACGTGGCCTAGATTTATTCATTAAGCCTGAGCCACACAGGTTGACAGACTGTAGAAGTGATAAACGTCTTTGACATAATAACTTTGCATCTGATGTTTATGTAAGGTAGGCATAGACAAGTTGCAGTCCCAAACATTTTGCAACTTCACTCTCCTCCCCCACAGACACCAAATCATACTGCCAAACTTCTGAAGCATTGAAAATTGTGAACAAATGACAAGCCCTCAACACAGGTAGGAAACATATGCGTCAAGGACGTGCTATTATTCCACTTTCAACATCTTATGGAATCCTGGGGTTTGCAGTTTAGGGAGGGCCATTTAGAATTCTCAGCCAGAGAGCTCTTTGGCCTCAGAAAACTACAAACCCTAGAATTCCACAGGATGTTGAAAGTGGAATAATTACACTATAACAGTATAGTGCGGACATGGCGCTTGAGATCTGACCTTTTGCAACTGGTTGGCAAAAAAGAGGACTTTGCAGTAATTAATTTCAAAACTATGGGATTTTTCGCACTTGGTAAAGAAAACGCCTTGCTCTGTTACTTACTGGACTGGCGTGCTCCCTCGGAGGATCCAGGCTGATCCAGAGCAGTGCATGGCTGCGCTACACGCTGCTCCGGGGACGAAAACGGCGGCTTCCAGTTGGTGGAGGCTCTCCACCAACCGGTGAAGCTCGCCAGCCTAAAGCCCACCCCCAGAAGATCTGCAGGTTCGCGCTGGTGCGAGCCTGCAAATCTATACCGGAGCGCAGCCATGGAGTGGGGTGCGCCGCTCTGTTGAAAGACCTGTTTTAAGCGGTCTTTCAATAGCACGGCAAGCGACCACTTCTGGTCGTTCCAGAGCAGGCTGAAGTCTAGAACTACAGAAAGTAGTCCGGACCCAGTCCACCCCCAAGTGCAAATGTCCTCGCTGGGGACACTCTGCCCCACTGCAAAAACAAAGTGCGGAAAAGGCCTATGCCATTTGCATTCAGGGGAACTGGTGCACCTAGGAAAAATTAATTCTAGCTGCCTGTATGTGTGTTTTTGCTCCCATTTGTTCAACTTGCCTATTGGTAAACAAATATAGAGAGCCAATGTAGTATAGTGGTTTGTGCATTGCATTCCCTGCTTGGCCATGGAAACCTAGTGGGTGATCTGGGGCACATCACCTGCTCTCAGCCCTAAGAAAACCCTCTGATAGGTTCACCTTAGAGTCACCATAAGTTAGATATGATTTGAAGGCACAAGACAACATAAAAATATAACACCAACAACCACAAACATTTTTTTTAAAAGAATCACAGGTCTGTAATACTCTCTCTTTATAGCTTCTGTAATGGTTCTGTAATGGTTATCTCTGTTTCTTATGTGGCAATATTACTTACCCTGCAGATAATCAAATAATCTAAGCAGGGAGAGAATATTTCCACATTTGGCTTTAATGTTAACACCCCCTCCACTATTTTTCTATCTTAGGAGAAGCATTTATTGACACTTTCTTGTGTAAGCTGCCCAAAGCACCACTGAGTAATTCAAGGGGGTGAAAGGGAAATTAGCACAAAAACCTTGAAACCAATGGTGCTTGCACCTGTGATCCTGATTGATGTTGACACCAATTAGCAGGAAATAAATCCCCCAGGTAAAGGCAAAGAAGTTTTTTTTGTTATTATTATCATTATCAAGCCTTAAATGCCAAGAGTCAGAATTCAATGCAAAATTCATTAGCACTGTTGGCAGACGCTCCTAGGAACTGTTGCCATTGGGAGTGAGAGTGGGAGGTGGCAGCTAAAAGAGAAATAAAAATTACACGAAGAAAGTTTCTGGACATGCCTTCCTCACTTTCTGCAACTTTAATTTAATATTTTTTGTACTCTCTGCTGCTTTAACCGTCCATGAGATCAGGTGATGAAGCTTGCTGATGACATGGAATTATGTAAGTGAAAACTGACAAAGACTGCAAAGAGCTCCAAAGTGATCTCTCCAGAGGAATGGGTGGGACATAAACAATTCATTTGTTACCCTCTCAGCATAAAGTGACACCTATTGAGGCAAATATTGGGGTTTATCTTACATCTTGAGAGCCAGCGTGGTGTAGTGGTGTGGTGAAGTTCTTGGGGTGGGGCTATCTTGAGTGCCAGAGCAGCCTGGAAGCAGGTTGCCCGGCAGCCAGAATAGCTCCTCGGGAGAGAAGCCCAGCCCAGTAGTGTGTGGGAGGGCCTAGTGGCTGAGAGAAAGTTATATAAAGCCAAGTACCAGTTAGGTCCTTCAGTGAGATTCTAAGCAACGAACTAGGGAAAGGAGACCCTTAGCCAGTGAGAGAGTGTGACTTTGGCCCTTTTCTCAGGACAGCGTCCTCCTGGCATGGGGATGTGAAAAGAGTGGGACTGTGGTGACACTGCCACATGACATCCTTGCATTCCTGCCCTTCTCATGTTGCCAGCTGGTGCAATTATGGGATAGCCATCAATGATCCCTGATTGCATGAGCCTCTCATCACAGCTGGCCAAGCAGAAAGGCAGAGGCGCTGCCAGGATTCTGACAGGACAACGCGTGAGAGTGTTGTCCTGTGGAAAAGGCCTGTGTTGGGAGGGTTAATTCTCAGTGGAAGCCGAGGGAGAGGATAACTGAACGCTAGCAGAATCTGGTTAGAGAGTGAGACCTAGACTGGGGCTTGAGCCTTTGATGGGAGTGCAGCTAAAGAGCTGTTACATGATACCTGCTCTCGATATGAGAGTCTAAAGATACACATGAACAGTCTGAAAAGGGCACTGCGTAAATATATCATCCTTGAACTGCATTTGAAATCTGAAACGCTACTTTATTCTGATTGTTATCTTAACAAATGTTGCAGTTTATTTTTATAAATACTGACTCGGCTGAGTTGTATACGGTATATAAAGTAACACAGAAGACATGCTATCGTAAAGTTATTGAGTAATTCTAAACAAACATTGGAGAAACCCTCACCTTTTTACACAAATGTGGTGTTATAAGGGGGTGAGGCGGAGCTGTGTGGTAAAGACAAGGTGCCTTATCAGATTGGGAACTGTCACACCAAGCGGAAAGAAGAAAGGGCCTGTCACAAGTGGTTTGAGCCATGGACTAGAACTCTGAGAGACCAAGGTCTGAATACACACTGGGCCATGGAAACCCAGTGGGCAGCCTTGGGCCCAGGAACCCTCTTGGCGCAGTACTTAAATGCTGGTACTGCAGCCACAAGGTCGTGAGTTCAATCCTGCCGGACTCCAGGTTGACTCAGCCTTCCACATTCCACAGGTCAGTAAAATGAATACTCAGCTTGTTGGAGTCAACTAGCTAACACATTGTAAACTGCTTAGAGAGCACTTAGCTGATAAGTGGTATAGAAAGAAACATGCTATTGCTATTGAGCAGCTTGCACTCCCTTTGCCTTAAAGGAAGGCAATGGCTGAATCCTTTAAGCAAAATGTGCCAAGGAAATCCCATGACATGTTCATCTTAGGGCTTCCATAAATTGGAAACAATTCGAAGGCTCACAACAACAAAACGCAACAGTTTTATATATACGCTGCTGTGACCTAAGCTGCTAATGACTGAATGGGGGGGGGGATTGCTCAATAACAATGTTCAATCCTCTGTGGGTTGTTGTAAAAAAAGGCTGCCACCCCTCACTGTCTGCTGCCTGAGGAACAATAATCACTCTTTGTATGCGTAGGGCCAGCCATGTCCCCCTGAACTGGGAACAACTCCTTGCTGTGGCAGGATGGCAACGTCATGCAGAAAGGGTCAAGGTTATTAATGAGGAAAAACACACAAGCTAGAAGAAGCTGCAACAGTTTGCATTTGCCTGAGCCTACAGGGAAGGGCAAGATTCTGCCACTTCCTCTCCTCTCTACTGAGTTGCGTACAAACTTTGAACTTAGTTTGCAGCAATGGAGGTAAACGGAGGACAAAGTAGGAAAGTAGAAAAGAAGAGACAAACTGGGACTTTTTAAAAGAATTTGAAAAAATGAGAGAACAGAGGATTAATAGGACTGTCTGTGCCAAATCAGGACAACTGAAGGTATGGTACATGGAATTTTGTGTTTGCGTAAGAGACTGGCTATAAGCCTAGAATAGCTAAGGAGATAATTACCTTTTTTTAAAATTTATCATTTCTATGGCATTTCTGATTTCCAGACTGCTGTCAAAATACAGAACTGCTGTGATGACAGATATATATGGAGAATGAAAGTTCAGACAAACGGACAGACTAATGAGGCTATATACAGTCCAAGCTCAGCTGAAGCCATTTTTGACTGAGAGTGAATGCAGTCTTGGGAACTGTAGCACTATGAGGATTCTGTGACAACTTTTGGGCTGGTCACAGTCTCCTGGCAAATTAGTAAGCCCAAGGTGCTTTGATAAAGAGCCACAAGAATTGAACAGAAGCAAAACCAGCATCTGTTGACCTATCCATCATGCTTTGCCCAAGGAATGTATGTTGTGTATAGAAAAGAACTGACGCAAATGCTTTATCATCTGGAATTTCCAAGTTTACCAAAGATGACCAGAATCCTGATAGGAACTTATGGTGCTCTAAACAGCTGCTGTTATGTTCTGTTTATGCTCAGAGATCTAATTACTCTGTGTAGTTCATTTCAGCTGACACCAGCAAACCCCTATCAAGCTCAATTCGCCTTATCTCCTCTGGTACTGTCTTCTAGGTAGTTGCAATTTAGCAATTAGCACTGGGTCATCTTTGCTGTGAAGTGTCTGTCTGAGTCCTTGCCCTCCCAGAACTCTCCTGCCAATGTCTATTGTTATGAAGGCATCAAGATTTCAGGGCCCATGATACTCTCTGCCTGATCAATCAGGAAAGGTTAAACCTCCATGGCCACAGGATTGCTCATCAGGATTCTTGTCTGCTCTTTCCCCACGTTTCCTAGAACACTGCCTTACATATGCAGAATAACACATAGGCAATGATTCCCTAGGTTCTCAGTGTGATATCCGCCAGCCTTGTATAGTTATGAAAAGGTCATCACCTCCTGGAAAACCTTGTCGATCAATAGAAGGCATTTAAAATTAAAAAAAACCCTCCCATCTGCCTCAAATTGATGCCTGATCTGGCAGTCTACAGTCCTGCGCACCTGAGTATGATAATTCCTTTCAAGTCAAGGTTCCTAGAGGTAATTCAGTCCCAACGGAGTCACAAGGTGTCCTTTGCCTGGTTGTGAACTTACCTGGCCCTCCATCTTCATCTAGTTGTCAGGAGGCCTGGGGTTACAGGTGACTTGACTCTCAATTTAACCTTCCAGGCATACGCTTAACTTCATATACATTCCTAATATACCATATTTGACTGCAGCAAAAATTGATGTTTGCGTTTCCCTCTTATTGCCACAAGCTCCAAGTACATACCTGAACAAGAAGTTGTATATGTACCTGGAGTTGGATGCCCGACTGGTTTAATCAATATTAATTCTCCTAGCTTTCTCCCAGACTAAGGCTTTACGTTAAGTGTGCAGCTCCACTAGGGACAGGGGCCAGTTTTCTACTGCACCCTCACACATCCCCAACGGGCTGCACTGACACATTCCAGATGTGCCAGAGGCGTTCACAAGCTGCTTCCAATTTATTTTCAGCCCATTTTTGGCCATTTTCCCGGTTCTGCCATAGGTGGGGAGAAGTTAAGCCAAACTGCCACATTTTGGTGGGTTTGAGTGGCAGAGTAGAAGTTCTATGCCACAAAAAAACCCTTAAATTTGGAGAGGCCAGGGGTTTGAGGGTCGTCATAGAGTCTTTGCAAGCACAACAAAAGGATCAGAGGGCCACATTTGGCCTCCAGGCTGCGTTTTCCCCAGCTCTCCCTTAGCAGAAAGCATTGCCCGCGTGCACAAGTCAGGCGTCCAGTTTTCACTGACTTCGCGCTATGTACTGCAACACACTGCTTCCTATCTTGAATGTGAATGTGATTTCTAACCTAATAGGATGTCATACAGAACAGTGGTTCTTACCCTTTTCTTTACTGAGGCCCTCCAATAAATATAATTTGTTGCTGGTGATCCCCACTTAGCTCAAAATTTAAATTTAAGTATGTATGTATGTATGTATGTATGTATGTATTTATTTATTTATTTATGGATTCTGGAGACTAGGGCCATTTCCACACTACACTATTATAGTGATAATAGCACTGTAACAGTGTAGTGTGGAAAAGGCCTAGGATTCAAATTTCCACTCAGACACTGGAAGATTTTGAACAATTCATATTTTTTTCAGCCTCAGAAGAAGTCAAAGGCAAACCCCCCTGTGAACAAATCTTGCAAGAAAAAATAAAACCTGATAGGTTCATCTTAGGGTTGCCACAAGCAAATGACCTGAAGACACACAACAGCAAAGTGCTGCTGACAGTGGGAGGTTCTTTCTAGCCATCATATCCTCCCCTTTGAAAACTGTCTTATGGCAACCCTAAGGTGAACCTCTAGTGGAGGTTTACTTGGAAAGATTTGTTGCCTTTGTCTATTTCTGAGGCTGAGAGAATGTGACGTTCCTGAGGTCACCCAGTGGGTTTCTATGGCTGAGTAGGATTCAAATGCTAGTTTTCAGAGTCATAGTTTGGGTGTAACTCCACTGCTCTGATAGTCTAATTAGAAAGATATATTTATTGGCAGATATACCATTTCTCTTTGAATGGTAATTATCTCCCCACAACATCCCTTTTTCTATTCCCTCTATCAATGTTCCTCCCTTCCTTTTCCATTAGCTTTGTGTGATTGCTTGTGTGTGTTTATTTGTGCATGCATGTATACTTCTCCCAATAAAATACAGTTAAAACTGTATTATAAGTTTTCTGATGGCTCTCTTTAGCAGTTCCTCACAAACATAGGTGAAGAGATCCTGAAGTTACTCCCCTCTTGCAAAGTTCTTAATTTGAGTTAATTAATTCCCCATTTTTACATTTAATTGCAGGTTCTGATGTAGAACCTCACGGGGTCCCACGGTCTTGGGGTAAGAGGGTGTGCACACACATCTGCCATCGTGTCCCTTTCATCAGGGGCGGTGATGAGGGGTGACGGTGCTGAAACTGTCACCTCTTTGGCAAAAGAGAGAGCAGTCTCGGCAAGCGAACATGCCTTCCGCCATGTTACACATTCCTATTAGTCTTGTCATGTACACCCAAACTCAATGAGAAGCAAAGCTCACCATATTTTGGTGAAAGTTTGGTGGGTTTGTGAGAGGCTGCATAAAAATCCTTGGCAATCCACATCTACAGGCTTACCTCCCGGACTGCAACTCTCAAAGTCTCCCCTTGCTCACGGCTAATTAAAATGAATTAGTCTATGAGAGAAGCAAAGACAAACAAAGATACAGTACATTGTTATTCAATTCCCTGATAGCTGTGAAGCCAAAATACCAGTGAATCATAATAGCGACAAAGTTGAGGCCAACTTATTACTTTTCCTATTTTTGTACCTGTCATTTTTTTTTTCTGGGACAGCCAACAATAGCACTCTATTCCTACTCAAAGCCTGACATTTCAGATAGTTTTGTTGTTGTTAAAAAAACAACAACAATGCTGTAAGGCCTTTAGAAAGTAAAGACAAGTAAGCAGGAATAATAATAATAATAATAATAATAATAATAATAATAATAATAATAATAATAACCCTCATATGTCTTTTCAGTTTTGCAGGTCACCTTTAAAGCATCTGTTGCAAGCTGGAAAATGAACTGGATATTTTAAAAAGGAAAACAGAATAGCAAAAACCTTCTTTCTCCTACAAAAGGAAGTCGAGAATCAACAAAGTGACAGAGATGTTTCCCCTTTTCCCATGCAATGAAAATGCAGTGGAGATAAAGGGCATTTTTTAAAAGGGGCAAATACCCCTGATAGGTAATGGAAATGGTCTTCATCAAGGTGATTCTAAGAAGACAGAATAGGTGAGAATTTCCCCCCTCCCAGTTCATTTTGCCTGTTCAAAGTTTGTCTTTGCTTCTTCAGAGGAATTTACTGCTCCCAAGGCTAAGGGTGGGGAAATATTGGACTGTTAATACAGCCCTGCTGGATCTAAACTATGGTCCAGCCCATGGCATCAGAAATTGGTAAAGTTGTTGTTGTTGTCATCATCATTATTTGGAGTACAACTTCCAGAATCCTCCCTCCATAATGGCCAGTGGCTGGCCACTGTTTCAGCATCCAGTTCCATCATCCAGCAGCATGCAACAACGCCTGTCTCAAAGTTCTGGAGAATCCCACAAGCTGGAAATGAATTCTCTGCACTTTGCTCATCCTTAGGACCAGTATTAAGGGTAAGCATGGTCTGACATTCTCCATGAGCCTAACTTAGCAAAGCTCCACTGATAGTGGACAGTCCTTTCCTGTCCCTAGAGGCAGCAAGTGCAAGGGGAGGCAGGCTATAGCACAAGGAAGTCAATCAAGCCAGTCCAAGTCATACATGGGTAATTAAGGTTACTCACTTAAGATGAAGAGAGGCACAGAGGCCAGGTCGCAGCCATAGATTTATTTATTCATCAAATTTATACTCTGCCTTTTTCCCAAGAGGGGATCCAGGGCAGCTATTCTACAGTCCATCAGTCATTCTATAACCCAACACCAGAAGCCAGCAGTCACAATCATCCATGCCAAAAAGGAAAAGAAAACAAAGATAAAGACAGCATTACCAGCATCAGCTGGTAATGCCAGCTGGGGGAATCTAGGAATTGTATTCCAAAATGGTAATTTTCCCCAAGATCTGGTAATATATAACTCAGCTAGTTGATAAGATTACAACCAAAAAGGAGCCACTGAGAACAAGTAGGAGGGATCAGCAAGCTCCATGGAACCACCAAGTTTGCAGAAAATGCAAAATAAGGTTTAAGAGAAAGCCCGAAGGGGCCAACACCCTCTTCATATAAATAAACAACCCAATGAAGACTGAGCCTCTTCAAAAGCCACAATAGGCTGGATGTCTGTGGAGTGAGCCTGTGGAGGGAGACCATGGCATGGCAGGACAGGGCATGGCATTACAGGCTGGGCTGATCTGCTTTGCCAACTTTGAGGTCTGAAAATATACATATGGAGCACAGCATATAACTTATAGAGCATAAGAAACAATGCAGCAAGCTATGTGCATTAGAATGTATGTCTGTTGTGTCTGTGTTATTGGGAACAAAGAAACAGGCTAATGCCAGGCAGGATGCCTACTCAAATGTGAACAAAGAGAGCAGAATGCCAGCATTCCTACTAATGTTGAGATATGAGCAGATGTGACTGCTGATAAACCTCGCAGCAGATGCAATGGCTGAGATAGTCTAATGGAAAGCACCCAAATGCCAAGATCTAGCAGTACTCAAGTGTGCTTATATTATTTTCATGAATCTGCTTAGATGACATAACCAGGACACTGCCAGTGCCTTTGTTTTGATTGGATCAGATGAGACAGCTGATAGGCTGGGCGGAGGTTAGGGAAAGAATAAAAGACGTTGAAAGGAGAGAACAATCAGATTGCTTTGGCAGTCTGTAAAGGATGAAGAGGAGACTGAAATGTAGCCTCCATACCAATAACGCTGTTCCTATCTGTTAAACAACCCAGACATGCTGATGCTGGCAAAAGAAACATCTGGGCTACCAAAAAAAAAAAAAAAGATATATTGCCATTTTGATTGCAATGGATGCCCATACGTTTATAGCTATGTGATAGATGTTTATAGAAATAGCAGTGCTTAAGGATATTAACTCTTGGAAACATGTAATGTAAAGCCTTACATACAATGCTTTACATACAACGCAGTGTAATGTGGTGCAAAAAAATGCCCGGATATTGACATGTCTGTGTGTTTCTCCTTAATGGGACTGTACATGTTTCTTTGTGTATGAACACTTACAATAAATAGCCTAAAAGACTACCAAGGACCCTGCTCATTCCCCAGATAAATATCCTGAGATTCCAGTACTTAAGCATGCTTAAGTGAAGTGTTGTTATTAACTCTACCTGTCTAATTTTTACCACTATCACAAATTGGACATCTAGAGGGGCAGAAAGTGATAATGGGACCTCAGACGGAATCCAGATCAGCTGACAAATGAGAAAGGACCTTCAATTCCTCAGTTTTAAGAGATGGGGTGGGGAATCACATCTGTTTCAACAGAATATCCCAGATGAGGGTTTGGCTCTCTGGTTTTAATTGGCTTTTACATGTCACTTACCTCTAAATGGAATGGACTGTCCTGCACAGGGCATGGTTCATTGTCTGGAACTGACATTTACATGGCAAGTCACTTTTATATGATACTAGTGTATATACCCGGTGTTGCCCGGGATTTTATTTTCTCATAGGTAATACTTGTTAGAAAGATTTGAGATCCTGTGTCTGTAATTCCCCAAACTGTCTTGTCTAGTACCTGTAACTTTTCTTCATGTCCCCCAATCCAATCTGTATTCAGAATTATTAACATAGAGAGGTTGAGTTCCTGAGGGAATACACTGCCCTCCTCCTTGCTGCTAGGCCTTGTCTCCATAAGCAACCAGCCTATTCAAGACAGACACAGTTGACTGAGGCCCATGATCTCTCTGGTTGAGAATTCTAAAGGCCCCTCCCTAAATGGCAAACCTCAGGATTCCACAGAATCTTCTTAGGCAGCCAATCATATGAGGTCTTTGCCTGACACAGACAAAGTAACTTTGACTTTTATATATTAGATGGAGTCTCTTGGGTCAAGGCATGGTTCATTGGTTGGAATTTACTTTTCCATGCCCATATACTTTTGTAGAATGGCATCTCCTTTATCAGGACACAGCGCACTGGCTAGAACATTGAACAGGAGCAATTGACACATCAGCATTTAGTTACATGTTCTAGTCAAGTTCTGTAAGTTGATAGGCAAAAGTTACCACTCACCATTAAAACAGAAAGACATCTTTAATATTTTATCTTTTATCCCCCTTTACAGCAATACAGCAGAATCAAACTTGGCTTTAAAAATAAGACAGAAAGAAAAGAGACTAGTCTACCCTTAAACGAGCACACCCTTAACTTGCAGGCCTACTGATGAAACTTTAATGCTCTTTAAAATCCCCCGTTGCCACTGCCAGCTACTATAGACATCCATTCCTGCCTGTAACAACTGTGTTGTGCATTGATTGCCTCTTTATGAGGCAAGCTCAGAAGATCTCAGTGCTAGAGGGAGAAATGGAAAGGAATATTTTCAATTTTAAGCAGGAGCTAGGAGATGGAGCTGAGATCTCCATCGTCCCACTTCCAAGACCAGGACAATCCAGGCCCTTGTTGGGTCAAGATGTATGTTCATTAAAGCCAGACATTGTTCTGTGCTCCAGGGGATTTTAATAAAAGACTGTTCGTTGAGGATATCTATGGCCCAAATCCAATGGCTAGTCCCAATTAGAGTAACTCCATTCAATTACTGATGACACTAATAGAAGTTCCATTGATTCAATAGGTCTACTCAAGCTGGGTTTAATAAGTGGATTGAGGCCTATGCAGTGCCATTAGGTGCCATAGCAACCTCCATTTCATGTAAAAGTAATTGAACAACCCACAACATCCTGGAGTTTGCAGTTTGGTGAAGTACCAGAGCTCTTTGGCTGAGAGTACTAAATACCCCTCTCTGAACTGCAAATCCCAGGGTTCTATAGGATGTTGCCATAGCAGTTAAAGTGAAATCATGGAGCTATCATTATACTGTGTGAAAGGGCCCATGATATCTTACATACCAGTGTTGTGCTGAATCTACTGAGTTTTAGGCCATTTCTGCAGCACATTCTTATAGTGCTAGAATCCCACTTTCAACCTCCTGTGGAATTCTGGGGTTTGTAGTTTACTGAGGCCAAAGAGCTCTCTGGCTGAGAATTCTAAATGCCCTTCCCTAAACTGCAAGCCCCAGGATTCCGTAGGATGTTGAAAGTGGACTAATAGCACTATAACAGTGTAATGCGGAAATGGCTTTAGTCTGGGCATTAAATTAGCTTTCCAAAGTGTTGAACATATGGTGGGGGTGAGGAGCAACTTGGCTAGTACCTTTTTTAGAGTTTGGACTAAAACCCAGAGCTAATTTGTAGCCTACCTCTTGCAGTGCTGTTTCTCATATTCAAAACCACAAATGTTCTTTTTTCGTAGCCTCACTGTCATCACAGATATACTGCCCTCTCTTTTCCAATATCTCTCCCCTCTCCACTTGTGCTTGTAAAAGTTCCTTTTTTTTTGGACTACAATTTTCAGAGGCCCCAGCCAATATGGCCAGTGGTTGTCCAGCTGATAATGGGATGCCTCTTTCCAAAGCTCTTATTTCCAGCTTTCTTTTATAAGGATTCCTTGAGTAGCTCCCTGTACGCAACTCAAAGCTGACAGCAGGGTGTGATGGATGGTGCTGAAGTGAGGCATTGAAACTCTGGATGGCTTCTTGATCCACCAGTGGAATGTAGGAGAATTATCTGACTTTGTTAGAAGGTTTTGTTGAGAGGACTCAAGAGTTGTCGTTGCTTTCCCCCCCCTCTTTCCCCCTCCTTTCTCAGTGCACAAGAAGATTTCAACTTTGATATAATCTGTGACATGGCTTTTGATCTAGTAGATGTGGATACTGACATGTCCCCTGACAGGGAATACGTTATTTGTGCTCAGTCCTTCCAGGTTTTAAAAACATTTTTTTTCTTCCAGTAGGATTTATTTGGCATTGTAGATTTTCTCAGTCTTCTCTCTCCTTTCTCCACAGAGCATGAAGCAGCCAGATAAATGAGAAGAGAAAAAGATACCTCTGGGAATCATGTTTCCTCCTCTAGCATGGAGGGGGGACACCTTTCATTAATAGGCCTAGCTTCTAGGAGCGGCATCTTTTCCATTTCTGTCAGTCCCCAAAAAGGGTTTGAGTAACATTGATTAAAAAGTTCAGAAATTTGCCTTGCTTATCAACTTTTCACAAAGCTCAACAGATTTTTGTCTTTCTTTGTCTTCTTATCTTTACCCACTGTCCATTTTCTTTCATTGGGAACCACACTGTTCTTAATCCATGGGTAGGGCTTGGGAAATTACTTATACTATAACATCCAGAATCCCCAAAGCAGCATAGCATAAATTCTGAGTGTCTAGAAAGTTCAAAATGCTTTTTGTTACTTACTCAAAGGCTTACCTGACCTAGTTGTTTTATTTCACATGTACATATTGCTAGTTTTGAATGAAAATTATGCTGAAATGTATCGAACAAGGTTTTTTTAATAGGAACCTCCTGTTCTGTTCATGTGATTTCTTTCTCGATACCAAATTTTCTGTTAGAGAAGTAATGCCCGGGAATATATCCATTTAGTTAACTCAGATATATCAATAATGAAAACACAGGAAGATTCAATCTGATTTCCAACATCCCATCCACTGTTGGCTTGCCACCACTGTCATTCAATTCTTACATCACACGTAGACAATTTGTCTGAAAGGGCAGGCAGATTTCTTACAAAAATATGTATACATATATTTCTGAAATCCTATTGGTGTCTTAAGTATGAGTACATTCTGCTCCAAAAGCAGCTGGATATTTTTGTCTGTTGCTTTCAGCTCAAGGCTTTCAAGATGAAGTTGGTGCATGCAGTGCCAGTGAACATGGATGGACATACCCATTGCACATGGGTGTGCATTGTGCATAGATACACATGCACATTTAGTTATGCATTTAGTTGTCCATTTGGTGTCTTAGTTCAGTTGCACAATGTTGCCATTCAAGGCAAGGGTTTGTATAGCATAATTAATGCATAATTCTGCATGCAGAGGTTTACGCTATGGAAACTTGATGTACGATCTTGACCAGAGTTTCGAAAAATAACACTGCCCACCTCTGGATGGCATTTAAGATTGATTTCATCCTGTAAATATTGCTTTCCAGAATAAAATCCATTCAGATCAGCTGTCAGAGCCCACCTTTCCCTTATTGTATATCCCATTATGATTCCCATGCAAAACCCATCTATGGTGGTAAATAAAATGGAGCCAATAAAATTCTCGCCCTTTTAATGCTGTCAGTTTAGGGAAAGCTTGGTTGCTTATATAAGGATGCAGCTGCCAGCAATTCCTTGCTTGAAAGTGTCGTTATCATTAAGGTGAAGAAGTGACATCTTAGAGCGGTGCATTTGTTCCACCTCCACAATTTCCATTCTGAATCTGCTCTGCTCACTGAAGGCTTCCAAGTCTTTTTGCCTTCGCTGTGTTAGCTCTGTCTGCTGCCTGGAAATCAAGGGATGCTCTCCCCTTCTTGTTTAAACATCACCAGATGCAAGATTGAAGGGCTGACCAGAATGAGTGTGTAAGAGTCATGAAGCAGAAAGTGACATGGCTAGCATTTCTCCACCTGTCCTAAAAAGGGCAGAACTCTGCACATAGAACTCAAGGGAGAATGGAAAGAAGAAAGAGATTTTTAAAATCCTGGAGATCACAATCAGAACTTCCTTATAGAATCTTAGCACCATGGCCATAGGCTTAGCTCCCACTGGCCTGGGAGTGATATCGCTCCTGGGGATCCAGCCAATGGCAGCTTCCTATCAGTGCCTTCCCCACCCTTAGTCCAGGCCAACAATGGTGGCAGCAGCTGAACTTTGCACTAAACTATGCCCCTGTCCATGACTTCCAGCATTTGACACATAAAAACAAAGGCACGAGAGCAGGACTCCTTGGCTTGTGCGCTTCTGTCCTCAGGATGGGTGGAAGGGAGGAATTTCAGGGTGAGAACACTACTGTCCTATGCCAGAAGCCAGCCAAGGTTCACAGCTCTCCAAAGTTTTACAACATTGTCAGTCAGTTACCATTTGTTGTTTCAGCAGTCTGAGTCAGTCATAAATCCCAAGTGACAGTCCAAAGGAATATCCAGCAGTGAAGTCAGCACACAAGGCCAGGAACAAGGTTCCCAAGAACATGAGCTGGAGAGCCAAACATAAGATGTGCTACTTACATCAGTGACACCAGTTGTCTGCAACAGCTTTCTTTCCATATCCCTCCCCTGTATTTATGGGCTGACAGCCTTTCTCAGCTGTTGTCCTAATTAATGTGTCTTGTCTATATACATGCTCAAATCTCATAGGCTCTCCCTTTTTCATCTGCACTGGCTTCAGTAAGTATTGTCCTGTTCAAATCTCTCTACGTTGTGACTGTTGGGAAGAGTCTTGTTTGTGTTCACACCTGAGTCTTGGGACTGGGCCATGACAACTACCTTGAAAAATATATGTGCATGTACATGTTTGTTCACTGTTAGACTTGGGTCTTTTTTCCTGTTTGAATGACATATTGTGATCAATTGATGACAAATTGTGAGCATTGAACAATTGATGCTTAATATATCAGGTTTAATGACATCAGTAGGAAGCATTCCTAGGTCTAGGTTTTGGGTCTGAAATCTCAGGGCCTGGGATAAGGCTAACCTTGCAATCCTACACAAGAGTGCCTTCACAGTGAGAGTCATGTGCTCAGGGTTGGTGCCCTACCATCAGGTAAGTAATGCTATCACCTCTGGTGCATATCCTTCAACATTTCACAGTTGAACACCAGGACACATGTGGCCAAGCAACACGAGTGCAATCAAGATGGCAAAAGTTACTTATAGAGAAGAATACACAAGCTAGGAAAAGCCACCGGAGTTTGCTTTTGTCTGAGCCAACTAGGAAGGGCAAGATTCCACCTTGCCTCTGCTGTCCCATCTACTGAGTGTAAACTACAGTTGGTCCTCCACAGTTTATAGCGTTAGGGGTGCAGGACCACTGCAAAAGCAGAAAAATTGCAAATATTAAAATGTCTCTGTGTGTATCTGTGGGAAGGAGGCCAAGGCATGGAGGGGGGCATTTTCTTTGCTCATTGTTTTTCTTCAAATGAGATGAAGCACAATAAAGGCAAAGCCAATCATTTGAGTATGAAATTGGACATGTGCTTAAATCTCTCCCATTGAAATCAATGGCATTTTAGCGGGGGAAACCCTTTTGCAGGAATACAGCTATGTCTTTCTGTTAGGTTTGAAACTCACAGCATGGACAATAATTCAGTGTAGTTTTGAAATCGGCAGCACAGTATCTTATCACTCTTTAATTTAATTAGTATTCTGATACCTTAGTAATAACTGCTTTTAATGGTCCTGATGTGATTAAGTCCAATAATCAACTTACACAATTTAATAAAGTTATATTTTAATCTAATGAATGATAATTAAGTGTTTCCTGATTGGTAAATGTTCATTGATATTGGTTGTGTCTGGTGTGTGTGTGTGTGTGTGTGTGTGTGTGTGTGTGTGTGTATGTATGTGTCATCTGTCTGTCTGTCCTCTCTCTCTCTTCTCTATCTATCTGGTATGTGTCTGCCTCTCTCTTTTTCTTGCTTTCTCTCCACATCTTCCTATCTCATCATTTCCTTTTAGTAAAGTGTCTTGCAGGCAGACAGGCTGTGTATGACTTAAGGAACAAGAAGGAATGTGCCCCTGTTGACAGGGATGCTCTTGTGAGTTGCTGGGAGATGACTTTTTTTAAAAAAGGCCTCATCTCTACTGTATAAAAATAAAAGATAATGTATGTCTATGTGTTTGTCTTCACAGAAGCTCCTGAAACACTAAGGAGACTCTAAGAATGTCATCTTGGGGTTATTTTATTTTCAAAATGCATTAATTAATTGGAGAACACAAAAGTTGTCTCGTTGTATGCCTTCAAGTCATTTCTGACTTATGACAACACTAAGGCAAAACTATCTCAAGGTTTTCCTGGCAAGATTTGTTAAGAGCAGGGTTTGCCTTTGCTTTCCTCTGAGATTGAGAGAGTGTAACTTGCGTAAGGTAATCTAGTAGGTTTTTATGGAAGAGCAAAGAATCAAACCCCAGTCTCCAGAGTCACTCAAATCACTCTCTTGTACTGGCTGTCTGCAATATTATGTGTAATCACTAGGTGGCAGACATACCTAACCCTTCCTTGAAAAAACCAGAACCAGAACTGATTTATTCATTTTTCCATAGGGCCTCTAGGCATCTCCATGTAGTGCTTGCTTCCGTAGGACCAAACAGACACTGTCTTTCCTTCTGCAAGACCAAACCCTTCAAACAATCTTGGGGGAGGCAGCCCAGCTGCCTGATGGGAGAGGATAAGGAAAATGAAAAGAGGGAAAAGCTGAACAAAGGCCTTTTCTGCACGAGGCTGGTGAATTGGCTCATGCCATTTCTTACTGGATTTTCTGGGCTCGAAACAAGGCGGACTTTCCCTCATTTCCTTCCGCACAGCTACTGCGTATGTTCCATTCTGATTTAGAGGAGTGTGAGTTCATGAATCCACACTGACTCTGCTGTGGCCACTTCTGCTACTCCCCTCATCCCGCTCCGTCAGCTGTGATTGGCCCCCCTCTTTTTTGGCATGATTTAGTACATCATTGTGTACGTGTGTAAGTCCATACTACCCCCTGGCCCCTCCCATGAGCCCTCCCCTGACCACCAATTCGCTTTGGAGCGAATGTACATGTCTGCACCACTATGAAAGTACGAAACGGATCAATCTGGAAAACTGGAAAACCGATTTCTTTCGGTTTTCAAATAGCGCACTTCACCACCACATGCGGGTGCATTTAGTTGGAATTACGTGCGGAACGAAGGTAAATAAACCGAACCTAGTCCACTCCAACGTGCAGAAGACCTCCATGGCAAGACGCATTGGCCCGCCTTAATAACCGCGTGTGGGAGGGCCAAATACTGGAGTGGTGGAAGAGGGAAAAAAGCAAGAAGAAAAAGAGAGAGGTGAGCATGAACAAAGAGAAAGAACACTAATGTTCTATATAGAAGAAAATACAGTGAGACCTGGGTTATTCTCCAGGGTTCTTGTAGGCAGACTCATAGTCTCTTTCCTCTGATGACCCCCCGTCTTTTTTGAACATGTGAGGGGAGAGGAATGGGGAGGGACAGAGAAAGAAAAGTTCGATGAAACAAAGAGAACACATTGGATATGGAGACTTGGGCAATATAGTGCTTTCGTCTGAGAAAGATGAGGGAGACTAGGCAGAAGCTGGACCAACTTACTTTTTGCTATGAAAAATCTCATTATCCCCATTTATCATGGATGCAAGCCATGTTGAGTGGGGGATTCTGGGAATTGTTGGCTGAAAAATAACCGTTCCAAGGAATGGATCTAGACACTTAAGACGTTAAAGTTGTTGGCTTTTTGACTAAGAACCATGACTAAGAACCATTCTTTGCAACAGGAATGGTACTTGTGGACTTGTCCAGATGGTGTTGAACTCCCAGCACCCCTAGCTGGCATAGCCGATGGTGACACATCTCCAACAGTCCCAATTTGCCAGTCTCAATTAACCTTCTGTCATCCCTCTTTTTGAGCTGATTTTAAGACTTTCCCCTTTGTCCTCAGCTTCCTTCAATGGCTGCAAACAGAATTCAAAATGCAAATGTAGTCCATTTCTGCACTGCACTGTTATAACACTATTATTCTACTTTCAACATCCTATGGAAACTGGGGTTTGCAGTTTAGGGAGGGACCGTACAAAAAAATTGGACAAAAGATCAAAGACTTGAAACTTCCCCTATCATGTCTCCGTAGGAAGCCTCGAAAAAGCACGTAGGCACAAGTAACGGGCCATCAGCACAACAATACTTTGTGTGATAACTGGAGCCCCTGTCAGAGCTGCTGCTGACGAGCAGCTGCTGTGGGTCCCTGTGGCTCTGGCTGGAGATGAGTCCTCCAGCTCAGGAGCTCCCTCTGCTGCCATGGACCAAGCAGGTGCGGACGTTCCTCTGCCTGCTCCTTTGGAGCAACAGGGATCTGATTCTGAAGATGGTTTGGAGCCTGTGCCAATCAGCCCAAAAAACAAGGCAGAGACTCAAGAGAGCTGAGCAAAGGGAGGCTTCCTTGATTAAGCTCAAGAAGCAGTGACTGGCCACACCTGCATCTTGGGCTATATAACTGCCTGCCTGGAAGCTTTCATTTGCTTGTGGCAAGCTTCTTTCAAGCTCCCCTCTTGCCTGTTCCTTCCTCCCAGCACCCGGTTCCTGCTACCTTGAATTGATCTCTTGACCCTTGGCTTTTGGAACTCTGACTATGGCTTTCACTTGATACTCTGGTAAATTAACTCCCTTGTGTAAAGTGCTTGCTTGTCTCCTCCCGGCTGGACTTTGCTGGTTCTCACACTCCCTTCTCTGGGTTGGCTCGCCGCCCAGGTCTTTGACCTTGACACTTTGGGGAGATTGCCTGATTCCCCCTCCCCCCAGAATGCTTGGAACAAAGCAAGACATATCAAAGCAAGGTCCAGTTACCCAGTGCGACTATCAGCAAGCCATCAGGCTGATATCATGCAGCCATCAGGTGGCTATCACACCTCCATCATCCTTCAGTTTTGGCTGTTATTCTTTCTGGGAGGAGGGTCTGCCCCCAAGGCATGTTTAGCCCTATAACTAGACCCCCTTTTTCCACTCCATTTCGGGTTCTCCCAGACTTGACTGGCAGGTTGTCACTCTGTCGGCTGAGGTTCCCCTCAGCCCCTCCCCTATGCTGAGTTTTTCTCTCCGCTTGTCTTTTCCGCAGCAGAAGACTTCTGGACAGGTACAGTATTACCCCTCTTCCCGTTCCCTCCACTTTTCTCCTATCAATTTCACCTCTTTCCATTTCAATAGTCCTTGGCCCTTTCTGCACCGGGCTATTAAAACGGTGCAGAGCGACCTCCAACGGAAGTCTTCTGCACCGTGGAGTGGACTGAGGTAGACTACTTTTTGTAGTTCCACACCTCAATCCGGTTCAGAGCGACCGGAACTGGTCGCGCAGCATGGTTTTTAAAAACCTCTTTTAAGAGGTTTTTAAAAAGCATGGAGCACGCGACTCCGTGTCGCTCTGTCGCCGTGCTCTGGTGCAGATTTGCAGGCATGCACTAGTGCGTGCCTGCAGATCTGCCAGGGGCAGGCTTTAGGCTGGCGAGCTTCTCTGGTTGGTGGAAAGCCTCCACCAACTGGAAGCCGCCATTTTGGATGCCAGAGCAGTAAGAAGCGACGAGCTCGCACTGCTCCTCGTCCCGACAGACTCGCCTGGGCGCTGAAGAAATCCGGTGAGTCCCGTTTTTGTGTGGTTCCTTTTCCATGTGAGGAAAGGGCCCTTGTGTGCTAGCATGAGCGTGTGATTCTGAGTGGGTGTGACTGAACACATTTTCTAATAAAATATCTCGATTGAACTTTAACCTGGTTCTTTCATGATCTGACTCCCATTTCCACACTACAATGTTAAGAGTGCTTTAGTCCACTTTCAGCCTCCTATGGAATCCTGGGGTTTGTAGTTTAGCAAGGGACATGTAGAATTCTCAGCCAGAAAGTTCTTTGGTGTCAGTAAACTACAAACCCCAGAATTCCACAGGATGTTGAAAGTGGACTAAAGCACTCTTAACATTGTAGTGTGGAAGATCTCGGTAGGTGTTGCCCTGCCCTCCTCATTGTTAAAAGCCAGTGCTCCATTAATTTCCCCAATTTTGGCATCTCAGAGCAAATCAGGGTATCCTCCAAGGACTACCCTCAGCAGTCAGGGTAACAGTATCTGCTACTCAGAGCTTGAGTAAGCGGTGTGCAATTTTAAGCTCTAAGTAATTTTTCCAAATGTTCCTGCTGCTGTTACTATTACATTACACTCGCATAAGAGGCATTCACCACACGTATGCATGCACGCACACACACATATAAACACACACAATTGGTACTTTGCAAAGGGCTTCTTCCATCTTGGAGGACTCCCTGAAACTCACTGTTCTTTGGATTGTGGAGGACAAAGGTAGGAAATTTATTTTTTAGAGAATGCAGGAAACATATTTTTCAAAAGACTTATCCATGCTTCTATGCCTGCTTCAAAGGGTTCAGTTACAAATATGTAAAATGCTACATTAAAAATGGCTAGAAGTGCACATAGTTTTTTTTAAAAAATACTAATTGAAAGCAGATGTTTAGATTTGGATTCCTAAGCATAGCAATGTTGTGCTAGAGGCTAAAAGCCCAAAGGCAACAAACCCAGTGTAAACACAACTATATTATCATTATGCAGCACAAGTGAAAAGTCAGACCACATCTTGTTACTGTCAGAGGCCCTGGTAAATCTGGCTAGCTCATCAGTTCTGCTCATCTAATGGCTCTTAACCAAATTGATTTATGCATTAAATGTACACTTCATAGACCTAAAACACCTTCCTTCACACAGAGGACATAGCTGCACCTGACGTAAGAATGCTGCTAATGGGACAGCTATTAATAAACATTGCTTGTTTATTTAGTATAAATATTTTATGTTACCTTTTACCAGGAAAGAAAGCACCTTTTCAAGTAAAATTATATCTTAACTTATTGTGTATTAATTAATTACTATCCGTTCCACAAAGCTGATGCCACAGTAGATAAGGCCCTGCCACAAATTCCTGCCATCCAGATAAATCTTATCAGTGGGCATGCAACCAAGGTCCCAGTGGCTGATTTTAAGGTGTAAACAGAGACATACTTGTATAGCAAATCCTTCCAACGGCCTCATTCAAAGCCATTTAAAGCTTTAACAATGTTTGCCAGTAGCACTTTCAAACAGGCCCAGAAATGCACTCGTAACCAATGTAGTTGGTACTAAATTGTTATTAAGTGCTCTCATTTCCTATCCAGGCTGCCTTTTGCTCTGACTGTAATGTCCAATCCATCTTTAAAGTCAGTCTCAGAAAAAAATGTGCTACAATAGTCCAATTTGAGTATTTGTTTAAATGTTAAAATGTAGGAAGGCGCTCTCTTCTAACCACTCTTCAAACCACATAAGGGCATTTAAAACATAACAGAAGAAGAAGAATATCAACCTCCTTTGAAAAAGCCTTCTGAATCAACCAGAAGCACAAGGTTGTCTAAATAAGTAAGAGGGTCTCTATTTCCCAGAGGAAGGAGAACAGAAAGGGAGCCAGTCTGCCCTCATGTAGGAGGGAATTCCATAATCTGGGAGTAGCCACCAAAAAGAACCTTACCTGTGTCCTCATCAAGTGTGTCTGTGAAGATGGTAGGACTGAGAAAAATCTTTCCTCCAAATATTTCAAAATTCAGATACATTCATATGGGGAGATAACGACCTTTCAGAGAATGCATGACCACATATTTCAAACAGTTTTGAACAATCCATTGGAACTGATGCCTTTTGATAGAAGATGGACTTCCCTTCCCTCCTTGCCACCCCTTTGGCATTTTATTACTAAAAAACCAGAAGTACTTGAAGACCCATTGCGGTGTAGTGGTTTGAGCATTGCGCTATAATCTTGGAGACCAGGATTCGATTCTCTAACTTGGCCATGGAAAGCTAGTGGGTGACCTTGGGTCAGTCTAAGCTCCATAAAAACCTTGTGATGGGTTCACCCTAGTGTTCCTACAAGTCAAAAGTGACTTGAAGGCACACCACCACCACCACCACCACCACAACAACACTTACCACTTGGAAGTGTGTCATTTGAATTTCTGTTTTGTTGCACACTGATGTGGGGGAAGCAGCACTCATCTAGAAAACTTGCTTTTAGGTGTGCCACTGCTGTTCATGATTTAGGATTTCAGGGAAGTCAAACAACTGGGAGAAGCACTAGGAATTCTGTATTTCGTCACATCTAACAAAACTGCCTGCTTTTGAACCCTTTCCTTAACAGCAAAGTGGGCTGGATCCTGTGGTCCCATTGCACTGGAAAGCTGCCATGTTTGTGCCTTTTCCACCCTTGGCTTTCCTCATCTTTAGCAGGAAGGAAGGAGTCACAGGTGGCAGATGGTGGGGGAGAGGTAGCAGCAAGGCTTTTGAGGAGAGCTATTACCAAAAAAGGTGGATGACTCAGGGGTCCACCTGCAATGCCAATACCTCCACGTGACAGAGGGAGATTAATTAGCTCAAAATTAGAAGGGGGTAACTTAACGAGATCTTTCCACCAATGTTTACAGGGTCTTGCAAAAAAGTACCAATCATAGAATCCAAAATGTAAACTAAAAATGTGTTTTATTAAGAAGATTCACATACTCATACAAAGTAACCAAACATGCACACACTCACACAAGGACAAACCAAAGATAAAAGGAGGAAAGTTGTAGATAGAGTGCTTTTAGGGTTGGGGTGATTACTGGTCCAGAAAGAAGTGAAGAAAAGCAGCAATGTGGCTTTGGTAGGCACCTAAGGACAGTTCTCATTTGGGAATCAAGGTGACAGCATGGTGTTCAGCAAAGTGAGAGACTGTGAGAGACTGTTCAAAACTGAGGGGTTTTATACCTGAAAACTACCCTGCAGGCATGGGTGTGAATGACTCTCCCAGATGAATGGGAGTTGCAACACAGATCATGAGGACCAGATGGCGCTAACAGCCCCTTTCCGCATGAGGCTGGTGAATCAGTTCGTGCCGTTTCTTACCGGATTTTCTGGGCTCAAAACAAGGTGGACTTTCCCTCATTTCCTTCCGCACAGCTACTGCGTATGTTCCATTCTGATTTGGAGGAGTGTGAGTTCATGAATCCACACTGCCTCTGCTGTGGCCACTCCTGCTAATTCCCTCACCCCGCTCCGTCAGCTGTGATTAGCCTTTTTTTTTTGCATGGTTTAGTACATCTTCCATACTACCCCCGGCCACTCCCATGAGCTCTCCTCTGACCACCAATTTGCATTGGAGCAAAGGTACGTGTCTGCACCACTGTGAAAGTACGAATTGGATCAACCTGGAAAACTGGAAAACCGATTTCTTCCGGTTTTCAAATAGCGCACTTTACTACCACATGGGGGCGCATTTAGTCAGAATTACATGCGGAATGAAGGTAAATAAACCGAACCTGGTCCGCTCCAACGTGCAGAAGACCTCCGTGGCAAGACGCATTGGCCCGCCTTAATAACCATGTGCGGAAAGGGCCATAGTCTCAATGTTTAGATACCAAAGGGTTCATGGCTGTCATAATACGGTGCTAGTTATTTTAATTGCTATTTAATTGCTTTTTGTATGTTATTTTTAATATGCATTTTAACATTGTTTTTATCATTATTGATGTTTAATCTGTGTTTTTACTTTTGTATATTACAGTTTTTAATTGTGCTTTTTTATGTTTGTAAGCTGCTTTGAGTCTCTGCAGGGAGAAAAGCCAGATAGAAATAATAACAACAACAACAATAATAATAATAATGGCAGTTCTATATTGCGGAGAGGTTGAGAAGACAAAGCAGGGAAACTTCCAGGTGTGCGGGATCAGGGTTAGAACAATCACAGTTTGGTGGGAACTTCCCTTTTCTACACTGAGATGTCCAGCTTCAGCATAAGCCTGTCATCTCTACAGTTGTGTTGTAATCTGCCTGACAATGACTTCAGTTTTTCCTAGGAAGGGGTGTGGCTGACCTGCCTTGCAATCCCACATTTACAGTCAGTAATTTTCCTCTTTCCCTTCCAGTCACCTCAGGTTCCATTTTATATCAATGCCAATTAATGTAGTGCCAATTAAATCATAATTACCAATTAAACCATATCAGTCTTGTGGGGTGCAGGGGACTCTAATAGAGTGTGGGATGCAACATACCCCATCGAACAGGGTGTGCTGTGCTGGGTGGGGGATTCCAGGAAGAGTCATCTCACAAAGTAACTTTTCCAGGCTCTGGCCATCTGACATGCAGTGGTTTCCCTCCAACATGAGATCAATTATAGGGACAAATCAGAGCCAGCTCTGGGGTCATTTCTTGAAGAATAGGACATCCAAACTCTCATACGTTGCCCTTTGAAGCCGTTTTGATAGCAGCGGCCTTTATGCATGCATCGCAGTGCATAAGCTTGTTAAGAAACATCCAAGTAATTAATTTAAAAGCCTCTAATATATCAAGTGCTATCTGTTTTAAAAACTGGCAGGCAGCCAACTTACAAGGATTTTTTTAAGCAACATTAGAAATCAAACAATGCTGGTTACTTAAACGGGGTGGGGGAGAAATTAAAGAAAAATGAATGACATGGGTGGCATTTCTACAGATGCCAATTATTCCATATCAATCAATGTCATATTTGGGTTTCATACAAATAAAGACACATCACTGTTAAATATTCCTGAAAGGATTATCCAGAAGGCTCTGCCATACCTCTTCCCCAGGTACATTTCAAGACTTCAGGAAGGATATTGACAAGCTGAAAGGCATCCAGAGAAAGGCAACCAAGATGATCAAAGGTTTGAACAAGCCTTATGAGGAATAATGTAGGGAGCTGAGCATGTTTACCCTGGAGAAGAGAAGACTGAGAGGTAACACTATAGCCATCTGTAAACATCTGAAGACAAACACATAGAAGATGGAGCCAGCTTGTTGTTCTGCTGCTCTAGAGACTAGAACAGGAATGAATGGATTCAAATTACAAGAAAAGAGATTCCACCTAAGTATTAAATCCACTTTTGTGGTTGGGCATATTCCCCTCTCCTGGGGATGTAACTGTAGGTGGGGGACAAAATGAGGGCATTGCACCCCAATTAAGAATTTCCCCCGAAGAAATGTTTCTTCCTTCAGACTCCAAATGCCTACTGCAGCAGAGAGTGAGACACTGAAAATCGTTCGTACCTGTAAGCCTTATATTGACTGTGTTCGCATTCCCTTGGTAACTTCATGTGCTCCTTTTCCTTCAATGCCTAAACTTTATTTCTAAATGTTCAACTGCAGTTTTAGTTTAATGCATTGCTAGAAATGTGGGGACTGAAGGGAAATTTAATTGGGAGGATAATTGTTATTGGGGGCAATGCTCTTATTTTCCTTCCCTTGTAACTACACCCCTCCCCTCCCCACAAAACTGCAGGAGGGGATTGTTCTGTTAATTTTCATGACTTTGAAGAAGCTGATACAAACACTTGTGACAGTGTGGCTGGTCTCCTTTGTATGATTCTTTCCTAGGGTTGCCAGGTAAAAAAAAAAAAGACAGGGCTCCTGTGTTTGTTCAGGTGTACAGACAAGGGTATTTCAGTGGATGTTGCTTGTCAAAAAAGCTAGCAATAGCATGTGTATTTCTATACCGCTTATCAGCTAAGTGATCTCTAAGCAGTTTACTAATTGCTAAGTGGTCTCTAAGCAGTTTACTAATTTACTCTAAGCTAATTGCCCCCAACAAGCTGGGTACTCATTTTACCGACCTGCGGAAGGACGGAAGGCTAAATCAACCTGGAGCCCAGCAGGATCAAACTCACAATGTTGTGGCTGCAGTACTGGCATTTAACCACTGCGCAACCAGGGCTTGTCAAAACAGGTCCATCTACTGAAATTCCCTTTTCTGTGAAACCATTAACAGCACAGAAGCCCTGTTACAAATTTCATCTGGCAACCCTACTCCTTGCTAATATTAAACTGAGAAGAACAGATATTACACTTGATCTTAGCCAAAAGGCCAAGAAGCCTATGGCCATACCACCCTGAACATGCCCAATCTCGTCCTACTCCTTGCTAATATTAGCCTGAATTCTAGTCTCAGTTCCAAATAGAGATGATCCATTGAATCAAGTGGATTTACATGTTGACACACCATTCAACAATTGACTCAATGAGTTTACTTTAGTTGGGAGTAACCAATAGGATTCTGAAAACCATTCACACCGCACAATTATAGTGCCATCATCCCACTTCTAATTGCCATGGTGCTGTTCTATGGAATCCTGGAATTTGTAGTTTGGTAAGGCGATAGAGCTTTCCGGCTGAGAACTATACATGTCCCTCCCTGAACTGCCAATCCCAGGATTCCACAGAATAGAACCAGGGCAATTTAAATGGAATAATGGTGTTATAATTTTTTAGGCTTCTGTCTACTGAGAGACATTTGAGTCACTTTTTAATTTTTTTAGGATGTCTGGTTTTATGTTTTTGAGTCTTAGTGTTATATGCAGTAGCTATTTAAAAAGGAAGAAGAAGAAGAGGAGGAGGAGGAGGAGGAAAAGGAAAAGGAAAAGGAACCCAGGAACTCAAGTCTATAGTTTTGTCAGTGTGCCATGCTGGTCATCGCTCTTTTACCAGGGTCACGCCGCAGTGGCAAAGGAAGGCAGACAAACTCTGCCATCTCCGAGCATCCTATTTCTCCATTGGCTGACCTCTTTCAAGACCTTTTTCCTCCTGCCTCCGTCACTTACCTTGGTGTAGTTACGCTGGTGTAGTGCACCAACAGTATTCTAGGCTTGTGTGTGTGAGCTCTGTATCCCTTCTGGAGAGGTCCCATTTCAAGAGATCAGTTGTGTCTGCTTAGAACAAGGTGACAGTTCAAAGGTAAGGCTGTTTTTTCAGTACTGACATCAACTTCTGTCAGCCTCAATTGATTTCCTCAGAATCCTACCTGCATTCTTGTGCCATCCCAGTTTCATACTGGGTTGCAAGGTTCTCCCCTCTGCCCAACCTTGTTTATTTATGTTTACTTTTCCAAGCTGTACTCATTTTAGTTATGCACAGTTTTTAAATATGCACATGGTTTTGTGCACATTTTTTCTTCACTGATATACATTACATGCCTTGGAAATGTACTGATTTCCAAGTCAAGATATACTTCTCTCCCACAGGGGACTCAGGCAGTACTAGATGAATATTTTCATAGGGAAATGCAAACTCAGCCAATTCCTCCCCCATCCCTTATTTTCAATATTGGAGCTTGCCTCTTCTTCCATGCCGTTGCAATTAGAAGAAGAGGCAGGCATAACTCCATCACGCCTGGGTCCAGAAGCAAATGAAAGGCTCACCCTCCATCCCAACTGCCCCTGCCTTGGCCTCAGATGGAGAGAAGAAGAGGCAGTATCTGCTGGACTTAATCCCCTCCCACACTTCCATCCCCTTTTCCTTTTGCGTCATGTCTTAATGAAACTGTGAGCCTGGGGGCAGAGAATTGTTTTGCTTGTTCTTTAATTTGCAAAGCACCATGTAGTGTGGCACTATATACATAAATGATGATAAAAATAATGATCTGGAAGGCAATTTTCAGTGCAGGAGAGGTAAGGCTGTCTCAGGGCCTTATCACACTACACTGTTATAACTGCCATGTCCACATTGTACGGAATCCTAGAATTTGCAGTTTAAAAATAGGCATTTAGAATTTTCAGCCAGAGAGCTCTTGGACTTCACTAAGGGCCTTTTCACACTATACTGTTATAGTGCTATCATTCCACTTCCAAATTCCTGTGGAATTCTGGAGTTTGTAGTCTACTGAGGCCAAACTGCTCTCTGGCTGAGAAGTCTAAAGACCCCTCCCTAAACTACAAACCCCAGAATTCCAGAGAACATTGACGTGGTAGCTAAAGTGGAACAATAGTGCTATAATAACATGGTGTGTTAGGACTGTCAGAGTCATCTCCTGCTCAGTTTTCTATAAAAGCAGCTGTTTTGTTTTGCTTTTGGCAGTAACAGCAGTGCAAGAATTAATCTGAGTGAAGATCACAAATGAACCTACATATAAAACTTAAGACCTGAGCTAGCTATCAAGAAGTGGGGTTCTTATAAGGTGCTCTGCTGAGGTCTTCAAGGTTTGGCACTCTTTAGACAGCACGGTGCCCACAGGTTCCATCCCCACACTGCTATGGTGCTAGTTTCAAGAGTCATGAGGATTACCAAGTGAAACAAACAGGGCAAGGTCCTTGTGCCTTTGACAGTTGGCCAGAACAGGGAATTTCAGCAGGTATTTCCTGTCATGGAAGCTCCACCTGCTGGAATTACCTCTTATATGCCACTATTTTCACCTAGTAACCATATCATACATGGAAATGTTCTTTTGTTGCTCTGAATCAGTGATGGGGAACATTCAGGGACCGGACTACTTCTGTCATACTTTGCCACTGGCCAGCATGGTGAGAAGCAAAGGGTATAAGAGTCTTAGTGCATCCTCAGGCCCAGATTTTCTATGCTTCTAAAATGTAAAGAATATGATGTAAAAGATCATCATGTCAAAAACACAGGTCTCATCCAGGCAGGCCAAAAGCTTTGAGATTTGACAGGAGTTGTACCTGTACTTATCACTATTTTTTAAAAAAAATATCCATAGGATGTACCTCCTGTCCAGTCTACTTCTCATGTTTTCCAGGAATAGCCACTATTTTTAAAAACTAGGACAGGGAGTAGGGTTTTTTTTTTCTTCCATGTCCCATGATTTTTCCATATACAGGGATAAATTTCCACATCTGTGTGTTTTTTCCACGTGATCTCACTGATGATTTGTTGAATGAAGGGTGTAACCTTTGTCATGGAGGTTTTCCTCTGGCGTTCCTTCCCTCATTATTTCTCTGTTTACGAGACTGAATATTGCTATTGTTTTGAATTTCCTTTATTTCACGGGTGGTATACCTCCTTAGCAATATCATATAACCAATTTTTTTTTTTTAAAATAGATGTGAGACAAAGGAAATGTGGATACTGGGACAGGAGCATGGGGACAGTTATAACCATAACTCAAAAAGGGGGCAAAAGAGAAGAAAAGAGTCTGGAACACCAGTGATGTATTTAAGTCTTTTACTCCAAGTCTCAAGTCCTTGCAAGATACTTTCAAGTCAATTCTGAAGTCAAGTCTTAAGTCTGGGAGCCAGTTTCTGAAGAGGGGAAGTGAATCCTTCTTACTTCCCATTTCTGAAGATGGAGGCTTTTATGGAAGTAGGGAATAGGTTCCTTCTCATTCCCCATTACTGAAGCTTCAAGAGCTTTAGAAGGAAGGGTCCTTCCCTGAAGTATGGGTGCAAATCTTGCCTTCTCTTGTTAGAAGAAGTTTTAGAAGGCTCCTCTGATATGCAGCGAGAGCAGGCCACCAATAAGACCTCAAGCCCATTGCTTAACACGTTTGCTGTTTCCCCCAAGAAATGTGCCCACACTTTGGACTTGAGACAGATCATCATATGGCCAATAGGCAAAAAGATGGGAGCATTGTTCAAAGTTGTAAGGTTTCTGGAAGAATACGTTATGTTGCTGAACCAAGAGCAGCAGGTCAGTCACTAGAACTATACAAGTCACAAACAGAGTCAGTGTGTCATTTATTCTCAAGACAAGTCACTGAAGTAACTTGAGTCCAACTTGAATCTGAGTCAATTGACTCAAGTCTGCATTGCTATGGAACATTGACAGGGCAAGCAAGGGTTCTGGATAACTACAGGGACACAGGCAACCACTCTACATCGTATTAAAAATTAGCTGGCTGGATTTCTGCTATGAGATTGATAGTTGGCCTTTATCCTATGACCTTAAATAGGTCCTTCTAGTGGTGTATGTTGAAAATAGAAGCAAAAACTGTGAGTCCGAATCTTCAGTAAACTTCTTTTGGTGAAACATACAGGCAGCATCCCAACCAATGCCTTTAAGTCAAAAACTGAACACATTTTCAAGCTTTGTACGGAGGTGGGGATAAAGTTGCCACAGAGCTGAAAATGTGATACTTACCTCAACATTAATTATTCAGTATTTTCTTATGACAATGTACGACTTATGCCTCATGTTAGCCATGTTCATTCTGCTGAATAATGCATCGTGAACAGGTCTCTGAGAAATAAGTGCACCAAATGGATAGAGTAATAGCACAGCCCAGTGGTAAATGGAATGAATAAATCCCCAGAGCTGGTAAAACTATCTTGTCATTTTACTGAGGAAATAAAAAAAAAAAGGCTAGAGTGTATGAAATAGAATATTACTCGTTTATTAAAATATTTATATCCTGCACCATATTATAAAATCTCAGGGGGGCATATAAATAAAATCAGTTCGAACTATTTTTATTTTTTAAATTGTTTGAACTGATTTTATTAGATGCCAGCCTGAGATTTTATGATGCAGAATTGGGACATAAATATTTTAACCAGTTAAGAAGAACAATTGAACAATATAAAAAAAGTTAAAATAATTCTAAACTGTGCATACTCACAGATTTCAGTAAATTCAATAAAATCAATAGATCCCAAAAGACTTAATAAAAAGGCAGAGTTTAACCTGGTGCTAGAGTGAATCCAGGGTCAACACCAATAGGGTGCCAAAACAGTGAAAGTCCTCTCCAATGTCCTTGCACACAAAAGAAGACCTCTCTAGCAGATCCCAGTGTTATCACCGTTTACTAGCCTTACTTTGGAAGATATTAGATATCGTTTGATATCACTATTCGGTCTCATTTTGCCACCCTCTGCCATGTGTTTGTGAGGCCCCTGAACAAGCACAGAGCTAGGCATGGCCACTAACTGCCGAACATTTCTTTCTCCATCTAGGCAAGCCAGACTCAGCCAGATCTTGCTTTAGGAGACCTCTCTAGACAAACACCTCATTAAGGATGCACGCTAACACAAAGAGCCCCCTGCCCCAAGCAGGTAACTTGGCAAGCTACATGCTTAACCACCAAGCGAGCTGCATCTGCATACTGGCCATTCCATTGTCGATTTGGACTTAACTCAATCATGTTAAATTCTGACCTTTCGGAGATGTTGTCTCAAGCCCAAACCTCATTGTTCTTTCCAAAATACAGACTAGCCTACGGTCATATTTTCCCTATAAAAACCCCAGTTCCGAGAGCTTCCTCGAATCACTCTGAACTTCCACCCCACCTTGCTGCAGCTGTGTCCGCTGAGCTTTCCCCTCGGTCTCCATCCGAGACTGTGCATCTACAGACCTCTTCCTTGATCTACCCCGGGCTTCAGACAGGTGTAGTATCTCCCACTTCAACAATCCCTCTCAAAATCCCTCTATACCGCTAACACCTTTATTTTCTATAGTTACTTGTGTGAGTGTGTTGCATACACTGGTTGCCTGTATTTAATAAAATTAAAAGTTATTATTTCACCATTGGTGTGCTTCTTGGCTTGGCCTGACCCCGTAGACATTGGGGAAAAGATTCCTGTGTGTTGCCCTGCCTCTCGTTTTGCCAGCTTGTGCTCTGAGCTGATTTTCCCCACTTCTATTTGAGCACGTTTGGAGTCCCTCACGGGACCCCCAGTAAACAGGGTAACACCAGTGCTCAGGCAACTCTAAATTGGTACATCTGTACATAGTGATATAGAGTACTGGGGTCAATGGAGCTAAATCCAACTTATGGAACAGGGATGGGCAAAGTGCTACCCCTTGCAGCCTCCAGAGTCATTTTTGTGGGCCAAAGAAGTAAAAATGTCCTCTCCAAAATGTCCTCTGGGGCCATGTAGACGGCATATCTACCATATTTGAAAGCACTCTGGACTCCTTGGGTTTTTAAAAAAATATGATTTTTTTTTTAAAAAAGGGGGTTGCCCCAAAATGCCCTTTACAGGGCATGGGGGGCATTTCCTCCACATTTTGGACTCCCTCTGGACCAATATGGATCATTAAAAACAAATTTGCCATTTTTAAGCAGGAAGTGAAGTCTGCTCACTTCCTCTTGTTAAGAAATGACTTTTCTTGGTCCTAAAATAGTTCAAGAAGGCCCCCAAATATGGTAAAAATGTCCCCTATGCCCCCTCAGAGGTAAATTGGGACAAAAACTTTTTTGGGGGGTGGTGGTGGTGGGTACAATGAGAGATGCAGCCCTCTAGGTTCTCCCAGGGGACCAATGTAGCCTTCTAGCTTTCCACAGTTGCCCTCCCCTGCTGTAGAACTGTTGACTTCCTCAGCTTACATTGTATTGATTCCATGCTTTAACCTATCACTCAGTCTACACAACTGCCCCTTTTGTTTTCTCTCTCTCATTTCCACCACTTTTGTGGACAGAGGGCCAGGCAACTGGCTGGAACACAGGGCTTATTGACCACCAGGCTTGGTGGCACCTGTCAGTAGGCTCTCTACTTAAAAACTGAAAGATATCATTTTAGATTGTATGAAATAAAGAAATGCGGATATAAGGATTCTAACCTGCAAATTAGTTGTCTAATATTCAGTGGCGTAGTAACAAATTTTGAAGTGCATGTGCTCATCTTAAGAGTTTGCATATTTACAGCCTCTAAGAGGCCCAAAATAAAGGCAGCTCTGTTGATCCATATCTGTCTTTTAGTACAAAGATGTAGCAGCAAGTGTTTCATTGGTTTCATTTTGGAAAGTGCTGGGTCAATTTAAACTGACCTGGGAAGCAAGAATGAAAAAACCTTAGTAATGCTGGGAATTCCCTGGAAAAACATTGCATGGATCGCCAAAATGAAACTGGTTTCTACAGAAACAAAATTTGGGAGTTACGGGGATTATTTTTCTCCAACTGGAGGCACTTTCTGCCTTCAATCCACATCTTCTTCATTGTAGTCTAAATATCCACGTGCAGAGATAAGCACCCTACAGAATAGTGACATTGTGCAATGCTCAACAGTGACACACAACATTGCTGTATGTGTGACTCTATTTCCACTGGTGCCAGCAGAATACATTTGTTGCACCATGGCAAATAATTCACCTTAGGTGTGTAGCGTGATTAACATGTCTGTATGCCACGAACAGATGCCAACCTTTCTGCCTGTGGACTACATCACAAAAGGCAAGTAAATGACAACCATAGCATCTTTGGCTGGTACTTCCTGCATGACATTGATCATTTCCGCACTAGACTGTTATAGTGCTATTATTCCACTTGCAACATCCTATGGAATCCTGGGGTTTGCAGTTTAGGGAAGGGCCGGCCAGCTGCATACCTTGCAGCTGTGGGCAGGTCTACATAGGGCCTACAAAATGCAGCATCCAAACACGAATCAAAGAACACAAAAGACACTGCAGACTGATCCAGCCAGAAAAATCAGAAAAATCAGAACATGTTATAAACCAACCTGGACACAGAATGCTTTTTAAAAGAAATTCTGGATCATTCTGACAACTACTATGTCAGACTGCACAGAGAGGCCATCGAAATCCATAAACACATGGACAATTTCAACAGGAAAGAAGAAACTTGGAAAGTAAACAAAATTTGGCTACCAGTACTGAAGAACACTAAAATCAAGACTCAAAAACATGCCAATGAACACCACCCAGACCCTGGAGGTCCCTCTGCAGGGAAGAACACAATGGGTTGCTAATGTACTTATTGCACTGTTATGCATATCCCCTGACTAACGATACAACCCTGGGGGATACCCCATTTAACAACTGGCCAACTGTAACGCATGCAAATTGCTACCTCCCACCCCAGGGGACTACACAAGTATATATACCCTGTTTCACTTCCATGCCACCATATCCTCTGAAGATGCCAGCCACAGATGCAGGTGAAATGTCAGGACAAAATACTAATAGAACATGGCCTCACAACCCGGAAAACCCACAACAGCCTATGGATTCTGGCCATGAAAGCCTTCGACTTTACATTGCACTTCTCTACGGTTTGAAAAGTGTTTCCTTTATTAGCACAAGAGATCCTTTAATGACTTCCTCTGTAAAAGAAACACTTTCTGAATGCTCGCCCATCGGGAGAGCAACAAAACAGGAACGAAGTAATGTGCTGAGTCCATCTAAAGATGCTGTTATCCCGCTGTAATTTGCCTTGTGTGATCAGACCCTGTGTAATGACATATGCATACCTTAATGAATGCATTCTTCATTTATTTTAAACAAAAATTTAATATAGACAAAATGACCCGCAACCCCCAAAATGAATTTTTGGTGGCAGAAAAATATTTGGGAGTAATGATCAATGTTATTTGTTATACCCAAAAAAGGAACAATATTACCAATCATTATTTCATAAAGTAATGTTATTATGCCCTCCTTTCCTCAAAAATAATTATGTGGCAGGCCGCATCAGTAATCTGAATGCATTACTTCCAAAGACTGCACAAGCTTCCCAATGCTTTCTGTACTTAGATGCAAACACCGCAATAGGTGTGGGTAGGAGATGGCAGATTTTCACAACAAAAATGGACTGCTGGGAACTATGGGGGGTGTGCTCCAGTGGCAGCTGGTGGCTTCGATATCAATGGGGTAGTGAATCTGCTCTGTGTTATAGTCTGAACTTTAAATGAGCTCCCCAAAGTGCTGAAATTACTTTGGGGGTAGAGTTCTGGGAGATGGTTCTGGAAGATAGGGTTTTGACAGGGTGGCCAGAAAAACAAGGCCTTTTTGTCTGTGAAGTCCTTCTCTCCCAGCAAAAAAGTAATGAGCCACAAGCCATTACTGGTCTACGATCTAAGCATCCAGAGTGGTAGCTCAGGTGGTTCCTCATAAATACACGAAATGGGCTAAAACTGAGACTTTTAAAGCAAAATGTTGAAGATGAACAAACTGTCCTTTTAGAAGGAAGAGTGGAGAGCAAGCAAATATATATATTTTTATCCCAGTTATAAAAATTGAGTTTCCTAATAGCCATGCTGATAGATGGTTATCTCTAAACGGTGGGAACAGGAGCACTTTAATAACATAGAGCTCCACAAAAATGACAGAAAAGGGTACCAAAGCTAAGAGGGAAAATCTCTCCACTCATTCTGCTTTTTACGGTAACATCAATGGTCCAAGACTCCTATTTGTCTTACAACGTGTTCCCTCCACCATTTATGATATTACCTGAAAATGGCAGCAGATTTTATCTAACAGATCTTAATTTTTATATTTTCCCTCACCTGTCATACCAAAAGCACAATTTAAATATCAGTTTTACAGCACCTGTAACAACACGGAAGGAGACTGCAACTTTTCCTTCACGAGTTCAGATCTTCGAGTGAAGAAAGAGAACACACACACCCCGTTCTGAAGGGAGCATTTGTCTTTTGCAGTATCATCAAACCGCGCTGCGTGTTCCCAAAGAGAGGCAATGAATCACCTGGAAGATGGGGCAAAAGGAAATAAAAATTTGCATAATATTTGTAGATGCTAATTCAAAAATCACAGGCTCCTCCCCTCCTCCCCTATGGTCCCAGGCCACTTTGCCTCCCTCTGACAAGGGGCAGAGTAGATATTGGCTGCATGTATACTGCACAATTACAGCGCTTTGATAGTCCTTTAATGGCCATGGGTCTGTCACACAGAATCCTGAGATTTGTAGTTTGATGAGGTCCTTAGAATTTTCTAGTACACTCCATCTGAAGTACAGCACTATAGCGTTTTGACAGAAATTACTAAATGTCCCACCAAACTACAAATCCCATGAAACAATAGGAGAGAAATATGGCAGTTATAATGTTATCAAATCCTTATAATAGTGTAATCATATTGAAACCATATTAAATAGAGAGGCCGTTCCTCACTACTTTGTTATAGTGCTATTATTCCACTTTCAACATCCTGTGGGATTCTGGGGTTTGTAGTTTACTGAGGCCAAAGAGCTCTCTGGCTGGGAGTTCTAAATACCCCTCCCTAAACTGCAAATCCCAGGACTCCATAGGATGTTGAAAGTGGAATTGCACTTACAACAGTGTGGAGCAGAAATGGTCATAATCCTGGATTTCAACCTTATAAAAAGACAACAGTCACACGAGGGTTAATGACAAGACTGATATCATGTATGGTTTGATCCTCTCATGGAGGTTACGGAGAAGAAGGTGGTTTCTCATGGCTCTCAGTTTTCCATGCTCCACAATATTCATTTTGTTTTCAGAATCTCTAATGAACAGTAGAAGAAGGAAGAAAACTGGAGAGGATGGAGAAAGTGTGACTCCATAAACATTGCTGGATAGTGACTGCTAACATCTCCTCTGACTGTCTGGGGCTGATTGCCATCTAAGAAGATCTGAAGATCAAGAATTTTCAAGAACTGACTTTCCTAAGATCAACCAGTGGGTTTCCATAGCTGAGCAGGGATTTTAACTCTGATCTCACATGATCTTAGCCAGCCATCAACCACTATATCATGGTGGCTCATTAATATGGTCAACCTTTCGTGGGGTTTTCTTGGCAAGATTTCTTCAGAGGAAATTGTACATCACTTTCCTCTGAGGCTGACAGAGTGAATTTCTCAAGGTCAACCAGTAGGCTTCCATGGCTGAGATGAGGTTCAAACCCTGGTCGCTCTGAATCTTAGGCCCTTTCCACACGGGGGGGGCATGAAACACGGGGAAATGGGGCAGCGTACACAGAAACGGAGCTTACCTCGATGCGGGTAGCTCCATCACCACGGGGAGCAGCGCATGTTCGCCGCTCTACACGGCAGTGGCATCCGGTGGCGCCCAAAATGGCAGCTGGCGGCTTCTGGCAGCTCTCTGCCAATCAGAGAAGCGCGCCAGCCGGAAGCCTGCCCCCAGGCAGCTCTGCAGGGACGCACTTGCGCGCCCCTGCAATTCCACACAGGGCGCTGCGACGGGCTAGCGTGCGCGTGTTTCATAAAGACCACATGAAATGTGGTCTTTATAAAACATGCGGCGCCACCCCAACGGCTGTGCGAGGGCGGTTTGAGGTGTGGAACCTCCACATTTCTAACCGCCCTAGCGCACTCCATGGTGTGGACGACATCTGGGTGAGGTCGTCCTACCCCATGTTTTTCCCCCATGTGGAAAGGGCCTTAGTCTAACACCCATCACTATGCCAGAACGTTTCAGTCTAATGTTATTGGTGACCAGTTTATTTTATTTGTCCAGACTTTTAGCATCAGTATTGTTTTACTTATTGTAAAGTATCCTTAGAGCAAGTGTTAGACAATATATAAATACCTTCAACAAGCAGAAAAATTTGAGAAAGATTTGTTTGTCTCCTAACTCGCTGTTTATCGCTTTTATTCCTTGGTTTCATTTGTGGTTTTTATCATATGTTAATCTTTTAAAAAATATTTTATTGTTTTAGTTTACTGTTGTAAAGCATTGTTCACTCTTTTGAACTAAACTAAACTGAGACTATGGTGTTTTGGACATATCATGAGATGACCTGACTTACTGGAAAAGATGATAACATTTGGCAAAGTGGAAGGAAAAGCAAGATTGTACTACAGATGGATAGACTCACAACAAGCACAGCCCTGTGTCTGTAAGACCTTAGCAAGGCTGTTAATGAGAGAGGGTCTTAACGGTATTTGATTCAGAGAGTCACTACAAACTGAAGTCAACTTGATGGCAATGAACAAAAAAAAAAACAACAACATTCTGAATGAACAAGAAGTTTCACTGAAAATTCTGGAATTCAGAGTTTCAGAGCACCATGGGCTGTTTCTTGTGGGCTTATTTCAGTTATAGTTTCTTCAACACCCGCCCCCCGCCCAACCTCAGGTATTTCTTTTCTGGGGGAGCCTTCCTTCTCAGTGGCTCCAATCAGGCTGCACAGTCCTTTAAAAACCTGCCTCTGGTCTTCCTCCTCCTCCACCAGCTGCTACCTGGCCAGCTAAGGATGGATTGTAGCCCAGTTTCTCAGCACAGCAGACCCTCTCCTGATGCTCCCCTCACACCCAAGGAAAGAGATGAGTGAGAGAGGAAGTATAGGGCTAGCATGCCAACCCACCCCCTTTCCCTCTTCTTTCTCGGTCCTAGGCCTTTTCCGCACTAGCCTGTTATAGCGCGAGGATTCCACTTTCAACATCCTATGGAATCCTGGGGTTTGTGACTTTTCCACCTTTGCGAGGGCCCTGTGTCCCTAATCCTAGCAAATGTGAAGTGACAACTATACTCAATGCAAGTGATACAAAACTTACTATTTATCCCTGAAAATTACACATTTGCCCCTCGGACTTCTAGGAAAATGGTGCATTTGATCTAGCTTGCTATCCAAGAAGCATACCGAGGCTCCTAACATTAGAGGAATCAATTGCTCCTGTTAATCTATGTATCTGCTATAAGCCTAGCGATGGAGCTGATGGAGCCCTTGCGCAGTTCGTAGGGTTATTCTACTCTAGCCATCACAATACACGATACAGAGAATGCAATCTGCTCATCTAGAGGAAGATTTGTTTTCCACATGTAAACGTCCGTGTTTATTTTATTATTAATGAATTCAAGCCCTATACTCTTTGCAAGCAGCAGAAGGGAAACTGCATTTGCATGTCTTTGATTTGGGTATGGAAACCAACATGCAAAAAAATCAAAAACTTTGCATAATTGATAAGCCAAGAAACGCACACACTCTGCTATGCATACTGTCAAGCAGAAGAGCTGGGTGCTAGACTGGAATATCTCATGGCTGACCTTAGCCCATCAAATTTATATAGTACCAAAACCACCTGAGATACAAGCAAAAAATAGATCCCACAAGACCAGACTCAGATGTGAATGGATTTTCATTGACCTGTAAGTGTGAAAATCCTCCTATTCAATACTGCTGTGGAAAATTAAAGAGACATTAAGGTTGCTGCTTGTTAGCATTAGACTCACAGACTGGCAACATTTTGCCAATATCTTATGCAATATTTTGCAACTAGGTATAGTTTATCAAAGTTTGACAGAAAAAAAACACTCTCTTGAATGGTGAAATATTGAATAGAAATATTGTTCACATTTCAAGCAGAATCCTGAAAAGTTCCAAGGCACATATTCTGTGCACAGGGCAGTTGCAATTTGTGTTGCCCCAACTTCAAAATTATGTTTAAATAAAAGTCTTACAATTCACAGCTTTTCCAGAGCACCTATGCAGTTGATCAAAGCAGAACAGTCAGGAGGGTGAGGTGAGATAGTGGGGCTATGTGGAGTTTTGCAGTGGAGTTTTGAGGGGGAAGAAAAGGTGATTGGACTGGATTTCTTTTACCTTGGGGTTGGGAGAATGGAGCTGGGGAGAAAGCAGCTGCAGGTTTGGCATTTCTGGGAGAAGAAGGTTTCCCTTTTCTTTTTAGTGAGGTGTGCCTGAGGGGCATGAAAGAATAGGGAAACCTGCCTTGGGGTGAGGGCTTTCTTTGCCCACATGGGAGAGTATGTCGTTGAGGGGGAGAAGAAACTGGAATCTATGACTGGAGGAATGGATTTCCTTTGCCTTCTTAGAACAGAGCATGAGGAGGAGGAAAAAACTAGAATTTTGGGGGTTTGGTGCATCTGGAAGGTGATTCCTATGCTTGCATAGGTGAGATTGGTGAGGAACTGGAGTCTTCTGGAACAGAGGGATTTCTCTAGCCTGAAAAGGGTAATCTTTGATATTTTATGCTTTGAACCTTCTTAAATATCATGGTGGGTTGAGTGAAATCACTAAATGTGTGGTTACCTCATCACCGTTGGAATGCATCTCTTTGTTTTCCAATGATTGCCTAAGAAACTGGCTCCTCCATTTACAACAGTCCCAATTTGTATTGTCAGTCCAGAAATGCAACTGGGGTAAAAATCAAGACCCATTTGTATATTAAACAGGGAAACACTTGGTGTTTTTAGTTAAGAATGTCCACAAAGGGATGAAAAATAGCAGATGGAAAAGAGTAAGAAAGAACACAAATTTGCTTAAAATTTGGCACATGATTTTTTTTAAAGTCTAAATGCAGGTTTAGAAATAATTAGTACAGGCAAGAAAACAGCAACCTAGTGACTAAGATTCCTGCACAGTTTACTTTTCAAGGATGAATGCTGATGGATAAATTCTCTCCTCCTTGGGGTTCTTTAGATTTCAGCCACACTTACCGGACTTGACTTCAAGCAGAGAACTATCTCACTAAAGTAGGGTGTATCTTTCATGAGCCTTCTGCATTTGAACTCAGGGAAAATATAGTTTTATATTCCACTTTAACTGCCATAGTCCCGTCATATTGTTACCCCACACCTTGATATGGTTTAATTGTGGAAATATGAATTAATTGGCAAAATCTGTTAATTTGCTTCAATATAAAATATACCCTGCTGTGACTGAATGGCCATGCTGGGCAAGAGGAAGAAGCTGGCCAAACGTGTGCGCCCCAAGTTAGGTCAGAAACCCCATCTAGATATAGCCAGGTCATAATCAGGTAACTAGGGAAGTTTTCAGGTCAAAGGATCTCTGAATAGGCTTAAGCTAGCCTTAACAACTCTGTCTTTAGGGACAATAGTGACCAGGAAATTTTCCCCAAACCACTGATTGTCTTACCTCCTTTTTCATTGACCTGCAAACTTCTCTATTATCCTCAAACTTGTCTGACAAGCACCAAGCTATCAGACAACCATTAGCCCTTTGTCGCCTAACACTAAGATTATTAGCCCGTCTTAGACCTCATTGTCCACTTTGTGGGTTCCTTTGGTTACTTGGCTGGAGATCAATTCACACCCTTGCCCTTAAGGCAGAAACTGTGTATAAAAACCTCCAGTTCTGGCCAGCTAGTTCACAGTACACCGATTGCTGGTCACCACACTGCTAGTCCAATTTCTGATTGTGTATTGTCATGTCTAAGGACAATACACAATCAGAAATTGGACTAGCACTGCTTGGACTATCACTGCTTCTTTGCCGCTCTTTGGTAAATATCACCCGTGATGCCCTGAAATCTTGCTATTTAAAGCTTTCCTCCCTTTTCCTTCAGTTAGCTTTGTGTGATTGTTTGGGTCTCATGTGTGTGATTAATTCTCCTAATAAAACACAATTTAGCTTATTTTGGATCTCTGACTTGTTCTTCCCTGCACAGACCTCGTAAACATTGGAGTCAAAGATCTCGTTAGGTTACCCCCCTTTCACAGGCCTCCTAAATATTGCACTAATAATTCCCCACCTTTTCATGGACGTACTGGCATCACAGATGGACCTCTGAGTCACTCACGTTTTCAGGTAACATTATGGAATCCTGGCATTGGCAGTTTATCGATTGGGATTTAGAATTGTCTGGCACTGTAGAACTGCAGTGCCTCCCCAAACTACAAACTCCAGGATTCTAAAGGATGCAGTCATGGCAGTTTAAAGTGAAATTATAGCACTAAAACAGTGAAGTGTGAAAGGTCTCCTGATTTATCTGGTCAAACTGCTGGGCTGCATTGGAAAAAGCATTTGCTATGAAAACAGAGGAGCTAAGCAGGCAAATTAGTTTTGTTTGTTGTGGGGAGGTCAATGGACTACCTTTTGAGGCTGATGGGCACATTTTGGATTTTAAGAATGTTCAAGTCAGTGCCAGATATTTCAGATCTTACTGATGTCTGCCATGGTGAGTGTCTATATTCACAATGGCTGCTGTGGCGACTGTGGCCTGTCCCATACACATTTCTCAGAAGGCAAATTGATGAGAACCAGTGTGCTGTAGTGGTCTGAGCATTGGACCCTGGAGACCAAGGTTCAGTTAGTCACTTGGCCATGGAAACCCACTGGGTGACCTTGGGCACATCACATACTATCAGACCCAGAAAACCCCCGTGATAATGTAGCCTTAGGGTTAGCATGTCAGAAACAACTTGAAAGTGCACAACAACAACAACAACAACAACAAACTTGATGAGGCTGAGGTAAAAAATGGGGATTTGAATTGCCAAATGCAAAACCACACCTTTGAACACTGCTCCGACAGAATACATATTTCATAGAAGGCAAGCCAGTTTTCTCCCTCTCAAAATTAATTAATTTCCCACAATTAATAGGAAGATCAATCTCTAAATTAACTTCCTTCAGATTCATTACTCAAATCAATTCCCATTCCATTAATTTTCAATCCATTCATCTACCATTTTCCAGCCAGCTTGCCCCCATCTCTTCACATTAAAGCATTTTTAGTGGACGTCCTTCAAAGAAAGGTGCTACTCTCCAGATGTCCTCTGCTTTTCATTTCCTATTAATGCAATGTTTTTTAATCTGTATGTTTTTAATATTCAAATTTTTAAAAAATCACAGAGATGCAGATGGGATTTACAGTAGGTAAGGATGTCTGCACATGCTGCGAAGCCTGCAGGCAGCATGATGGGGACAGCAAGCTGAAGAGTGAGGAGAGGTGTTAACTACTTCTGCCTTAGCAGCTACTGTTCAAAAGTCACCCTATGCCATAGCAGTGGTGAAGTGAAGAAACTATACTTCTCAGCCATTATTATGTCTGCAGTGACATCCAGCAAAGTTGCCTTAAGTAATCAGGGTCTTTTCACACTCTAGCACTCAAAAGGAAATACTGACCACTCAGCAGCCTTCTGTGAAGAATTTGCAAAACACTTTACAGACAAAATAACTTGGATCCACTCTGACTTGGATGCTGTAGTTGATACAGGTCCAGTGAACATAATCTTGGCATGCGCTTCTCCTGTATTATCGGATACATTTCAATCTGTGCAGCCTGAGGGTGTGGACAGAATGCTAGTGAGATAACTGAAGCCCCTGTCAGAGCTGCTGATGACAAGCAGCAGCTGTTGGTCCCTGTGGCTCTGGATGGAAGTGAGTCCTGCAGCTCAGGAGCTCCCTCTGCTGCCATGGACCAAGCAGGCTTGGATGTTCCTCTGCCTGCTCCTTTAGGGCAACAGGGATCCGATTCTGAAGATGGTTTGGAGCCTGTGCCAATCAGCCCACAAACAAGGCAGAGACTCAAGAGAGCTGAGCAAAGGGAGGCTTCCTTGATTAAGTTCAAGAAGCAGTGACTAGCCACACCCGTGCCTTGGGCTATATAACTGCCTGCCTGGAAGCTTTCATTTGCTTGTGGCAAACTTCTTATAAGTTCTCCTGTTGCTTGGTCCTTGCTCCTAGCACCCGGTTCCTGCTACCTTGAATTGATCTCTTGACCTCAGGCTTTTGGAACTCTGACTATGGCTTTCGCTTGACGCTCTGGTAAATGAACTCCCTTGTGTAAAGTGCTTGCTTGTCTCCTCCTGGCTGGACTTTGCTGGCTCTCACACTCCCTTCTCTGGCCTGGCTCGCCACCCAGGTCTCTGACCTTGACAGCTTGAGAAGATGAGAGCCACCATGTGTGTACAGGATCTTTGCCCTTCCTGGCTCCTGAAAGCAGCTGATGGGGATGGGGTGAGTGGGTAAGGGAAGTGGTGAATGCCTCATTGTGGCAAGAGGAGTTTCCATCCTATCTAAAAAAGGCTGTGGTGAAGCCGTTTCTAAAATCAACCAACAGACAACAACAAAATCATCCCCCAATCCCACCATGCTCAAGAATTGTATGCCAATCTCAAATATTTGTTTCCTGAACACGATTCTAGAATATGTGGTGGCTTGAGGGATTCTTGGATAAAACAGATTATCTAGATCCATTTTAATCTGGCTTCAGGCCTGGTAATAGAATGGATACAGCTTTGGTTGCCACGGTGGATGATCTATGCGGGGAACTGAACAGTGGGTGTGTACACCTGTTGATTCTGCTGGACCTCTCAGTGGCTTTTGATACCATTGACTGTTGCCTCAAAATGTGGGTGACTCAGGGATCCACCCGCAATGCCAGTACCTCCATACGACAGAGGGGAATTACATAGCTGAAAATTAGGAGACGTCCAAGAGAGGGGTAACTTAAGTTCTATCATCTATGTTTATGGGGTCCTTGCAGAAAGAAGCAGCTGGAGATTCTAAATATAAAATAAAATGTGTTTTATTGAAAGAGTTTCACACAAGCATGCAAAAGATCCAAACACACGCACACACAAGGACTAGCCGAAGGGAAAAGGGGGAGAGTATGAATAGAGGACTTTCAGAGTTGAGGCATTATTTGGAGAGCATAATGTGGAGAGCAGTGAGGGAAGCAGTGATGTGGCTTAGGTATGCACCTATGGAGAGTTCTTGTTCAGGAATCAAACAGACAGTGTGGCATTCAAGAAGTCGAGAGACTGCACTCAACTGCTCAAAATCAGGGGTTCTTACACCAGAAAAATATCCTGCAGGTATGGGTGTGAATTGCTTTCCCAGCCAAGCAGACAAAGGGAGTTGCAAAATAAACAATGAAGTCCAGACAGAGTTAATTGTCTTAGTGTTTAGGTAACAAAAGGTAATGACTGTTATTAATAGCATAGTATTGTGGAGAGGTTGGAAAAACAAGCAGGGAAATGTCCAGGTGCAAGGGATCTGGGTTAAACAATCACAATTTGGTGGGAATTTCCCCTTTTTGTTCTCAGATGTCTGTCAATTTAGCATAGCCTAAGGCTATTTTTTCAAGAGTGCCCATGCAATTAGCCTGACAATGACTTTGGTGTTTGCCTATGAGAGTGTGTGGCTGACCTGCCTTGCTATCTCACATGTACAGTCAGCAATCTGCCTTTTTCCAGCTTGACCTTCCAGACACCTCAGGTTTTACTTATAGCAACACAAATTAATATAGTGTCAGTTAAATAATATTGCCAATTAAACCAGGCCAATCATGGCAGGTGAGCAGGGCTATAACACAGCTGTGGTATCTTTCTCAGCTGACTCTCTGGAATGGGATTTTGGAGCACTGTTCTACAGTGGTTCCAGTCTGTCCTTGAGGGGTGGACTCAGAATGTAATGATGAGGGACTTCTATTCAGCATTCTAGGCATGGACTGTGGAATGCCACAGGGCTTAGTTCTGTTGGCCATTCTGTTTAACATCCACATGAAACCACTGGGAGAAGTCTTCCAGAGTTTTGTGGTCCAACATCAACAATACGCTGATGACACCCAACTCTATCTCTCTTTTCTAACTTATTCCAAAGAAGCTTTCTCAGTACTGAACCAAAGTCCATTGTCCATAACGGCCTGGATGAGGGCAAACAAACTGAAACTTAATCTAGACAAGACAGAGCTACTCATGGTCAGTTGAAAGGCAGATCAAGGAATAAGGATTCAGCCTGTAGTGCGCACCTTGGGTACAGTCCTGGACTCAGCCCTCAGCCTGAATGCCTGGGTTTCATTGGTGGCCAGGAATGTATTTGCATAATTAGGACTAACGTACTAGCTGCGTCCATTCCTTGAGAAGCCAGATCTAGCTATGGCGACACATACTTTGAATACATTCTGTTTCTACTACTTTAACACACTGTATATGGGCTACCTTTGGAAGCTCTTTGGAAACTTCAGTGGGTCCAAAATGCTGCAGCCAAGTTGCTGACTGGGGCAGGTAATAGGGAACATATAATCCCATTGCTGAAACAACTCCTCTGGCTGCTGATCTGTGCCCAGGCAGAATTCAGGGTGCTGGCTATAATCTTAAATGGTCTGCACGGCATGGGCCTAGACTATCTGAAAAACGGTATTTGCCTATACTAGCCTGCCGTTGCCTTAAGATCTGTGGGGGAAGCTTTTCTCTTGGTTTTGCCACCATCGCAGGAGAAGAACACAGAAGGAAGCTTTCTTTGTAGCTGCTCTCACTCCCTGGAATCCCCTTCCACAGAAGTCTAGGCTGGCCTTCTTCCTGGTCTCATTCCACTGGCAGGCAAAGACCTTTAAATTCAAGCAGGCTTTTAATTACTTGCACTGAGGCTTCTTACAGGATGTGCGTATGTGCTTTATTTTCACCTTTTATATGTCTTTAATTATTTTATATGGTTTTTAATCTATCATTTTAATGGGATGATTTTAACTGTGTTTTAAACAGTTACTGTTTTTCAGCTGATTCCTTTGGTGAGCTACCTTGCATCCCACTCCAAGAGAAAGGACGCATATAAATGAAAGAAATAAAATGGCACCTCTGGTGTCTGATATCAACATTTTATTTATTTTACTGTTGAATTTATGCACTGGCTTCCAGGATACACAATAGCAAGAAATAAATTAAAGACAAAAACAATTTTAATTGTCTGCATTACATCTAGTTGAGCCTAGAGACACCACACATGGTAGATAGAGCTTGCTGTTTCTTTCTTTGTAGGTGCAGACAATGTATTTCGAGGTATTGATAACCTGTTGTAACATAGCTGTATTTTTCTACTATATCTTTGATGAAAAGAACAAGTATCCACTGTTTTTTTTAAAACTGTGGAAGGCAAGTAACTGTAGAATAAAGAAAGATGACCTTGCATCATGAGAAGCAAAGCCTGGAGCTTATGCAACAGTATATCTTGTAAAGGCAATGGTATGTAGCCCTCCAGATGACATTGGACTGCAGGTCCCATCAACCCAGGCAAATGGTGAGTGTAATGGAGTCTGTGGCTATCTTAAGTGCCAGAGCTGACTAACAACAGGTTCCCAGGTAACCAGAATAGCTCTGCAGGAGAGAAACCCAGCCCATTAGTGTGAAGGAAGGGGTGGTGGCTTAAGAGTATAATGTATGTAAAAGGCACACTGATTTTTACTTGGCAATCTTCAGTGAGGAAGAGCTCTAAAGGTATTCCTTCCGGGAGAAAGAATTCTGAAACAGAGTCCCTCAGTCAGCCAGGGTGGTTTACTGAGTGGAGGGATTTTTTACTTTTCAGAGAAAGCCTAGAGAGAGGCAGAAGAGAAATTGAACCATTATAGAATCTGGTCAGAAAGGGTAACCTAGATTTGGGAACTGAGCCTTTGGGTGAAAGGCAGTGATGTAGACTTGAGTTGACTGACTAGGACTCAAGTTGGACTTAAGTCGCTTCAGTGACTCCACTCGGACCCGACTCCACAATAAATGATGCACTGACTTGACTCAAAACTTGTATATTTTTAGTGACTGACTTGTTGGCCTTGGTTCAGTAACATATTTATCCAGAAACCTTATGACTTTGAACAACGCTTCCATCTCTTTTTGCCTACTGGTCACATGACAATCGGTCACAAGCCCAAAGTGTGGGTGCATTTCTCGGAGGGAAACAGCAAACGGGTTAGGCAATGGGCTTGAGGTCTGCTCAGCAGCCAGTCCTTGCTGCATATCAGAGGAGCCTTCTAAAACTTTCCCTAAGAGCAGAAGACAAGACGCGCTCCAGAGTGCTGGGTGCATTTCTCAGAGGGGAACAGCAAATGTCTTAGGCAACAGGCTTGAGGAGGAAGGATTCTTCCTTCTAAAGCTTTCGAAACTTCAGTAATGGGGAGTAAGAAGGATCCTATTCCCCACTTCTGCAGCTGTAGATGGAAAAATCACAAGTGTGTAGGGCCAACTCTGCTTAAATTGTTAAAATTGACTTTATTCAGCTCTGTCCAGAAATTCTGGAATATAGGTTAGGGTATAAAGTTGGCTTCCAGACTTGAGACTTGACTTGAAAGTATCTTCAAGGACTTGAGACTTGACTTGAGACTTAAAGACTTAAATACATCACTGGTGAAAAGGTAGGCAAAGGACTGTTTGTGATACCTGTGCTTATAGGCTGGTGTAAAGATATAAGGAAACTGTCTCAATGCATTCTGAAGAACAGTTTGAGCTTTGACCTACATGTGAAATCCAATTCTTTGTTCTGTTTGAACAAAGGTGAGAATGACAGGATTTCTAGGCCAATATCAGCTGGGCTCTCCCCTACATTACATGCATGGGAATCATGTTGGTTGATCACTGCTGCTGAAAATATCAGATTAAGAAAGAGAATCCTGAATATACACATTCTTTCTTCATTTCTTTGATGTTTACACCCTACCTTTTCTTCAAAGATGAAAGATATACAAGGTCTTCTGCCTCGTGTTAATTTCATAATAACTAAAAGCAAAATAGGTCTGGCTGGAAGTATGTGTCTGACTCGGCCAGGATCAAAGTGGACATTAAGGAGAGGGCATCTTCCTTGCAATTAACTTATTTTCCAAAGCACAGCAGGCTTGCCTCAGACAGGTCCCACACCACCCAATGGCCATGTTCACTTTCCAGTGCCCAATCACAAAAGAAAGTCCCACAGCTAGGTCTGAAGCCAGACTGACATGGATCTCGATAATCTGTTTCATCCAGGAACCCCTGGAGCTGGGAGGGTACCACACAAAAAGCTGAGAAAGGTATGCAAAATATACATCTGTGCATCCATGTTGCAAATTACGTTCTATATATGATGCACAAGGTGCTAAGGGTCCAGCAGAGAAGAGTGTGGATGCACCTAACTACTCATTTTCATTCCCTTTACAGGTGGCCCTCTACATTTGTTGAGGATAGAGGTGCAGGACCCCTGCAAAAGTGGAAAAACCACAAATATCAAAATGTGTGTACATCTGTGGGAAGGGGATTAGGCATGGTGGAGATAGCAGGCACCTAGGATCCAAACCAGGTCAGAGAAAGGAGAAGGAAAGGAGTGACTTGGCATGGTGGCCCTGTATTTCCTCTCTCCTGCTCATCTCCTTCCTTGGGTGTGTAGGGGGCACTGGGAGAGGATTTGTGGTGCTGAGAAATCAGGTTGTGATCCATCCTTAGCTGGTGAGGCACCGGCTGGTAGAGGAGGAGAAGGACCACAGGCAGGTATTTAAAGGGCTGCATGGCCAAATTGCAGCCACTCGGAGGGAAGGTTCCCTGGAAAAGAGGTGGTTAAGGGGGAGCAGGGTAGGAGAAACTCACAAATAATCAAATCTGTGGAAGTGAAACCAGCAAATATGGAGAGCCGACTTGTTTTATTCCCACCTTTTCCTACCAGAACCGAAATGCAAAACGGCTTACAAATTATAAAGATCAAGAGAAAACCATACAAGAGATTATAATGAAAATGTAACAAAATTTTCAATCTAATTAAAACAGTCTAAGTCAAGTACTAAAATAAATGAGCAAATCAGCTGTTAAAAAAGGCAGTAGAAAACCTTATTAACAGCAATTTCTTTTACTTAGTTCCTGAAAGTCTATCAGAATAAAAAGCGTATTTGCCTACTTATGCAAGGACAACAAGGAGGGGGTGATTATATCCTCTCAACATGTTGTTTTCACTTGTTGTATTCATTTTGAGAACTCTTTAATTTTGCTAGTTTAAACTGTCCGTTACTATTTTAAATTGTTTAAAGCCATAATTGTAACTATCCTATAGAGTAACATAAGTATTGTAATAAACGTATAAAATAAATGGATAAATACAACAGGGTAATCCAAAGCCTATGAATGGCCACTCAGAAGACCCTCTTCCTCAACTCTACAAGGCATGCCTGTAGCTATTGTAATAAAGTAAAGACAGATATATAAGGCAGTTAGTGGCCTTATATATATGGGAACCTCTACTGCAGTGTTGGTTACCTGGATATTACACACTTACCAACATTTTACTGCTTGAAAATGGGGCACTGGCCATTTCCGCACTAGACTGTTATAGTCCTATTAGTCCACTTTGAACGTCGTATGGAATCCTGGGGTTTGCAGTTTAGGGAGAGGCCTTTAGACTCCCCAGCCAGAGAGCTCTTTGGCCTCAGTAAACTACAAACCCCAGAATTCCACAGGATGTTGAAAATGGAATAATAGCACTATAACAGTCTAGTGTGGAAATGGTCATTTATGGCCAAAAAGGGGCAAGATTCTGCCTTCTCCTCTCTTCTCCCCTCCTGCTATTGACAAACTACTTTTGCACTTTGAACTGTTTGGACTGAAGCAAGCTGAGGACTAAGGGAGAAAGCGGGGAAAGGAAAGAGAAACTAGGCCATTTCAAAAGCAGCTGAAAAAGTGGAAGATAGAGGACTAATCAATATTCTCCTAGCCAAATGGGAACAGTTGGGATCTATTATTAAACTTTACTTGCTCTTTCTTTTCACATTAGCCTTCCACTCATGATTATTATTACGATTTTATTTATTTATATTTATATGCCACCCATCTTCCAGACAGGGACCCAAAGTGGCTTATTAACATTACTATACCCTGGTGGCTCTATTTCTCTTTATAAAAATCCTTCCCCAAGTTCTAAATCCATCAATACATGAGACAATATTATCACAGAAATACAGAAAAAATAGAAGAATAAAGCACCTGTCTACCCAGCGACAACGTTTTTGCATATTCAGGGACAGGAGTGTTGGCCATGCAGCAAAATACAAAACAAAAAAGAAAAGGAAAAAAAGCGATGCCTTTTTTTCTTATTTAAATAAGTTTTAAATGTACAATGATTCACCAAATTGTAAAGCTATTTGAAAGAATAAAGCTCTCTACACTATTATGTCCCATTTCCATCTCATAAATTCTCCCTCTGATAATAAATACAAAAGGGAAAAAAAATCCTTCCTGTATCTTTTACCAGATGTGAGCCAGAAGCAGCACCAGTATTTATGCTGGTTGCTCCACTCCCAAATAATCATGTGACATTCAGAAATATTATCTCCCTACAGAACTGAGAAAACAGTTTATTTTCGGAAATTCTGCTCAAGTCTGGCGTGGATAACGTCCAGGAGGAGCAGAAATATCCAGTTTTCTATGTCTTTGTTGCCTTTGTTCTGCTTTATAAAGAGCAGAAAATACACCACGCAAACTTTTCGCAGACTCCCCTCTGCTAAGAGCAAACTCACACTCACTGCGAAACTGTCAATGGGGAAGGGGAAGTGGAAGGGGGAGAGCGAACTGGCCAATCAAAACACAGGGCGCTGGGCTAGGCTCCACCCCCTTTCGACCCCTCCCCTTAGAACGCCTGCTCTCAAAGAAGCGTGTTTTCTCAAGCCACGCCTCCCTCTCGGAAGGGGGCTGCCGAAGAAGGCGGAGAGCCGCCCACCACGCCTGCGCGGACGCACGTCCCTCTACAATGCTTTTTGATCTTTTTTTTTCCTACACCCGCGTGCGGCCGGGATTGAGCTTCCCAATTGGCTGCGGCGCGCCAGGTGGTTGACATGCACAGGGCGGGTTTTTTTTCCGCCTTTCCCTTCGCCCCTCCTCCTTCCACCTCCCCAACCGCCGGGCGAGCTCGAGACTTCTTCGGAGGCGAGGGCGGGAGGAGGGAGAGGAGGAGGGAGGAGCGGGATTGGTTGCTAGGGTGGTGACGTCAGAGAGCCGGGAACGAAAGGCGGTGAAGGGGCGGGGGTTGGAGAGCGAGCGAGAGCTGAGAGACGGAAAAGGTCAAACTAAAGGCGAGGAGACGCGGCAGCCGCCGGAGGAGCCGGAGTGGGGTCGCGAGCCGGGCGGGGCGGGGGGAGGGGGAAGGCGGGAGGGGAAAGAGCGCGACTCCCCCCCACCCACCGACCCCAGCAGGTACGGCCAGGGGGGAGCGCTTTGCTTGGTGGCCACACCCCCATCCTCACCTTGAGGGGGGACGGCTGTGAGGGGGGTTCGGGAGAAGTGTCCCCGTCGCTCCTCAGCCCCCCGTGGAAGGCGATGCCAGCTGAGCACTGAGGCTGGGGGAGCCGCTTCCTCCCCACCATGGCATCACCTCCCTGCTGCTGCTGCTTCTCTCTATACTCTGGGGACCCTAAAAGTTGTGGGGGGGCGTTAGTGGCGGGGGAGCCCTCCTCTCTTCCCGAACTCTTGTGTCTCTACCCATTTCCGCACTAGCCTGTTATAGTGCTATTATTCCACTTTCAACATCCTCTGGAATCCTAAGGTCGCACTAGCCTGTTATAGTGCTATTATTCCACTTTCAGCATCCGATGGAATGCTGGGGTTTAGGGAGTTTAAGGAGGGGCCTCAGAGGGCCCTCCCTAAACTGCAAATCCCAGGATTCCATGGGATGTTGAAAGTGGAACAATAGCACTATAACAGGCTAGTGAGGAAATGGCCTCTGGTTCTCTTGTGTTGGCATATTGCTGCATCTTTTCTGACAACTTCCACAGTCACCCCCTTAAGGAGTTTCCACATGCTGGTCCTGCCTGGTTCCGTGGCTCACATACTGTGTGATAGCCACCCCTCTTTCAGGTATTGTCGGGCAATAAGCCCGTGCCCTCCCACTGGTCCAGTCTGGTACGTGTAGTCCCGATTAATTTTCTGTCATCCCACTTTTTCAGTTACTTTTAAAATATCCCTGTTTCTTTATCCCCTTCTCACCTTCCTATTTTGCTTGCTTAAGTTGCTGCAAAATGAGATCAAGGTGCAAAAGTAGTTTGCACTAAGCCCATACCTTCCAACTGTCTGAGTCTTATGGGGTGGTCCTGGTTAATTCTCTGTCTTCCATGGTTTCAGCTGTTTTCAAAATGTCCCCATTTCTCTCCCCTCCTCTCCCTTTCCTACTTTGACTTCAGCTTGCTTCAGTTGCTGCAAAATGAGTTCAAAGTGCAAAACCACTTTGTGCTCATTTTCCTTAGTAGGGGGAGGATTAGAGGAGAGTCAGAATCTTGTCCTTTCCAAGAGGTTTAAGTAAAGGCAAACCACTGCAGCATCTTCTAGCCTGTATGTTTTTTCTCATTAATAGCTTTGGCCATCTCGACCGTGCTCTGATCAACTGCTTGTGTCCTGGTTTCTATCTGAAGTACGTGTGTGTGTGTGTGTGTTCCTTCAGGTTGCCTGTTGACTTATGGCAGCCCCTAAATTTCATAGGGTTATCTTACACAAGGAGTACTCAGAAGTGGTTTTGGTATTCCTGCAATACAGCCCACAGCATCTGGTATTCATTGGTCATCTCCCATTCAAGTACTAACCAGGGCAGACTCTACCTGGCTTCTGGGACATCTGTGAAATACTAAAAGGTATTTGAATAACTGCTACTAAAATAGAAGTACTTAACACTACTCCTCACTCTTCATACCATCAGTGTCTAGTCTGTCTGTATATCTGATTATTTTTGGAGTACTGTCCCCTCTGTTTCTCTCTCTCTCCCGATCCCTCCAAGTCTCCAGAGAGAGCCCCCAAGGAATGCATCTTTTCCCCCCATACACGCACGGACAATAATTAAAATAGACTAAAGGTGTCAAAAGTGATGCATAGAACAAATATTACAATAATGTTAAAACAATAGGAAAAAAATAGTAACTGAGTGCCAAAATCCTCAAGAAGAGTAAAACTAGTTTCATTCTTTAAGAACTAAGAAGGGTTGAGTGGAACCCAGAGGCTAGCAATCATTAGCAAAGATTAGCAATGACAAGGCTAATCTAATCGTCTGTTATGAATAATTTCTAATTCCAGTGCCTGCTGCTATACTTCTGCATGCCCTCCAAATGTCACTTGGAGTCCCCTCCCCGTTAAGTGCTTCTACTTCCCTCATACAATGAAGTTGTCATCTGCAGCTATTCCCATCTCTTGTGCATCATAGTTACATATTGTGTGTGTCAAGGGTGAGCAGAAGTCTTGTTATGGTGAAGTACTGAAGTGAAAAAAATACTTTTTGGGAAGATCTGTGCTGCTGAGAGGCACATGCCTTATTTGAATCTTTTTCTGCCTTTTTTTTTTAATGGGAAGGTGAGGAAAGGCTAACTTCCTTATTTTGCTCCTTTAGAGAAGTATCACAAATGAAGTAGGAGATTGAGATTTGATTTGAAAGTGTTCTTGCTTTGTTTTTGCTCTTAGAGGTCTTATATCTCACAAGACTTCTTGTTTCCTTTGGGGCACTTACAGGAGAAAGGGGTACTGTTTCACATTCAGAAATGCATACAGTCCTAGTGTTCAGAAACGTTAGAAGCTGACTGTTCTTTCTGACTCTTGCCCTCTCAGCAATCCCAGTGGAAGAGTGTTCTGTAAAATGGGTGGCCAAAGGGAAGAGATTTTTTGTTTGACATGTTCATTTTATTGGTTAAGCAAATAGCTCATAACAAGCGACTGTTTGACAATCTTCTGTACTTTAGGGCAAAGGCATACTCAGAAATAGGGAATGCAACACTTCTGCTGGTATTGCTTTCCTTTTTTACACACAACTGGGGAAATAACAAACTGTGTTGGGGAGTGTAAGGTGGAAAAATACCATGAATGTTTCCCTGAAACTACCCAGCATAATCCAGATGAGAAATGACAGGCTTCAAGTAACAGTTCTTTATCACACCCTTTTCCACTTCCTACCGTGTTTATCTGTCTTCCTGAGAGTAGATATTAAGGTCACACTCTAGGCTTGATGCATTGGAAGACTGAAAAATATACAGAATTAACCCTTTCTTTTCTTTTTAAATGTATATAAAAAGGCCATGGTGCCTGATAACAGAGAAACTGGACCTTAAAGAGTAGACTTTGTTTTCTTAGGAGTATTGAAAATGATTTTTGACTGGGGAAGAGTGACTTTGTGTAAGAAAGCAAGAATGAGAAAAAGCTGGGATGTGAAATGAAAACAACAAGAACTTGCACGTTGTTGGTTGGAAACTTTAGTTTTTGCTTTCAGAAACTTTCTGCTGACAAGTACGGTTCTTACAGAGAATCTTGAGTGACAGCTAATAAAACATTGTAAGACACCCCCCCCAAAAGTGTAGTAGTATTGAAATTATGGTATGGCATACTGTGTCCCATCTGTGAGTGTATCTAAGATGTGTTTTTTGTGTGTGTTGTGTATGAGAACTGCATGTATTGCAGCTTGCTTTTTACCAGCTTAATGAATTAAGTAGAAGTGTACCCAAGTAGATGATTGAAATATGTGTGAAATCTCTCTAGTGAGAACAGATGTAATCTGCTGTACTCGACTAGATCAGATGACTTTTGTGCAGTCAGGTGATAACTCATCACAGCAAAGTCTTAAACTTCTACCTGCCAGGATTGTCAGCATGCTGACTCTATGTTATCCCACCCTGTCTTACTTTGCAGGAAAGTAATAAAAAGTGTTGGTGACAGCAAGCTTCCTCACTTTAATGAAAAGTAAACTTCTTTGTATTTTCACATCAGGGTAAATAAATCTTCCTCTCAACTGGTTGCTCAGGAGGTTTGTGCAATTTGTTGATTTGAATAGAAGTTGACACAAGATGAACCAATACAGTTGCTATATAAAGTGACAAGAGTTTTATTGTCTGATCTCTTACTGCTGAGGATTAGATTTCGATCAGTACTGATACAATTATTCTGGTTTGAATGAGGCCCTTAATAATCAGTTCCCTTTCCTGAATGTGTGGAGGCAGTCTACATTAGCTGTTTGTAAGAAGAGGGATATGACAAATGATGTTGCATCTTTCTTAATGATTTCTTAAGGCTGATACTAAGCAGGTTTTCCCGGGTTTTATGTCACCTTATGGAAGCATATTTTCCAAAAGGGCACTGAAAGCAGAAAGTGAGAATGCTACTGACTCCTGAGAAATTGGCTTAAAAAACACAGTTTGTTAGGCAAGGATGCTCTTGTTACAAACTGCTGGTGCAGTGGACTATGGTGTGAGGAGTTTGACAGTTTTGCTGCTCATGCAAGGAGGTACCCAAGCCTTTACTATGTGCTGTTTCTGAACAAGGATAGCTGTGCAGTGGGAAGTAATGGGCAACCCCGCATTACTGTGCTGGCAAGGCTTTCTGGTGTTCAGTTGGATCTTATCCTTAGTTTGTGAAAGTGCTTGAGGAAAATATGACAGTTTGATAGCTACCTTGAGCACCTTGAACTGTTTTCAAGGAGTGCTTACTTAGCTAATCATTCCAGGTCTTAATTGACTCAGTAGGTTTGTAGATGTCATTTTACCAAATTCATTTCTTTTGCACCTGATGGACTGGATATATTTTCTCTGTGTCAGCCTTGTAAATAAGCCAACAGAAATTACTAGCCTGTAGGATATTTTACTAGCTTCTTAGGTTAGTCAGCTAACAGTTCTATGTTGGCTATGATCTCTTTCATAGCCAGCATCAAAGTACATGTGACTAGCCTTTCTAAGCTAGGAAAAAAAGCCTACTCTTTAGGAGGTGGACTGATGGAAGGACGGAATATTTTTCCCACGCTGCCAGTCTGCTAATTCATTTGTGATAATCAGGGAGAAGGAGCTAGCTTGCATAGAATTCCTTGTTGGCCAAGTCTCGTGGACAACCTATTAAATAAAAGACCTGTAGCTAGCTCATAGGATAGATTAATTTGGAAAATGCGTTGCAAGTTTCCTCTGAAGCTATATTCACAAGTAGCTCACTAGGCTCAGGCTGTGAGGTTTCTAGTTATAGCAGGAGTCTCATGGACACAACCTCTTTCCTAGTCTGTCTGCAGTCTTCCAGCAGTTGTAAGTTTGGTTGTCCACTTGTTCCAAAGATTCTGCAGCCAGCTCAGATGCTTTCCTCAGGCTACGTTGTGTTGGGAGCAGGTTGCAGCAACTAGAGATTGATGTACAGGTATACCTCAGTGAACAGAGTATTACTTCTGGGCATTCTTTAACAGAAAAGTTGGTGCCAGAGGCAGAAATAACATGGAAATAGTAGGGTTAAGTTTCTCCATCACACACAAAAAAAAGCAGCTTGAACATATTTCAGCAGATTTTTTATTCAGAGATAAAGATATGCACATGTAAAATGAAACAACCTGGTCTAGTAAACCTGCATGAGTTAAAAAAAAATGTTGAACCTTCTAGAGACCAAGACTTCCTCCAAAATGCATCCAGCAATTGTTTTTTGCTTTCATCAGTCTGCGCTTGTGATTTCCATTTTGGTGACCAGACTTACAGGTCTGTCCCTTTTTTTAATAGGTTGGGAGTAGCTGGCAAGGCATGCTTTATCTATTTTCTCCTTTTTCTCTGTTTTGCTGTTTACACATGCTCTGTAGGGGATTTGGGAGGCAGGTGCTCTTTGCCTTGCTTGTTGTAGATTAACACATACAGCTCCTGTAGGTTCAACTGGGAGGACAAGGAGAAAGGGAAGCTGGACAGAGATAAAAAGACTTTGTAAAAAGCAACTTTGTGAAAAGCAACTTCTTTCTCAGGGGTTTTGTTAACTGAGAAATGACTGTACATTAAACCTGGGATGCAGCTAACTTATTAGCAAGTGGGGAAGAGTAGCTCTTAGAAAGTGAAATCAGTAGCATAAATATCACCCCACTTTTTCTGTTTCTGGTATGTATTAGTGTGTGGTATGTATGAGGTGTGCAAAATTCAATCCTTAGCTTGAATTCCTTGTTCCTAAGACCATCTGCTTGACATCAGCAAAGCAGCTGCACAATAGTAAAATATTTAAGGATATGTTATGTTATTGCTGTACATCTTGAGTTGGTGGTGAAGAGAAGATGAATGGATCCCTGTAATCACAGTCACCCACTCTGCCTTATCCTGGGTTTAAGAAGAGGAGGAATGCATGCTTTGTGAATACTATGAGAAGTACACAGGTGTACAAATGGTCTCTCCCATGTAAAGAGCAGAAACAATGTAATGGAATCTGCCTGGGCAGTAATCTTTCAGGAAAGAAAAGATGGTTCTCTCTCTGGCCTACAGGTGTGGCCACTTCACTCCAAGAATTCTGTTTGCAGATATTTTCACAGTAAAATATGCCCCAAAGTACTTGGAGGTACTTCAGGAAGCTCTTCTGTAATTTCAGGCACCTTGAGGAAACTTTTATTGCAGGGCTTCTGGGAGCAGATTTCACATATTGCTATTTCTCAATAGTAAATGCTCCTGTGATTGTGACTTAGTATGTCCTTCCCTTACACTAGAATACTGAGAGTGTAGAGTCCAGGTAAGTGAGTATCATGTATTTTGAGAACTGTATTACAGCTCCCTTTTAGAATTTTCTACATGATATTTTGTCATTTATTGTGTAATACAGGAGTAGGAATCAAGTGACCAAGTGGATATTGCTGAACTGTACCTTCAGTTGTTCCTGACTACTGGTTATGCTGGCTAGGGAGATATATTGCCACCTTCAGAAATAAGTATGAGTTATTTTAAGAAAGTGGAACTGAGAAAAAGGTAGGACAATGTGAAATCCTATTTGAGAATTGAGCTGGAAGGGAGAAACTAAAGCTCAAGAGGATAACTGAGAAACATCTGAAGGAGTTGTTGAATAGACAGGCGGATAAGGAGTTGCCTGTTGAAACTCCTGAGCAGCTTTCAAGTAGTTGTCAACTAGAGTCTCAATTGTCTGGACACTTAAACAGAAACTAGCAGACTCAGAACTTACCATGTCTTCATCCTACTATTTTGAAATTTCTTCTTACTTCCTTTGCTGCCTCTCTCTCCCTTCAATTCCCTTCTCTAGGTTTCCACTGTATTTTCTGAATGCAGTTCTGTCAATTAATCTTTTTAATCAACTGAACACTATTGATTGATGTTCTGATCACTTTGAAAAAAGCAGCTTAACATCATCACACAATTTTGTTGGTGATCCTGCTATAAACCAGTAGGTGTGAATGTGGTCTTTTCATTTTAAGAAGAGAACTCCGGGATATTCTGACATGCTCTAACTGATCCTGAACTGAATTGGGTGGTTGTTTTTTTGTCCAAAGGACTGACACCAAAGCTTCAGGAGTTCTGAGGGTTAGAAGCCATTCCTACATTTTCTGTTTGATTTCTTTCTTCTCTTTCCCCACCTCAAAAGCATACTTACTGTTTGAAACCTTGTGTACTAATTCTTCTAGTGGTAAAATGTTTCTGGAATACTTGAAGTAAACTGGATGAGGCATTTGGGAGATAAGAGGGTTCGCACATGGGGTGACTTCACTCCTTGAATATTTTTGAAGTCTTTATGAGTTCCCTAACAACTTGCTTCACCATTTTTATAAATTTATACTCTTGAGGGAGTTAATACATTTGACCAGCTCATGTGAAAGCTGGCAGATTTCAGTTACTGAAAGATTTATATACCTATTAAATTCAAGTCTGTGTCTTTCAAATAACAAAATGAAATGCATGGGCAGAACCATGATAGATAGATGTGTAAGTAGAGGCATGGCTGATGCAACTTAACATCTTAGGGTTGCTCATTCCCCACCTTCATCACTTGCCATTCCTATACCTTATAGTATGTTGCTGTTTGATACCTGTTTCTATACCACTGTTCCCAAGGATTTTTCCCTAGTAGTTCTCTAGATCCGAGGCCTTTCCCAAGGCTGCCTCCATATTTGATAGTTGCTTGTTTAATAAAAAAACAGAGGTACGTATGATTTGCTCATTTCTGTAATTGTTCAGTAAGTCTTGACAGAAAAAGTAGGAGCCACTTTTGCAGCTCCTGTTTCATGTGTAGACATGCTGTGGGATCAGTTTTCAGCCTACAGGACCTATTGCAGGCTGTACGAGTTCCTTAAAACAAAATCAGAAGCTACAGAAAGTCCACACCCTTCTTTTTTGGGGGGATATATACCCATGGGGGACTTGTAAAATAGCAACAGTTCTTATTTTTGTTCCAAATTATTACCTGTTTTTTTCCAGCAGCAACATCAAAAGTGTGTCTTGAGGAGTTCTGGGGCTGCCAAAAGAAAAAAAGACTTGTGGGGCACATGTTTCTTATGTGTGCTCTGTAGTTTAGCACTGTGGGCTACACGAAGGGCTTTCTTCCAAGCTGACCACAAGTAGCTGTTTAAAGAAGAGAGAATGAAGGAATGGTGGATCTAATCATAGTGCAGCTGGGTGGAAAATCTACATGTGCCTGTCTTGTCAGAGGATCTTACTTGCTGAATTTTATATTTAAAACTTTAGTCAGTGTAGTAGCATTGGCTTGAAAGTAAATTTTAAACCCACATGAGAACAGTTTTTAAAACTGCCTGACATGTTTGACATGTTTTAGGACTAAACCAACTAGTATAAGCAAGACAGTCAGCATCTTGTTTGACTCATGCCAAGTTCTGCATACGAGGCAGATGGTACAGTTTATAGTTGGTGTTTATGAAACACTTCTGCTATTCAAAATTTTTTAAAATCCTTATCATAACCTTGAAGTATATTGTTCTTATTTTATGGATGAGAAATTGAGGCTCAATTTGACTTGCCAAAATTCTCTTTGGGAGTTGATAACACCTGAAGTTAGCCTTCTCTCATTTCAGGAGAATGATTTTGTTGGCTTCACAACATTGGCAACCATCACATGAACAAGAATAACATTCTAGTTTACCTTTACAGCTCACATGTAGATGGGAGGAGACATATCAGTGTGGAGAGAATGTGTGTTCATGAGCAGCATCGCAGAATGTTTACGTGAGTCCTTTCAGTTGAAAATTGTAGGTTAAATCAACTGGGCCTGATATTTATTTGGAAGTGAATTTTAGAAAGATTAAAGGAAAACAAAATATTAACAAGCAGTGTCCTATATAGCATTGTTGCTGCATGTCTGAAACTTCCTCTGAGGCATTTTTAAATCCAGGAGGAGTAAGGCAGCTGACAACTTTTTTTATGTTCATAAAATTATGTCTGAGATGGAAGAATAAGTGGGACAAAAGTAAGCTGGAGAATGGAAGAAGTGGTGTTTTGCAAAACTTACCATTATTTCTGTCATGTAGTGTAATTGATTTTCATTGTAGTAAAAATTGGCAGAGCAAATATGTAGTAAACCATTAGAGCAATGGTTCATCTTTCTGCCTTCAAGGAACTCTTTCCATGCCAACTTCTGTGTTAAGAAGATAATACGCACCTGCATTTCTGTATATTTCAGTGGCATATTCTGTGGTACAAAAGCTTTGACCTCTGTACCTTACAGTTAAAATCATGATTCATAGACCACACTCAGAATTCCTCTGTGGCTGTACATTGCAGCACATTGCAGGAGACCTTGGTTATGGTGGGCAAGTGGACTTAAAAATGATGTTGTTGTGTCTTTCATAGCTTTTTGTCAGGGAACTCGTGATGAGCTCCAGAGAATGTCAGGATTCCCTGAAACGCTGGGCTGCAGTAAGGGATGTTCCTATTTAGCTGCCTGATAAATGCCATGCTATATTCAAGATTTTGTTGATACCTTGGGACTGGGATACCTCGTCTTCTCATCTAAATGTCCTGTTGGCTGCAGAGATCTTTCATTGCTGGTTCCACAACCAATTAAGTATTGTCTGGCAACTTCAGGAAGGCAGGCCTTCTTGACAGTAGTGCTTATCCTTTGCAACTTATCCTCCCAACAGGTCAGAGAGTTGGAAACAGTGTTCACCTTCGAATACCTGCTGAAACTCTGTTCAAGCAAACAATCCTATGAACATTCCCTGTAGACTCTATTTTTCTTATTTTCTAAAATGATACATGAAATTTTCAATCATTTAGTGTCCCTCCTCCCACCATTTATAGGTTCTGAAGAGCTTTAAATTCAGTTAAAAGCGATTATATTTTTCTAGTAAGTTTAGATTTCTTTTTAAAACCAGGTTATTTTGAATCTAGAAATGCCATGCTTTCTTTTTTAAAGACTTGTCATCAGAGGAGGATATTCTAAGTTTGAAAGTATAAGAAAGTTCTGTGAGAGGGAAGAGCTGAAAATGGGATATGATTGTGCACTTGTAGGTTAGTTCTAGTATGTGGCACCACAGTTTGTGAAAATATAAACTCGCTTTTTAAAAACCTTGGCTGAAATCGCCTATTATACAAACAGACTTAAAGATTAAGTTCCTATTTTTATTGACAGTAGCAATCTCTTGCTTTTATTATATTATAACATTGAACAGATGGACTTCATAGTTCTTAATATTGTTTGCTGTTATGAATCTTGTGATCAAAATAGACCAGGTTACACACCTTTCTCTATACACACATACCTGCCCAAGAACTGAGGTCTGCAAGAGGGTCTCTCCTCTTTGTTCACCAGTGGGGGCAATACAAAGTGAGAAGTGATACAAGAGGGCCTTCTCAGTTGTGGCACCCTCATTGTGGGTTCCTTCTGCTGTGGAAAAAGGGGTTGGTAAAGAAATGCAAACATATGCCAGTTGCATGACATTCTGAATTGATGTGAAAATGCTTGGGATTAGCTTCTGGATCTTCCCTGAACAGTCATCACTTTGAAAAGGCAATATGAACCAGCCTGCAAAATCTAGAGAAGGTTCTGCAGGGATCATTTCCTAAGGCTTAGGTCTCATAAATGAGTCCCTGTGTAAACAGGCATATTTGCCCCGTTTTTATTAAAACATAAAACAGGATGAATAAGAGTTTGATGAATTGTCCCGACTTCCCAATATTTCTTGATTCTTACATTTTAAATTGACTCAGAGATGTGATGCTGGTTGGTGTTCAGCCTGGTTCAAGGGATGTTCTTAGCAGATGGTGAGTGGTTTAAAACACTTTTGCATGTGACCAACATTTTATGTGATCTGTTGTAGAGATGTTGTACTTTTAACTGTGTTGTGTTCTTTTCCTTGTCTCATTTGTAGGGTGCTTACTATTTGATAGATACTCTAAATGCTCCTCACACCAGGTTGCAGTAGAAGACTTCAGGGATCAAGACTAGTTGTGATGGAATGTTGGTAGGTTGAGAATTGCTACATGTATATTGTGGATCACTTGGAACTCTGTATGTGCAAGTTTTATGTGGTATCATCCTCTGAAAGTACTATGCCTTCGGTAGGAGGAAGGTAAAAGGAGAAGCTGATATATTTACTGGATAGAGTTGGAGTCATTTCTTTGAAACTGACTGATGTATAGGCCATCTCTGTTGTGCATTTGTAACTCACAGTCTAGAGAAAGTTTATCAACAGTATCTGAATTTATTTATTTACTTGGTGTACGTCCTGATTTTCTTCCTGTGTTTCAGTTTTTTAATTATTTTTATTAAAAATATTTAAATAGTTAATACAAATACATATCACACATTCAATTGAGAAAAAGATACTATATGTGACTGTATAGATGACATGATAGAAAAGAGAAAATATTTCAGAAATAAAGATTATGTAATTAATCACTTATTTTATCATCTTCTTTTCTTCTCAGTTATTCTTCTGATTCATATTTCTTTCACACAAACTTCCCCCTGAGTGAGGAGCAGTTAAGATGATCTGCAAGCTATATTACCTGTGATTTAGTCTGTTATAACTATTGTAACTGTGCATTTTAAAAATCTTCAAAAATCAATATTCACCATCTTGATACTACTGCAAATGTTCCTAAATTATAACATAACATTATCTCAATCTTTGACAAATTTATCAGTTTTTTTCAGCTCTTAAAACATAAGTAAATTGGTCTATCTGTATTATGTCAAACAATTTCATCTCCCAATCCATTATTGAGGGAAGGGTTTTCCCTTTCCATGTTTGGAAAGTTTTAATTTAAAAGATTTGAATCAAAACATAATAAATGATATGTTAAAATATGAATAAAGTTGAATACATGGTATTTAAAGTTGTCCTTTGCTCTCAGTTGTCTGTTCTGTTTATGCCAATGGTGGTAGCTCTCCATGGGCTCTCACAGGGGTTTTTCCCTGCTCTGCAACCTGCAGTTCTGTTCAACTCTTTTTGAAGGTCATATATATTGAAACTGAGGCCTTTGCCATGCGGAATGTGTTTTCTTCAGCAAAGTGTTAGCTCTTCTGCTTTGAGAAAGAAGTTTAAGAATAAAGCTTAGTTTTCTGTAAGGAAGTACTTCTCAGACTATCTGATGTGATGGACCAGTCATATTTTTTCCTAATGTGCCAGGGATGAGTACCATATTTGTGTCCATTGACTAAAACTGTTTTCGTTCTTTCCTTAAAACTTGCTACAGACTGGCAGCTGATGCCTGGCAGATCGCCACTGGTTTGCAGAACACCACTTTGAGTAGCACTGCTAAAAGAGGCGAGGTAGCATACAGATAAGTGTGCCTGTCTTGGACTGGGAGCCTCAAGTTCAAATTTCTTTTCTCATAGGGTAATTTTACAAAGTGTCAAACTGAATGTGTAGCTAAGCAGCAGTAGTAGTATGTCTTTCTCAAATAAGGAAACCAAACATTGAATATTCTTTGTCATTTTTCATAAATACAGGACAACTTAAGAAAAGATCAGTAACAACCAGAATTGCAGGATCTTTAAGACTTAACAGTCTTGACAGTCTTTTGTCGTTTCATTTTACTATTTATTACTTATCTGTTAATCCTAAAAGTACCACAGGACTCTTGCTTTGCTGGAACAAATTAATGGAAAAATAGTTTTCTTAATGGAAAAACAATTGGAACGGTGAGGGGAAAAGACATTATAGAAAATAAATTTTGCTGTTCTGATCTCTTTGGCAGAATATTATCAGCTGAGGATTATCAAATAATAGCTAAATTTACAGAAATTCTTCCAAATGCAATTTGTAAGCTAGAATTTGAGTTGCTTTTATTGTTCAAAAGCATTTGTATCCTTTTAAGAACATGAAAGCAATAGACTCTTGTATTTTTTCCCATATTTTGAGTTACACACTTCTTAGACTTTTGGCCCTTTGGCTGGTAGGTGCTAGAATAAGGTCTTAATTGAAATTTTGCATAAATAGGATGAATGCCTGCTGTGGAATGCCAGAAACAAATTATCGTGACTTGTAGCCCTCCCTAGAAGTCTCTGTCTTAATTGAAGCAAGTCGGATTTTAATTGACATGCTGGGCCATAATGGGGTGCCCAACATCTTTTTCATGTTAATGGGCTGTCATAGTTGAATATGTATTGATCTTTTCAAAAATTTCATAAATGCAGTCTTGAATGTTCTGTTACTGGAACTCTGTGCTTCAGCTTTTGTCTTTCTGTTGAAAGATTGCTTCCTTACTTGCAGAGTATACAGTTGAAGCAATGTAGCTCAGCTGTAGCTTGAATCAATATCTAGTAACTGGAACATGGTTGACTTATCTTCTTGTAAGATAGTTTGAATATGAATGTCTTTTGGCTTTATCTGAACAATTAATGTCAGGTAGCCCAGCATGCCATTTATTCTTCCACCATTTTTGCCAGCAAACCACTGAGCCTGCACAGAGAAAGGTGTGAAATGTGAGGGATAGAACTCCAAGGACACCATTAACCTTCTAAGCCTTTCAATTGCCAGCAAAATTACATTTTGCTTTTAATCTTTTTTTTTTTTTTTTGAGTTTATCATGAATATTAGGGATTGGGTTGAGACAGCAAACTTGATGCTGGATGGCCAGCTTCTTGCAGTTCTGGCCTCTCCAGATTTGATCAACAGACTTACCCCTTCATGCAGAGTCAGCCTTCATGAAAATGTTAGTATCATCTAGCAATAAAGGCTTTACAGGGTAAATGGATTTAGCTATAGAAACATTTAGAAATGTGAATGCATCTGAATTATGTCCTAAATAGACACTTCTTTAGTAACTGAGTCTCTTTTTCTTCCAATACAAACAGTAACTCTGGGTTTTGACGCAACCTGTTAGGGCTTCTAGTGGCTACATAAAATTGCTTTTCAGATCATATTTGACTGGTGAAGTGGTTGCTGCTTGACTATTCCTGATCAGTGACTGAACAGAATAATATTTTTTTACACAGAAAGGGGGGATTTTGATAGTGTGAGTCAGAGGTTTCTTATTCACTTTAAATGTTCATTCTTCTTATGATGAAAATCTGTGAATCAAAAGCAAAGCTCTAGTGATTCCCATCTTTCTTTGATTTAAAATTGTGTGCTGTCAGTCATCTCTTTTTTGTTTGTTTCTACACATATGAGAATACTTTTAACATGTTGCTTCAGTTAATACAGGTGCTAAATAGATACCATGAAATATGAACATTCTGGGCCACCATCTCGAGAGAAGACAGTTATGAGTGAAATAATGTATGTTTTGTGTGTTTATAATTTGTATAAACATATATTTATATTATATACATATGCTCATAATTTGTATAAACATATATAAAGTTACAGTATTGGGGCGTATTAGACGCACCGGCATGTAAGACCCAACTTTTCAAGGGGTATTTTTCAGGATATTTTTTTTTTTAGTTCTCTGGTGAGCAAAATGCACAGGAAAGGAGGGGAAGGAAAAGCGTGCTGTCCCAGGAAAGAAGGGAAATGAAAAGTGATGCACCCCCCGCTTCCTGTCTTGCTTGGGCAGAAACTCCCGGTAGAGTCAAAATGCACAGGAGAGGAGGGGAAGGTAAGAAGAAACGATAGAAACATCTATCTATCTTCATATAGATCAAGGCTTCCACTACCCCCTCCCTTCTTGTTTTGCCTGGGTGGGGAGAATGCCTTTCACTTCCCCTCCCTTCCCTATATTTTTAGTGTTACCGTATTTGCTGGTGTGTAAGACGCATCCCATTTTCAGAGGGTATTTTTTAGGAAAAAAAAGTGCGTCTTATATGTCAGCAAATATGATATATTACTGTAGTCAATACTTACATAAATTATACTATTCTTTATAACATCCATTTACTTCAACTTCTGTTTTATACAAATTTACCAAAATGAAAATTTCTGTATCATTGTATGTTTGTTTCAGCAATGTGTCATTTGACCTAGGTTGCGCAGTTCCTCAGATGTACAGGTGGACACTGCTAGTGGTTTTTCATGCAATTTATCATTATTGCTACTAGGTTTCACTTGTATTTCTGTAAAGACTGTCCTTTCAATGTTAGCAAGCTAAATATTTTCCAGTGCTAGTTTTTGATTGTCTTCCTTCAGCTTTTTCTTTGCTTCTTCTTCAGTCAACCTGTTCCCCTTTTTGCTTCGCACACTTTGGAAGTGTATTTCTCTTCAGGCTGCTTTCATTGCCGGATTGACTGGGGAAATGATGGCTTTCAGAAGTTGTTGAACTCAGTTCCCATCAGTCACAACCACCTGTCCAATGGTGAGAAATGATAGGAGTAGCAATTCATTAATGCATGAAAGAATATAGATTCCCCAGACAAGATTTAGACAGACATATACACAAAGACACAGATCTTAAACAAACTGATGGTACTGGAAACTGGCAGAAAACAATAAGATTTTGCATTCACATATAAACTTCAATCAGCACATTCTAACAGGTGCAGCACCTTTCACATTGTGAGTGTTCTCTAAAAGTACTCTTTTTTTCCCCCTTGAAAGCAAAGTCCTTAGCAGGAGAGATCTTGAAATAACGTGACTTGGTAATTTGAAAACAGATTCAGAATTCTAGTCTATCTTTTATATGTGTGGTAAAAATTGTCCACGTGCATAAAATAAGAAACTTGGCTTTATAAAAGAAAATACGGTGTTTACTGTAGCTGGGATAAGAGGAACCTAAATGGAGAGGCCTGTTTTCCTTTTCCTGAGAGAAAGGAGGAACAACCCTCTTTCTTAAAAACTTTACACTTGCATATTTAGAAGTGGCTTCTGAGTCACAATTCTTAGCATGATGGCTCTTGATAGAGATTTGAATGCTTCAGTTAAGGGCTCACATACTCTGAAGCAGTTTTCTGGAACTCAGAAGAAAAGTCTTTTGCTTCAGGGCACACAGCAGATTTGGAGGAGCAATTTCTGTTCAGACTGCAGCTAAAAGAGAATGGGCAAACTCCTTCTTGCTACCTCTTCATTTTTCCAAAAGTTGCTGCTTTTCTGTTATATAAAAAAAGATGCACATGTGGAAAGCCATATGTAGTATCAGGTGCAGTTTGGCTGTTAAAATATTTTTATTTAGGTTTTTCACAAAATGATATTCTGCTTCGTCAGGCTTACTGCTTAATATATCCTTTTTTACAGGATTTATTTGTGGTGGACAAAAAATTAGGGTTACCTTAATGTTGAGAGAGTGAACAACTGCTTCTACTACTACAGTCTTGAAAGAAGTATGAGCAATATGGGGTTAGTACGTAATTAGTTTAGTTCTTTGGCCAGAACTTGCTGGCCCATGTGCCCTTTTCTAATAATGCACCCTGCATATGGCATTGCATTTGAGAGAGGGAATCTGATATAACCACCATTCTTCTCAGTCTAGTAGAAAAATAAGAAGAAACACCTATAATCTGGTCTACACTGAAGTGTTTGTGTGAAGCAGATGAGTTACTGCTGAAGGTAAGGTAGGCATGAGCTTTTCTGTTTAAAAAAAGATAACTACAAAGATTAGGATTGGTCATCTAACTTATTTTCTCCTTCTGCATCTAGTTGCTGATGGCTAAAATTTAAGCCCTTTCCTTCTAATTTTTTGAAATAATACTAATTTCTGGAAAGTTGTTTGATCTGATTTGAAGTAATTAAAATAATTTTCTCCTGCTGTTTTTGAAATGATAGCATCCTTTCACTGTTAGAAATAACAGCTTTTCCTCTGCCATCAAGATTGTCTGCTGCAGCTGTTTTTAGTGGCAAAATGCCATGCTTCCGCCCCTATCTAAGGGTTATCACCCTCAATTGTGTGTGGGGGAGGCGGTCAGCTTCTGAGTAGAGGTAGTCACTTCTTAGTGAATGAATTCAATTTCAAAAAGAATGGAAAAGCCAATTGTTGAGTGAGGGTAATATCCTGGATTTTCACTGTTCAATTTAAAGCTCAGAGTTTGGAATAAAGTGAATATATGGATATTAAAAAAAAGTCTGTCTAAAGATTTAATTGGAGCCAGCATGGTGTAGTGGTTTTGAAAATTGGACTATAACCCTGGAGGCCAAAGTTTGATTCTCCACTCAGTAGTGGAGATCTACCTTGGGTGTGTCACACACTCTCAGCCCCAGAAACCCCTGTGATAGTTGTGTCCTAGGATTCCCACAAGTTGGAAATGATTTGAAGGTGCACAGCAACCACAGCAATGATTTAATTGATTTATATCTGGCTTATCACTCTTCTGTTGAAGAGGAAGGCTTGGTAATACATCTGTTTGCTGTGAATGGAGCCCACTTAATTCAGTAGTGCTTTCCCTGAAGAGTGTATATATAGAATTGCAGCCACGGATTTCTTGAACTTGTGCAGCAGGATGCAACAGTGGTGTTTCTACTGTTGGACAACTATATTCTAAAGTTACATGCAATATTCAAGACCTATAATTAAATCCACAGTGGCAGTCTTGCCTTTCTGCATGATGTGTTCAAGCAATAGAGAACGCACAGTTATAAAAAAAAATGGCTATCAAAATCAGAAAAGACAGCCATTTTTTTTAAAGAATCACAGCAACCACACAACAATAATGCCATATTATAGGACAGGAGAACAGGCAGCCTAGTAAGCCAATAGCCTGCCACTACAGGAAAATTTTTACCAATTAATAGAAGGAAAATACTAAGGTGGTGAGAGTAGAATAGTTCTCCATGGGCAGAGAGTTCCAGAACCTTAGCCTGGCCACTCAAAAGTCCCTTTCCTGCATTGCCAGAAAACACGCTTCACATGGTAGCTGAATGTGGTGGGGAATCCCTCTTCCATAAGTTAGCACATGGGGAGGTTTGTATTGGAGGTGATGTTCTTTCAGATAATCTGGTCTTTAGATGTTGTGGGCTCGTAAGGTCATAGCCAAGCTTATTCTGAGCTAATAAACTAGAAGTTGCTGCAGTTAATTACTGTTGTGTGCCTTCAAGTTGTTTCTGACTTACGATGACCCTAAGGCGAACCTACCATGGGATTTTCTGGGACTAAGTGTGTGTGATGTGCCCAAGGTCACATAGTGGGTTCCGATGGCCAAGCAAGGAATCGAACCCTGGTCTCCAGGATTGTAGTGCGATGATCAGACCACTACACCATGAGGAACTCAGTACTCTCATAGTAGGTTTCAGGCAGCAGCCTAGCCACAGCATCCTGGACTGACTTAATTTGCCTGAACTGTTTAGAGACAATCTAGTCATAGTCCTGACAGAGCCTTCTGGAAATAGAAGTGGAGAGAGGGCACCAGGCAGCTGATATCATTCCAGCCACTCAGTACTTTGAATACTGATTGTGGCTTGATGGAAAGATCTGGTGTTAATGTGTGTGTATTTTGTAGTGCATTCCTTTGCATATGTACTAGCGAGTAAGCTGTTGTGTTGATCGCAGTTTACTCCTCTAGCTGTAGCTGTGCATAGGCGTCAGATGTAATAAAAATTGTAAGGAAGTTATGGGAACTCCTACTTCTATCAGCTATTATTTGCAGTAACCTTTTTCTTTGCACGAAAGGAGAAAGCAGTTATAAATGGCCCTCTCCAGCTTCATGCTCAGCTGCCTAATTAGTGAAATACCATGTGCTTACCTCTGCGTGAAATATCCCATTACTTTCCAGATTTCTAGTCCCAGAATTGCCCAAAGAGCGTCTTTTTGTAAATAACTACTGGCTTTCTAGCTTTGTGCAGAAAAACAGCCATGGTCAGTTTGTTATCCATAGCGACTGCATGCAGTTTCCTCATTCTAACCTTGTTGTGGCTGTATCAAGACCTGTTTGTGGGTAGTGTTTTTAAACAAAGATGTCTCCAGTTAAATTCACCACCATACATTATAGTATTAAGGGTTGGCAAGTGAATGTTTCACTCCATAATTTTTTTGTGTGTGTGGAGAGGTGGGGGTCTATTTTCTAGTTGCATGTCTGTTCCTTAAGTATGCCTGCTGTTCATGCAGAGGTATTCACTCACCTAGAAAATGGTTAACCTTCATCTTGCCTCTTTCCCCCCCCTAAAGCTCACCTCATGCAGAACTTGTAATGTTTAGTTCTGTTGAAGGAATAACCTACTTAAGGTGCATTGTGAATCTGTTTTAGCCCTACTGTGACAAGCTGAGGATTGAGTCTGGGACCTTTTGCCAGGAAAGTGTCAGTTTATGTGCTTTCCACACTGACAAAACTTATCCAGATATTAGAATCTGAGAAAAAAGAAGAGGGCTCTCAACTACAGGCTTAGAAAAGACTCTTTTCCATCACCTAATCATTCTTGTTCAATCTATCCTCTCCCTTGCCCCCCAGGTTTAAAGGCTGGATAGGTTTCTGATGGAGACGCAGTTGGCATGACATACTGCAAGGCAGCATCCTGAGCTAATGGCCTTAGATGTCGTAAAAATTATAGCTGTTCACTTGATATGTCTGTGAGTGTTTTTCTCAGGCTTCCTCCTTGAACTCTGTGTTTGCATGCTGAGAGACTGCCATAGTACTGGCTTACATAAGTAGGATTGTTCCACCACCCCCCATATGATAACTTTCTAACTGCTTTTCATTAATATTTAAGCAGTCTGTGACTGCTGAGGACTTTTGTTTTTCAATGATGAGAAATGATAATTAGAAAGTAAAAGTCATGCAGTCTTCTGGCTTCTTCCAAAGCACCTTTTCTTCACATCCCCCTCCTTAGATTTTATCCAGGACTTCCTTTGGTTGTTTCTCTGTAAACATGAAGAAAGAGAACTATGAATAACCGCATTCAGTCTTCACTCCAGCACTTTTTCATTTCGTGATACGAATTCCTCCCTTTAATAGCTTTTTATTTTTAAAGATAATTTTTGGAATATTTAAAATAAAGTTGCCATTAAACAACAGCAGCAAACCAAATTAGGCTTATTCCAAATGATTAATAATTTGTATAAAGAGGATAATACAGTATTAACTGAAGATGCAATGGATGGCTTTCAACCTGACTTTGGCAAGGCTGATTGCCCTTTCCGGCAGATTGGCTCCTCTTGACTTTGCCTGAATCCTTTATTGTGTTATCATTGGAGCTTGGATCTTAAGATGCTACAGGTTCCTGCCAGCCTTCACTTCCCAAATGTGAACCATAACTCTCTCTCTCTTATGCACACACATACAACATTGTTGAAGGCTTTAGAATGTGTCACATCTTGTGGACAGAATAAATTATACATTCTCTAACTTCCTTCTGTGTATGTTTTATTTTAAGCTCATAGTCGAAGACTTCCTAACTTGACATGTTTTCTTTGGCTTAATGAACAAATCCGACAGCATACGGGTTATATTATCTAGTCTCTCTCGTTGCACCAACTCTTTATGCTTATTGCAATAGCGCTATGTACAACTTCATTCGGCACTGAAAAGATGGCAAATAAGATATATATGTCTGTATGTGTAGTTGCAAGATAAACAGTCCTGATATTGCTGTATTATTTGAAGTACTTCTATTATTGATGTAAGCTTTTTTTAAATGATTTTTTTTATTCCCCTAATAGATGAGCATCTAATTTAGCATATCTCAAGAAGTTTTCCGCAGTGGCCCAAAGTATTTGAACTGAGGTATTTGATAAGGAAGAAAATGTAAGAAAGCACATTTTGATTTTGGTTATGCTTATGCTCAGCAGTTCAGCAGATGTTTTGACTGGTTACAAGACAAATGACAATCAGATTAATTCAGAACTTGACTTTTTGGTTTGAGTTAAATGTATTTTTGTCTCTTTGCCCCCATAATTGAAATGGGCCTTATGTGTTACACAACATGTGTATATTTTTTGGGGTTGTTGAGTGGAGTTGTTTCCTAATACTTGAAGCGCTTTCTATAATTGCATTTGATATTGCTGAATCTTTAAAACAAGCAAACTTTTGAATGCATAAATATTTTGAGTGAGATTCTTTCTGCGTAACTTAAATGTTGAGCAATCAACTTCTGTACTTTCTCAGCATATGGCGGCTGTGTTATCTGAGGCTGATGGATTGCAGTGTTATCATAATTGGTGCCATAAAATGGTTTATAAGAGATATGGAATTTTTTTTCAGCAACATTTATTTTCCTCTTTTCAAAGGAGACTTCCCTTTCCAGATGCACAGTAGTCTGTTGTTGTAAACATCCCCGACTGGAAGCTGTAAATTTCAGCTTTCAGTCAGATGTTTGCTGCCACCGGCTATTCATAAACAACGCTGGAAGAAAAAGATGAAATATGCATTATTTTAAAGCTAGCATGGTTGCTTGGGGTGAGGAGTTTCTTAATGTTGCCTTTGCCATGTCTGGTTTAATAAAAAATTTGGAAATAAGGATTCCTAAATTTCCATTTTGACCTCAGGATGACAGAGCAATTTCCCAACATATATAGGAATTCAAGTGCCTAGTGGTTTTGTTCACTACCCTCTGCAGTCACAGATTGAATAAATGAAGCTTTCTTATAGTGAATCAGACCACTGGTTCACCTCACCTACCATGGTTTGCATTGACTAGCAGCATTTCTCCAACACCTCAGGCAGAGTAAATGTATATGTGTGTGTGTGTATGTACGTATGTATTAGAGTTGCTGGGGATCTGAACTTAGAATCTTTGCATGCAAAGCATATAGTCTACAACTAAATAATGCCTCTTACTCATTTTTTCCAGGTCATCCTTGTTTGCTTTTACTTTTTGTTTACATTTACTTCCATCCATTTTGTCATCCTTCCTTCCCCTGCATATGGAAAAATCATGCAGCTGCTCTGAAAAGCCTTTAAAAAAAACAACTGCTGCTCCAAATATATTTCTAGCCTAGTGATGCATCAGTGATATTAGTCTTATAGCAAAACACATGTTTTTAAACAGTTTGTTATACAGCCAAGTTTAACTTCCAGATGTTTAATAAAACTTAAAAGTAACACTAAAAGAATGGGGAAAGAAAAATCATGAAGAATATTTGACAAACACCCTATTGTATGTAACTCATGGTGATGTCTTTATGTTGCTGCACTGACATGTATTTGCTTGTACAGGGTATATGGGATTGCCAAAATGAGATTAAAGACACAAAAGCTGACAACCTTTTCCTTTTCAGCCTATTTTTAGATTGTCCAATTTATCTGAAGGTTACATTTGCTCATCCACTGATATTAACCATATATAGCAAGCCCATACATAACTGGGCTTTATAATTTTGATAGAAAAGATTGTGTTGCTTTGTTTGATTTTTATGAGACCTTATTTCTAACTGTTCATAATTCAGAAATACTAGGTAGATGAACAGTATGTTCTATTTATTGCTCATGTTGGTGGAAGTATATCTAAACATTAACTTGTCATGTATAACAGTAACATTATGTGTACCTTTGGATACCTTTGTGCCATATACACACCAATGTTGTCCAAACAGGGCAGTTACATGGTGCAGTAAGCTTGCCAAAAGTCACCAGGTTCTGGTCAGTTCAGTTGCTGGGCAGGCCACGGCTTGGCAGATTCTCATGATTTGTCTCCCTGAGCCCCTTGGAGGAAGGTGTGATAAAAATTTAGAAAGTATTTCAGTACCATGCCAGCAAGCTGTTACACAACTTAACTGTGTAGCGGGCAGTTGACAGCCTAGGTGAAGTTTTTTTTTACAGATGGAACAGGATTTCTAAGTTAGCCTGCCTGAGAAAGATGAGAAGGTTGCTCAGCTTAATCTCCTGTGCTGATGCAGGCTGCACAGGCATTCCAGAGAAACAGTGGTTAATGAGGATGTCTTCTCTAATGCAAAATCATGAGGCTTTCAGATTGATTGTTATGGGGAACAGATCTAGTCAGAAAACCACAGATGACTCAACAAATGAAATGGCCGTATAATACTGGGGAAAGTCTACCTACACCAACCTTGACAATATAGCTGAATTCCTTGGCAACCCTGGATGTGAGCCCCTGGGTATGTAGAGAGTGACAACAAGACCAAGATGGCAGGTTCTTTGCATAGTAGAGAAATTTTTCATAACAGAGAGCCTCTGGGGGTATTGATATACATATACATGTTGTCTGGGATCTTAAAAACCATCTAGAACTGGGTACCTTGGAGTTTGTGTTTCTTGATTCCTGAGCATACTGTTTTTTGCAACCTAGGAGACTCAAAACAGGCATATATTATGGTACACTGATTTGCTATTTGGAGAACAGGAAGTCAAGTCCCACAGAGTTAACCTAGTTTCTCAGAGGTACCAAGAGTGGCCCTTTAGATCGTATGGTGATGTGCTATGCAGTTGTGTCTTTAAAAACAGCTGGGATAAAAATGAAATTTCTGGGGATGGGAAGAAAAGACTAAAGGAATAAGAGGAGGATTATTTGAATTGTTATGTAAACTGGGTTGGATTCAGCTTAGTCATCCTTAGAGTAGATCTCTAAGGATGACTTACAAAGTACTTACAAAATCTTAGCGTATTTAAGTTAGTCACACCTAACTTAATGCCAATGGGTGTTAAGTGACTATGTTGTTCCATTGCTGTTATTGAATGTATACTTCGTGGTGTGCCTTCAAGGCATTTCTGCCTTACAGCAACCCTAAGGTGAACCTCTCATGGAGTTTTCTTGCTAAAGTTTTTTTTTTTTTCACACTGGGATTGCCATTGCTTTTCTCTGAGGCTGAGAGTGTGTGTCACCCATTGGATTTCCATGGTTGAGTGGAGATTCAAACCCTAGTCTCCCACAGTCCTAGTCCAATACTGAAACTGCTATACTAGTTTTCATTCTGTTTGCTTTTTAATCTTTTAGGTTCTTCAAACATTAACATAGTAAGGCATTAATCAAAAAAGGAGAAAACTAATTTATAAGTGTACTGTTTAAAATCTTGTATTTTAGGTACCTCATTAACAGGAAGATCCTGGCTTAGGCAGCTAATAAATATGTGTGACAAGGTATGTCAATTCCCTCCATTGCATTCAGGGTACCGGCATGGACACCTTTTAGAGTACATCAATGCTGTGTTTGTATTCTTGCCACTGATTCTTAGTTCATGTAAACATCCTACACTCAGCTGTATCACAAGGAATGGCTGGGAGGTGGATGTTTACTTCAACTGATTTGGAAATGCTGCCTTCTTGAATAACACATATTGTATTGGGGCAAAGGCCAGTCAATTGCTTTGATTCTGTCCCACTCAGATAAAGGTGACTACCTGCATCTACCTGTGGAAGTTCCATCTGTGGCATACGTTGTCTTCAGTTTTTAAATTAAATAAACCTTGTGTGAACATTAGTTTTAGCAGCTTTTTGCATCAGTGGTTTACCTAAAGATTGGTACTGAAAACTTACATTTTCAAGATTTCTTTTTCGTATGCTTGAGTAAATCATAATTCTAAATAGTTCACTGTGAGCAGGGATGACTGCTTTTATAATTCAGAGCAACTGTGAAATTTAGGCTTGAACACAACATTCAGTACAGGTGGAATAAATGACTTCACTGTACTTACAAAATCTTTGGAAACTTTCAGAGTGAAAGCTTCAAGTTCTTACGTGTAATCAGTTTCATGTAATATCTTTAACGGCTATATGTTCTCCTCAGAGATGGAGAAATGGATATCCTGTACTCTAGAGAATCCTTAAACAAGAAAACAAGAGTCTAAACTGCAGCTTTTATTGAAGGTCAGATTTGTGTAAAGTATTTTGAGAACACTGTTAGTTTATGTATTCAAAATGCTTCTTGCCCTTGTGATAGTTTGCAGTTGCCAAAATTGTAGCCCATTTTAAGTAATATTTTCCTTAAATGCAAGGTTCTGTCAAAAATCTACAAGCAACTCATGTTAATAGGCTGTTGTGGGTGGTAGCTACTTGAGAGTTAAATTAGAGTTGTGGGCGGTAGTGGTTACATCTCACTTACAATGTGTTGCAGAAGACTTTGCACTCACAGCCACACTAAAAATACATTGCGCTTTCACACAATTAAGTATCCTGTGTACATCATGTGCTGGCAATGCCAGTTAAATCCATTTCCACTCTAGGTAGTAACACAACAAAATGTGGAAAACCGAAGCTGGGGAAGAATACTTCTGAAAGATACTGTATGACTAATATTCAGGTTTTTGCATTTATTTTTACATTAACTGCAGTAGTGTTTTGGCGATCCCAAACTTGCTGCATTACATTGAACAATGGGAGATCTGTTTAATGCTCTTATAGCCTTAAGAAGCTTGTGTTGCATACTTATTGACATGAGACTTCCTGGGCAGTTTTTTTGCACTCAGCTGGATGTCTTGCTGTGTTACGTACATAAGGCAAAGTGGAATCACATAGCATTGTGCATCTCTGCTCTTTGTGCCCTGTTAGTTTGAAGTTGTAGAAACCTATTGACTCCTTTCTCATTCCTAATGCCCGTTAAAGAAAGCTCCTTATGTTGTGTGAAAGGTGCCAAAAGGATATGGAATTTTAAAAAAGAAGCAGCTTAGACTTCCATTGCATGTCCTGCTAGCCCCAAGAGATACCCAGAGACACCAACCTTTTGTGGTTGTATCTGATGGAGATACACTGTCCTGTCTCCCAAGTGTCCTTATTGACTCTCAGAAAAACAGAAGGTTTTGTCCAAAGCCCAGGAAACTGGAGCAATGACCTGTGCATATCTCTGGAAGTAACTTAATGCCAGCCACATGCTAAGTTCTCAGCAGAACACAAGTAATATGAGTCTTACCATTAAAGTTGCATGGGCAGTGGAAGCTAAGAGAGGAGGACAGGATAGGTCTCCCAAGGGGAAGAAATTATGGAGCAGGATAGGTTTCTAAAGAGGAAGAAATGAAAGAAAAGGGAGATTTAATTGGAAAATCTGAAATTGCCCAAGGAAAAAAAAATTGCATTTGTGCAGTGTTGTATGGACTACAGACCCCTAGGAAATGAAGCATATTTGAATCTCTGCGTTTCAGAAGTTGGTTTCTACCGAGGCCTGTTTCACACTGCACAATTACAGAAGTATGATTTCATTTTAATTGCCTTGATTACACACACACATTTGATCTTAGCCAAAAGGCCGAGAAGCCTTGAATTGCCTTGACTGAATCTTCTGGAAACCCAGGATTTATATTTTGGGAAAGGATTAGAGCTTACTATCAGAGAATTCTAAATACCTCTCAAAACTACAAATCCAAGGATTCTATAGGATGGAGCCTTGGTAATTAAAGTGGTACCTATAATCAAAGGTTGTGCAGAGATGTGAAGTATATTTATAACATTAAGTCCGCCCCTTACTGGGGCAGGAAGGCCACTCACCCTGAGAGTGTCAGTGACATAAATGTCTCTTTATATTTGGAGGTTCTTGTAAAATACAAATGCAAATAATGTGATTTCCAGCTATAAACCATTATTCCCCAGAAGGTTTATAAACTTACAGAACAAGTTTAGCCACTCCTGGCATAAAACTCTGAGTAGGAGGGATAGAAAGTTCCAACAGGTCCCAGTGCAGTGGAGTAGTGCGCTGCAGTCTTTGCCATGCTGTACTGCATGAATGCACTTATTTATTTTTACTAACTGTTTGTGATATGCCACACACTTAGCATTGCTTTCTACACTGGCTGACTTTGGCAGGCTGGCTGAAGTAACACTTTATAGCCTTCAGTACTTGGATGCAGCAGAAGATGCAAATAGTTTAAGGCAGTGGTTCTCAAACTGTGGGTCCCCAGATGTTCGTGGACTTCAGCTCCCAGAAGCCCTGAGCATTGACCATAGTGGCTGGGGCTTCTGGGAGCTGAAGTCCACGAACATCTGGGGACCCACAGGTTGAGAACCACTGGTTTAAGGTTATGCTATTTGTTCTGGTGGACCAGGCTGACATTGTGGTAGAAAATGCAAAGACTAATTATATCCCATAAAATACAGTAAACCAATTGATTTATAGGAGTTGACAATTATGCAATTCCCATTGATTCAGTGTGTTTACTTTAGCTGGGATTAACAATTGGACTTAGCCCTTCGTGAGTACATATGTATAGATAGAAACCCGCTGGTTTCTTAGTGCATATGTAAGTTCTCCTAGAGAAGCAGCTGGACATTCTTGTTTGATGTGGAACAGGTGTGATGCGTTTTAAGTTTGTTAAAAAGGAGCTGTCCCAGAATTCATGTGCATTGCACATTTCATGCCTTGATTCAGTTGGGCATTCAGTACAAGGATTTCATGGCACAATTAACTCATAGTGCTGTCTGCATAGGTTTACTTTATGCAAGCCAGATGTATGATTTTGCATATGTATGTTATGGCTACACAGGCTGTTGAACAGTCTGCCTGTGTAGTGGAACTAAAGTATTTTTATACTGATTTACAACATATTTTATTCATTAAAATATTTTGCACCCTATATTGCAGGATCTCAGCACAGCATGCAAGTGAAATTAATATAAGCATCTCAAAAACAATTAAAATATAAATATCTTTTAAATAGAGGCTTCTTTCAAAGCAGTAGCTACTTTCTCTTGACAGAGGGAAGTGTTTACCACCTCTTGGGCCCACACAGATCTTAGCAACTAAGATGGATGTGGGTCGAGCTTACCTGAGGTGAGATGGACCAATTCAAAGGTCTTGCTTGCATCATCAGGTCATAACTAAAACTCAACCCAAAAAATCTGGACAGGCAGTGTGCTGGACACCACCCCAAACTCCATGGTAAGTATGGCATCAAGTTCAGGGCCAGTATGAGCAACTTTCTCCTTGAAGTAAGAGGCAGATTTTTTTTCACAGCTGGTAACCCAATCCCATAGACTGTATTCCTTATCTCCCTGAAGCTGGTCCAAATAGCCTTTTCACCACACTGATTCAGGCCTGCTGGGTGGCAAGTTGAGGATGCAGCACCACAGATATGATTTTGGGGCCAACCTCACTGCCACAAAATAGGCAGTATAAGAAGTCTTTGCTTATCTTTGATTACGTTCTCTTTCAGACCTTGCCACGTATATTCTGACAATCCAGCCTGTTTCGCTGAGGCTTCAGGGTGCCATACAGCATTAGGTACAGGGATGAAAGTCATGCTTGCCTTCCAGATTGTATTGAATTGCAGCTTCTAGCATTCCTCAGCATTGATTACGCTGTTTAGAGCTGCTGGGAGTTAGAGTTCAACAGCACCTGGAAGGCTACAGAATTTTTCCATCCTACTTTGCATACAGCATGTCAGAATACTTATCCTACAGGAACAATGTGGATGAGATTCAAGATGGTTAGTATGTCACATGAGGATAGTATTGTGCATTGATAATGGGAGGGAGATGGTTTTGAAGGGGTACATGGAAAACTGGTAATTTGTTATCTGGAACATCTTTGGGCAATCCATTTTGTAAAAAGTCTACTTAAAGTCAGTCTGCGTCTTCGAGGTGTACCTTCATGAGTTGCGGAAGTCTGTTTGCCAAAGACTATGCAAGATCTTTAATCTCTGTTGCTATATTAGTAGACCATGTAGTATCAGGAGTTCTATTGAAGTGTGGGATTTTAATACTTATTTACACACACAAAAATTTCAACATGACAAGTAGGGAACATGCTTCAAGTTGAGCTTTCTTACAATAAAGTTTCTAGGAGGGTTGGGGATTTTTACATTGGTTGTATCACATCATCTTTCAGTTTAAGTTGTTCATCTGTGGAATCATTAATAACACTGACCTCACATCTTTGTGACAATAACACAAACCTGAAATGTTTGAGTACACTAAATAAAATACTTTAAATCAAGTACACTAAATAAAATGTATAATGTACAGAAAAAAGTTTGGCTTAATATGAGAAATATTGGAAAATGTGCACACTGAATGTCACTCTTTATTTAATTTGTAATTCTATATCCATGTAGGATCACGTATTTTTCTGTTTGTAAATTAACCTTCCCACTCCCCCGCTTTCATCTCTAAGCTAATATATTATGTCATTTCTGGAAAATACCAATCAAGGTGATTTTTGGTGTGACCTCATTGCACTTTGTATAACTTTACGTACCCTGAAATAATAATTAGGCTCTTGTGAAGTATTCATTAAGCTTGCTGAAGAAACAAGTTAAGACTAGGATCTGAAGACGCTGTTCTTGGAAATGATGAAATGAGACACTTGCATAGATTGTTTGGCATAGAGGAGCAACTAGAGCTGGTTATGAGAAAAGCAGATCACTCTAAATTAGTTTTAGTCAGATTATAGGATATGGATGGGAGGCAGATTCCTGCACAGACAATGGGACTGGGAACAAAATGACTACATTTAATTGTTGGACATGGTCCAAATCCATTGAAAATATTTTTAAGTACAGTAATTTTTAACACATTGCACTTCAGTCTTCTATGAGCAGCTATACAAAAACAGCAAATTAGTAGTAGAAAAGTGTTAATGTTTAGTTAACCATTGATAAGCTAAAAATATATGTAATCCAACTGTATTTTTGCTAGAAGGGGACCATTTTAATTATTTATGTTAAATTGCCATTCAAATTTAAGTCAAATTCCTGCATTAAAAGCATTGCCAAAATGCCGTCTGTGATTGGATGTTGTCCTTGTTTTAAGCTTTTAAGAGAAGGAAACATGCACAGATTCTTGAAAACTCCATTTTTCATCCACCCAAACACCTTCTCTTGCTCTCCCTTTTCCCTGTCTTGTAATCTTGCCTCTCCTTTTGCACTAGTTTAATTTACTGATTCCCATGTAGATCCAAGCAGAACTCCCAGGATTTATAGTTTCAAAATTTAGTTTCCTGGGACTAACAAGGAGCTTCTTTCTAGTATCTGATGCAGAAAACAGGAAGACTGTCTAGATGCAAAGGAGATCATCTCTTCCAAGCTACCCTTACTATTTGTTGGTTTTTAACCCTGGAAGTACCTAAACTGTCATACCTCACAACTGTAATGTGGCTACTTCATATGCCACATAGAAGCATTGTTTGTATTACATCACCAACATTTAGTTGAAGTAGAGTTTCTTTTAAAAAAAAGTGTAATGTTGTTGAACATACTCAAAACATCAATTTTTGCAGGAACAAACATAGTTTTAGGTCTTAAAGAGGTTTTAGATATTGAAGCTATGACAGGTTTTCATTGCATAGGACCGTTTAACCGTTTATTTTACTCAACTCAAGTTTTGAAACAAGAGTCACAAAGCTGCAGCAGGCGAGTAGATACTTCATAACCTGCTGTAGAGAGTAGGATAATTTTGGGGGAGGTATAGTTTCAGATTGCTCATTTCTTTCAATGGAGAGCTGGGTGTGCTATAGTAAACATGTGAGACCTGAGTTAAAGTACTCGGTTGAAATTCACTATGTAATGTTGGACTCATCACTGTCTCTAAGTGAAGCCCACTTCACAGGATTGTGAGGCAAAAATGAAAAGGAGAAACTACAAATACCACCCTGCATATGTTGAAGGAGAGGATGGATAGTACAAATAATAATAAGCAAACAAAACCACACAACCCAAGCTGCTAATTATGGTCCTGAACTTCTCAGTCTCCTTTTCAATGTGCAACATGACTCCAGCTGTTGTATAGCCCTTGGTAAGTAAGCATCCAGTAATACCCAGCTGGAGAATTACATTGTACAATCTGTTGAAATCTACATATGTAAATTTGATTGGTGTTTGTACTGTTACTACATTACCAGATTTGTTCACACTTTCTTCAGCAATGCCTTCGCATCTATTTAAAATATGTAAATATTGTATTTAAGATGCATTATACCTTAATATGAGCAAACAGGATGAATTACTAGGGAAGTGCAATCAGAGCACTTGTATATTGCCTTAAGGCAGTGGTTCTCAACCTGTGGGTCCCCAGATGTTTGTGGACTTCAGCTCCCAGAAGCCCTGAGCATTGACCATAGTGGCAATTTTGAATTTTAAGGCAATTTTGATTTTGAAGATTATGCTCCCATCAGTAAATATATGATACACTCATAACTACTCATTAGTATTTTACATCATTGGAGATATGTACAGGAAACTCAACTACATTTTCACATGACACGGGGGCAGGGGTCATGAGAAGGTTTTTTTTTTTAAAAAAAAAAGCCATCCAAACACAATTTTCAAGTGGTGAATTAAATCCGGGCCATTAGAATTTATGGAGACCAACTGACGTTGGAGTCGATACTGCTGGTTTTTCATCTCAAAGAGCTGTGATACTGTTAATTTCGACAAATGCTTTTGACTAAAGCCGATGTTGCTGTATACCTTCAACTCATTTCCAACTTATGGCAACCCTAAGGTGGACCTATCTTGGGGTTTTCTGGGGCTCAGAGTATGTGATGTGCCCAAAGTCACCCAATGGGTTTCCACAGCCAAGCAGAGAACTGAACCCTGATCCAGTGTTGCAGCCCAGCGCTCAAGACCACTGCACAACGCTGGCACATAACAGACGTGTTTTCTTGTGCTCAGTGTAATTCTAGGACGTTACCCTTTTGTGGTATTGCAATTGCTGTGACAATATCTGGTGCTTGGTTCATGCCTTGTTAGCAGATCAGAAAGGTTTTGCTATTAATTCCTTAGTGGGTCATCTGGGTTCTAATGAAGGAAGCTTAATGACCTTAATCACTGGAGATGTGTTTTCTTGGTGGCCTGTAATCAGAATCCTTCATTCAGGAAAGAACACCATTCAGTTGTGGGAAGGAACAGAGGAAACCCTGTTTGGAACCAGAATTAGCGTTTTTGAACTGAGAGAACTGTGAGTTGGCTGAGGCATCCTTGGCAATTGAGAACATGATGCAGGATTCACAGCTGTGCTGAAGAAACTTGTTTGCCTCCATTGGATTCTGATTGCACTTTCTGCTATTATTGCCAGTATTATTATTTTTCATTTATTTATATTCCACCTCCTCCTTAAAGTCAGGACTCAAAACAACTTACAAAAAATTATATCAAATACAGATAAAAGCACATAAAAATGTTAGAATGCAATGAAGCTATTCATAGAGTTGAAACCATTTGAAACAAACACATTAAACAGGCAAAAGACAAAAATCAGTGGAATAGCACACTGTTAAAAGCCCTTTCAGTGGGCTCCTAAAAGCTAGTTGGAATAGAAAAGTTTTCACTTGCTGAGGGAAGCAAACAGCAAACAGGGAGCCATCGTGGCCTCTGTAGGGAGAGAATTTCAAAGCCTGGGAGCAGCTAGATAACCATGTTAGAGATGCCCCCAGTTTCCACACAGCACTGACAGATAAGGAGGTACAGGAAGGCAGCCTAAGCCCTAAATCATTTGGCATGGAACTTCTTAAAATGCTGGGGAGACTGAAATGCATTTCAGTGTTTGTTGCTCTTTCATAAGAAACTGATATTATCCCAACTGTATTATGTTGTGCATATTATACATAGTGCCCCATATTACTTCTCTGGGTGAATCTTCGTCTAAGGACCCATGAATGGGTGTGAGGAAAATTGTCTTGGCTGCCCAACTCTGGAATAACGAGACCAGACACACAACATTTGGGTAATAACAGCCATTTTATTTGACCTATTTATTTACATTGCATTGGCCTGGGTATGAGTGAGATGGGGGAGCAACTTACTTGGCCTCCCCTTGGGTGACACACCTGAACCCTGAGGGCAATCCATTCATTCTGGATTGCTCCCCAGCCACACTTAGTTGGAAGGCCAACCCAGTGGGCTCCCACAGAAGTCCCAGGACCCTACATGTGAACGCTCACATTCCAGGCAACCTTCAAGGGTAGTCTCTTTCCTTACCCCCTGATTCCGAGGACCTTAAAGGAGAGGTTACAGAGCATTACCCTACAACTGAATGGTGTGCCAAAGGTGTGCACTAGAGACTTATCTCCTCCCGCCTATCTACCAGGTGACACCCTATTTATTGACACCACCTAAGCCAATTGCCCCAATTCCCTTCGACACAGTATGGGGTAAGCAAAAAAAAAAATATTGCCAAACAGGGAGAAAAAATTTCTACCCAGTCTCAGGGTGACCAGATCACCCTCATACTTTATTGTGACTTTGCAACGCTGAACTGAATGAAGCCACGTGGAGGGTGCACTGGCCATATATAGTCACTCACTCGCCATTGCCACATGATCTCATGCTGGGCAGAAGGCATTCTGGTCTCTCCCAAGGAAAGCAGCAAATACTACCTTCCCCCTCAGTGCCACAGCCTGGAGGGTCCAGGCAGGTATTCCTCCAAGAATTGGTATAAATATGTATCGTTGCAGCCTTCTTTAATGAAGCAGATAACAGGAACTACAATTCAAGTGAGACAAGTTTATACATGCACCATAGTTCACCGTCAGTTTTGGCTGCTCCCTCACCACCACTGGAAATGGTTACTCGCAGCTCGGTTACTAATGAGACATAAGCACAACCCTAAGTAAATTTACTTAGAAGAAGGTGCTTGGAGTGAGTATACTCTTAGATCCATCTTATTGCAAGTCAAGTGGATTCCACGGCTCCAAGTGCTTTGTACTAGTTCTGACTAGGGTGCCAGCTCTGGCCTTTACTGGACAGGGATAACTTAGGCACACACTAGCAACTTCCCAATTAGACTACTGTGATGCACTTTATGTGGGGCTGCCTTTGAGGAGGACTTGGAAAGTACAGGCAGTGCAAAATGCAGCACCAAGATTGCTAACTAGCGGAACACAAAGACATCACAGGACGCCAGTCTTTAATGGAACTGCACTGACTGCCAATTCACTTCTAGTCAAAATTTAAGGTCCTGCTGATGACATTCAAAGCCCTAAATGTCTTGGGATGTTGATCCTTAAAGGAATATCTCTCCGTATATATAGGTGTACAAGAGATGTGATCTCTGTGCCCCATAAATGAGGGTATTGCAGTGGTCAAGGACACAGGAGATGGCCTTCTCAGCTATGCACCCTACTTGTGGAATGTGTACCTGACAAAGACCCAACTTGTACCAACACTGATGTCTTTTCAGCACTAGGTCAAGGCTTGACTTTTTATTAAACCTTTAGAGCTTAATTTTAAGCATGTGCATAGTCTTAACTTTTAGCCTTTTAAAGCTCTTTTAACTTGTTTGAAATTTTCAATACGTTTTTATCCCGTTTAAATTATTTTTTTTACTTTAATTTGGTATAGTTTAACTTTATTTTTTTAAAATTATTTGATTTGTATCCTGTCTTTCTGCCAATATGAACCTGATTGTTATAAACTGTTTGTGTTATTTTATCTGTTTGTTGCCCCTAGATCTCATGATAAGAGGGCAGGATAAAAATATTTTAATAATAAATGATACATAATTAATATTTACTCAGAAGCTGATTGCAACAAGTCCTTATTTTCACCTGATTGCATATATAATTGGTCTTTGTTGTAAATAAATATGGCTGGAGTGCAGTTTGATTTGAACTGCCAAAAGCCTATTTTACCCTTATGGGGGCACAAAGAAATGGCGCCTATGAAGGAATGAAATCTTTAGCGTGTGTGTGTGTGTGTGTGTTTTCCTTGTTCTAGAATAGTAGTTGCTGTTCTCAGTAGGGTAAAAGAATAAAGTAAACAAAAACCTAAGTGAGGAGGGAAGAAACAGGGTTTTTTTACTAAGATTTGAGGAGAGAAGCTGGAATATGTAAGCTTGCAAACAGGCAAGGAATGTTCAAGAAGAAAAAATTCAGAAGGTGAAATGGAAAATGCTGAGAGGACAAAGATTCCAGGGGGTAAAGGAAAGCTGAAAGGAAGATGGCTGGAAAAGCTACATTGCCAAGAGACTAGGATGAGCTGAGAGAAATTGTTTCCTTTCTTGGCTTACTGGACCCAAGTAAAAAGTTATTAATTTCCTCTCATGTCCTCTGCCTGCCCTTCACACCAGCTGTTTTCAAATCAAGAGCTCCCTGAAAACATCACCTAATTCTTGCTCACTCCATTTTTCCCCCCTTCTCTTTCCCATCATACCATGTTTTGTTCCAAGATAAGAGGCTTGTATTCTTGGACAGTACCAACTCATATTAGATGTTTCATAGGTTTTCCTAGTCTTATCCTATTAATGTTGAAAATACTTAACCTGAGGGTTTTCATTTTGTTATGTGTCTGGATGGTGATCAATAAAGTCCCGCTCTGATTCAACCAAAGAGATTTCTGTGAACTAATCTTAGCAACTGGCAATACTTTGGTGATGGTTAGAATGTCTTAGCATTATGCCTGTGACCCAGATGTCCTCCTGTGCTTTCACATTTTCTTGTCTATCTGAATACTTGGGTGAGGAATCTTGGAGGCTCATGTACTGTGTTGGTAAGGGTCTACAGTAGGTTGAACTGCATCAGAGACTAAATTTAATTCCTATGCTGGTCTACGTTTTTGGCCAAAAATGTGGCAGAGAAGTTAACTATATGGTTTCTACAGCTGGGATTTTTTAGCAGAAATGCAACTGGGTCGCATTCTAGGTGGTCGGGGCAGGGGCTAGGAATTTTATCTCTGAAAACAAAAACTTTTTTGAAGGGGGTCACAGGGTGCTGCAGAAAACAGTTTCAGCCCTTGCCTGCACTCTGCCACCCGTTTATGGGCTGTGTTCTAGAAGGGAGCAGAATGAGGGCTTGGACAGGGTTAAAATCAAGGGCAACTTTGGCTGCACTGGGTCCCTGGAACTGCAAATTAGATTGCACTTTTCTGGACTTTGTACAGCAGAAGCAACTTGCAAGTCAGATGGGCAGCACCTGCGTATTACATTGGGCACTGGGAGTCCACGATCCTTGTTCTGACAAAGGGCATTATGTGCCAGCCTTCCTGTATGGTAGTGAAGTAACTGCTTAAGATGGCAGCAGATTTATTCCTGTTGACTCCAAAATAGGACTTTTCTCCCTACTGTGAGGCATTAAGTGATAAAGAACTGATTATGTATTGTTTTGCTGCACAACTGGTAATAGCTCAGAATGGGATCAAACAGGAGTACCTCTCGACAGAATTAAGAAATAGTACTAATGGAAAAACTGACCTCTACTGTGCAAGGATAATAGATGACCAGTCAGGTTTTTTTTCAGTATGGTTTCCTTTTACTAATTTCCTCAATGACAATGGGGAGTTTACACCACCTCCATGGTCACAGCTGGACCTATGGAGAGATTGAAAGGTAAATTGTTATTTACTCATGCTGTGAACCTTTGTTGTTCACCTTCCAAGATGTCCTAGAATCCACTGAAGATACAACTTTACTGCCTCTTGATACTGATTTACTTTGCTGGGACAGTATGTGTTTTAATTATAGCTGGTAAAACATGTGTTGTTCTCCAACCCTATTTCTTTATGTGAGAGATTTACAGATTCTTTCTTCTGGAATTCTGTTTCACCAGAAGAAACATACAGTCGTAACCTGGAGTAGATGTTATATTTCTTTCTTTAAGTATTTATTCTACAAATTTCTATTTGTAAATGAGCCCCCTCCCAAAGTAGCATGCACAATTTGCTAATGTTATTTGCTGTCAAGTTGACTTTGACTTACGGTGACTCTGTAAATGAAAGACATCCAAGATCTCTGGTCATCAGCTGCCTCACTGAGGTCTTGCAGACTCAAGGCCATGGCTTGCTTGAATGAATCAAGTGTCATCTCCCTCTTTTCCTACTGCTTTCCATCTTGCCAAGCATTATCTTTTCCAGTGAGCCATGTCATTTCATGATATGCCCAAAGTAAGAGAAGCTCAGTTTAGTCATCCTTGCTTCCAGTGAGAGTTCAGTGCCTGATTTGCTCTAAGACCCAATCTTTGTCTTTTTAGCAGTCTGTGCTTTCCACAGAACTCTTGTCCAGCACATTTCAAAGGAGTACATCATAAAACAGTATAATTAAAACAAATACAATTAAGATTCTAGAACTGCTAACATAGTACAGAAAACATTTAAAACCTAAAGACCAGCAAGGGTAAGATGTTATACATTAACCTGATAGCAATAAAACTAGGTGTTACGAGTTTCATGAAACAGGCTTTTTCACTTTCCTTCCTAAACCCATCCCCTTCGCCTCCTACTAGGTAAGTATGAGAACAAAGACTAAGTATTATTTTTATAAGCTGCTATGGGAGCCTGTTTTGACTGAAGAATAGGTAAAATAGGTATGTCTTTAGTTTCAGTCGAAAGAAACAGAAGAGGAACCTGAAGGATTTTAACTAGGAGACTGTATCAGAATTGTAGCACCAATGCAAAAAAGGCCTTCTAAAGACTTGCTTGCTGGATTTCCAGAGATGACACCAAGATAAAGACATCTTGACAACAATTCTTAGGGCAGAGGGAAGAAAAGTAGTTTCTAAAGCAGGGGTAGGCAAACTGCAGCCCTCCAGATGTTCTTGGACTGCAATTGTTTTCATTTTCTGACTGTTCTGGTCAGGTTTGATAGGAACTTAGCCTAGCATCTGGAGGGCTATTTTCTCCACCCTGTGCCCTAGAATAGTGCAGCTCAAAGCTATCCAGGGTTTTGCAGTCTAGAATTAGCACTTTGAATTCATACTCCCAGGTGTGCTTGGTGAGGACATATGAGAGTGTGGCTGTTTCCACACACTGGAATTCCCCCCAACAAGAGGTTAGGTTGGTCCGCTCTAACCGTTTCCTCCCTGGCAAAGACTTTAATTCAAAACAGGCTTTGGTCTCTTAACTGGATGTGGTAAAAAGGTCTTTTAATGGGGTGTGCTGGACTTGTACCTCAAGTTTTATATGTTAAGTATTTTCTTATAGTTGCCTGTTTAATAGTTTTTAAAAACTTTTATCTCACATTACTTTAACTGCATTAGGATAAAAGTGGGATGTAAAATATGTGAAGTAAAGGGGAAATCCATAGAGGTTTAAATTGTCCATCCTTTCCAGACATCAGTTTAAAATGCCCCCTTAAGCATAGACACTCTTTCAAGTAGATCAGCCAACTTAACACTTCAGTGGAAGCTTTTGTTTCTGTAACACACTCTAAATTTGTAGTCCAAGAATCAGACATCCTATACTAGTTGGATCTTTTCAACACTTATGTTAGTCTACCTCCATCCTAAACCTCCTATTATCAACATTAGGCACAAACTCCCTGTACTTGTGTTCAGTTACTTGTGAGAAAGACTGAAATCATTAGGATTTACTACTAAGAAATGTGTCATAGTGGTTTGAGCACTGGACTCTGGAGACCAGGGTTTGAATCCCCACTTAGGCATGGAAACCCACTTGGGGACCTTGAGTGAGTCACACTCTCTCAGCTTCAGAAGCAGGCAAGGGCAAACCACCCGTGTACAAATCTTGCCAAGAAAATCCCATGATAGGTTCGCCATAAGTCAGAAAAGACTTGAAGGCACACAACAGCAAATATCTTTTTTGTAAGTTTTAATGTTTATTTTCCACAAGCCTGGATTCTACTTGGATAAATTTCACACCCTAGTTTTCTGCTGCATCTAGTTTTAAACTTTTAACCATGTTTCTGATGAGAATGAATGCCGCAAAAAAATACTCTTGTCCAACAAAGTTATGATCACAAAATAAACTTTGTCCATTCTACTGTTTCAGAATTACCAGCTAATTTTTTTTTTTAACACAAAGTAGATATAGATGCTAATGGTGGCTAACCTGGTATGTCTTCTCACAGCAAACTGTTGTTCAGGTAACGCTTGTGCTCAAAGGGGAAAACACATCTCTTAATTCAGTGGTTCTCAACCTGTGGGTCCCCAGATGTTTGTGGACTTCAGTTCCCAGAAGCCCCAGCCACTATGGTCAATGCTCAGGGCTTCTGGGAGCTGAAGTCTAGAAACACCTGGGGACCCACAGGTTGAGAACCACTGCCTTAATTGGAGGAATACCTCAGTTTTGAGGTTCTGCACACTAAATTGAAAGTGACATTAGAAAAATGTACAAAAGGAGAACTCTTTATAAGGTGGCTCACTATAGGAAACACACAAGAACAAATACTGATAGGATTTCAGCGTCACTTGCCCTTCAAGTAAAGAAAATAATGTGGTTAAGAATAACAGCTACATTAAGAATTAAATTTTGAAAATATTTTAAACCAGATATTTGAGTTTCATCTCTCATAAGCTGAGTTTTTTAAAAAGGCTCTGAATAAGAAAATGAGTATCAAAGCTGCATACCAAGCTCTTTACCTAAATTCTTTCCAACTCCAGCAAAAAGCAGTTTCAAGAACGGACAAGAGCCCCAGAACGCCTTGTTTTCCTGCCAGTAGAAGGGAATTCCTTCACTAGGTGTTTAGCCTGCGTCACTGAAGCCATTCCCTTTTGCTGGCACCAGCCGAGCGAGCCAGCCAGCCCTCAGAAAAATGCCCATGCCGCTGTGCCGCGTACAGGCAACTGAACGTGAACAAAACCCTACATACATATTAATAGCTGGGCACAGACACACCCACCAGCTTAACCACGCGCTTCCACGACCAGGTAGACCTCAAACACCTCTTCGCCTCAAAGACCCCCCGCAGGCCTTTTTATGGCGTTGAAGCACTGCGCACGCGCGCCAGGAAAGAGCGGCCCTTCGGAAGGGGAAGTGAAGCTCGCGCTTTCGCGTCCACCAACGGCCGTGCGAGGGCACCGTGACGCCGCCGAATCTTTCTAACGGCACTCTTCCCCGCCCGCGCGCTCTTCTGACGTCACACAAAAGCCGAAGCTATCATGTCGGACGTAGCAGATTCGCCATAAGCCTTGCCCGCTGGCCTATCCCTCGGCTTTTAGCCCTAATAACCACTATAATTAATATTTATATATATGGCGCCTTGTTCTTCCTCAAGTGTCTGAAGTAGAAGAAGTGAGAGGCGGCGCTTTCCTGAGGGGCGCGAAAGTGCGTCCTAGTCCTGTTTGCGTACCTTCTTTCAAATTTAAAACTGGGATTTTTTCTTCCTTCTCTTCCCACTCCCACCGCTTCCCAATCTCACATTTGGGATGGAGGCGCCATCGGCAGGTAAGGAGAAGGGCTCGGCTGGGGTGTTTGTGCGTGGAATGCCAAAGGTGGGGGGGGGCGAAATCGAGAGAAATAGGCGGCGCGGAGGGATTTCACCGTTGCAGAGGACTTAAGGAAGGGAAAACCGTGAGGTGGAGAAAGGGCTGCGGGCGTAATAGGAACACATGCTACGTCGTGTTCCTGCGAGGAGCTGCGGGAAGGGTGGTCGGTGCCACCTCGATGCGAGTGCTGCCCCGCATATGGCAGTTGTGGTGTAAAGGGAACCGGAAGTTTTTATTGTTGCGTGCGCAACTCCGTCCCCCTGCCGGTTTCGGCGCCTTTATTAGTGGCATGTTTTCGCTGAAGTGGTTCATCCGCGTGGAAAAGTAGTTCCGTTTTCCTATTGCGCCTGCGCGGTTGTTCGCCTGTCCTTTCCGTTTCTGCTGTTTCCTGGCGGGCATCGTTTGAGTCGGTTGGGGTGCTATTGGTCCGATAGCTTTACTTCTTTAAGGCGTCTTTGTAATAATTAACCTTACTTTCAGTTCTTGTTTTCAAGGAATTAACCATGTTAGGCTATTTCCGCACTAGACTGTTATAGCGCTATTATTCCCCCTTCAACATCCTGTGGGATCCTGGGCTTTGCAGTTTAGGGAGGGGCCTTTAGAATTCTCAGCCAGAGAGCTCTTTGGCCTCAGTAAATGACAAACCCCGGAATTCCACAGGAGGTTGAAAGTGGAAGAATAGCACCATAACAGTGGCCATTTCCGCACTAGGCTGTTATAGCGCTATGATTCCACTTTCAACATCCTGTGGAATCCTAGGGTTTGCAGCCACGCGGCCCCTCCCGAAACTGCAAACCCCAGGATTCCATAGGATGTTGAGAGTGGAATCATAGCGCTATAACAGCCCAGTGCGGAAACGACCAGTGTAGGGCAGCAATGGCCTTAGATTCTTGAAACGTGGGAGGGGAAGAATGGAATGTAGCAGCACCTTCTAAGACTAACTGGGTGTGAGCTTTTGTGGATGCAAATCACCTCCTCGGATACAAGACAGAATGATATCCAGGACTCAAGATATAAAGCCTATTTACACAGTTGTGGGAATGAGATGGAATGCAGAAGGATCCAAAATCTGGAAAGATGCAAATCGTGTATGTGTCTTCAAGCTGCCTGTTGTCTTATTTGGACCCCATAAATCAGGGTTTTCCTAGGCAAGGAGTGCTTGAAGGGGGTTTTGCCTGTTCCTTCCTCTGAAGTATGGTCTGCAGCAGCTGATATTCGTGGGTGGATGCCCATTCAAGAACTTACCAGTGGTTTCCAAGATTAGATGCAATCTGGTGTGTTTAGGATATTCAGAGAGAAAGCCTTTACCCTAAATTTTCAAAGGGCTGTGTAAGATTATACATGTCTTTCAGATCTTTACAGTGGTCAGTATTGATTTAAAGTTTGGAATCCTTGACCAAGGAAATTACAAAGGAAAACTAGATGAGGAAAGAGCTGAACTGAATTATAGTCAGAGATTCCAATCCTTTAACAGAAGTATGAACAAAGGCAGTAGCTTCATGTGACATTGCATGTATTAATACAGGAGTTCTCACTAATACACATGTTAGAAAAGCAGTCTTCTCAGGGAAGGTTTTGAACCCAAGAAAACAGATTTGTAAAAAGATTTGTTGCTTTTGCACTACAATAACTGACCACTGTAAAGATGTGAAAGTCCTGTATCACTTTATGCAGCCCTTTGAAAATTTAGGACAAGGGGCATGATTTGTATCTTTCTGGACCCTGTTACATTTCATTGCATTCCCACAACTGTGTAAGTATGTTTTATATCTTGAGGCCTGGATATCACTCTACTGTATCTGAAGAAGTGGGCTTGTATTCATGAAAGCTCTTGCTAAAATAAAAAAACCTTCGTCTTGTAGGTGCTGCTACATTCCTTTACCCCCTCCTCATCTCCTCCTTTTTTGCGGCTATCACTCGCTGTCAGGTTGACTTCAACTTCTGCCAACCCTGTGGATGAGATATCAACACCTCTGCTCAGGTGTTAAAAGCTCAGGGCTGTGTCTTCCTTGACTGAATCTTCCAATCGCCTGTAACTTACAGCAGCCCCATGAATTTCATAGGGTTTTCTTAGGCAAGGAATCCTTAGAGGTGGTTTTGCAAGTTCCTTCCTCTGAATTCTAGCCTACAGCATGATGTATCCACTAGCAGTCTCCCATCCAAGTACTAACCAGGGCAAACCCTACTTAGATGAGGGGATCTGGCACCTTTGAGGTGTTGAGGCTCAGATTGAGTCTTTCTATGCATAATTCAGTCTTCTTTTCTGTCTGCCTTCTGTCTAACTAAGCATTACTGTCTTTTCTAATGAATGATGTTTTTTCATGATGCGTCCATGTTGCAACAGTCTCTGTTTACAGATTTTTGTGAAATAAAAACAAGCTTATCAGTGTGTTCATTTGTTAGTCTGTGCCTCTGAGCACCAAGTTTGGCCAGTTGTTGTCTCCTCAGAAGAATTCAAGTTTGTATCCTGTATTTAGCCTATCTAACGTGATTGATTGCAGCACAGACACAGATGTAGGTAATTGCGGAAAATTTTCTAAGGAAAAGTACCACACCTTTGGTGCTGATCTAGCACATATGTAACAGTTTTACTAAACTAACACGTGTATGTTTTTATATTTCATTATTATGGCAAATAATATGGTTCTTTATTTTAAGTTATGAATGAAGATTTCTGTGTTGCTATACCTATGCGATAACAATCAAATTTGATAAGCAAGGACTGAATGGATTTCAACTCCTCCTCCAGTTCTTTCCTATGAAAGCATATTGTCGCCACCATGTCTTCAGGCTGAAAATTTTTTATTTTCCTAATTGTATACTCTAGAACTTTTTCCATCCCAGAATCCCATAGCCAGGATGGCCATCAGAGGATTTTTAGGAGTTTTAGTCATAAGTGTGGGTTTGAGTGTTGGACTTGGATTCCAAGAGTGCAGGATCTGAATGCCTACTCAGCTGTGGAAACCCACTGGATAACCTTGGACAAATCACACTTCTCTCAGCCTTATTAGAAAGCAACAACAAACCTCCTCTGAAGATGTCCTGCTAAAAAAAAGCACTAGGATAGGTCATGATAAGCCAGAGTTGACTTCAGGATATCCAACCACAAAGGAATTGATGTCAGATTGGAACACATCTTTGTCATAGAATCATAGAATCATAGAAATGTAGAGTTGGAAGAGACCACAAGGGCCATCCAGTCCAACCCCCTGCCATGCAGGAAAACCCTCAAAGCACTCCCATCAAGTGGCCATCCAGCCTCCGCTTAAAAACCTCCAAAGAAGGAGACTCCACCACACTCTGTGGCAGCACATTCCACTGCCGAACAGCCCTGACTGTCAGGAAATTCCTCCTGAGGTTCAGGCGGAATCTCCCCTCCTGCAGCTTGCATCCATTGCTCCTTGTCCTGGTCTCAAGAGCAGGAGAAAACAAGCCCACTCCCTCCTCGACATGACATCCCTTCAAATATTTAAACATGGCTATCATGTCCCCTCTCAACCTTCTCTTCTGCAGACTAAACATACCCAGCTCTCTAGGTCTGTCCTCATAGGGCATGGCTTCCAGGCCCCTCACCATTTTGGTTGCCCTCCTCTGGACCTGCTCCAGCTTATCCATATCCTTCTTGAATTGGGGTGCCCAGAACTGGACACAGTATTCAAGATGAGGTCTAACCAATGCAGAATAGAGTGGTACCAATACCTCCCTCGATCTAGACACCATACTCCTATTGATGCAACCAAGAATTGCGTTGGCCTTCTTGGCTGCCGCATCACACTGCTGACTCATGTTCAGCTTGTGGTCTATGAAGACTCCTAGATCCCTTTCACACGTACTGTTAGCCAGCCACGTGTCCCCCATCCTATATTTCTGCATACCATTTTTTCTGCCTAAGTGTAGGACCTTACATTTCTCTCTGTTGAAGTTCATTTTGTTAGCCTTGGCCCAGCTCTCCAATCTGTCCAGGTCCTTTTGAATTTTGATCCTGTCATCAGGCGTATTAGCAACCCCTCCCAATTTGGTGTCATCTGCAAATTTGATCAGCGTGCTCTCTATTCCTTCATCCAAGTCATTAATGAAGATATTGAACAGCACCGGGCCCAGGACAGAACCCTGTGGCACCCCACTAGTCGCTTCTCTCCAGGATGAGAATCTGCCATTGGTGACCACCCTTTGGGTACGGTCAGTCAACCAGTTACAAATCCACCTGACAGTAGCCCTGTCCAGCCCACATCTTACTAGCTTCTTTGCAAGAATGTCATGGGGAACTTTGTCAAAGGCCTTACTGAAATCAAGATATACTATGTCCACAGCATTCCTTTCATCTGTCAAGCAAGTAACTCTATCATAAAAAGAGATACGATTAGTCTGGCATGACCTATTTTTGAGAAATCCATGTTGACTTTTCGTAATTACGGCATTGTTTTCTAAGTAATTAGAAACTGACTGTTTGATGATCCGCTCCAGGATCTTTCCAGGTACTGATGTCAGGCTGACTGGGCGATAATTATTTGGGTCGTCTTTTTTTCCCTTCTTGAAGATGGGGACAACATTTGCCCTCCTGCAGTCTGCCGGAACTTCTCCGGTCCGCCAAGAGTTTTCAAAGATTATAGCAAGAGGTTCCGCAATGACCTCTGCTAGTTCTTTTAAAATCCTAGGATGCAATTCATCTGGCCCTGGAGACTTGAATTCATCCAGTGTGGCCAGGTATTCCTGTACTACCTCTCTATCTATTCTGTGCTGCATTTCCCCCACTTTCTCACCTGCTCCCCAACCGCCAGGTTGCGTGTTTTTATCCTTTTGGGAAAAAACTGAGGCGAAGAAGGTGTTGAGGAGTTCTGCCTTTTTTCTTCCTCCTGTTATTAATTCACCATCTTCCTTGCGCAGTGACCCTATCTTCTCCTTCTTTTTCCTTTTGCTGCGGACGTATTTAAAAAAGCCCTTTTTATTGTTTTTAATGTCTCTGGCCAGCCTAAGTTCCTTCTGTGCTTTAGCCTTTCTGACCTTCTCCCTACATCTCCTGGCTACTTGCTTATAATCTTCTTTGGTGATTTCCCCCTTCTTCCATTTCCTGTACATGCTTTTCTTAATACTTAGCTCAGCTGAGAGCTCTTTAGTCAACCATTCCGGTTTGTTCAGATGCCTTCCATTTTTCCTCCTTAATGGCACAGTTTTAGCCTGTGCCTTCAGTACCTCCCTTTAAAGAACTCCCATGCATCCTGAACTCCTTTCTCATTGACTATTCTTGACCACGGGATTTCAGCCAGCAGCTCCTTCAGTTTACAGAAGTCTGCTTTTTTAAAATCTAAGACGAATGCCTGGCTACACTTGCCTTCTCTTCCCCACTGAATACCAAATTCGAATAGGGCATGGTCACTCTCTCCTAAAGATCCAACCAGTTCTACGTCATTAACAAGGTCTTCCCTGTTGGTCAGGATCAGATCCAGAATATTTGATCCCCTTGTCGCCTCTTCCACCTTCTGGACCATGAAATTGTCTGCAAGACAAGTAAGAAACTTGCTGGACCTTGCCGCCTTTGCAGAGTTTGACTGCCAACATATATCCGGGTAGTTGAAATCTCCCATTATTACTGTATCTCTCTCCTTTTTGAATGTGCAGTCATTTGGTCTACGAAAGCGCCATCGAGGTCCTCAGTCTGGCTTGGAGGTCTGTAGTAAACCCCCACTATAATATCCCTATTGTGTCTCACTCCCTTAATTCTTACCCAGATGCTCTCGACCTGGCTTCCGGCGTTCAAGTCATGGATCTCTTCACAGGTGAAAACATCCTTGACATATAAGGCTACTCCTCCTCCTTTCTTATTTGGTCTATTTCTACAAAATAGGCTATACCCCTCTATTCCTACATTCCAATCGTGAGACTCATCCCACCAGGTCTCAGTGATGCCTATCAAATCATATTTATTTTGCTGTACTAGGAGTTCAAATTCATCTTGTTTGTTTCCCATACTCTGTGCATTAGTGTAGAGACACTTAAGTCCCCGTGCCCTTCCTGCAAGTCTCATAGCGTTGTTTCCACCCCTCCCACGATTGGATGCTATTCCTACTTGGCCAATATCATTTGGGCCTTTTTCCTCTGCACTTGCCGAGTCCTTGTCCTGAATAATCTTGTCTCCCTCCCCAGTTGTACTTAGTTTAAAGCCCTCCTAATCCTCCTTGTGAGACTGTTTGCAAAAACGTTCCTGCCAAGTTTCGTGAGGTGCAGCCCATCCCTTGCCAGAAGCCCATGTTCCTGGAATTTCAAGCCATGATCCAAAAAGCCAAACTGTTGGTGGCGGCAAAATGTGCGGAGCCAGCTGTTGACCTCTACTATTGTCCTTTCCCTTCGTGCACCATATCCTTGAACAGGGAGGATTGATGAAACGACCACCTGCGCACCAAGGTCCTTAAGCTTTCTCCCCATAAGCTCATAGTCCTTTGTGATGTGGTGAAAGCTGCGCTTCACCGTGTCATTGGTTCCAACGTGAACCAAAACGAGGGGCTTACGGTCAGTGGGCTTGACCAGCCTGGCTAGCCTCTCCGTTACGTGGTTTATCCTGGCCCCAGGAAGACAGCAGACCTCTCGATTGAGCTTGTCCGGTTTGCAAACTGCCGGTTCGGTTCCTCTGAGCAAGGAGTCCCCAACCACCAGAACTCGCCTCCTCTGAGGCCTGTCCGGGGTTCTTCGACAAGCAGATTCTTCCAGGATTGCCTGGGCATTGTGTTGAGGTCGGGAGTGCTGGACTTCCCGATGTTGGATGCTGTCCTGTTGGTGTTGAAGTTCCAGTTGCCGAAGTTGGATTCCTTCTTGCTGATGTTGTGTTCTCTCCTTCTGGTGTTCCTCATCATTCACAGCACCAAGAACGTTGAAGCGATTCTGTAGTTTGAGAGTCTCTGTTTCCTTCCTGGCCCTTCTACTTCTCCGTGTGACATTCCTCCAAACATCGCTTTCCTGGCTCACGGAACTGATTTCCTCATCAGGCAGCTCCTCCACATATCCGGTGTTCAGGAAGGTCCTCTCTGCCCTATCTAAGAAGTCCTCACCTTCCCTAATAAGACGAAGATTAGAAACCTGTGCCTCCAGCTGCCGCACCTTGACCTCTAAGAAGGTGACCAGCTTGCACTTGCTGCAGGTGTACCCGACCACATCTTGCGGCAAGAAAAGGAACATGCCACAAGTGCTACAGGTGACAGCAGCAGCTCCCTCCCCTTCCATACTTGATAATACAGAGAATAGAACAAGAAAACAAAAACAAAAACTGGGCCTCCTTTCTTAATTTGAGCTGTATACGATATGTCTGCTCAGCTAACTCCCAAGCTCAGTTGAACTCTTCCTAAATTTGTTCAGTTGCTATAAGGATCGGTTGTTCCTAAACTTGAATGGTTGAACTTGAAGGAATGAAGGAATGAAGTAGCTGAACGGCGCGCGCCGCTGGGAGTTCCTAATAAAGCCTCCTTCCCCTAGCTGGCTCCTCCCCCTAGCTTGATTAACTCTCCCTAGTTTGATTGACAGTTAACTGACTAACTAACAAACAATTAGCTGACAATAGGCTGTGAGCTCAGGGAGAGCACATGGCCAGCGCAAGCAAAAAAAAACAAACACAAACACACACACACAAACACAAAAAAAACCCACACACAAAAAAAAAAACAACACAGAGAAATAAGCAAACAAACTCAGCCCCACAGTCCTGCAAAAACACCTATCAAAGTTGTCTTCACAGACCCAGCTTACCTTCTGCTCTCTCCTCTGGAAGTCAGCAAGAAGACTGCTGGGAGTTCCTAATAAAGCCTCCTTCCCCTAGCTGGCTCCTCCCCCTAGCTTGATTAACTCTCCCTAGTTTGATTGACAGTTAACTGACTAACTAACAAACAATTAGCTGACAGTAGGCTGTGAGCTGAGGGAGAGCACACGGCCAACGCAAGCAAAAAACAAACAAACACAAACACACACACAAACACAAAAAAAACCCACACACGAAAAAAAACAACACAGAGAAATGAGCAAACAAACTCAGCCCCACAGTCCTGCAAAAACACCTATCAAAGTTGTCTTCACAGACCCAGCTTACCTTCTGCTCTCTCCTCTGAAAGTCGTGTTGTTCTGGAGTAGAAGGGAGGGGGAAAGTATCAATTGAAAGTATCAATTGAGTGTATTATGTATTTGATTGTGCGTGCTTTGCAAGCTTAGCAAGTGGCTTGGAAGGTATCTAACTATTGCTGAGGGCTGGAATATATCACATATGGTAAACATGTTAATTGCTGATACGAGTGAGAGGACAAAAGCAAAAGTGAACACTGCCTGGTGCCGGGTTGTTACGAAAGTTAAAAGATGATTAAACTGCACCAAAAAACAAAGCCAGTTACAAACATAAACAATTTTTTTTTAAAAAAAGCACAACAAAAATAACAGTCCAACACATTGCTCTGATGGGATACACCTTGTACTGTCTGTTGAAACAGAAAGGTCTTCACCTGTCTACAGAAAGAAAATGGGGAGTTTGTTGGTGTAACTTCTCTGGTAAGGAAGTTCAAAGCCTGGGGGCAGCCACCAAGAAGGCCCTCTCCTGTGTTCTCACCAGATATTCCTGTGAGGGTAATGGGGCAGATAGAAGGGCCTCCCCAGCAGATCTCAAAACACAGCTTGGTTCATAAGAGAGAATGCAGTCCTCTAGATAACCTGGCCTTGAGCCGTGTAATGCTTTGTACATCAAAATCAGTGCTTTAAATTGTGCCTGGAAATGGACTGGCAGCCAGTGGAGCTACTGCAACAGGGAGGTCATATGCTCCCTGTGGCCAACCCCAGTTAGCAGTCTGGCTGCAACTCTTTGGACCAACTGAAGTTTTTGAATCCTGTTCAAAGACAGTTTCATGTGGAACATATTACAGTAATCCATCTGCAGGAATCTAGGTAGAGCACGCACAGACTGAAATGTGTTGGGCTCCTTTTTTGTCATGAAGCAACCATTTTTTGAGCTTGGAATGTGTTTCCAGTTTCTTCTGTGGCTGGCCATTCTCCTGCATACTATGTATAATATGAGCTGTGGAATCTATTTTCATTGCTAGAACTCAGGTGTGAAATGACTGGCTTGGAACATGCCCTCTTCGTAAGCCCATTCACCTTCTGGTTGTGGAGCAATAGGGCAGAATAGTGCAAGTAAAAAAACTGTATCTTTCTGGGGCACCTTTGAGTACCAGCACAACTTGTTTTGTGACATTAAAAACTGCGGTACCACCAGCCATATGTCCTCTTAGTTATGCATTCCCACTGTCTCTGTCCTTGATGCATGGGCTCTAGCTGTTTGCACCTTTTCCTGCATGATCCTTTTGATGTCGTTCTGCTGCTGTGTTCCTTCTTGACCCTGTCCTATTAAATGCTACTAACTACTAAATGACAGTTCTTGTAACAGCTCAGGTAGCTCATACAAATTCTGTTTTTGAACAGCCTTCCTTTTGTTCCATGTGCCTCTCACAAAAGAGAGCATCACATACAGACACCCTGAATCCTATATAAGAGATGCTGTTAGACTCTATGGAAAGTATTTGTGGAATCACTGTTTCCCCCAAGTCAGAAAAAGTTTTGTACTGCATCTCCCTGAAGTTAACAGTGGGAATTTTGGACTAGAGATCCCAGTGGCTGTGTGTCTGGGGGATTTTGGGAGCTGTGGTTTGAAAACCAGTGTTTCCAGTCTGCCTCTGTTCTTTAACTTCGTAGTGCAGCCTTTGTGAGTGGCCACTAGAGGATGATGTTAGCGTGCGGAATGTGATCTGTGACCAGAGCACTGTTTAATTTAACTGGGTATTTGTTTTAATAATTAGAATTGTCAACCAGTTAACAATTTTTTTTATTGTTTGTGTGGATGAAGGGCAGATAATCCATTAATTACACTTTGGTTTATAGTCTGTGGAAAGCTCAGGAGAAATTGTCTTTTGTGATTTTGATGGAATCTCAAAATAGCAGTCCCTTAGTTCAACAATTGCTCCAACAGTGAAGTATTTCTTCACTGGCTCTGTTGTTAGGAGGGTAGGAAATCAACTACTTAAAGATTGATTCTTCTTTTGTGCTTGATGCCTGCTAAGTTAAAAATGTCTATTTCAGATGATAGATACAAGTGCACCTTTCATAAACAATGCTTGCAATTCCTAGAGCTTCTGCAAGATTTTTCCTCATTCCTTTCTAGAATACACACCAAAAGCTAAGAAGATTCAGAAAACAAGCAGTCTGATTCTGTAAACACCCCCTAATTAAATGCTAGCCATGGCAGATTAAATCTTTTCTCTGAGTGCTCATTTAATCGGCTAGAGTGTTGGTCGCATTATGCTGCAGTGGTATGTCCTTTTACTTGAGTTTAAGTGTCATTGAACCCAGAGGATTGTACTGTTAATCTGCTGATTATATTTTATTGAGAAACTTCTCGTCAGTACTTCGTACATGGGGTGGTAGAGAGGCATTATTTTCATTTCATCAATTGTTTGTGGGTGATTTTCCAGTTTTAGAATAATCCTGCCTTTCCATCTTGATATCAGAATAAATTCAAATCCAAATTGAAGAGTGTTGGAGAGTCACAATGGGTCCTTGGTATCTACTAAGGCTTGGTTTCAGAACTCCCTGTGGATATCATAATTTGTGGATGCTAAAGTCCCATTATATATAATGATGCACTAAGATGGTGTGCTTTATATAAATGACAAAATCAAAGTTTGCTTGCTTGCTTATTTATTTATTTATTGGAATATTTGCAAGGCACGGTTGATTGATCTGTGGATACAGAATCCGTGGATATGGAGGGACAACTACATATTGTTTATTTTCCTTACCCACAACCTCCGCCTAAGCTATTTTGAGTGACTTCAGAATGTTGCATCCTAGACCTAAAATGGCAATGATGTGTACGTGGCCTCACTGAATCATCTACATGTGTGTTGCTGCTATTTAATATGATGGAGTGCAACCATTCAGAATTTTTGCATTTTGCAACGCTTCCTGGAATTAGACCCATGGAGAGTCTGCTGTATTGAATTTATATCCCATCTTTCTCCCAACACAACTTAAATAATTTGAAAAGATCAAGCTAAAACATTAAATTTGCAAAAGTTAAAAAAGAATTGAACAGCAACATAATTTAAAAAACACAAAAGCAGAAAAGATGGATTACCATTTTGGAATGGAGGGGCTGACTCCCTAATGTCATCAAGTCTTCTAGGTGAAGCACTGAGTGGAGCTCTTCTACCCAGTGCTTTTGCCAAGGAACCAGCTTCATTCCTCTTCATAGAATCATAGAGCTGGAAGAGACCACAGGGGCCATCGAGTCCAATCCCTGCTTTGCAGGAACACACATCAAAGCACTCCCAACAGATGACCATTCAGCCTCTGCTTAAAAATCTCCAAAGAAGGAGACTCCACCACACTCCATTGAGGCAGCATATTCACTGCCAGACAGCTCTGGCTGTCAGGAAGTTCTTCCTGAGGTTCAGGTGGAGTCTTCTTTTCTGCAGCTTGAATCCATTGCTCCTTGTCCTAGTCTCTGGAGTGGCAGATAACAAGTCCTCTCCCTCCTTGACATGACATCGTTTCAAATACATAAATGTGGCTATTACGTCCCCTCTTAAACTTCTCTTCTGCAGACTAAACATACCCAGCTCCCTAAGCTGCTCTTCATAGGTCATAGCTTGCAGACCCTTCACCATTTTGGTTACCCTCCTCTGGACACGCTCAGCTTGTCAATATTGTTTTTGAATTTAGGTGCCCAGAACTGGACACAGTATTCCAGATGAGGTCTAACCAAAGCAGAATAGAGTGGTACCATTACCTCCTTTGATCTAGACACCATATTCTTATTGATGCAGTCAAGAATCGCATTGGCTTTCTTGACTGCTGCATCACACTGCTGACTCACATTCAGCTTGTGATCTACCAAGACTCTTGGATCCCTTTCACATGTACTGTTATCCAGCCACATGTCCCTCGTCCTGTATTTGTGCATTTCATTTTTTCTGCCTAAGTGTAGGACCTTACATTTCTCTCTGTTGAAATTTATTTTGTTAGCTTTGGCCCAGCTCTCCAATTGGTTAAGATTGTTTTGAATTTTGATCCTGTCCTCTGGCATATTAGCAACCCCTCCCAATTTGGTGTCATCTGCAGATTTGATCAGCATGCCCTCCACTCCTTCATCCAAGTCATTGATGAAGATGTTGAATAGCACTGGGCCCAGAACAGAATCCTATGGCACCCCACTAGTCACTTCTCTCCAGGTTGAAAAGCAGCCATTGGTGAGCACCCTTTGGGTTTGGTCAGTCAACCAATTACAAATCCACCTAACAGTAGCCCTGTCTAGCCCGCATCTTCCTCTTTATACTACTGTAAAAAAAAATGAGGAGAAGTGGGCTTACTTGTTGCCTGCCGGTGCTGGTTGAGAGTGGCAAGCATCTCACGCTGTTCTCCCTTTTGACTGAAGACAACAGCAGTGAGTCCTCTCTCTTACACCTCTGGTTTGTGGGCTGGGCCTTGTAGGGGCAGGTCTCGGGAAAGAAAGATCTGGATCCTCCACAGGTTAGAGTCCAGCCTAGTGCAGGCCAGAGATCCCCCTCCCCTTGGTCTTCTGTTACTTCATGCTTAGTTACGGCTGTTGCATATTCCTCACTTAATGAGACTGATGTGTTCCTGGGCATTATTTCTTCAACAAAAACTTTGGTACCAGAGGCAATAATAATACAGGAAGAACAGAGATAGGCTCTTACACCACAAAAAAGAACTGTTAACATAAAGTTTCAGTAAAAGCTTTGTTCAAAACTGTGCATGTGTGCTTATGCACACGTATGGAAGATTAGGTAAGCCGTGGAAAAGTCAGCAAAAAATATTTTGAACCATCTAGAGACCACTTGAGAAAACTTTTTCCAAAATACACCCAGCAATAACTTCTCTTTCTCTTTCTCTTTCTCTTTCATCAGCCTCCAGTTTCCTTATGAGTTTCATATCCAAGCTTATTTATGCTTTATAAAAATGCTGGTGAGGCAGGTTTTGCTGTTAATGCATGCTCAATAAGGGATTCTGGAGGCAGCTGCTGTATACTTTGTCTGTTGTAGGCAGGCATACATAGCTAAAGTAGGCTCACCTAGAGTAGAATTCCATTCTTTCCCAGCTCAAGCTTTGTTGCATTGTTTGCTTTACATGCACTGCTGCAACCTAACACTAAAAGTATGTGTTTCTCCATCCATCTTCAACATCATCCCAGTGCCATTATAGTCAGTGAATGAGTTCTGCATCAACTCGCGACAGCTCTGCAGCCCACTGCATCCATTGGCTATAATAGGACGCACTATTTTGTGTGATCTTGCATTTATGTGTGTGGAGACAATGGGAGAGGCAGTCCCCTGTAGTTTGTTAACTGAGGTATACATGTAAACTTTATTTTCTGGATCTGTGGTGGAGCTATTTACTTGTTCTGTAAAAACAGCCACAAAGCAATAAAATATTAACTCCTAAGTTTTATTTAATACAAAACATTCATTTATTGACAACTCTGTTTGTTCTGTATTATTGCATAGTTGAAAGGAGTTAACAAATTGTTGTCGTCATCGTCGTCATCATCATCATGATGAAGTATTTTATTGGGGGGATTTTCCAATGCAGAACAATGCAGTCTTTCCTTTCAAAATATTATTTTTTAGTCCAATTATGAAGGATGATTCCTCCTTCAGTAGCTTTCTCCCAGTCTTCTGTTCCTTATTTTAAAGACACAACCTCTAGATATCTTCAGCGCAACTGTAAAGACCCATCATAGCATATATTCAACCAGAGTTTTAATGAACTGAAGTCTCATGTCATTGAAAGGGGTCTACCCTTAGACATCAGTAAGTTTTTTTTTCTTGATTACATTATTCCAAAGCATATGGATATAGTTGTACTTGTGTGCTTCAGGAGGGCTTCCCACAGACCAGGGGAAACAGAATGCTATGCTAAGGAGGATTATAATCACATTGAGTTTTGCTCTTTATATCTTCCTCTTGCTCTTCTTCTTTGAAAATGAGTCCAAAAATGGCATTGCACCAAAAAGCATGTGTGCCTGTGAATACTGTTGTCATTATTATGCTATAAATTGTACAACACCTAAAGAAGCCCTTCGTGAGGCATGAAATCCATTTAAATAAATAGAGACATGAGCATTATCTCGAAAACTTCAGATGACAAGCTAGCAGTAGCATAGGGGGAAAAGGGCATCATAATATTAATATCAGTCAATTGGGGTGGAAACCATTTATTTTTCCTAGATGTGCAAGCAGGATAAAAAATCTGTCTTGAAGGCTTTAATAAAAGCTGTGTTTTGACTTGGTGGTGAAATGATAACAGTGTGGGAGATCAATCCAGGGAGAGAGTATTCCACAACATGGGAATGGACCCACTGAATCAATGGGAGCTTACAGAAGTATTGATTTGCCAACACTTCTGTAAGTTCCATTGATTATGTGTGCCTGTTCTTGCTGGAACAATTGGATGTAGTCCCTAAGAGATTAAATGTCTGTGCAAGTAGCAACTTGGTAAGATAGTCTCTGAGCAAGTAGCATCAAGTAAAATGTTCTGTAGTCAAGATGCCACCACAGAACAGACCCTTATTAACCAGTAAGGCTGGCTGTGACACAGGTGAAAATGTCAAGGGAGGTGTGCCGTGTAACTCATGTGGAGAGATCAGGGCTCAAGAATCTGCTCCCGTTGTATTTCTCAGAATCTTGTCCCATTCGGGTTCCATATCAGGTTATGAAACTCCCCTGGCTTCTAGAACAAAAATATGTGGACATTTTGGTATAGTAGGCACCCCATAACCGCATGACAGGTGTCTACACTTTCGCTTGGCACCTCAAAGGACTGTAGCAGGTGGGGGGTGGGAGAAGGAGGAGAATGTCCTGACTTGACTCGTGTTCAGCATTGAAGAACTCTTTCTATTTTAGAGTGCAGCACTCTTGCATCGGCAACACTATTGGCCTGTTATTATTAATCTTGGAATGTATTTATTTATTTGATTTATATCTTGACTGTCTCCCACAAATGGGACTTAACATAGCTTAAATGAATTTGAAGGATAATAGCTCTCAGCCCATTTGAAATTGGCTACAGTCGTGTGCAAAGAAGATTAACAGTGCATCTCTGTTTGAAAGTAAGTCACATTTATGTGACTTTCCTGTGGACCTTACTCTCTAATAAGTGTGTTTAGAATTGCAACTCAAGGGGGAGTAAATATTAGAAGAGTTTTGATACATTGACAGTAGTTGATCAATTTCACTTTTACTTTCAAAATGCTTTCTTGTCAAATTAGAAAGTACTGGAATGGTAAGTTAGGTTTTAGATTGGTAGGGTATGGGGAGAAGATTGCATGCAGAAAGCTATTTTTCCGGTTCTGTCGTCTCCTTTGCTCTTGGTGTACCTGCATACTTAATGGATTAACAGCTCCTTTGATTCTCTGCATATTTAATTCATTGTCTAATTAATTGCTCTGTTGACTTCCCTCTTAATTAATTACCCACTGCCTGCTCATCAATTCTATTAATGCTTAATTTGAAATATTGCTTATTTGATTCTTTGCCTTTAATTGGCTCTTTCAGTTATTGTCCTGTTGATTCCCAGCCCAATTGTCAGCTGATTTATCAATTACCCACTGTATATTTGTTTAGTTACTGTAACAGCCTTAGTTAGTGTTGTTGTTGCTGCTGATAGTAGTAGTAATAATTCAATACAGTGTATGAAGTGATTTTTCTCTTCAGCTTCAGTTTATCCTTATATTTGCATTTACACTGTGTTTATTCTTGCAAGAAATCTTCTGACTTAATAGGTAAGGAACTGATGGTGAGAGAAGAGGTGGGAGAAAAGGGCAAAGTAGTAAGTCAAAAGCTCATCCAGGAGTGTATATTTTTCACTTTAGGACAAGAGATGCCTGAATTTAGGACTGCCTTCTCTCTTTGTGCTCTGAAACAAGATCTCCCTACTTTGCTTTTTATTTCCTGGCCTTTTCCACTTTCACTGAAAATACGGTTGCTGTCCAGTTAATCTGTTCAAGAGCCAAATACGCTAGATAAAGCATAGCTCTTTATGTGGATAAGCCCTTTTGTGTGTGTTAAAGATGGGGTGAGCAACACACTGTCTATGAGCCACGTACTGGGTAGTGCCTTCCTTACCACACTGGCAAAATTTGGCATCAAATCTAGCACCTTTGAATTTCACTTGCAGACAAAGGAAAACACTTTAGAAGAAGCAGGAAGTGAATTGCTCCAGCACAAGAGCAACACAGTGTAGCCCACAGCAGGTTCTGGGGAAAATTAACCCCCTCAAACCCACTGAAGTTGCTCACTCCTGCTTTATTGCTAAATCCCAGCTAGATAGTTCAGTCCTGTTAGCTCGCTTTGCAATGAATGCCTAGCTGAGAGTAAATGGAATAGAATAATACCTGTTTAAGCTTTAAAACAGAGGAGGGATTATGGCGGGTGGGGGTAGGCTGGGGGCAAGGGCCAGTTTCCCACCAGACCTCCGTGAGGGGGATGTACCCCCCCACAGCATGCTCAAGATACCGCCATCTTCTTCTACAACCCCTCTCAAGATGGTAACAGGAAGTGACATAGTGTTTTTCCTGTTGCCATTTTGAGAAGGGTTGTAGAAGAAAATGATGCTATTTGGAGGTAATAAGGAGTTCTGGGGTACTTGTGGAAATGAGGTGGGAGTATTTGGGGTGCTTTCATTCATTTGGGGTGTCTTATGTCATTTGGGGCAAAAATTGTCCTGCAATTGCACCATTTTTAAAAAAAAATGCAAGAGAGAGAGGACTGGAGGGGCCAGAAAAGTGTGGTGTAGGGAATGTATACAGCCCAGAGGCTGCATTATATCCATTCCTACTTTGAAGTGCAAAAGACATGTTTACATGCCAATTGCAAAGAATATCATCTCCTTTCTCTTGCTGTCATAGAGATATATGACATGAATGAAGACTGTGATCTGATAACATGAGATAAATAACTTGTTTGTGTTAATGCCCTGTAGTAGTCCTGAATTTTCCTAGGACTAATGCCCTGTAGTAGTCCTGAATTTTCCTACGACCTGCAGATGGGAGCGCGTGCAAGGCTGGACTTCTGCAATGAGCTCTATATTGGTCTACCTCTGTACCAAGTTCAAAAATTTCAGTTAGTACAAACACAGCAGACAGATTAATTGTTGATGCATCCGGGATTATTCATATTGCATGTACATTAAAATCACTCCGCTAGCTTCCACTTAGTTTCTGGGCCAGGTGCAGAGTGTTGCTTGTTACCTTTAAAGCTCTATATGGTTTGGGTCCAGGTTATCTATGGGATCACCTTCTCCTGTTTACTCTGTCCTGTAAACTCAGGTCTTCTGGGGGACATTTACTTCGGTCAGCCAGGATCAGGCTGGCTGCTGTTAACCAGAGGATGTTTTCATCAGCCACCCCTAAATTGTGAAATGACCTGCTAGAAGAGATCCAACAGTTAGATATGCTGTCTGCATTTAAAAGAGCGTTAAAGACCAGTCTCTCCTGGCAAGCGTGTTCACATAGTGTTTAAATTAAGAGTTCTCAAATTATGAATTGATTGTTTTTAATATGTACGCTTTTAAAACTGATATGGCTCTTCCAAGTATTTATGTAATTTTTATTGGTGTTTGTGTTTTCAAATGTATTATATGTTGATTTATTGCTGTATTTTAATCTTTGTTCTCTGCCCTTGATACAGATACATAGGGAGATATGGGTAATAATAATAATAATAATAATATGCTGTTTTGGTACCTTTTTATTGTCATGGTGTGTAATTCGTCGAACCAGTCAGTGGTCCAATGGATTGCATTTAACCAGTCAAGGCAGAGCCATGTCCCTTTACCATAGTGGAAGTCAAAGGTCTCTATCTGCAAGCTATCCCATTTTAACAGCAAAAAAGTTCTGAATGGGTTTGCTTTACATTTTTTGAACCACTGTGGTGTGATGCTTAAGTCCCAGGTGCCAAAGGAATGACAAAAAAGAGCTCAACATAAATACTGTTAAAAATTTTCAAATTAACTATTATAATAAAAAACATTAATAACCCATTTTTAAATTTCTTCTGTATTTTTCAGAGAACAAATCTATCTTCATGTGTAAGCTCTGTAACTTATTTTCCCCGAACCAGTCGGAGCTGCTGTCTCACGTCTCTGAGAAGCATTCAGAAGAAGGGATTAAGGTGGACGACATCATTATTCCACTCAGACCTCTCACGACGCCAGCAAATCTAAATAAAAATGGAGAAGGTACCTGCAAAAGTTGGCAAAAATGCAAATGATTATTACTGCTATTTTCTCTATGTTATGTTAAATTTATAAAATTGCTTCAATCTTGCAACAAGCAGAGCCTGTGCTTAATTCATGACCGCAGCAAAGTCTTTGCCTAATTCATGAAACTTTCCCTCTGCAGTGATTAAATGTCTCTGCGTAAGGGATAGAAAGCTTTGATGGCTTCACAAGTCTGCCAGTGGATTTGTTTGTTTCATGAATTATAAGTATTTGCTTAATGTCTATAACTTCACATGTGGAATTATCCCACTCTTTCTGCTTAAAAAAAGAGAGATAAAGCCTAAATTCAGCAATTTCACAGTGGGTATTTGCAAGTAAAGTCAGCTTGAATTTCTCCCAGCAAAGATTAACAGTCCTGGCTGCTACGGTGGGCTTGTTTATATCAAGGATTGCAAACCTCTTCCTGCCTGAGTTCAGTTTTCAGAAAAGATGAAGGGGAATGTAGATTCCAGGAAGAGCGGGGCCAAACTCAGAAAGATGGGACCAAAATGCCACTGATTTTAGCTCAGAGACACGACAACTAAGCCTACTTCAGCCTTTTAGAGCTGGTAAAATCTTTAAAAAAAAAACAAAAAAAACTTTAAGATGGGGACAAACATATAACAAAAATGAGGAAACTGCCAGATAATTGTGTAAGGAAGAAGGGGACAATCTGAGGGATACACTATGGCCAGATTTGGCCCTAGGTCCTGTGGTTCCAGACTTTTGGTTTGTCTGAAATGGAGGATACATGAAATAGAGTACTCTGTGAAGATTTCTCTGTGGTGTAGTTGGTCTCTAGAGGTCTTCACATTGTCTGAGCCGGAGGGTTTTTTGTGCCTTCAGTCTGTGACCTGAAGTATACTGTCCGTGTGTGTGTGTATGTGGGGGGAGAGAGAGAGAGATGCAAAGGAGATGGTTCATGTGTTAAGAATCCATTCATTAAGGGGTTCTGTTAATGAATCATTCTGTGTTGGCCAGTTGTTATCCACAAATTGCAAGATAGAAAAAACTGCAAACCTATGATTCTGTAGATCAGTCACTTTGTGGTGATGCTTGTCACCTCCAGATGCTCAACCTATCGCAGAAGCTGCTGATTGTTGCTCACTGACTCTAAACAGAAATGGAGTTAAGTTCTTCCAAAACATTTTCTAGTGCTTTGGAGCTGAAAAGCTCTGAGAGAGAAATCAGCTGAACTTTCTTTGGAAGGCAGCCACAACATTGAAAATAAAACTCTGTGGTCATTTGGCAAGCTTTTTGGCTGAATGTTATCTTTAGTATTTTCCAAAACTAAAAGCTCTGTGATTGATTTTAGATAACAGTTCTCAGTATGTGCATAGGCAGAACTGAGATTATTCATAATTTGTAGGAGAAAATTAACACTGGCAAAAACCATACGAAAAATGTTGAATGACTTAGTGGATTACCATTATTCTGCCTAAATGAAAAATGCAACTCATTTCTAACAGCAACAGTGGCCCCTGACATTAACAAAATTGAAATACTGAAGTCTTTATAAAGCCTCCCGTAGTTCAATTTGCAGTGTGGACTCAAAAACACATGTGCACGCTTACAGGTTCGCAGCTAGACCCATCTGTGGCATCAAAAAAGACAGAAAACAACCAACTTTTGTAGAATCCATCCAGCCTGGTTACTTGCAGGCAATTTTTCCCTAATATAGGCATAGTGTGGCTTATTGCACAGCATGTTACCATGTTTCTTAAGGCACAGAGTTCAAAATGTTTAGCATGTATCTAAAGTGGTATATCCATATTGATGACCTCCAGTTGATAGTCTTATCTAGCGCATGGCACTTTCCTTGCGATAGGCAAATGAATTCTGCTTCAGTAGACCAAAATACAGAGTCCATTAAGTTAACAAAATGTCATGAATTTATATAATCAGTCAGAATATTCAGTGCAATTGGTGAACATAATGAATCATAGAGTCCTAGAGTTGGAAGAAACCACAGGGGCCATAGAGTCCAACCCCCTGCCATTCAGGAGTACACCATCTATGTCAGGAACTGAATTCACACACACAAATAGAACAGTGCATAAACACTATTTATTAAGAGCATGATACATCGTGCAGGACTTCAGTTAGTGAACTGGAGGCAATTAACAAAATACAAAACATAAATGACAGAGTACATCTTTCTGCCCGCAAGAGACCTTGAAGTCTTGGTGCAGCCTGGCTGTGCTTCTCGGTGCATTCCTAGCTTTTTGTTCGTCTAACCGTCTCTGATTCCCATACCTTGTTGCAAGCAAGCTACTACTTAACTCCTACCACATATCCCATTACTAAAATATGGAGGGCTACCCGACAGTCAAAGCACTCCTAATAGATGGCTATCCAACCTCTGTTTAAAAACCTCATAGAATTATAGAGTTGGAAGAGACCACAGAGGCCATCCAGCCCAACCCCCTACCATGCAAGAACACACATCAAAGCACTCTCAACGATGGCCATCTAGCGTCTGCTTAAAAACCTCCAAAGAAGGAGACTTCACCACACTCTGAGGCAGTGTATTCCACTGCTGGAGAGCTCTGACCATCAGGAAGTTCTTCCTGAGGTTCAGGTAGAATCTCCTTTCCTGCAGCTTGAATCCATTGCTACTTGTCCTAGCCAATTTACCAACCATGTAAATGCTGATGATTGTATAAGTACATAGTAGTAGTTCTAATACATTAAGTCTTTTTCAGATTTTATTTTGAAGGAAAGGGGGGATGTCTCAGGTGTTCTTCTCAGTCTAGATTGCCACACATTCACTTAAATGTTGACAATGCCTATAGGCTCTTTTGTTCAGGAATGGGATGACTGCCCATCATGCATCTAAATCAACACATAGTGAAACCATCTTCCAGTGCAAATTTATTTCCTTAAAAAATTAGTGTACATGCTTTCATTTTAATTTTTGTGCAATATGATGAATAGCATTATAACCCTTTCTATTTGTTTGGAGACAAATATGTGGGCTATAGTTAAGACTGAGTTCAGCCTGTATAAGGTTTTAGTGGGTTTAAGCCTGCTCAGTTTTTTCTGTGGTCTCCAGTAATTGCCATCCATCATCTGCAAGATCTGGGCCTGCTCTATATATGTCCCTCCTTGAAGAAATTCTGAGCATGGCTCTCCATGTTGTGTGCACTGTGCAAATGAAAAGAAAAACAGGCTTATTCCTTTTCTTGGTCTGTATTCAAATTCATAAAGTTTTTGTGATAATGTTCCAGGCAATGACACCTCTGGATGGGATGGCCTTAGTTCATTGTGCATTGTACACAGTGCTCATTTTGCACACTGAATTCCAAATTATTTTCTGAGCAAAATGGCATTTTATACTAATTCAGTTAAAACAAAGGTACAAAAGGCTAAAGTGCTATCTCCCTTATTTTCAAGAGTATTCCTAATCATGCTGTAATAAGTCCTACTCTTCCTTCTCTCAGTTTGTACCAACATGTCCATACCATGGGAACAGAAGGGGGTGTTAGTGTCTGTACTTCTCTATTTTTAAATTCATTTACTGGATTGCCACCAATATTCCTGGTGCTAGTACATATTGAGAAGTTCCTCATTACTGGATGATACCCATTCAGTCAGATTCATTTGCTGTACATTTCTACTTTAGCTGTGAGAGTTCAGATTGCATTGTGTGACCCAAAGATATCTGTGAACTCATCTTTGCTGTCTTAATATGTTCAGAGAGCAAGATTTTGTAGCTTGTCCAGCACATTGCAGTTTTACAGACCATCTTATCTTGCATTACCTGAGGCAGCTGAGTTGTGCTTCAGTCTTGCTAGGGGATGACTACAAAACCCATCATGTGATAGGGTCATAATTTGCTATCTGAAATTACCTGTGACTGGTGATCTAAACCGTATTGCTATTCTCATTTTAGATTTGTAAAAAAAGATTATGTATGGCTTTGTAATGGAATGTTAATGATTTCATTTAATGTATGCGTGTGCGTGTGAAGTCTTAAATATATCACCATGTTTTAAATGAAAAAATAAAAAAGCATGTATTTCATAAAGCAATTAACAAAAAAGAAAACACCTGACTGCAACAGCATTTGCTGCTATACTGTTACAGAAAAGTTAATCATGTCTTTGAGTCACTTAGAATCCCTAACAAAGCTATGATCACAGTCAGCCTATAATAGCTTCCCGTAGTTCCATGCCATGTTGGAGGAATGTATAAATGGCCATTATAATTTACATATGTAATAAAGAGATGCCATGTTTCCTAGAAGACATCATGGCTTTGAGCATTTCTAGTCACCTGTACTTGTATCAGTGCAAGATTCCAGAACAATGCTATAAAATTCTTGAGAAAAACTTTTGCAGACTATGCTCAAAAATAATCTTCAACCCAAGAACTTTTGAGAAGTACTTGTTTGATTTTTGTTCAGTGTACTTTAGACAGTTTTACAGCTTATTAAAATGTAAGTAAAAATCCCAACAGTTTCCAAGTAAAATGAAAATGAAGGCATAAGATGGAGTAGGACAGTTGTGGTGGTGAGAGGGATGGTAGATGAGGGCAACAGAGAAGGGAAGCTTATTTTAGGGTGATGAGAAAAGTTCTATAGTATCCTGGGCTGTTATATAAAGTATCAAACCATCTGGAATGATCAAGAAAGCATGCTATCAACCAGAAATATCTAAAAGCTGAATATGCAATTTGAGAAGTAATGAAAAATTAAAGTCTCAAAAGTTTGTAGAGAATAATCTTTTGGAGAATATATTATCCAAGATTATTCTCTCTAGATTTTTTTTATTACATGTTATTAATACTGAGCCTGTTTCTTCATCATTCATGTTTTTTAAAATCCCTTTTCCCCTGCCAACACAATACCAAGCTGTGTACCATTTTTTTTTAGGAAAGGAAGGTAGTCCACTATTATATCCCAAATTAAATGAATCAAACTGTTTCTGGGGCAGTTTTTATGTCTTGTTTGGAAATATATCCTGCTTCTTCAAAAACCTCTAACCAGAACTGCCACACCACATCACGCTGCCCCCGCATACGCATGACCCATATCCTCTCCAAAAGAAATGTGACTCAGCCACAGTGGCATTAAATATAACCTGTGGAATAATTATAAGGCAGTGCACTTTGGTTTTAGTGTATACCGACTTCATCGATTATTTTTTCCATATGGATTTTAAGCTTTTTTTAAAATCTAGGATAGTACTAAGTTCTTTCTCTCAAGTGTTCAGAAATCTGTCTTGTTTATCCTACTAAATGTCTAGTAAGATATCCATGTTTTTGAAGCGAAACCTTTAAGATTAGCTTCTTTCTGAATAATTAAAGTCTCAGAATGATTTAATGTCTCACTGCCTGTGTTTACAGTCGTTTTCCTCACATACACATTCTTTAGATTGTTCTCTCATGATAGTTTATTTTTCTATCTTGTCTTGAAATGTCATCTCTGTGACTATCAGGCTAAGCAGAATGGAATATTTTCCCCGCATTTGCATTGCTGTGAGCAGCAGGGGTTCTCAATTGTAACCTGCCTCCCAAAGTCGAAACAGAATCAGGAATGAAAACAGAATCAGGACTGGAAAATTAAAACTGGGACAAAAATAGGGTGCGTTTTCTTCAGTGGCAGCAGCACTGACAATCAAAGTGAAACTCTTTTGACTCCTAGGCTGGTCAAGACATAGTCCAGGATAGAGGAGCTAGTCCTCCCTTGGTAACACCGACCCTTACCTAAAGTGGACATGGGACTTGTAGAAGTGGCTTCTGCGAAGGGGAAGCAACGCCCCTTCCATCGTTCCCCCAAAAACTCTGAGGACTGGGAAATCATTTGAAGCAGGATTGCAATGCTGGAGGATCCAAAAATCCAGACAGTACCATCAACCTTGAGGGCCTCAGTACTCTAAAGGCACCAGATCCTGTCTCATCTTGGAAACTGAGCAGGATCAGCTCTCATTAGATGGGAGACCCCCAATGAATACCAAGTGCTGTAGGCTATATTTCAGAGGAGGTAACTGGCAAAATCACCTTTCACTATTTCTTGCCTATGAAAACCTATCAAAAGTTCATGGGGTTGCCATGAGTACAACTTGAAAGCCACATACATGCACATACACCATGGACCTCCAATTGTGTTTAGGCCTCTGCATGTTATGGTCCCCAACATTTCACAGACACATGTGGCGAAAGACTATCAGAGTGTGGTCAAGATGGCAAAGGTTATTAACAAGGAAGACCCATAAGCTAGGAGAGGCTGTAGCAGATAGTTTTTCCCTGGGAAGGGCAAGACTCTGCCCCTCCTCTCTCCTTTCCTGCCTGCTGAGTTAATTTAGTACACACTATTTTTTGTACCTTGTACTCAGTTTGCAGCAATTGAGTAAGTAGAGGACAAAAGGGGGAAAACTGGCAGAGGAGAGAAAAACTGGGACATTATAAAAGCAGCTGAAAAAATGGGATGGCAAATTATTAACTGGGACACTCCATACCAAGCCAGGACAGCTAAAGGATGCACATTCTAAGGAAGTTCATCTTTCGCTATGCGACCGTGGAAGCATCTCCTTAGACAATCCCTGATTAAAAAGAAAGCTTAGGGGTGCAACTTCCCATTAGATGAACTGCCAAGAAAGGCACTCACAGGGCCACACTCATTCTGATAAGCATATTTGACCATGGTATTCAGCCTCTTCCAACTCTTAGTCTCTTTCTGCCATAAATTCATTCTGTCTCTATTCTTTCCAGTGTTCACCAGTACTCTAGTCTCAGCTTCCTGGTTTCGTTACAATGAAGCAGCTGCTACACATTATTGGCTGCCATAAAAGGAGAAAATTTGGAATTTACTGTCTCAAAATCATTTCTAAAAACTAAGTAACAGAAGACTTTCATATAAGACTATATATAGAATCATATCATTACAATTCTTGGTCATGGTTTTCTTCTCAGCCTTTTTTTTACAAAAATGAGTATGTTATGTCTTCATGATTCAATCAAGAACCTATGGAGACAAAGCAATTTTCTCTTTTACTAATGTTGATGCTTTCTTCTGTTTTTAGTTCAATTTTTGTTTTTTTGTTTTTATTTATTTATGTATATATTGTCTATTCTTCAAACTGGTAAAACCAGAGAGTTATAATTGAGGTGCTCCATACTCCATGGCTCCATTTGTAACAAAAATTACATTTTTTTAAAGTTTAATTTGTAATTGTATTCTGAACAAACAGCATTTTTAATATATGAAATACGATGATTTTATGCTAAACTCAGTTATATGCAATTAATTTTATTTTCCTAGTGTGAAAAAACTACTTTAGATCCATAAAGGGGGATTAATAATTACATTTTTTCCATTTTTCAAAAAAAAATTCTCTTTCTCCATTAAAAACACCCTCCCTAAAAAAGGTGTTTATTCATAAATTTTGTATCTCTTGGGTTAAATACGCTGGAACGCATTTATCCAAAACCATTTTAAAGAGCAGTGTAGAAAATACTTGAATACCTGTGTGTGCCACTTTACAACTACTTTTTAATGTTTTTTCAACAGAGCTCCTTGTAGTGAAGAGAAAAAGAGGCAGACCAAAAGGATCAACTAAGAAATGTTACATTGATGAAGAACTGGCAGAAAGTAGTAACTGCACTCCAAATGAAGATGTTCCATTGGGACTTGAGGAAGGGGGAGAGCAGGGAGAGGTTCAACCTGACAGTTTAGAATGCCGAAAGTGCAACCGAAAGTTCTCAAATTCTCGGCAGCTACGGAAGCATATCTGTATTCTTGTTAAACCTGAAGATACAGAAGAAGGTGATCCAGGTAAGAAAGGTTACTTGTGTATATGTTAAAGGCATGAACAGTCATCCGTAGCAAGCAGAAAGCTCCATGATATGGCTGACATTTTGCATGATGTGTCTGCTTTTGCAGTTCTGTTGCTGACTAGGTAGGCCTTTACTGAGTGATAAGAGCTTAGAATCTTTTTTTTCAAATAGCTTCTATGTTTAGAAATGGCTGACAATCAGAGCAGAACTAGACAAGCTGTAAGAAATCTATGATCTGATTTACTTTGTACCAAAGGCTTAACAGTAGGTATGGGTAACATCTGATGGACTGCAGGGTCCATCACACTTCACCATTTGTTGTATCAACATTCAGAGACATAGCTGTGTTAATCTATTTTAGCATAAAGAAAGGTAAAGAAGTCCAGTGAGACTTTTGAGATTAACTGGTAAGGCACAATTGCTACCATAAGTTTTCATGAGCTCAGTTGCATTTGATGAAGTAGACTGAGTCTACAGAAGCTTATGCTAGCAACTTCTTCCAAGTTAATCTTCTTCCAAGTTAAGCGCTAGCTTTCTCATTGACTGTGCTAGCTCAGGTTGATGCTGAATTTCAGACCAAGAATGTCTTGCTTTACGTAGTAACAACTTTAATATATGGCTAAGTGTGGGGAAGGAGATTGAGAAACTGGAAAGCTATGAAAAGAAGGCAGATTTGATATGACATTTCATTTCTTTTCATTTATATCCCATATTTCTTTCAATGTGGAATCCAAGGCAAATCACAACACAGATTAAAACTAAATACAGCTAAAAAACCTCAATGATTTGTGATAAAAAGTTAAAAATCAATTAAAGTATTAAAACAGCACTAATGTAAAACAGTTTAAAAGCATTTAATACAATGCAAATAAAAATATAGGATGCCCCCCCCATTAAAAGACCTTTCTGAGTAGTGAAAGATCTATATTACTAGCATTCTGAAAAATTTAGCCAGAGCATATGCATAGTTTAAAAGTAGTGGTGCATAGCTTCATTTACATTTTTGTATTGATTTCATTGTTGGCTAAGTGTCAGTATTGATTCTATATTTTGTTCATGTATCGTGATTCTGTATGTACTTGGAACGGTTCCAGCAGGACTTGGTACCCGTGTTGCTTTTCTTTAAGGTCAATTTGAGTATGGTCTGATGCTGTGGCAACTTGAAGGCACACCCACACTGAAAGAGGCCTTTATAAAAAGCATCTTTTATTTTCCTTTTCCCCCGTTAAGTGAAAGTATCCAGCTGTCTCATTTATGACACCGAAGTCCCTTCTCAGTGTTCTTTTCAATAATATTTACACTTTCTCTCTGCCTAATTAGGCTGAAAAAATGCTTTTTAAAAATGAACTTTACAATAATGAAATTCGCTGCCCTTGACCCCACTGCTCATTAAAACCATAAAATGTAAGCAGGACACAGTTTCCTAGGTAGATTGCTAGCAAGCTTTTTCAGCTGAAATTGCTTTCTCCTTTTGTATAAGAAAACATCTCTGTTTGGAGGGGAACAAGAAAGTAGCCCTTCTGAAAAAAGCAGACCCATTCATCTCATGCAGGAAATCAATTCTTGGCACAGCTCGATGCATGCTTTTTTAATACTGACAAATAAGGAATAGATGGTTAGGTAATGTTTCCATGGGACAATGATAGAACTCTGATGTGCTCATTTCCTGCAGTCTGGTCAGATCAAGCCATTAACATTCTGGGTAAATTTCTGGACATTGTGAACTTAAGAAGACTAGGTGAATCATAGAATTTGAAGGGTCAGCATAGGGTGGGATAAGAATTGTCTGGTTTTGGTCTATGTAGAAAAACAAAAGACTGTCTTATGGCAGGCCAAACTATTGGTCCATCTAACCCAGTGGTGTCCAATCTATCTAGCAATAACTTGCCAGATCATTTACTACTTTCCAAGTCATTTACTAACTGAGATAACAAGGATTATAAAGAAGAATTTTGTTGTCTCCAAAAGAAACTTTTCCAAACTCTGGGAAAAAGCGAAAACCTTATGGGACTGTCTATCATTTGATGGCAAGCTGATCTCTGCCATCCCACCACCTGGCCATTGGTGTTAATGGCACTACAGTAAATAGAATCATAGAGTTGGAAGAGACCACACTGACCATCGAGTCCAGCCCCCTGCCATACTCGAACACATGCTTAAAGCACTCCCAGCAAATGGCCATCCAGCCTCTGTTTAAAAACCTCCAAAGAAGGTGACTCCACCACATCCACGGCAGCATATTCCAATGTTGAGCAGCTTTTACTGTCAGGAAGTTCTTCCTGACATTTACGTGAAATAACTTCATAGAAGTAGATTTGCAGCTCCTTTCCTTGACCAATTACCATAGAGAACAAAGGATAACAGGGCTAGGTTTCATTGCTAGAATGCCACAGCTCATTCATTTTTAAAAGTTTATATGCTTTAATGATTATTTCAAGGCAGTTTACAAAAATGAATGCAGCATGTAAAGCAGCAAAAAAATACAGAAAAATAACCGGCAGAGAAATTGACAATTAGAAGTTAAGAGTACATAATCCCTAAACTAGTAAAATTGTTTGCAAATATTTGAGTGAATTAAAAAAAAATCCTGGTACCCAAAAGGCAATAAAATACCAGGCATGTCTCCCTACAGAGGGTCTTCCATTGCTGCAGCATCACTCCATAAAGAGCTTTTTCCCTTGTTGTAAAAATTCATCTCTGACAGATGTGTTATTTGGAGCAGGACATTGGCTAAAGTTCTTAAGATACAGATGGAGAGAGCTTGGGAAAGCTGTTTTTTGGAGTACAACTCCCAGAATCTTCCAACCAGCATGACTACTATTGATGCTGGGTGGGGAATATGGGAAATTGCATTCTCCAAAAGCAAGTTTTCTGAGCTCTGCAGGTTGGTTGGTATTGGAGGAATACTCATTTACACTTGAGATGACTGTTTTGCCAGCTACAAATTAAAATGTTATTAATGGAGAGTGGGACATAGCGACTGATCAAACTCAGTAGCAAGCTAAGATTTTATCAGATCAATAAGATCAGTAACAGACTAAGCTTTTATTAGATCACCATGATAAATCAATGGTACTCCAAAGAACAGGGTCTTAGCTGAAGCCCAGTGAAACAGAGTGCAGAAACAAACATAATCTGAGAACTAGAAGTGGAAGGAAAGATCAGTGAACAAGGAGACTAAAGAGGCAAGTTGGTTTTCAGGAGTTGACAAGCTGAGGGATATGTGTTGCTTCAGTGGCTACCAGTCCTCAGCTGTGACTGTATGTCAGGGTGGACATGCTCTGGAGTCTAGAGGGCTGTACCCCACCCCATTTTCAGCACTGGAAAGACTACAGTGCTCAGTTGCACTCTCCATTTTGGGTGACCAAGAATGATTTCATGTCAGTCTTGATTGCTTTGAGGGCCTTCTGGAAAGGGAGGGTGTCTTGCTGTTTGGCAGCAGGTGACAGTATTTTTAAAAATGTTCACATATGGTGGAGTGAATGGTTTTTCAGCTACAAAAATATTGACGGGGGCTGGGGTCAGTGGTGGTCCCAAGGAGCACATGATTCCCAGCTCTGTTGTATATAGTCTGGTCTATCAGGCCACACATAGGTCTGCCTGCAAGCACTTAGTTCTGCTCATAAGGAGCCCCTTACTCACGAGAAGCCTTTTACTTAGAAACTCTGAAAAAGAAGCTTAGCTACTTTTGGAAGGAGTAGCAAAGGGGTTCCTCTGCTGCAAGTGAGCAAGAGACTCACCTGAGAAGGGTATCATCTACAGATGGTAAGATATTTTCTGGGATAGTTAGGCCTTCCTATCACAAATATGGAATAGAAAAGGAAAGTTACCATTCCCTAATACAGTGGTAGAACTCTAATTCAGTTGCATTTCTCTACACATGGGGTGTGCTGCTCTTCTACCTTCCATAGGCATCGCCTGGCGAGGAGAGAAGCGAAAGCGTATGCTGTGCAGCTGGCAGTTGCTACAGCTGCCATTCACCGAAACTGAAATTAGGGATGCTGCCAAAATTCGAAAAGGATGGGTTTAAAATACGGACTTTTTCAGTTCACAAAACTTGATTGTACATTAAGTCAAGCTCCCACAACCTTAAATTCTTACTTAATTCCTAATTAAAATTCAGATATATTACAAGCAAATATGCCAATTTTCTGCATGCTTGGTTGGCATTCACAATTTGGCAACCCACATGGATTTATAGAACCTGTAGTTCCTGGGCAATTATCAGGCTTGGCAATATCATGTACTCCCATGTTTGGCTGTGGAACAGGAGGAGTGTGAATCCATACTACCTCTCACTCCAGATTTATCACACAACTTAGAAGTTTGTCTTGAAACTACAAGGAAGATTATTTTGTGTCATGGCTACTTTCTGTGTGTGTGTGTGTGTGTGTGTGTGTGTGTGTGTGTGTGTGTCTGTGAGAGAGACTGAGAGAACGAAAGCACCTCCTGCAGTTCTCATGGATTACACTTGGATCTAGGAAACCCTAATATCCACACTACAATTCCATAGAAGCATTATGAGAGCACATATGCATAAAAAATAGCTAGCCAATTTAAAACTTCTTTCCATTTTTTTTCAAGCATTCAACAATGATGCTTGCAGTTTGTGATCCAGTTATGATTTGAGCCTAGGGGAATTTTCACATCGCTATTTGAAATTAATTTGCAACATTACATTTGAACTTTTGATCTTACATTGTTTCTAGGTGAAAATGGAAAACTCAGGTTTGGAATTTGAGGTAGTTTTTCAGTTATTTATGAAGCTTTTAAATTTGGAAGAGGGCCCCAGGCTTATCCTGATAGTGAAATAAAATATCTACATTAAAATATGCACACACACACACACACACACACACACAGACACACATATAAATAAACATTTAGCCCTAATTTTCCTGTGACTGATAACCTCTTTTTCTATAGTGGAATGATTGTGGCTGACCTTAAGCAGGTAGATACCATAGGTAGGTTTGGCTCTTTTTTTACCACCATGTTTTCTTTTTATTATTGGATGCATTAAACACTACAATACTGGGGCTCTGTACCCCTTCAGTACAGTCAGCCCTCCTTATCCATGGGTTCTGTATCCATGAATTCAACCAACCACAGCTTGAAGCTATTTGAAAATAAATTCCAAGAATCTAACGTTGATTTTTCCACATGCCGAGCTTTACATTGGTTTGTATGCAAACCCCTGGTGTACTCTCCTGCCATTTCATGGATCCTTAGGCTTGCCATTTTATTATAAGGGATGCCGTTCTACTATACCACTGTGTGTAATGAGACTTGGGCAGCTATGGGTTTGGTATCCATGGAGAGTCCTGAAAACAAACCCCAGAAGTTACTAAGAGCCCACTGTATTTAAAATTTCTTTGCATCTGCTCCTCAAAATAGATATGTATTTTTTTTCTTTTCTCCTTGCCTTTCTGTCTGTGAACTAAAATTATTTTTCCAACTAGGAAAAGATAAACAGCCCACAACTGTGTAGCTACTACAACCCATGTTCTTTTATTTCCAGGACCAACCAAATGGTTGGCTGTCTGACCAGGGCTGAGTCTAGACCAGTGGTTCTCAACCTGTGGGTCTCCAGATGTTTTTGGACTTCAGCTCCCAGAAGCCCTGAGCATTGACCACAGTGGCTGGGGCTTCTGGGAGCTGAAGTCCACAAACATCTGGGGACCCACAGATTGAGAACCACTGGTCTAGAACCAGGGAAATATGCAGCCTTGCCTAGATACTCAGCATGTGGTAGCTACAGAGACAGGACTGTGAACATACACCCTATTTAAACCCAGACCATTTCCATAATTGCTGTGTGTGCGCCTGGTTTTGTGCAAATATTGTAAAAGCATTGCCTGCCTCTTTTTGTGTTGTGATAATGGCTACCAAGAGTAGCAGAGGACCAGTAGGAATGAGGCTAACATGGCAAATGTAAAGAGGCTAAAGCAAAATCCCAAACCAAACAAACTCTGTAAGGAAGAACAAGTTCAAAGTGGGCCAATTAACGTACCAATATATGCACTGGAGCTTCACCAGGGAGCCTCTCCAATTAAGAATGTGCAGTACATGGCAGGAACACCAATTAGAGACCCCAAATAGAAAATCTGGATGGCTTGGACAGTCTGTCTCAAAACGCTGTTGAACATACTGATTCATATGTCATTGACAGCCGCCTTCCTCATCATTAGAGATGTGAACATCCTGTAAATGCCATCTAAATACAGACACAGCATAGCGTCGAATTACTTTGTCCATGCCACACTGGGATTTCAATCACAAAGATCTGGATGCAGGAGGTCAGTTTATTAGTTTGCCAAACCCAAGTGCCAGCTGTTGAAACTGATTGCTTAATGTACCATTTCGTGGGAGAGCAGGAATGAGGACTATTTATCTCAATCAAACTGTTGGGAGAAGATAGGGAAAATGTCCTCAAAAAGTGTTTGTTTGGGTCATGCTGAGTGGAATGGACTTGATGGTCAGCCCAAACAGCTTGTAAATGAGATGGAGGCTAGAGTAGGCAGCAAGAGAAGTCCAATTTGTGAGAAATGGAGCATTCATTTCAGAAAGAGATGTGGCAGTGTGTGCTTCAGCATCATGGTGCTGGGTGCCACTGTGGGCTCAGCTATCAGGCTGACAGTGGGATCAGCAGAAGTCTTGAGGTTGATTCTCTTAGTTGGTTTGACATGCATCAATACAGATGGACTTTTTGAAATTTGCAGAGCGTGTCTCGTCCAGATTGTGACTTATTCTGTTGCTTCCATTTTTTCTGCCAAAGCAGCACATCAGAGGAGTAGGGTGTTTTCACAGTTAGGAAACACAGTGAATTATGGCCATCAAATTAAAATCAGATTGACTTTTTCCCAGTCCATTTCAGCCAGCCTCTTCAGGGGTGGAAGATCACAATAAACAATATGTGAAGTATTTTAGTTACTTTGAAGGCTTCTTACTTGTGGACTGTTAGGGCGTTAACTAGATGAAGAAGAAAGAATTAAGAATGAGGAGCAAAGGCAAAGAGCAAAGAATAAAGCATTAACTGGATGAAGAACAAAGACTCGCCTCAGAGAAAGGATACCTACAGCCTTGAAACACCTCAATGAGTAGGGGGTAAAGCGGGCAGGAGCCAGTTATATCCAACCTCCCAAGGCATTCTCCCCCATCACATGGCCTACACCATTTTTCCTAAAACAGCCTGCTCATAAGAAAGAGCTTTCAGTTACTCTTGGGTAAGATGGCTCTTGGACATGTAAATTGCTCTCATGTTGTAACTTGCCTCCTGTGACTCTTTCCCCAGTTCTCTGCACTACTCTGCTCTTTTTTATAAGCAGGCTGTTTTAGGAAAAGTAGAATAGGTCATCTAATAGGGAAGAATGTCTTGGTAGGTTGGATGTAATTGACTTCTGCCCACTTTTAATCCTTCTCTGAGCTGATTCTTTGTTCTTCATTGCTTTGAAGTATGGAAATACCTGTCCTTTCAGCATATAACCCCTGAGAAATATAACTAAATGTAACTACTCAAACACATTCAATTTGTTCTTTTGACTGTATTGCCTGTTATTTTGGCATCCCTTTCACAAAATCTCCTAGACTTTATTTGCTCATTAACTTTATTCACACATGCCATCTCCTGACATATTTATTCCATTTAATCATTCATCTTCAGTCCCATCTCTGGCTTTTTTTCCCAGTCCCCCCTTTGTTATTGTTGTTATTTGCTGTCAAGTCAACTTTGACTTATTGCAAGACCTCCATGAGCTCCAGTCGTCAGCAACCAGGTTCATATGCGAACTCAGCGCCATGGCTTCTTTCATTAAAACAATCCATTTGTAATATGACCTTCCTTTTTTTCTACTGTCTTTCACACATTATAATCTTTTCCATTGAATCATGTTACCTCATGATACGTCCACAGTACAGTCACCTCAATTTAGTCATTTTGCCTTCTAGTGAGAGTTCAGGCTTGATTTACTCTTGGGCCCATTATTTGCCTTTTGGGTACTCCCTGATATCTGTAGAGCTTTCCTGCAGCACCTCATTTCAAATGAATTGACTTCTTTCCTGTCAGCTTTTATCACTGTCCAGCTTTCACAATCGTAAGTAGAAATCAGCATAGTATGGCATGGATGGTTTTGACTTTGGTATTTAATGATATATCTTTATACTTGAGGATCTTACTTGTTTCCTTTACAGCTGTCTTCTAATGTCTTAGTCTTCTTTTGATTTCTTGACTGTCAGTCTCCGTTTTTATTAATGACTAAGATGAGGTATTGAAAATCTTTTAACTATTAAACAGTCCCCTTAGCAATTCTTATTCTTCATTTTAGAAGTATTTTAATCAAAAGAATTATAAGCATAATCAGTGAGATAAGTGCCAAAAAGGAAGAACTTCTAAATTTTGCAATTGGATATCTTTTTCAACAAAAATAACAGAAAACCTCATCTGCCTAGTTGGTGCCACGTGCTGCTCTATTCAAAAAGAAGAAGATGATGAGAAGAAGAGTGCTCATGATCATTCTTTTACATTATTTTTGGTGTTCGCTCTTTAGGTAATGATTCTGACGTTGACCTTGACAGGAGGGAAGATGAGCGAGAAAAAGCCCCAAAGAAGCAACGGCTCCAGAGAAGTGAGAAGAACGCTTCTGCAAAGGACACAGACCAGATCTCAGGAGCTAAGAACCCTATTATCAGTGTGGTTTTGACAGCCCATGAAGCTATTCCAGGTAATGCTGACTGTTCACATGTGGAAACTGAGTGTTTTTCCATGGAACGTTTTCTGTTAAAATAATACAAAGAGCTTCAAATGTTTGTGTCCCTAAAACTTGACTTGTCATTCCTTTCACTCTGCCATGAATGTTTTATATGCATCTGGCTCCTAATGTGGAAGCATAACAATCTGCATACAGAATGTTGCAGAATCATTTGTTCATTTGTTTGTTTTCTATCCCACCTTTCTCTCAAGAAGGACCTACAGTGACTTACCGTGTAGACTTCAAGCAAAATGCAATTAAAATAAAGACCAATGGTGGATTACGGTATAGACTTAAAACAAAATGCGACTAAAAATACTTCCTAAACTTTTTTTTATTATATACTGAAGAAACAATCCTATAAAGCATTAATTTGAAATACTTTAAAGTGTATTTAAGATGCAGTAAAGATAAAAGTCTGACACACCTCTTAAAAAGACGCTTCTGCCACAGCTGGTTAAAAGCTGAATACCTGTCTAAATAAAAAGTTATTTGCCTCCCGGGGAAAAGGAAAGCAAAGAGGGGGCTAACTGAGCCTATTGTGGGAAGGAAGTTCTATTACTGGTCCAAACACACCCCAGATCTGATATGGTTTAATTGGCAACATATGATGTAATCATCAAAACGTATTAATTGGCATTGATATAAAATGGATCCTGAAGTGACTGTAAGGCCAGGCTGGGCAAAGGAAAGTTACTGGTTGAACATGTGTGCTGCAAAGTAGGTAAGAAGATACCCTCCTGGCATAGCCAAGATCATTATCCAGCTAATCATCAGGTAACTCCAGAGATAATAGATTTAAGTTGAAACTGTAACGTCTCTGACAGTAGGGGCCAAAAGAAAACTGGCTCTTTAACTTTTGCATGGCTTGGAATATATTTGAATGGCTACAAATCATTGGCTGTCTTTCTGTCTGTCTCTTGTGTTCATTGACTTCTTTGGTGCTGCTAGAAGTTTTTAGGGTGCTAATAGTTTTCTTTCTTTTCTTTTTGTAGCTCCATAAATATATTGCTGAAATAAACTTCATTTCCCTTGAGAATTTCACCAGATGGAGAAAAATGTTTCATGTGGATTGTTGTTGGCATATATAAGATGAACTTACATATTTTCTTCCCTTTGAGTATGCTGGATCATCAGTATGTTGAATAGAGAAGCAGGTTCTCATTGTTTAAGCAGCAGGATTTTTATTACATCTTAACGCTCAGTGGCAACCTTTCATCTGAGCTGAATACACTTCACAAATGTCCCTTTCTTCTTCAGATGTTCTGTAATAAAATCCGCATAGAAGGTGCCATGTAAGCTTTTCATCAACTGGAAGAACAGAGAAGGAGAAGACAGCATATTTGTAGATTTTCTTCTCTCTCTTTGGAGTGCTGAGTGGGACATCTAGCACATCTCTAGTTTGAGATATTGTGGAGGGGGGGTGTTGTTGTTTTAAGAGAGATATTTGAAAAGCTTTGGATTAGCTGCTCAGTCCACTTGCTTTGTTGTGCCACTGAGAGTCAAGTTCAGACATGTTCTTCATCTTTGTGGTAAAACAGAACCAGGGCCAAATTTTTTTTGGCAAACATGCCTTGTTTCTAATGTTTCAGTGTGGAGAAGTCAGATACTTCCTTTAATTAAACTGGGTTTATTGCTTTGAGAAGGTGGTAAATTGCGAGCTTGTACTGGGTGAAGTAGCTGTGATGCATAAAAGTTAAACAAAGTCAGTGTTGCCTGTTAGTTTAAATTGTTGTTCTTTCCTTCAGTTTCCCACGTGCTTCGTCCTGCTTGACCCCAAAAATATGACTCTTGTTGGTTCATACATCCAAAACTCATTCCTTTACTTGCTTCATTCTGTGCCCCTGACCTACCTGATTTTGTGGAACAGAAGCTGTTCATTTTCAGCAGTGCCATACCCACTCTCATTTCACTCAGATCTGTCATTCACCAGGGATTGCTGGGCTTCTTCCTAACCCATAGCTAGCCAGGTATCCTACAACTTTCTTCCTAATTTTGCCCAAACTAACTCTCTTGATCTCTCTCTCTCAGTCTCTGTGCACGTTATGTGTGTGTCTCTGCATATATGTTTGATGGTGGACAGAGAACATCGCTACCCAGTTTTGCCTTCACCCGTTCACCTGCTTAGATTCCTTAATCCCAGTCATTACCACTGATGCCTGGACATGTATTGCATTTATAAACCAACACATGTACAGAATAGACAAGACTTGGAGGGAGGTGGGGGGCCACACATGCAGATAGGGAGGTTCCCCTCACCTTTGTTTATCAACTATTCTTTTTTTCAGCTTTACCTTGGGGGAGAGGGTAGCCGATATGCTTTCTTTTGCTTAGTGTCATCTTAATTATTTGCATTTCATTTCTGTTTGCTCTGTTTCTTCAGGATAAAGGAAAGCACACTATTGTTGCCTTTCTAGATAGGTCCCTATCCCTACTGCTATAAATTGAAATGGAAAGCAGTATTGATATAACCCATCAGGGCAGACAAGGAAAGGGAAAAAATAAACTTTAAGAAAGCAAATGATCTGCCAGTTACCTTTGCACATTTAAAGCTTGTGTGTCAACTGCACCCATTCGTTGAGATGCTGGAACTGGCCACGATAGTACATGCCTGAGTTAAATCCTGTTTGGACTGCTGGAATGAACTCTTTATGGAACTGCCTTTGAAGAGGGTTTGGAAACTTCAGCTAGTACAAAAAGCTGCTGCCAGTGTTAATTGGGGCAGGTTACAGGGACCATTAATGCCACCTGGTTAAAACAGCTCCACTGGCTGCCAGTTTGTTTCCAGGCACAATTCAAAGCAATGGTTATTGGCTATTAAGCACTATATGGTTCAAGTCCAGGCCACCTGGGAGGCCATATTTTTCTGTAGGAGCCTGCCTGAGCCGTGAGACCATCAGAAGAAGCCCTTCTCTCAATCCTATCACTTCACAAAGCATGGTTGGTGGGGATGTGAAAGAGGGCCTTCCCCGTAGCTGCCCCAAGACGCTGGGATTTCCTTCCCCTGGAGGCCACAATTGCCCCTTCCCTGCTGTTCTTCTGTCGCTTGGTAAAGCCCCCCCTTTTTAAAAAAAATTCTGGTAGGCTTTTAAAACAGAAAAAAATTAAAGAATGGGCTGAGGGTGCTATATACTTTTAGACAGAACTGTTTTACCTTTTAACAGTATTTTGTTTATCTTGTTTATCTTTTCAAGTTTAGTTTTAATTTTTTTGATATTGTCAGTACTTTTAATTCCATTTTAAATTTCACTTTTTTGTATGTTTATAGCTGTGTTTTTTTAAATTGCAAGTCACCTTGAGTCCCAATTTTGAAATAAAGATAGGATGCAAATAAATACTGTAATATAGGAGACCCATCTTACAAAATACACTGGTGTGTGTGTGTGTGTGTGCATGCGCGCGCGTGCCTGTGTTTTAATTATGTATGTTTAAATCTGTTATAAATTTTTTTATTGTTTTGCCTTGTTTTAACTTTTGTATTTTGTGGATTTTTAATGATGTCTCTTTTATTTGTTGTAAGCTGCTTTGGGTCCTGATCTGGGGAAAAGGCAGGATAGAAATGCTACTGCTACTATTATTACTACCACTGCTACTACTACTACTTATAATAGTAATAGTAATAGTAATACCTTATATATGTTCCTGGATCCAACTAACTTTCATTTACACATGTTACTAAGCAATTAATCAGAATTGTCACTTGCTGTGTGTTATCATTGCCTTTTACTGGACAGATTTTACAAACTATTTGTAATGAATATCTGTAGTTGACTATGGGCTGTTATTTTGCTTGCAGGAGCTACAAAAATAGTTCCGGTGGAAGCTGCTTCTTCTAAAACGGAGCAGCTAACTAATCCAGAAACAGTGGTATCAGACTCCTCTCAGCGAAGAGGGTATCAGGAATATGCTATTCAGCAGACTCCTTATGAGCAGTCAATGAAATCAAACAGGTAACAACCATTTTTATACAGATTCTATTTCATTCCTTGCAGGAGCAGGACATAACCTAAAATGACTAAGGGGCCGTGCAACAGGTTTTCAGGAAGATAGTGTTCATTCCATTAACTGCACAAGACATGTATTGGAAATTCTGGGAATTTTCATTAGCAATTCAGCATGGCTCAGCATGGCATGGTTGTTCCACATGCAGACCTACACTAGGCTGAACCATATGCCACCCTCTGAATTTTACTTAACAGCCTCTGAGGTCCCTCTACATGGTCATTCTGTGTTTCTTGGGGGTGTGGGCAGGATCAAAGAAGGGTATGGCTAGGTCATTCTAACCAGACACAAAATGGTTACAGCAGTACTGAAATGGACCAGCGTCCTCTGGAGTTCTTAGCAGTGCTGTCATCGTTTTGCATTTAGCTACAGTGACATAGCCAGATGCTTTCCTGATCCATCCTGCATCCCCACAAGCCACAGAATGGCTATAAAGGGTGACTTCAAAGGCTGAGCCGTAAGTCTGGGATGGGGGCTTTGGATCCTGTGGAGGGAGGAATGAAATACCAACCTCCACAGGGCTCAAAACAGGATATACTCAGGTGTAAGGGAAACTTAGGCATGTGTATGTCCCTAACAGTGAGCCAACATGATATAGTGATTTGAGTGTTGGACTGAAGACAGGGTTCAGCCATGGAAACCCACTGGTTGGGCTTGGGCAGTTCTCACTCTCTCAGCCTCAGAGGAGGGAAAAGTCAAATCCTCTCTGAACAAATCTTACCAAAAAAACCTTGTGATAGGTTTGCCTTAGGGTCACCATAGTTGGAAAAGGCTTGAAGACACAGAAAAACAAATGTCCCTAACACAATGCCATCCAGTTTGTGTGAGCTGCCAGTGTTTCTCTGGCTTTGATCATCCAGGTGTTTTGGACTTCAGTTCTGAAAACCCTTGACCATCAGCTAAGCTAGCTAGAGTGCTTGGAGCTGAATCCAAAACACCTGGACGGTCAAAGTTTGAGAACCATTGACCTACGTGGATTCAATTTGAAAACAGTCTCTGATTATATTATTTGCAGGTAGAAGGTAAAGATGGTAATTCAAGGTGGGTGAGAAGTTCAGTGATCTGATGTCAACACTAGGTGGCAGCAGGTTACTAACAGGATGTTTGAAACCCTGAAAGGATCATCTAAGTAAGCACAGGCATCTGTGTGGTAAGCAAGTGAGGACCTATGACATTCCTCCATGTAGTTAATTTTGAGCCCTCTGATCTGATGTATCTCTTACAATTCAGACCCTTCTAGGTTCTCTCACTGTATGCTTACAAAGATATGTCTTAAGAAGTTTACCTCCCATACTCCACAGCTGAGTTGCATTGGAAGAAAAAAAGAATCTCAAATAATTTCATAACAGAGACGTTATTAGCCAAATAAATAAATAAATAAATCTTCTTCCTATGTCCAGAGCTGTAAAATCTGACCATACACATTTGAGGTACAGATGCTGAGAAAGTCAGGAATCCATAAAATATATTAGCCAATATCCTGCATCATGCTAGTATAGTATAAATCTATCCTTATGTAGTTACTTAATAATTGGGCTACACCAGACATCTGCTGAATACCAGCACTGTGCAGTCAATTGTGCATCTACCAGTATGGCCATTTATTTCCTCACTGTGCAATTGGGAATGCACTGTGGCTGTTTCTGTAATCTCAGTGAAGAATGTGGTATACTGAAGGCCCTAGCAAATAGTTATGCACCATCCAACCACGTGCATTTGCATGGCTGGAGTCCTTTTGGTTAGGCCCAACAGCAGTAAACCTGTTGCATCAATAGTTGAATGACAATTCAACACTGTTAAATCCAGTGGATGCAATGACCCTACTCCAATGCAAACAATAGGATTTAGGCCCATGAGAAAGGGTTACATTTGTGTAATTCCATTTATTCAACCTTGAATTGAGTATCTCCTCTGCACAATGACTAAAGAAGTTCAACTGCCTATGTAAGGGAAACATACACAGGTACATGACATCAACAAGACCTTGCCATTTGTGTTCTGCTGAAAGGTCTGACAGCCCTCCTGTTGCCCAGCTAGATAGTTTTTGAGGATTAACAAAAAGTTTCTTTACCCACTTCTTCCTTGGAATTGGATATAGCACCAGCTATTGCTGGTTTGTAGTTTCAGATCACCTTTGAATTACGGTGATCCTGTCCTTGGCTTTTCTTGGCAAGATTTATTCAGAGGGGATTTGCCATTGCCTTCATTGACTGATGGAGTATGATTTGCCCAAGGTCACCCAGTGGACTTCTGTGACTGAGTAGGGGATTCGAACTCTGGTCTCCTGGAGTCCTAGTCCTCTATTCAAAGCATTACACCACACTGGCAGAGGATAAAGCACAGCTTAGGAGGAAGCTGTCTCCTCCTTTTCATTCTGATGATAGTCTGGGCATCCACTGAACCAGGATTAGACTGACACTGCAGGCCAAGCCCTGTTTTCAACATTGTCATAGTGCTGTGAGTAATTGAAACTCTGGTTTTGTTTCTCCTTAGGTTAGGCACAACTCAGTTAAAAATCTTTACCTGTGAATACTGTAACAAGGTGTTCAAATTCAAGCACTCTCTTCAGGCCCACCTGAGGATCCATACCAATGAAAAGCCGTACAAATGTTCATTCTGCAGCTACGCCAGCGCCATCAAGGCCAACCTGAATGTTCACCTCCGGAAGCACACAGGGGAGAAGTTTGCTTGTGACTACTGCCCTTTTACATGCTTGAGCAAAGGCCATCTTAAGGTCCATGTAGAGAGAGTACACAAGAAGATCAAGCAGCACTGCCGCTTCTGCAAGAAGAAGTACTCAGATGTCAAGAACCTGATCAAGCATATCAAGGAAGCCCACGACTTGCAAGACAAAAAAGTGAAAGAAGTATTTGATGAGCTCCGTTTGATGACCCGGGAAGGCAAAAGGCAGCTGTTGTATGATTGTCACATCTGTGAGCGCAAGTTCAAAAATGAACTGGATCGTGACAGGCATATGTTGGTCCATGGGGATGAGAGGCCCTTTGCTTGTGAGCTATGTGGCCATGGAGCCACCAAGTACCAAGCACTTGAGCTTCATGTCCGAAAGCACCCTTTTGTGTATGTCTGCAGCCAGTGCTTGAAGAAATTTGTCAGCTCCATCAGGCTCCGCTCACATATCAAGGAAACCCACAGAGACTTGCCAGAGAGTTCTGTTTTTAACAGTTCTATCAACCAGAGTTATTGCTTGCTGGAACCAGGAGGGGACATCCAACAGGAAGCCCTTGGAGAAGAGTTGTCACAGACTGCAGCTGAGCTCTCGCTTTTAAATTCTAAGGAGCTTTGTGTACTAAAGAAACCAGTGTGCACCAGTGAATTCAATGCTACAGAAGGGAGCCATCATGATAACCCTGACGTCAGAATAGAAACTGCTGTTGCCCCTCCTTTAGATCTTGAAAGCCCTCCTGTTGCAAGTACAGCAGATCCCTTGTGCCCATCATTGACAGAACTTGTATCCCCAGATGTTTTCCCTGATAGTACGGCGGATGGCTTTCTACAGAAAAATGATCCTCCTGGATTGGATGAAGAAGAGTTGTTCCGGAGAAAGAAGATGAGATCTCTTGTGACCCTTCACAAAACACACAAAGTGAAGTCAATCAGCTTTCAGGAGATGCGAGCACCGATATAAACCAGCACTGCCAAGTTCCACAGTGTGCTCCTGATCTTGAGGAAACAGGCCAGACTGTCTGTCTTAATGCTCAGGAAGCAGATGTGGCCACAACTGAAGAGGTAGAGTCTTCTACCCAACTTCCCACCCCGGAGTCCAATACAGCAGTTGGTGACAAATCAGATTCGTGCCCAGCCCCTTCAGAGAATCGAACTGGAGCAGCAGCCTTTATGCAAATTTTGGACAGTTTGCAAAAACGACAGTTGAACACAGCTCTCTGTGAAAAGATCAGGAAGGTCTATGGAGACTTGGAATGTGAATACTGTGGTGAGGAGTATGCAGAACCTGGGCAGGGGAGGGATGGGGGTAGGAATACACAGGAAACAGGCCTTGGAGTATGCAGCTTTTTGGGAAAGTTTGGTTGGTGTTTGGCGGTTATTTTTATTTTGCGCCAAAAACAACAACGATTGATTTCTTATGACTGGCCGGATTAGTAAGAAAAAGGCTCCTTTACTTAATCTTATCTGTAGGCAAGAACAAGAATAGGGCTGAATGTTCCCTTACAGCAGGGGTGGGCAACTCCAGCCCTATGGATTTTGTTTGACAGTAACTTCCAGCAGTGGAGCCAGTTTGAGAGAACATGGGAGTTGCAGTCCAATGACACCTGGAGCGCCACAGTAGCCCACTCCTGCCTTATAGCAAGGGAACTGTCCTGTTGTCTCTGGACAGAAGCTGGCAGGTGGGCCAGATGGGAGGAAGAGAAATAAGCAGAAAGTCTGTCAAGATTAGTAAAACTGAAACGATTTTTGTAGGTCCCAGAAGAGGAATAGAGAAGATAAGCAGCAGCTGTAAATTCACATCTGAGAGGAACTAGTAGTCTGGATGAGAAAAAGACAGGGAAAGATATCTGGAATGGAGCAGGATGAGAAGCAATTACAATGGAAAGAGCTAGAACATGGGAATGATCCAATAAAAGTACTTTAGCCCAAGAGTTTCTGTGAACTCAACCCAGGAACAATGATTTCAGCAGCTTGTTCCATCTTATCTCCTAGCCCTTCTGGGGTCATTGTCCACTCCCTTCCTCCTTCCACGATCTACAAAACCTGGCACTTTCTCAGTAAATGGCATCCGTGAATCAAAGGTTATTAAGATAGAGGAAATGTTCCTGAATGTCATATAAGCAAGTAGCCGTGCAGAGAACAGAAGCTTTGCCTTTTAACCTCTTGTACTCAGTTGCCTTATACTGTGCCACTGCTAGCCCTTTCCAAATGTGTCACGAACTTAATCTGCCTTGATAGCTGTGGTGTCTAGGCAGGAAAAACTGGGATTTGAACCTTGAGAGTTAAACAAGACAGGAGGTTAGCTAGAAAATGAAGTTCAGAGTGGATGTTAAACTTTGAGGACTTCATGCATCATAAGTTGTACCTGTATCATATAAAAGATTTCTTTCCTGTCTTTATATCTCTTTCTTATCCTTCTTCCTTGCCAATGGCAGTGAAAGTCCTTTTCTGTCCCCTGGTTCCCATTCCCTCAGCTCCCTGGTTGTAGACTGGATCTGAGTCACTCTTCCATACATCACAGTAAGCCCAGTGCGCTACTTTTTTTTTTTACCCGTTTTCGTCTTGCATTAAATCCTAAGGCAGATGGATTCCTTGCTTGTTCCATCTTTCCGCTGCTGTAGCAAGACATAGTCTGTTGGTCTAGACAATCCTCTGGGGTCACCAGTTCTGCTAATAAGGGCTCATAATCAAAATGCTTTCTGGAACTGCATTTCATAGGACTTTCATCCCTAAAATGCAATTCCATTAGTGAAATACCTTTTAAAGGGACTTTTTTCCCAATTAGGAATGCTATTGGCAAAGGATCACACATAAACTGTGCCTTGTTGAAGCTACTCCCTTTTAGGAAATATTGGTTAAATCACAGGCACCTATATTTACTAGAGTAAGCATGTGTTTAAAAAGAAATTCTGTATCCCACTCTCCAATTTCTCTGCCAAGGTACAATGGTGGGCATAAAGGGTTTTTTAAAGACCTAATGCAAATGCAATCCATACTGAGTATCTTACCCCAGTTTGTGTTAGACCCAGCTTTTGCCAACTCAGGAGACAGGATCTTCAAAGCAGAGTGAGTCAGGAACTGCTTAAACAGAGTCTCCTTAATAGCAAACAGTCCTGACTCAAAACTTAACATAGAATTCAGGTTTTGTCACCCATACCCTCCAGTCGTCCCAGTCTGGCAGGGACAGTCTTGATTAATCTTCTGTCATCTCACCTTTTCAGCTGCTTTTAAAATGTCTCGGTCTCTTTTTTCTTCCTTCCAGTTTCTCGCTTTGTCCTCATTCAAAGTGGAAAAACAATTTATTCTCAACTCATCAAGGAGGAGAGGAGGGGATGGATGGAACTTCGTCCTTCCCATTAGGTCCAGGCAAGAGTAAACTACTGTAGCCTCTCCTAGCTTGTGTGTTCTTCCTCATTAATAGCATTTGCCAGCTTGACCACACTCTGATGTTGTTTAGCCAGACATGTCCTGGTTTTCATCTAGCGAATGTTGGAGAGTATGTATCACATGATCCTTGGCCTTCATGTAGCTTCCCTGGACAGTTGTTAGTGTTATTCTTTGCTGGAACTTCATGTACAGAAAACTTGTATATAGCCTGAATCTCTGCCTGATATTATGCAAGAATCTGTCCATTGCATGAGTCACACTGGAAAACAGGAGGGAAAATAAAGAGCTAAACAGCCTGAAAACGTGCATCCTCTGACTAGGAAGGACATAGCACAGACACAACTTAGTGGCAGAAAATATTGTCAGAGTTGGAGCTTGAAAAATTTGGTTTGTTGGGCTGCAGCTCTAGAATCTGCCCACTAGTATGTACAGTGACCATGCTGGTTGGAGGATTCTGGGAGTTGTGTTACAAAAAAGTAATTTTCTCAAGCTTTAGTGACAAGCTGAAGCTCCTAACAAGAAATAGAAGCTAGCATTTTGTTCACACTGCCAAGTGCTTTCAAGAGAAGTCTAAACAGTTAATATGGTAGTTATGCTTGTTAACGGTGACTTCTTTGCCATAGCTAGGGTGCAGTTATGGGCCTTCAGCCATTTGGATACACACACTGACCTCATGGATTGTTCTGTCCCAAAATCAAATGATAGTACTCCCATTCTGACTTGAACTGCTGTCACAGTATCATTCTTCATTACAGATTTCTGCATAGGGCCAACCAGATCATAGTGGTTTCTGTTTTGTAAAGCATTTTCCAATATCCAAGGTACACCAAGGATTTGGATTGCTGTCTCTCAATATCACACTTGGCATTCTTTCTATTACACAATATTTGAGTGCAGCATGTTTAGATAAATTTAATTAACCTTATTCATGTTTCAAATTGTTCTTTTCAGGCAAGCTATTTTGGTACCAGGTGCATTATGACATGCACGTCCGTACTCACACACGAGAGCATCTCTATTACTGCTCTCAGTGCAGTTACTCCTCCATCACCAAAAACTGTCTCAAACGACATGTCATCCAGAAGCATAGTAATATTTTGCTGAAATGTCCCACAGAAGACTGTGATTATTCCACACCTGATAAATACAAATTGCAGGCACATCTAAAAGTACACACAGACCTGGTAAGTGTGAATCATAGCAAGTATTTTTATTTAAACCTTTATGGAACTTGTTCTGCCATATTCTGTCTGTGGAGAATCTCAGCCTATAAAGTGGACCCTGTTATTTCCCCATGACTTATGCCAGTTGTATACGCAGTGATGATGCTGTCTGCTTCCTTGAATTCTCCTACTTAGTATCTTATTTGTACAGGCATGGATGTCTCAATGCTTTACGCTTACCATCTTAGGTCCCATTTTTAGACACAGGAAGTTCTGAATTTTAAGAAAATCATTTTGTAGTACTAGTAGATTTCAAAAGAGCAGAGTATCTTGAGAACCAGCCTGCTTGTACCCTATGTAATAATAGAAGTGACATCTATTTGAATTGCATAATTTAGTTCTCCTACTTTTGGATAATAATAAGTATATGGTGGAGAGGTGAGCAATATGTGTATTGGTATGTAGCTTACCCATCCACTTCTGCACTCCTTTGCTGAATTCATAGCTGCAGTGCCAAAATTTGGTAGATCCAGGCTATATGACAGACCATACCTTACCGCTTGATTGTGCCTAGGCCCTGAGATCCTGAGGAGGGGACCTGCTCTAAGTGTGGCCACCTTTATAGGCACGATAGATGGATGTATGCAATACAGCCTTTTTAAGGGCTGCTCCTAGGCTTTGAAACTTCCTTCCTAAGGAGGCATGAATGGTCTTATCTTTGTTGTCAGTATATAAAGTTGGGTTTTCTTTGTTCTGGCAAAGTTTTGAAAATGGGACGTTTTTAAAGAAAGAGCTTTTAATGTCTGTTGTACTGTTCTTAACTGTAGTGTAGATTATCTTTAATTTTATGCTTTAAATTGTTTTTAAAGTAGAAGATAATTTAATTCCATTTTAATGTTGATCTTCTGTGTGTCCTAACTGTATTGTATCTGTTTCATTTTGTAAGTCACATTGATTTCAGTTTGGGGAGAAAATGAGTATGATGAGGATGATGATGATGATATAGCAGCCAAAAAATCACAGTTGGTATGATGTGGTATTCCCCATTTTCAAGCCATATAGCACCCCTGAATGCCTGCTAGGAGCATAGAATCTTGGAAGGGGCTGTAAGGCCCATCTAGACTGAACCCCTGCCAGAAGCACAGTTCAGTTTGAAAACAAGGCACGATTTTTCCACATGCCTTGTTTTAAAGATAAGTTATGACTTTGTTGGCATAACAGCATTACATTTCATCAGTGTGGTAGTGGCATATGGGGTGTGGGTAGAATACAGCTCTTGATGGAGTTATTAGGAGCTATGGATGGAAAGAATATGGAAAAACATGTTTTAGATTATTCAGAAACCCTGACAACAGGACTTCCACACTTACAACAATTCTCAAGGTTCTGCACAAAATTCGCACATGATTAATTTGCAAAGAAAACAGCATTTCCTGTGTAGGAAACAGCTTTTTTTCCCCCACAGAAAATATTGTTTTCTACCCATAAAAACCTGTTCCTTGTCCAGAAAATGCTGCATTTGGGGACTTTCCACACAAAATTCACAGATAAGTGATTTGCTGGAAACAGCTTTTTTTATGTACAGAAGATAGTATTTTCAAACAGAAATATTATTTTCTCTGCAGAAAAATCTGTTTCCTGCATGAAAATGCTCCCCCCATCCCCATACAATAAAACCACATAACACATATTATGCAGAACAAGTCCTGACTTGCAGATAGAGTTGTGGTTCTTGATGTCTTTCTAGCAGCAGGAAGAAAATTTCTAAAATTAGTTGTTGCTTTAAAGAAGAAAATTATTGAAGAATTACATCCCTACTAGCAGCCAAAGCATCTCCACGCACATACTTCCTAGAAGTTGCCTATCTTTGACTTGGAGCCTTAGACTGGAATACTGTTAGTTATTCCCAAGTGGACATTATTGACTTTGTTGAATGGTGAGCCAACATGCAAGTCAATCCTTCGTTTCACACACTCCACCCTAATCAGGACTAACAATGTGATTAGAGTTTTTAATGTCAGCTCAGACACCCAGTGATATCATCTCAAAAATTCCATTTTTGCAAAGAGCACATCTTTCTGTTTTGAATGATGTCTAAGGACTGGCCAGTTTGGGGCCATTTTAATCTATTTTAATGTGTTATGTTCAACTTTTCACTGGTACTTTAAATGGTTTGTAAGTTTGGAAAGGTTTGAAATGGGGAAAGGTAGAAAGGTAACATTAAATTTCTTTCTTGTTTAAGGCACATATAATCCTACCTCATATGAGACTTTCAACTTCTACATCTCAGGAGAACAAAAGAAGTTTTTTTTCCCAATATTCATTTTTTTCTTATCTGTGTCCAGGTTTTGTTACTGCAGTTCTCTTAAAAGCACAAGTTAAACATGATACATCTAATATTTTCTAGATCTGCTTTATGCTGACAGGAGATCAGCTATTGGCCAATATCTCCAGCAGTTAGAATTCCATTCTTTTTCTTTTTAAGTAAAGAACAAAATAGTTTGCATCCTTTCTGGGTAACTACTGTGGTTTCAGAAGCCACAGGCTAGCTTTTCAAAAAGCAGCAGGAAGCTGAGAGCAAAAGGAAGGGTCTTCATATAAATATACATAGTGTTGTCTTGTGTTTATTATTGGTATTTTGAAATTATTTGGGGAATAGCCTCCCTAAATCTAAATTTATTTGGGAAAGTTAATCTGAGCTTGGTTTTGGGTCACATTCTTAATTTTTATTTTCAGCATATGATTCTCACTAGGTGATTTCTTTCTTTGTTTATGGGTGTCAGAAATTACCTACAGCTTTATTTGTAATTCTGAAACCTAGAGCTATGTCTGAAAATAGCAGGGAAGTTGGAGAGAAGAGCAAACAAGCTGGATATAGCCACCAGACTTCTGTTGCAAGAAATGGGTGCCGCAAAAGGCTAGGCAAAACAACTTCAGAGGGCAAATTGCTTCTAATAGTATCATCCGTAGATTTTCCTGGTGAATGGAAACTTGCCATTGGTGCTTCCCTGCCCATAAGAAGGCAGTATTACATAGGATTTCTGCCAATATGCCAAATTCTGGCCAGTGTTAGCAGTCAAATTGTGCTTCTGCATTGATGAGAAGGTCATAGCATTTTGATGAAACCTTTAGGGGCCCTTTCACATGGCACTACTCTATTGCTATGATTCTACTTTAACTGCCATGGCAACATCCTATGGAAACCTGGGATTTGCAGTTAGGAGGGCTTTCGAATTCTGAGCCAGAGTGTCACCTCTACGCCCTTAAGAGGGACAGCTTTTTCTGAGAAGTAGGCAAAAATGACCAGACGTTTCTTGGTTCAAAGGCTAGAGACCAAATTTATTAAGTATAAAAATATTATTATAAAAAGTTCTGCTATAGCAGGGTGCAGGAAACTCTCTTTTAAAAGAAAAAGTGAGGTCCAGAACGGTAAACAAAGGCTCAGCATGGACTTTATACCCATGCATCCAGGTGGACATCAGACACACCCACTGCAGCACTATTTCACCAATCACAAGTGACCTTTCCAAATTTGGCCAGGGTCCAGTGAGGTAGTGACAGACATAAGGCAGCAGGCGGGAGGGGCTAGGGTCTCCTGTGTACGTGACAACTCCTTAATTTGTGATGGAGATTGTCTTTCCCCCACTCACAAGAGAGTTCTAGTGCTACACCAAACTATAAATCCCAGGATTCCACAGGATGCAGGCATGGCACTTAGAACAGAATCATAGCACAATAATTGTGTAGCGTTAAAGGGCCCTAGATCTATAGAACCTGACCTAGAAATTTTCTCTTAGACATCAAATCAGTTGAGATCAGGGTTCACTTTCATGTCAAATGCTTAGTCAGATGACGGCTCTGACTGCTACAGACAGTATTAGGAAATATGTGTTCTTATGTTCCACTATGTTTTTTTAAACAAAACAAAACAAAAGTGTAGCTCCATGCACAAAGATTTAAAATGCCAGAAAGAGGGCTGGGTTAGATCTCTTCTTCCTGGGAAGTTAATTTGGTTTGTTGTGGGAGATTTGCTTGTTTTCAAAGCGTGAGAGAACATTCCATGTTGTTGTTATTCTTCCGATCGAAAAATGGTGACATTTAGGATTGTTGGCACCACGCCATTATCTAGGTTGTGTTGGGATTCAGCTCTAAGGTAGGTTTCCGGTATTCCATTTATTGATTTTGTAATGGTATCTGGAAAGGTAAATGTACAGAAGATGGTTGCTGCTGGTGCTCTTTATATTGTAGAAAGAGACTGAACAACCTTTTCTTGCAGGGCTTGAATGGAAAACCTAACAAGGCTGCAGCACTGATTTGGTTTCTTATCCAAAATCTCTTTTGTCATTAATAGCATCCCGAAGTGACACACAAAGCAAGTTCAATACACTTGTTTGCATTCCCTATGGAAATGTGCTGTGAAGCAGAGACAGAACAGAAAGCTGCAAAACTTGGATCTGTTTGCTCCCCCATTACAGAGTCTTACTGGCTTTCAGTCATGCGTTTTCAGAAGCATATGAAGGAAAATGTGAAGTCAAAAATGGCCCTGTTACTTGCACTTTGAGACACACTCTAAGGTTGAGATGACGTTTTGCAGATCTGAGTGAACTAAATTGGCAGGAATATATAGAAAACCCTGCACAAACATTTCCTCTGTTCATATTGGTTTCATCAGGTTGATATTTCCAGGCTGATCCTTTTCAGACTCCTAAAGGAACAAATGTAACAATATTTCAAGCCAAAGGGGAAATACATGGGGCAACAAAAGAGGAGAAGAGATTGGAAATGTGGCAGAGAAATTTGGATTTTGATGAAATGTTTGACACCTCAGGAGACTTGAATAGCAGCTTCACTTTGTGCCAAACTTGAATAAATAGATCTTAGTGCCAGGTCAGTGTGTTTTTATACCGGTCAGGTTTTTAAAAAGTTTGTGGTGTGGCTGCTTGTAAGGTAGTCACACAGTTAAAAGAAGAAGTTCTCAAATGTGCAATTAAACAATATATTTGGACACTGAGATGACAGGCTTTGAGGCTGTGCTATACCATTTCAGACTGCAGTTAGAGGCTCATTCTGTGGAATGTTTCTAAAATGAGGGAGGAGGACCTTCCCTACACATTGAAAAGTAACATGTCAGGGTGTCTTTTTTTAATACATGCATCTTTTTCCTGTATGCACTTCTGTAAATTTATGCATTTTTGAATATTTCTTCAACAGAGTAAAACATTTGTGTGTGCATTTTTTTAAAAAAATGCAGGCATGTTTGTAAATGCACAGATGTTTATATCTTTTTTTCCCCCATATTATATTCCAAGTTTTGGAACTGTGTATATTTTCTGGTCCTGTAGGCCTTGGAGATACAGATCTGTAAAGCCATAGTCTTGTGATTCAGAATTTCTAGAAAATCTGTTGTTAATTTTGTTGGTAGTGTGTAAACAAGAAAACCTGTGTAAAATTCATCCTTATAACCCCATGAAATAGTTTGGCAAGGAAGGAAATTTTGTTTTTTGAAGCCATTTCTGAATCACTGCAGATTCAGAAATCAGCAAATACGCTGATATTCAGCTGGCCTGGATGCTCCTCCAGAGGCATGCTAAAACTATGTATTTCCATGTAATTGTGGTGTTTTTAAGCTGCTGCCATGGTACAATAAGTATCTGAACCTATCAATTCTGTCACTCCAGATTAGTTTCCCAACCCTGGTTTCCCCATCTGTACATGTAAGAAAAACAGAAAATATGGGGAAGGACTTTCTGTTCTGTTGGTAGCACTAGACATTTTACCAGGTCTGTGTCCTTCAGAAAGTCTTCAAAAAGGTAGAATTTCTAAAAGCCTGGGCTGAATTAGCCGTTTCTGTGTCCAGGGAGAATGCAGATACTGAGAATGTGACAAGAAGTGTATTGTAAAGGAATCCCAGCTGGGTCATTAAGCGAGTCTTTGTTACCATCTATGACAAGGGCATTTTGATGGGCCCCCAGTCTGTGATGGAGGCTTTCTTTGGGACTACTCATTTATTATCTGAGTGGACTCAGGAATGCAAAGTCTCAGACCAAGAAATTCCTTCAGGCTGGAAAAATGACAGGGTTACTCTGAAGGATTAATGCAGTAACAAGTTCTCTGTGCAGTTCTGGGAATATTCTGCAAAAACACCAAATGACTGAGAGCCACTGAGAAAATCTGCCATGTTCATTTTAGTGTTAAAAGAGGCAGCTTTGGCCAGTCATTCTCTGCCTGATTCCTGAAATTGTCAGAGGCGTGTTTGAAGAAACCTGTTAGCTGAAAAAACTGCCTCTGTATAGCAAAGAACACCATGCTTTTGAAAATATTGAATTGGAGAATGGGTAGAAGTGACTTTCAGCCTGCTGCTCAATTAGATGTTCCACCTCTACTTTTTTATTTATTTGTATGATGCGTCAGAGTTAACCAGAACTGTAGTCGGATTGCTAACTGGTGCTGGTGATAAGGAATATTCAACTCCTTTGTTGCAACAGTTCCACTGCCTGCCAGTCTGTTTCCAGGCACAATTCAAAGTGCTGGTTATGACTTATAAAGCCCTGTATGGCTCAGGTCAAGCCTATCTGAAGGACTTCTGTCTTCCCATGTGAACCTGCCTGAGCTCTAAGATCCTTATGGAAGGCATTTTTCTCTGTTCCGCTGCCTTCACAGGCACATTTGGTGGGAACATGGGAGAGGGCCTTCTCTGTGGCTGCTCCCACACTTTGGAACTCTCTCCCTGGGGAAGTTAGAATGGCTTCTTCTTTACTGTCCTTTTGGAAACAAGTGCAGTCTTTTCTATTCCAACAAGCCTTTGGGAATTGATTGTTAACACAAAGAAAGTTTTTTTTTTTTTAAAAAAAAGGCACTTTGCTGCTTGTAATAATTGTTTTAAAGTAGTGTTTTAAATAGTTTTAATTCTGTTGTTTGTTTAATATTGCTGTAATCTCAACTTCTGACTGGGAAAAAATCCCTCGCGAAAAGTGAAAAAAAGTGAATACCCGCAGGCGGGTAGGGTAGGCGCAGGAGAGAATTAGCGGGGACAGAGCTTCCCCACTGGCTTTCTCCTTGCCCCCACCTGTGTGTTCATGGGGGTGGGTGCCAGAGACAGCCAGCAGGGAAAGAACTTCCCTGCTGGCTTTTTCCTCACCCTGCCTGTGTGATCGGGATCGAGTGGGTGGAGGTGGGTTCAGGAGACAGCCAGCGGGGAAATAGCTTCCCTGCTGACTGTCTCCTTGCCCCCACCCAAGCAATCGAGATCGTGCCAGCGGAGGTGGAGGCAGGAGACAGCCAGTGAGGAAAGAGCTTCCCCACTGGCTTTCTCTTTGCCCCAACGTGTGCGATTAGGATTGCGCTGGCAGAGGTAGGCACAGGAGACAGCGAGGAAGGAGCTTTCCCACTGCCTGTCTCCTCACCTCCACCCACACAATCACAGGGTGGGCACAGGAGACTGCCAGCGGGCAAAGAGCTTCCCTGCTGGCTTTCTCTTCACCTCTGCTTGGCCAATAACGATTGCGCAGGTGGGGGAAAGGAGAAGGCCAGCAGGGGAGCTCTCAGCAGTGGCAGAAGGAGTGTGGGGAACGGGTAATTGCCCTCCTTGCACCCTCCTACCGCTGGCCTAGGCCAGGGAGTAGGAGGGGGAGAATGGGGGGTAAGCAAGCACCTTGTGGATAATCAAATTCACGAAAGTGACACCTGCGAATGTGGAGGGAGAACTGTATATAGGTTTTTAATATAGTTTTCCTTCTTTTGTTAGCCACCTTGAGTCCCAGTCTGGAAATGATGGGATATAAGTAAAAGGAGGGAGGAATCAGGTAGCCCTTTGGAGAAAGCATTGCACATGATGTTTTGTAAAGTGTCTTGAAATCTGTGTCTGTGGTTTTTAATCTCTGTCAGCCTGTTCACATGTAACCTGGTATTCCTCTGTTAAGTAAAATATGGGAAAATATGCTTATGTGACCAGAGTGATAGTACTTGGTCTCTAAACTCCAAAATTCCATTCTGTTCTTATCTGCTTTTCAAGTGTTGCTACTTGCCTGCTTTCTCACTCCCCATATTTTCTATCTCCTTCTTTCCCCTTCTTCTTAATATCCACATTTGGAACAGTGCAGACTAGTCTTGCTCTTGCTCATGAAGACTGGTCTTTTTCAAAACTCATGCTTCCTAACTTAAATGTGTTGCATGGAATAAATGTATTATATTACAGAAATGCCACCTGAGTCAGTTTATTTGCAGTATTTAGGCATATGGGTATCCAATGTGGCACATTTGTATTTGTATTAGAAGATACATGCACATGGTGTGTTTTTGGTCCCCTGTAAGCATTGGTTTTCTTATTATCATGAATGTGTTTATTAATGTCTTGTGTGCAGACAAATGCAAGGAGATGCTAAGAGTCCTGTTTGCTTTCAAGATGATTGCCAGCCCCATTGAGATTTTTTGTATGCTTTTATTAAAGCTCAGCGTTGCCATTTTTCTTCTATAGACATAACAGCCTGCCAAGGAAAGATACTTAATTATATCTATGCTGTACCAGCTAAGTAGTGCATAGAAGATTCCACAAGTAGCAGATATGGTCTTCTACTATTTTCCTTTGCAGAAAACAAACATTTCCTCCACATTCTTCCTGTTTCTTCACAAGTCCTGAGCATTTTTATCTTTGTGCCTCCTGTGGCATTTTTGCTTTTTGAAGAAGCAAGTCTTGGCATTTGCAGGAGTGCAACAGCATGTCTCTTCCAGCCTGTTAGGGTCCCCAGGAGCCCTTGTTGAACTAACTCCATATACTCAGAACGCAGTTAGAATCACCAATTCATCACCCTGGCTTTGGAATTATAATATGCTTGAGGATCTCTATATTTATGTAATGCTTTCTTAACTACTCAGGCCCCACTGTGTACGTGTACACACATAGTTGGAATCTTCTTCCCATTGAACTTCTCTTTCTTCTCTCAGAATACAGTAGAGTGAAATGGACCGGAGCTGCCCAGCAGCCCAATATATATTGAAAGAAAGCAGTTCCATTGCATTCTTCGTGGTCTCTGTGACTCACACAAATAGGTTGTCTGCGCTTGCGCAGTGTGCCCCTTCAAAACCTTTTAGAGCTCTAGGCCAAGTGTTTTGGTGGGACCCCCCTATCCCCCTGGTGCTATATAAGGCCCCTTCCTCCATCGTCCCCAATTCCTTTTCTTCTGCTGCATTAGCTGTGCCTTTAGGAGCCTTCAGTTGAGCAAGCATTTCAGATTTTTGCCTTTGCTTTTTGGCTTCTTCTTCTCCTTACAGTTGATCTAGTTCTTGGCTTGTCCTGGCTGTTCCCTCAACCTCAACCCCTAGTTATTCAGCCTGGCTTTGCTTACTAGCTATCCTGCCTTTCTCCCGACTTGGAGCCTGGGATGGCTTACAGCATGAATTAAAATAAAATACAGCTAGAAATGAATGATTATGGTTTTTAACATTTAAAAGCAATTAAACTATACTATTAAAACAACTCTGATTTAAAACAGTATAAAACAATTTAAAAACAAAGCAATAAGAATAAAAGTACAATATGGACACACAACCAGTAAAAGACCCTTGTACACAAGTAGTTAATTACCAAAATCATAACACATTTGATATAGCTGCCATCTTGAATATTCTTCTAGATTTGAGAACCTAAAAAAGAGGGAGAATCCAAGTATTTGTTGGATTTAACTATGATACAATTCTGTTGTACTGAATTATGAATAATATGAGCCCAAAGCAGTTCTTGGTATATCTGTGAACACATAAGTGTGGTTAGAAAAAGGTAAATGGCATCTGGAAGATGTCATAAAGAATGTTGGAAGAAAATCCTACTCCTTACCTGTTGTTTCAGTAATTCTAGGCTGTATAATAATTTTCAACTACCTGTGAAAGCTTCAAAAACCAGCTTAGAATGAAGAGCTGCAAGTGTAGAGGCAAAGTTAAAAGAAGTCAGTGGTCATTTTTGTATGTCTGTTTTTGCCTTAGTTCTACCAGTGGTGTCTGGCAGGCAGTAGATTGACCACTGCATTAACAGAAAGATAGGCCATTTTTGGATTGGGAGAAATTCAGAGGTTAGTCTCTTCGAAAGAGTGTAATGTGGAAAGAAACCTGCCCCCTTTGTTGCCCCCTTTAATGTTTTATGTTTTTCCGTTCCTTTCTGTCTCAAATTGGTTAACCCTAACACTTCTACTAAATCCATTCTAGCCATGGCATTCTTTTATCCAACTTGGTTTGCTTAAGTATCCATCAGGCTCTGTTTGTTTTTCATTGCTGCAAAGACCATAAACTGCTTCCGATGGGTTCACTTTGCATAGAGCAAACGATTGTCTGAATGGAAGCAAGTAATAAGCTTGTAACAGGATAACTAGCAGTCCAGTGATGTGTAAATTGGCTCTTAGACTGCAAGGTTGCTTTGTGATGGCAGGAACACGACTTGGGTCAATTATCAGAAGAATTGACAGCTATTCTAGCAGAGCTAGGCATCATCACGGCCTCAAGCATCTTGCCCCTAGCCATTGCTGGGTAGTGGGTTCCATCTTCATAATTGTGGAGGTAGAGCACTGCTCAAGCACAAGCTATATTCATGTGTCACAGTTCCTCTCAGCTGGAAGTTAAGTACTTTGCAGAGGTGACAGAGATTTTCTTAATGGCCATCAAACCTTTTGACTTTCGTGCAGTTTCCAGGATTCTTGTTAGCCTTCAATAAAATATTCATTAATAATGTAACAAGATAAAAGTATTTAATACCTGTCTACTGTGTACTTGCATTTGCTAGAAAGAAAAGAAAGAGAACCCAGCTTTTAAAAGAAATCCTCATTTGGTTGGATACAGGCCATGTTTCACGTTACTGGTGATTAGGTGACTTGATATTTGTAGTCCTGGCCGGATCTATACACAGGACAGAATGAGGTGATGTTGGTTGTGCTGGCCTTAGCATGTGTTGTTTTTGGCTGTATGTCCATCCAGACAATTAACTCACATTCAGCCACTTTGAGGTAAATGAAATCTATATTTCATTCTAAAACTCGGTAACAGCAACAAAAAAGGGAGATAAAGAATGGTAAGATGAATGGTAATGTGGAAGGAAAAGCGCCAGGATGGGGTGAAAAAGGACATAAGAATACAGCAACCTTGATACAGCAGAAGGAAATTAAATCTGAGATGAATAAAACCAGATGGGAGAGATCTGTTGGACCAACTGACCAGATGGAGCACACAAAGCTCTGATCAGTTGCTGACAGATCTATGTAAAAAGAACAACACATTTATAATGACAGCTCAGGGCAACAGAATGTATAACATGCATGCTCTGTTGGGGCAGAACAAAGACAGACTGCACTGCTTTAGGCTGCAGATTGGACACGGCGTTCTTGATTATTAACAAATAATAATAATAGTAACAATAGTAAAAAAAAACCTGCAAGTGGGAAGATGACTAACTGGAAGCATGGTTTTAATCGTGCATTCTTCCTGCTGTACTTGTTTTCTTTAATTTTTTTAATTTAAAAAAAAGTTTTAAAAATATTAGGGAGGCACTGAAAAACAATATCCCACACTCACAATCTGAAGACAGTGTTGTTGAATCTGCAGAAGAGTGCAAGTTAAATGAATAGATAAATCTTTTTCCCTACATTGTTTGCTCTTTATTTTGCTGCACATGTAGATCAATCATGTGTGGAACTACTTTGTAGAAGGTTTCTGCTTCTGACTTGGATAGACAGATCATCAAAACTGTGAATCATTCTGAGATCAACAATGGAGTAATGAAGCCTAATTTTAGTATTTTCTCTGGTGTGTCTCATCATGATAATGCTTCTCCCTTTTTGTAGCACTAGTGGAAATTCACATTTGAGCGTACCAGTTATCACCTTGTTGGGAGCCATATATTATTCAGTGTGCAATGAGTTCAGTAATCACCTCAATGAACTGATAGTGTAATTTTTTTTCTTTGTGTTCCTTTAAAGGACAAAAAGAGTTATTCCTGTCCTGTGTGTGATAAATCATTTTCTGAAGACCGACTTATAAAATCGCACATAAAGACAAACCACCCAGGTAAGATAAGATGTTCTAAGGGTTTTAAATGCAGTCTGATCATGGTGGCTTGACCCTAGCTGCATAATGGACCATAGGTGCATTGTGTCTGCTACTAATTATCATCAGTATCATTTGGAAAACAAAGTGGAAAGGATAGAGAATCATGCTTACTGGTCCATTTCCTATGCCATCAGTAGCTTTCTTACAAAGGAGAAGTGAGGACATCTTGAACTACAACACTCAACAGTCACAACTCAGTACCTTAACTGTGTCACCAGTATTCTGTTTCTCCCGCAAGCGATGATACAGAAATCAGTCCTTATATTCTGTGTGTGAGTTACCTATGTATTCAGTCACAAGTCTATTCCATTCAGTTTCACATCTTTCTGTGATTTTTTTTTGAAAAAGCATATGCATAAAAATCCAAGTTGATTTTTGTGTGACATTTTGCCAAACACATGGTTTGTATGTGTACTGCCTGAATAACTATGTTTTGTATGCAGTTTAAAACTACAACGACAACAACAAATGTTTTCATTTTCTAAAAGAAAACAGATGGAAGACAGTAAAAACTAACACACACACACACACACACAAATTGGGAAGGAGAAAAGGAAGAAAAATTACATTAACCTGAGATCTTTTTATTGTTAGAGTATGGTATATTTACCATATTTTAAATGTTATACTTCACAATAGGAAATAAATATGTTTCTGGTGTGGGGATTTTTATTATAAATTTTCATATTACAATGGGTTTTTGATGTTTATTTCATGGTCTGAGGAAGGACTGTGATGGATGTTGAATACCTTTCTGGTTGGCTTGAAAATATGGGATAGGCAAAATTGTCCAACCCTTTCCTCCCACAACCCCCCAGTTTCAAGCCTGGGCGTCTAAGTGCTGCAGTGTCACTGTGCCACCGTGTGCATTCTTTGGTCTCTATTTACCTGTTTGGATTATGACCTTCTCTCAGTCCCCCAGCAATCGAGAGCAAACTCTGCTGAAACCTGCCCCTGAGTAATCCACAGCTTTCATGCTTGGGTTATAAATCCTCACTTTGTTTTCACATGCACGAAGCCATAATTTTTTTTTTCTTTTCATCTCCAAGAGGGACAAATATATTCGGTCAATCTTGAGATTTTCTACATTTGTGAAAATGATTTTTCCATTGCTATATTATTGCAAAGCAAAGCTGTAATAGCTGCTGCCTTTCTGCATGGACATTTTGAAATCAGAGATGCTGGATGGGTTGCTTCTATCTTTTGAATCAGTCAGACAGTCCTTTTATGTTTGCTACGAATGTGCTCTGCTTGCTTTCCAGAGGTAAAATTTTGTAAGGAGATGTTTTTGCACAAATTACAGAAACCCCAAGGGAAAGGGTGAAAAAGTGCTTGTTTTCTTATTAACATGAACGAGGCAAGAAATGTTATGGTGTGTGTGTGTTAACAGATTTGTAGTGAAATTTTGTCACTTACTTGATACTGCCCACCAGTAAGGGGAGCTGATGTTGCATAGTCTTGTACCTGGAGAGAGCTCTGCATCCTGACCACATAAAATCCACCATCATCACATGAACATCCCAGGGGGAATGGCAAATGGAATTCTGAGGGGAGTGACAAATGATGGCATTAGCCACAAATAAGAATTACCCCTCCTATGAAATTTTCCTTCAGTCCCCAAATTTCTACAATTGCAGTAACTTACGACCACAGAATATACAAGAATTCTAGGCATGAATGATTTTCAGTGTCTGACCCAGCAAAATTGGTCTTGCTCTCATTTCACACACACGCGCACGCGTACACACACACACACACACACACAATATTGCTGAAGCGTCCCACTTCAAGCTCGCATCCCTCCTGTGATTTCCATGCTTTCTGTTATATCCCTCATATGGAATATATTTACATCTCAGGACACACAATTAGGTTGATGATTATATATCACTGAGGCACAAACACACCACCTTTTTATTATTTCAAGCAATTATGCCATTCCTTTGGATTTTCAGGCCTACTATGGGTGTTAAGCTGTCTGCTTGAATATTGCCGACTTCTCTGGAAATCCCAGGTGCAACTTTAAACAAATGTTATGTTCCTCTTTAGGAGTACTGAAGCTGATAAATATTTGGTTAGCAAAGCTTCCCTGTTAGGTATTGCCCACTTGAGAATGCTTCCGGCTTGGGGAAAAAGAAGTGGTTTCTGTACCAATGGTGCAACTAGATTCCAATTTATCTTTAAAATAGTCAGTTGCCATGGAAGCTCATGACACACAAAAGCAGGATCAGTGCTGGAAAGGCCATAAATCAATTAAGCTGTTTCCTTCGACTATAAAAGCTCATCTGAGGAGAGACCATGCAAAAGAAACAAGAAATACTGTAACAATATTCAATGATTTATTTATTTTTGACATAATCCTTAGAGGTGAGAGTTGTTTTCTACATGCTTCTCCCTTTCCCCCCTCTTTTCCACACCCTACCGCAGAGGTTTCAATGAACACCATATCTGAGATTGTTGGCAGGAGAGTTCAGCTGAAAGGGCTGATAGGAAAGCGAGCCATGAAGTGCCCCTATTGCAATTTTTATTTTATGAAGAATGGATCGGACCTGCAGCGTCACATTTGGGCCCATGAAGGTAACTGCGCCTGATTCAGCATCTTTGTTTTTGGTTGGTAATTTGTTTATATACCAAATGAGAGGCAAATTAGACAAAATGTGACTGTGTTTTATGTTGTCTGTTTCTGTTTTGAACAAGCAGCTGTGGGGAGGCCATTTCATCAGGTTCTTCTTTGTGGTCTCTGTGAATCACACAATGGGGGGGTATTTCGTACAGCATTCGGAACCTTCTGGAAACCTAAAATCAGGAGTTTTGGCAGTTGGCCCATCCCCCACATCCCCACGGTATTTAAGGCCCATCCCCGATTAATAGTCAGTTCCTTTTCTTCCGCCGTGGTAGCAGCAAGTAAGGAGCCTTTCTCAGCCTGACCGATAGATTTAACGGTTTTTCGATCTTGGACTGGTTTTGGTTTCTGATTATCTCTTGGTGGTTTGTTTGGCAGTTGGTCTGACATGGTGCACATTTTTGGACTACGAGTGTGTTTCTGCGATTTGGACTCTACTTTTGCATGGCAACTTTTAAACGTTGCAAAACGTGTGGAGGGAAAATACCCGACAAAGGCAGTCATTCTGAGTGTCTCCTTTGGGCGAGGGCCATAACGTGGCAAATTGTGAACATTACCAGTAATTTACTTCTCAGACGAGAAGGAATAGAGTGGCCTGTTTGAAGGCACTTTTGTGGGAGCAGGTTTTGTCAGCCTCTGAACCCACAACTTCAGGAAAATCTGTTCAGCCTTCTAAAATTGCTCAAACGTCGCCTGTACCCTCCACAGATTGACACCACTCAGGAGAGTCTCGGGATTGAGAGCAACCTGTCCAGCCCTCGGTGTCAACAAAGAAAAAAGTGATCCAAAAAAGTATGTCTCCACCTCACCATCGAAGAAAACAGTTCAAGGTGAGAAAAACAAAATGAAGAAGAGAAAATTGAAGGACTCATCTCGAGAAGAGCCTTCAAAAAAATCTAAAAGGATTGAGCAGCCCGGTCTACCTGCTCCAATCCAATCTCTGTCTCCATTGACAAAATGACAGAGGATATTCATCATGTGATTGTTCACGATGTGTATAGAGATACTGTACCATCTAGTGAGATTGAAGAGATTTGTGTTTTCTCTGAAGGGGAGATCATGGATTCATCTCCGATCCTTTCAGTGGGGTCAGTGTCACATTGCCAAGAGTCAAGATCTCCTGCTGGTGGACACTCGAGATCAAGACAACATGATTATGTTGAGCTAACTTCTCCACCGAGGCATCGACGTAGAACTCCACTATCGCCTCCAAGATCACCTTCTAGGCGATCACATTCACGTACAAGATTGCCTCATCGGTACAGTTATGTGAGGGAGACACTTCTGTACCGTTATCGATGGTATCCTGAAGAGGAGTTTTCTGTTGACTCCAGGGATGTCTCTCCTTGCACTGGTAAAGTTCATTGAGCGCTCAGACATTCTCAGTACCGAGAAGAAGACTCACCGACTTGTCATCGGTATAGAGAGACTAATCGATGACCTCATGTTCCGAGGTCTTCCACTAAGTCTCCAACTCCATCCTGTTGCAGAGTATTGCCTGAAGTATCTGGCTCTAGACATGGAAAGGAAACAGAGAGAGTCCAGCAATATTCATTTCGTAGTCGAGTCTTTCCTGGACAACAGTCTACGTCAAGGTACCGTTATTCTCGGTACCACAAGATGAGATCTCCTTCTGTGTCAGAGTCTGAGGGATCTCGCGTGTTGTATGTGCCTGAGCAGTCTAAATCGAATTTTATGTCAACAACAGAATGTATTTCACCTACTGATGATGTCCGTTCTTTCTCTGATCTTGTTTTGTGAATGTCCAGATCATTAAATCTTCAAGTGGAGATTGATGAAGAGGATCTCCAAGATCCTATTTTCCAGGAACTGCATGATAGAGCACCTGTAACATCTATCATTGCAGCATTGCCTTGTTTGTTAAAGACTGTTTAAAAATCATGGGATTCCCCGTCTTCTATTCCTTCGACATTGAAGAAAGTAGAAGCACTGATTGAGAGTGATCAAGAGTGGCTGACTCAACATCCAAAGCCAAACTCAATAATTGTTGATGCAGCTCAATCTAGACAATCCCAGAAGCTTCAAGTGTCCCCTACTGATAGGGAATTCTGCCTTGCTGTTTAAAATCTCAAACTATGCAGCGTGTATGGGTGCCTATCAGCAGTTCTTGTGGGCTAGGATGAAAAGGTTCATAGATATGCTGCCTGAAGATGAAAGAAAGACTGCTGCTTCTCTGTACGGTGAGGCCTATCATTTGTCTTCCCAACAAGTCATGACTTCGAAACATATTACTGATTGTAGTTGGAAGGCAATTGCTGGAGTGATAGCCTTGAGGAGACACGCTTGGTTGAGATCTTCGGGTCTGTCTCAACAAGGGAAGAGTGTGATTGAAGACCTCCCTTTCGACTCTGTAGGTATTTTCAGTGAAGGTACAGATACCAAACTAGAACACACGCAAAAAATGCTCACTACTGCTAAAAAGTATGAGTTTCCAGTACCATCGTCATCATACTCCAGGTATCAATATCACCGTTACCAACCTTACACAGTGGGAACAAGAAGTCCGACTCCCACGTAGCAACAACGTCAAACAGGACAGCAACAACTTCCAAGGAAATTTCCAATGTCCAAATTTAGACAACCTCAATATAAAAACAGATCAACAGAAATGGCGTGTTTGACAACCAACTGAACGATACCTCATTTGCACATGGTCAAGATCTTTTAGTCATTTCTACTGTTGAAGACTCAAATCTCTTTGCTCAAACTCCAGATGTTGGACCGCTGTCAATACCATCTGTTCCACTGGTATCGACAGCATGGCGATGTTAGATACTGTCACATCTACCGTCATCACTGCCAAGATCGGTACTGATGGAGCTGTTGGCAGCTGTGGTACAGAGAAAAAGCCCTTTGGAAACAGACTGTCAAATTTCATCCACACATGGCTTTGATAACAACAGACTCATGGGTGTTGGATGTAGTGAGATTGGGCTAATTATAGAATTCCATCGACTACCACCAGTAGGACAAATTCATATCACACCTTCGTCCCCAGAGCTGGAAGAGGAGGTTGCAACACTGTTGGAGAAAGAGGCAATTGAAAAGATCTCGTATGCCCAACTAAGAAGGAGTTTCTCTTCCAAATACTTCCTGGTACCAAAAAGAGATGGGGGTCTTTGACCCATTCTAGACCTAAGAGATGTCAACTTCTATATAACAACAAAACAGTTTCGAATGGTGACCCTGGCATCGATAATGCCATTGCTGAAGAAGGGGGACTGGTTTGTGAGGCTGGATTTAAAAGATGCCTACTTCCACATATCGATAAGGAAAGAGCACAAAAAATACCTAGCCTTCGTGTTGGGGGACACAAGCTTATCGATTCAGGGTACTCTCTTTCGGCATGTGCACGGCACTGAGAGTGTTCACAAAGTGTATGTCCGTAGTGGCAGCATATCTGCGGCAGAGAGGTATTGTTCTGTTTCCATACATAGACGACTGGCTTATAGCTGCTCCGGCAAAACAAAAGGCTTTGCAACACCTGAAGACTGCAGTAAACCTACTGAATGGAATAGGATTGATGATAAATTTCAAGAAGTCTCATCTTATACCACAAACAACAGTGAAGTTCGTTGGAGCTGTACTGAACTCAACCAGAGAGTTGGCTTTCCTACCAGACGACAGGTGGCAAAAAATGCAACGTGCCCTAAGGCAGTTGTTGATAACATGACGGATGAGAGCCAGAGCTATACAAGTGGTCCTAGGGCTGATGACTTCCACCACTGTGGTTACTCCAAACAAAAGACTGAGAATGAGACCTCTGCCAGACTGGTTCATAAGGAATTTCAATCCATTTCTGCATCACCAAAACAAGCACATTACGATTCCAAAGCGGGTGCGCTTGTCTCTCATCTGGTGGTTAGAAGCAGAAAATGTCCTAAGGGGCATGCCGTTTTTACCAGATCCACTGGTCATATCTGTCACAACAGATGCTTCCATGGACGGCTGGGGAGCACATATGCAGAATGTCTCTGTAAAAGGACATTGGACATTGTTGGAAAAACATCAACACATAAATGTTCTGGAGTTTCTTGCTGTCATCAAGACATTCAGGGCTTTTCAAGTGCACCTGCTCAGTCTCGCAGTGCAAGTGTGGACGGACTGTACAACTGTAATGTATTATATCAACAAACAAGGAGGAACTTATTCCACTGTGCTTCTGAAATTAACAATCAAGTTCTGGAACTGATGCACCTCCAGAGGGATAACGCCATCAGCGATACATGTACCAGGAGCAGACGATACATAGACGGATGCTTTAAGCTGAGCTCCAATGTCCTGTCACGAGTGGGAGCTGGACAACACCGTAACCGAAGCTTGTTCAGTCTATGGGCAGTACCGCCCATAGACTTGTTTGCATCTAAGGACAACAAGAAATGCAAGATGTACTGCTATTGTCGAAAGACAGACCAAATGAGTCTGGGAGATGCTTTTCTCTATAGATGGACAGGACCACTTCTCTATGCATTTCCACCGTTCCCTCTCATAACGAAGGTGATCTCAAAGATAAGACAGGATCACACAAGGGTCATATTGATGACACCTTGGTGGCCGAGACAGCCATGGTTCTCGCCTCTTCTCGCTTTGTCGAAACATTGGTACCAGAGGTTACCGTCAATGCTGAACTTGTTGACAACACACAACGTTACTGTGTTTCACCTGGGTGTGCAGAAATTTCAGCTGACTGTGTGGATGTTATTGTAAATTCTGTTTTCCAGGAAGAAGTTAGCTGCATATTAAGAGCGGCTTACAAACCATCGACTGTTAAGTCATATAGCTACAAATGGGACAAATTTTGCAGGTACCTAAGGAATTAAGGTACTCAACCTCGGGACTGCGGTACCGCAGACATACTTTCCTTTTTACACACCTCGGTACCGAGGGACTGTCATTATCTTCAATCAAATGTTATCTGGCTGCAATTTCTTGGTACCTACAGAATAAGGGAAGACCTTCCTGTTTTTTTAGCCAACTGTTAAAAGATTTTTATGGGGTTATAAACATGTGTATCCTCCAACTCAGTCTCCAGTACCGGGTTGAGATTTACATTTTGTGTTGTTGCAACTCACACGTAGGCCATTTGAACCAATGGCAAACAGTGATTTGAGGTTGTTATCCTGGAAAACACAGTTTCTGGTAGCCATAACTTCTGCAAGAAGGGCAAGTGAGCTGGCAGCTTTAAGAGTAGATGCACCCTTTTGAGGTTTCATAAGGAGAAGGTAGTACTAAGACCAGATATCACCTTCTTACCAAAGGTGGTATCATTTTTTCATCTAAACCAAGACATTGTTTTCCAGCTTACATGAAAAATCCAGAAACTGATCTGGAGAAAAAGTTGCATTGCCTTGATGTCAGAAGAGTGTTAGCTTTCTATGTTCAACGCACTGCAGCTACAAGGAAAACTAAGCGGTTATCTATATGTTATTCAAGTCAGAAACTAGGGGAACCTGTTTCTTCCCAAAGGATATCTAAATGGGTTGTTTCCGCAATATAGTTGTGTTATGAGATTGCTAAAAGAAAGTTGCCAGTAAATGTAAGGGCGCACTCCACGAGGTCAATGTCAGCTTTGGCTGCTTTCATGCATGGTGTACAATTGGAGGAAATATGTAAGGCTGCTACGTGGTCGCAGCCATTAACCTTTATTTCCCACTATAGGGTGGATGAAAGGAAAGGAGTGATGTGTCCTTTGGTAGGGCTGTTTTGTTTTCTGCAGTTGCTTGAAAAATAAAATAAAAAAAAAAATAAAAAGGGGGAAATGAGAAGAAAAACCCTTTCTGAATGAATTGAAGAAACTTAACATGATTATTCTGTAAACTAAATATTTATTTATTTATATTATATATTATTCTAATGATATTTATTATATTTATATTATTTATTGTATTGAAATATTTATTACAGTTTTAAAAAAAGGGAAAATCTGATGTTTGTTATCGCTGGTGAATATTGACAATTTGACATCTCCCACCTCTATCTTTGACAGCTCACTAATCTCCCCATTGTGTGATTCACAGAGACCACGAAGAACAGATTGCTTACCTGTAACTGTGGTTCTTCAAGTGGTCTTCTGTAAAGTCACACAAACCCACCCAGCATCCCCGCTTGATGTCTTTTTCATCGGTTCTTATAGCTACTACCAGGGGGCGAAGAACTGACCATTAATCGAGGAGGGCCCTTATGTACCCTGGGGATGTGGGGGATGGGCCAACTGCCAAAACGCCTGATTTTAGGCTTCCAGAAGATTCCGAATGCTGTATCGCGCAGGTGCAAAATATCCCCTCCCCATTGTGTGGCTTCACAGAAGACCACTTGAAGAAGCACAGTTATAGGTAAGCAACCTGTTCTTCACAATCGTGGCATTCAGTGGCTGTTGTCGGAAGACAGCAGGCAGCTTAGGGAAAGATTAGGGTCTTTCCTATTGTGTCATGGTCCCAAGCCTGATTAGCAACCCTATAGCTGCTTTAAAAAAAATAAATACAAACTGCATTTTGGAACAAGGTGCAGTAGTGGTGGAAAAAAAATTGAATCATTATATGCATGTACCTTCTTTTTATCTAGATGCCCTTCTGTTATCTAACACTGACCGTATTCTGGGAAAGCTACAGGCTTTCAGTTCTGGCTACTCTTGGTGACAGGCCAGTTCTTTGGAGGCTTCCCAAAGGCAGCCCCAGAACTTTTGCTTATGCAAATTAATCAGTATTGCCATCTTGAGACTAGTTCACATATTTCTGATTTCTTAACACAACTGGCAACAGAAAACGTGAACTGACTCTGCTGAAAAGTATTACTTCTAAGATGATCACACTTATTCTGGGATAGTTCCTTCAAGCACAGAAGCCTTCATTTGATGCTGTGGTTATCAAGTGGTGATCATGTGTGTTTGATCTGTCCTTTCATGAGCATCTAGATAAAGTACTTGCTGCTTAGACTGTATACCATCACAAAACTTTGAAGGGATGGCAGAATACATAATTTAGGAGTTGCAACTGAAGCATAATTACCTGGAATTAAGTTCCATTGGATAGTATATTCTACAGAGTGATATCTTCAGTTGTAGCAATAACTGAATTAGTTATAATGTGTACCTTTGGTAACTACAGATCTTTCAGTTGGTTCAAAACACAGCAGCCAGATTGGTTACTGGTGCATCTAGAAGAGAGCATATCACACCAATATTAAAGTTATTCCAGTGGCTGCCAGTTAGTTTCCAGGCAAAGTAAAAAGTGTTGTTACTACCTTTCAAGACTTACATAGTTTGGGTCCAAGGTACCTATAGGCTTGACTCCTTCTGTATAACCCACCTCACCTACTCAGGTCCTCTAGGGGACATTTACTTCAACCAGCCAGGGCTGGACTGGTAACAGTCACCCAGAAGACTTTTTCTTCAGCCACCCTAGAGTGTGGAATGACTTGCTGGAAGAGATTAGACAACTGTCTGAATTTAAAACAGTATTAAAGAGCAGTCTCTTCCAGTAGGCTGATCCAGATGATTTTAAATTTTGAATTTTAACAATGAATTTTAAGTATGTATTGATATTTGGTATTTGTATAATTTGTTCTTTTAAGCTGATATTATGCATTTAACTATCGTTTTTAATTGATGTTCTGTTTTTAACTGATACATGTTATTCTGTTGTTGCCCCTGCCTTGATCCATGGGGAAAGGTGGGTAAGAAATAAAAGTAGTAGTTGTAATAATAATAAATATTATTATTATTATTACGCATGCCACATTAAAATCAATTGAGTTGATGCTTTAGTTTAAACAAATCACTTTGAAAGCTATCCCTTCCAGTGTCATGAAAACTTGACCCAGGCCCAGCTGCCATACTATTTACCCTTTAATCACCACTGCTTGGCTGCATTTATTACATTCCTCTTTCATTTACTTTGCAACATGATAAATGGCACACAGTATATTCCCACTCCACCCTGTTCGTTGTTTTCATACTTTGAAAACAGAGCGTGTGTCAGCTTCTGGCAGTCTCCTGTGGTATCTTATTATGAAGTTAAAACAAAGTTTATGTAAATCAGTTGCTTATTGCTTGTAAAGATCCAAAATACATGTTTTGTAATTTTCAACCTCAGCAGATAAGTCAAGAATTGTGCAGTAATTAATATTTTGAATCCCTTTGTCTCTGAATGTCTATATAATTTGACATTGAGAGACGACAGAAGAAAGGATAGGTGTTATTTTGTGGGCAAATTAGGTGTGATATTTGCCCTGTAATTTGCTTTTATTTAGCATCCCTCCAACAAATAAACAGCTAAATTGCCCACACTATAATTCCTTAGTTCCTCTCAATGACTCTTATGCAGAATGGAAGTAAACTCAGCACATTCTCCTGGTAAGAAGCACACAATCCCCTTCAGTCTCCCCTGCAACCCTGGCCCACCATTAAGTCTGACTAAACTGGATAAAGTAGTGCTAGACATTTCTTTGCCTGAAATAATTGTTGGTCCTCCCCTAGTCATACTTGTGCCTGGCCAGCTTCATAAAATATCCATATCTCTTCCCTCTTTCTGTAGGCATCAAGCCATTTAAATGTTCTCTGTGTGAATACGCCACTCGCAGCAAAAGCAATCTTAAAGCACACATGAACCGCCACAGCACCGAAAAAACCCACCTGTGTGATATGTGTGGGAAAAAATTCAAATCCAAGGGCACTCTGAAGAGCCACAAACTCCTCCACACAGCTGATGGTAAGTAGCTTGTTATCAAGTCCAAAATTTGGGTCAAGATGATAAAGAATATACTGAATTACATGTAAGCGTGTAATTGGAATAGTAGTTTTCCTATAAGGAGTGATCTTGTTTGGTGCTTAGATGAGGATTGCCATGTGAGGAGACCATCAAAAACCACTTCCATTGGAAGTATTCTTTATCATGGAAAATGATTTTTCAATTGTACTTACCTCTCTTATGTCTCGTTGTGCAGAGGCTCTCCACAGCCAGTCAGTAGTAACTCAGAACGTGTGGCTCTGGTGTAATTATGATCTGTGTAGTTGGTCTTGCTTGCATGGAAAAGGGTAGCTTGCTTATTTGACAAGTTAGTGTAGATTTGCCTTTTCAACTTGCACTTTTGAGTTTCCTTTTAAGTTCTTGACAGCTGTTTTTAAAAAAATTTCAAACTTAGTTTCTTTGTCCTGGTTATAAAGATAAGAGTGGGAGTGACACACCTTGCCCTATAGAAGCCTTATATATAGGGTGAATAAACTGTCCCTTAGAAGTGACAGAAGTTGTAATTCATTTTTCAGAACCAAATGTGGAAGATAGATCTCAACTAACTGGATTTTGAGTGTAGCATGTATTGATATGTTAGAATAACTTACAGTAGCTATGAAATATAAAAAATTTTAATAGGGTAATTTATAGGTGATTTGATAATGCATGTACATGTCTGTGGTTGATAAATTGTTAAATTAGAGGATTGTGTGAATGGGATTGATCCATTTGTCATTGTCAAAAGTTTTAAAAAGAATAAAAAGGGTTTTTTTAAAAGTCACATGATTAGAACCGCTGCATGTTATTCATGCCTGTGACACCTCTTTTCCATGCCACAATGCCATATTTATCTAATCAGGATGTTCTCGTATGATACTTTTTCTTGCATAATTTTTCTGGTATCATCTTTGCTATTTATTTAAAGCTCTGTAAAAAAATTTCAACTTATCATTCATGGAAACAGCATACATTTTAAAACTTGTTGTTATGTGCCTTCAGATCAGCTCCCAAGTTATGGCAGTTCTATCCTAAGATTTTTTTGGTAAGATTTATTCAGAGTAGGTTTACCATTCTCTTCCTTTGAGACTGAGTGAGAGTGACTTGCCCCAAGTCGCCCAGTAATTTTGGTGGCTGAGTGGGGATTTTAACTTTTTTCTCCCAGACTTCCAGTCCAGCACTCAAACCAGTACACTATGCTGCCGCTGTAATTTTAAAACATTATGTGAACGTAAGAGGGTAGCTGCTGCTTGTATGAATTAGACCGAACCAGCCTTAGTATTGGCTGTTGTTCTTCAGGCTATTTCTCCAAGCTGTGTTCTCCTTTTCCTTCCATTTCCGTGTTCCATACTTGGAATACCCTGGAATGCCATGAGAATACCAAAGTTCAGCTGAATTTGATGCTGTCTGTAGCAGAGCTTGAAAAACAATTCTCTCTCTCTCTCCTTTTTTCCCAATTACATATCCGAGAAACCTTCATGTTAACTAGAGGATTTTGGGAGTTGCTGTCTAAAAAAGAAACTTTCTCACAAATTCCAGTTTATTGTGCTTAATGATGCTTTGAGCATGGCCTTGCATTTTCTAGTTCAGTTACTAAGAAAACACTTTAAACATCAGGCTTTTTTAACTATGTGCTTTATAGAAACTGTCATCTGTATAAAGCTACACTCAAATTTCATCAGCAACCCAGAATTTAGAAAGGGTAGCTTGCTTATTTGACAAGTTGGTGTAGATTTGCCTTTTCAACTTGCAGTTTTGAGTTTCCTTTTAAGTTCTTGACAGCTGTTTTTAAAAGGATTTCAAGCTCAGTCTCTCCATCCTGGTTATAAAGGTAGAGTGGGAGTAAAACAGATCTCTGGACAGGTTTAAATATGCCCTTATCACATTGAGATTCTAATACACGCACAAAATCTAGGAGTGAAGAGACAATGGAGACCACTTTTAGCAATGAAGGAGAGGCAAGGTGAGATGCTCTAAGTATTATAAACCATGTTTAGTGCAAGATTGTGCAGTGTGAGTTTGAACAACTACATCGTCGTCGTCGTCGTCGTCGATGTTGTTGTTGTAATTTCCCACTTTTCTCTGAAAATTGAGACTCAAGATGGCTTACAATTTAGAAAAGAGCAGTACAGCTAAAAACATATTAAAAGTGAACATCAAAAGAGAATGAAACTATATAATGGGTACGAGAATATTAAAAGATAGTATGGGAAGGAATAACTTATAAGGACCTTTAAGAACAGATCAGTAGGGGCTTGTAGACTCCATCTTGGGACTAACAAAAGGTCCTATGCTTAGTATCCAGCCACTTTGATTTTTGGATTTTCTCCTGGCACCTTGCCCATCCTGCTGAAAATTCCTTGAGGATACAAAAGTTTACTTTTTATAAAGAAGATTGTACTACCCTGTTTCTGAATTTTATTTGTGGACCCATACAGCTGGCTGGCTTACTTGCTCTTTTTTAAACCTTAGTGAAAGTGAAGCACTATAACCAATGAAACTGCAGGCTGGAAGAGATTCTCTTGATCACACTGGTGTGATGTCCTGTCAGATTACCTAAGCCGGTCCATTCATCCTCTGAACATATTTCCAAGGTTGCTATTCCAGAGCAACTGACCTCATAGCCTTGAGAGAAATTGTCCATTAACAGCCTGTCCCCTACTTGCCTCTTTATTATTTCTCAAGTTATTTTTTCCTCTTTGTTAACGTGATGCACTGTGTGTATCTAAATTGATTGGTGTCTGTTTCAGGAAAACAATTCAAGTGCACAGTGTGTGATTATACTGCTGCTCAAAAACCACAACTTCTACGGCACATGGAACAGCATGCTTCCTTCAAGGTAAGAAAAGTGCTGGGAAGGCTGAAAGATCAGTGGTGCCACTGGAACAAAAGCTCCAGGGCACTCAGTGGCTTGAGGTCTCCTGCTGCTGTCACGCACAAGCTTTTTGTACTGTGATGCTGTCAAGAGATAAATGCTCCTGAGTGGAGAAGGGCTGTAGATCTCTCCCTCCTCCTCCAAGATTGGTAGTGTTTACTGTCTACTCTCCCCTCATTTTGCAAGCCGGGAAGCAAGTGGAGAGTCAGCTGGAATTCTGACATCACTCTGTCTTCTTTCATGCCAACTGGGACCAATACAGGAGATACCCAGAGTCACCTCTACCCTTGTACCTGAATGGGGGAGTGCGCACATGTGTATAAAGTAGCTCCTGTTTTCGAGTGACACCAGGACTCCTGCCTCTTTGATATGGCCTTGCCTGTTGGCCTAGTTGCATGAGTTGCATCATCATCACCTGCTATTTGTTGTGGATGTAGCATCTTGACTACTGTACTATTATAGTTTTCACAAAGCCAAAGGTTGCAACATGATAGTCTGGTTGTTGCTAGGATAACTAAAGAGGATTAGCAGTATAGCTGTGTAAGGACTATGTGGACCCAAAAATGAAAACTACATTCTCTCAATTGAATTGAAGTGCCCGCTACATTAATATTTATAATTACCCATTTTTGTATTTTAAAAAGATAGAAAGGGATCAAATCAAAGAAACAAGGTGAGCCTGAAAGGTTATTGACTTCTGAAATCCCAGGCCCAAGCTCTGTAGTCTGGAGAAGGAGAAGGAGGAATTGACAAAGTTACACATTTTTGACTACATCAGTCCTGCAATTTTTAACACTTACAGTTAGTCCTCCACATTAGCTAGGGTTAGGGGCACAGTACCCCCTCAAAAGTGCAAATCCCACAAATATCAAAAAGAGGTGTGTGTTTGTGGGAAGGAGGCCAAGGCATGGTGTGGCCACCCAGAGTCCAAGCCAGGTCAGGAAAAGGAGAGGGAATGGGGGTGGGTCAGCATGGTAGCTCTGTACTTAGAAACCTCATAAATAATCAAATCCATGAAAGTTAAACCTGAAAATGTGGAGGGCCAACTGTGGCAGGAGCTTAGTGTTTTTTCTCTCAGACTGGTATGGCAGTTCCCCTATTTGATAACACTCCCCGTCTTTTCCACACAGTTCTGCCTTCCCTCTTTTATAATACCATCTTTGTGTAAAAGACTGAGGCCTTTCAATGGTTATTTAGGACCCCTTTATGGTTCTTTATGGTTCTGTGGTAGCAGATCTCTTTAAATACTGTGTACTACTCAACTGAGTCAGTATTTACAAAAATAACCTGTAGTATTTATTAAGATAACATACAGAACAAAGTATTGGAGTTCATATGCAGGTCAAAATTAATGCAGTTCTTCAGAGTTCTTTTAGACCGCTTGCTTATATATTTAGACTGTTGTATAAGTGCAGGTATCATAAACAACTCTTTGGCTATACTCTCACCAAAGACTCAGCCAAAGACCCCCCAATCTTGGTCACACTTTCTGACGAGATTCTATAATTGTTTAATTACTCTTGTGCATCTCTGTTGGCGTCTCCTGAGAATTAAACCCTTCCCACACAAGTCACTCACCCTGTCTGACTGTGAGGGGACTTTATAGCTCTCTCTAGTGAGAACTTCTCACTGAAGAACTGCCAATGATAATCAGTATTTGTCTTTATATATCTTTTTCCTCTCAGCCACCAGCCCCTCCCATACACTGGCTGGGTTTCACTCCTGAGGAGCTATACTGGTTACCTGGCAACCTGTTTCTAGGCTGCTCTGGAACTCCGGATAGCCCCACCCCCAGAACCCCATCACACCAAACGTAATTTGAAAGATTATTAAAATGGTATTTTCTTACAATGAAATTGAATATTTGCCTTTAAAAGTAAACACAATTTTTTTATGACCCAGTAATAGTCCACTGGGAAATTCTACTGTGTATACCCATTGGAAAATGGGACTTGAATATAAATATAAAACTATATTCACTGAGTAAGTTTCAATGACATCAGTAGGGCTTGTTTCAGAGTAGACAGGTATGGGATAGTACTGTCATTAATCATACTGTTTTATTAAAGATGGAATATATATTAGCATAAACTGCTAGATATGCGTTCTTCTTCTTCTTCGTGGTTTCTGTGACTTACACAAATGGGTTTCATGCCTGTGCAGAAACAGCATTCAGAACCTTCTAGAGCCTACCGTTGGTGTTTTGGCAGTTGACCCATTCCCCATCCGCTCATGGTATATAAGCCCCCACCTCGTGTAATGGTCAGTTCCTTTTTATCCATCACATGTGCAGCGTATAGGAGCCTCTTCGCTAGTGTGAAGGGGTTTTCCCCCTTTTTTTGGGCATTTTAGACTGGTTTTTTCAGCTTTGGATTGGATCGGACTTGGTTTATTCTTCGGGATTGTGTTGTTCGGCACGTTGTGTGGCAACTGCTGTATGTAAACGTTGCTTGCCCCTGTGAAGGGAAAATACCTGATAAGGACGGACACTAAAAGTGCCTTCTTTGTTTAAGGGGGGGGCCACAATGTGGGAGCTTGTTGTCATTGTCAGCTTTTTAAAACCCCTGCAAACTCGTCAAAATGGGCTGTTTCGGCTGAAAGCCCTATTGTGGGAGAATGTGCTGACTGCTTCAGAATCCCCAAAGTGGGTGTCTCCCCACCACGGGGGAAGGGCCCCTTTTTTTTTCTTTCCATTTCCCAAATTAAAAAGGCGGGTCCCAAATTCTTTTTAGATAAATTTTTTTTACGTGGGAGGCCTTAAGATAGAATTTTTCTTTTCTTTTCCCCAATTTTTTTTTTAAATTTTTTCCCCCACCTGCCCAAAATTCCCCGGGAAAGGAGAAACAAAAGAAATAAGGTGGCTGCTTCAACAGAAGCTAAGAGGCAGAGGAAAGGATAAGTCTAAGGCACATCCTTCGTCTCTGGTGAGGAAGCCAACTCCTCAAGTGTCTGCCTAAAAGGAAATACGGGCCCCTCAACATCAGGGATCCCAGGAGGTTATACCTTCTGAGGAGATGGAGGAGGTGTGTATTGGCTCAGAGGGAGCGATAATGGAAATTCCCCTCAAATTTCTATTGGATCTCTTTCAGACCATGGGGGTTTTTGTGTCCTGCCGTGAGGCCTTCGGGCTACCAAAGGACCCAAAAATGCTTCGGCATACTTCACCTTTCCCCCAAGGTTCACCGAGAGGGGTTTTTCCGATCAGTAAGCACTTCTTCATGTCGGTATTGTCGTTACAGGGAAAGATCTCCCTGTCGATACTGTGACGATTTTGGGGGATGATTCGAGGGCTATGTCTCCTTATAGGGAGGTTGGAGAGTTTGAACCACATCGTCTGTTTTGAGATGTTCATGATGAATGGTAACATGTTTTTTGTCATTTCTCGTTTTTGTCAAAAACCCTCCTCCATTTGGCATAAGCATTTTCTGGCCACATGTTTAGCCCACCGGGGCAGGATTGAACCACTGTTGTTTGGTATCAAGAACGCCTTCCAGAGAAAAGGGAGGAAAAAAGTTTATTGTTATGTCCCTTCAAGGTCATTGGATCCGATCTCCATCAGTACCATCCTCGGTACCCCGAATGCCCTTTTAAACTAGATTAAAGTCCAACCTCTTTCCCACCCCAAAAGAATTTCACCTACTGATGATGTGCGATTGTTTTCAGATCTTGTCCTCCAAATGGCCAGATCTTTAAAACACAAATTGAAGACCGAAAGGAAATCTGAAAAACCCGATTTTCCAAGATTTGCGGACTGCACTCTGGTACCATCTGTAATTGTGCCGCTTTTTTAAACCCTGTCGCAGACAGTGAAGAAGCCATGGTTGACACTATTTTTGGGGTATTTTACATTTTAAGAAACTCGAGTCTCGGGATCGTTTTTGGGCTAAGGATGACTGGTGGATCCAGCCCCTTTAAACCAAATTTATTGTGGTGGATGCGGCCCAGTAAAAAGCAGTCGCAAAGACTTCAGGTTGTTCCTGCTAATTGCAAAGGGATAAAAATTGGTTAAATTTAAAAGGGAAAACCCTATTCAATTGCAGCCTTGTTGAATTTTTCAATTTCCCGGGGCCGGGCTGGGCACATACCAACATTTCTTGTAGGGAAAAAATTAAACCGTACTGGAAATGCTTCCTGATACTGAGAAGAAGACCACTACTGCATTATATGGTGAGGCTTACCGTCTGTCATCTCAACAAATCACTACCGTTAAACACATCCCCCAACTGAATAGTAAAGCTGTGGTGGGTGCCATAAAAAATTAAACAACATGTTTCCTTCATTCCATCTGGGTTGTCTCGTAACCCAAAGTGATATTGAGGACCTCCCCTTTAATTTTTAGGGTTGTTAGTGCTGGTACTGACAAAAAGCTGGAACACGCCCAGAAAATGCGTTCAACAGCTAAGAAATCCCGGTTCCCAGCGTTTTATCAACAGCGTTATCGGTACCGTTGGTATCACCCTTTTTCGGGGAAGAACGTTGAGCCCAACTCTGCCCCAACAGAGACAGAGCACACCTCAACAACTCTCAACAAGGAAGTTTCTGTCTGCAAAGTACAAGCAGCCTCAATATAAGAAATGACAGTCAGACCAGAGCAAACGTAGGGTTTGACAAACCAAAGTTAAACTTTTTGATGGATACTGGCCTTCGACAAGGACAACGCATCCCTTCTGTTGCAGACTTGCATTCAGACAACCATTTAAGTCTCCATTCTAAACCACTTTTTGGAAACAATAAACTACCATACCGAGGTTTGGTCGATGATCACCTCGGATTCTTGCATCTTAAACATCATAAAAATATGGGTACACCATAGAATTTCACTGTCTACCATCGACAAATTTTTAAATTTTGGGGGACTATGCCATCTCCAGAGCTTGAAGAGGAGATATCAACATTGCTCCAAAAAGGGGCAATAGAAAGAATCACCACAACTCAATTGAAAAAATGTTTCTCTTGGAGGTATTTTCTGGGAAGAAAAAAGATGGAGTTCTCCAGCCCATTTTGGACCTGAGAGGCTTCAACTACTACATCTGATCAAAAAGGTTCAGAATGGTGACTTTGACTGCTATCCTGCTTCTCTTAAAAAAGGCAGTTGGTTTGCAACCTTAGATCTAAAGGATGCATATTTCCCCATAGCCATAAGATTGGAGCACAAACTTCCCTTTCCTTCCCTCGTTCCCCCACCCTTTTGTTTTCCCTCCTTTCCCCTTTGGCATAAGCACAGCCCCAAAGGGGTTTTTATGAAATGCATGTCTGTTGTTAGCTTTTCCCTTTGTCAAAAAGGCTTTGTGGTGTTCCTGTACATAAAGACTGGCTAATGGGCATCTTCTCGAAAACTGCTATCCATGCATCTCAGGACCACCATCTATCTTCTAAGAAAGTTAGGTTTAACGATAAATTACAAAAATCGACCTTGGTACCATCAAGATAGATCAAATACATTGGGGCAGTATTGGACTCCAGTTGGCGGAAGCCTTTTTTCATGGGACAGATGGGAGAAGATTCTGCGATGTCTGACAAAAATGCAGCGACTTTTGCAGAGTGCAAGCGAAGGCAGTTCAGGTTGCGCTAGGACTTTATGGTGTCAACTACGCTTGTCACACCATATGTGAAGCTGAGGATGAGACTGCTGCAACAGTGGTTCATACTAGTTTAAAACCCTTTTTGAGACCATTATTCCCAAAAACCTGACAGTACCAAGGAAAATCCTTTCATCTCTGGATTGGGGGACAAGACCAAAGAACGGGGGTTAAAAGGGGAAAGCCATTCCTTTCCTTTTACTGCTGTTGGTGTCAGTCAACAGACACATCAATGGAAGGCTGGGGTCTCACATTTGGGGGCACTTACGATGCAAGGTCGTTGGACTTCTCAGGAGAGGAAAACTCCATATCAACATTTTGGAAATTCCCGGCAGTGCTGAAGGTGCTGCAAACATTTCAGCACTACCTGTGTGGGAAAGGGCAATCCAAATCATGACAGACAATACCACAGTGATGTGCTACATAAACAAACAAGACGGGACTAGTCGCGTACGTTGCTGAACTTGTGGGGGCCCTTGGGAATGGTGCCTGTCATGACGGATTTTTTCCTTCAGCAGTGCATCTGGCAGGGGACCAAAACGTTAGCAGAAAACAAGCGCGTCATCCAGGACGTGTTGCAAGTGGCGAGTTTTTTTTTATAGATCTCTTTTCATCGAGACTGAACAGCCAGTGCAGACTGTACTGTTCCCGACATTCAAAAGGGGCATCAAACTCTGGAGGATGCCTTTCTGTTAGTTGGCCCGGGGGCCAGGGTCTGTGCATTCCCACCCCTTTCCCTTGATAATGAAAGTGATTTCCAGAATTCGCCAAAGGGTGAGTGAAGGCGATACTCGTAACATCATGGTGGCCGAGGCAACCATGGTTTACCACTCTCCTTCAAATTATCATGGGGGGGTACCGTCTGCTGCTGTGCAGACAAGATCTGCTCAGCATCCAAAATGGTACCGTCTTTGATCCCAAAAACAAACACTGCGTTTGACCGCATGGAGTCTGTTGGAGTAAAAGGCCCCACACTACTTTCAGTAATATTGAAGAAAAAAAAAGAATTGGGAAAAAAAAGAAACTCAAAAAAAAAACCATCATGGGAAAGAAAGATAGACTACAAAATGAATGAAAGCAAAAAAACACTTTATTTTGTTACTCATGTAGTGGAATAGTGGGTTTGCTAAATTCCTTTTCTTTTAAACTGGGGATGCTATGGATTAAACCTGAGATGTATGGCTTTGCGTTAAGAAAAAAAAAAACAAAACAAAACTTGATATCCTCTTTGGATCATGATTCCTGTTTAGAGAAGGAGGCAAGTAGGATGCAGTGATTCAGTTGTGCAAAAAAAAAAAAAAAAAAAGTTTAGAAGCACTCAGAATATATATGTTTAAAAATTGTCCACCCCAGTTACCCAAAAAAAAAATTTGAAGCTGAGTCACAAATTCTTGTATTTGCTGTGGATCAGTGTTTTCCAGCCCGGAAAAAACCTACCATTCCTTACCCAAGTGTTACCATTATTCCTTATT